>CM040121.1:23499082-24245110 GCA_022559845.1 Amorphophallus konjac
TTACATATTCTTTGGGAAGCGACTCCTGCAACTCCAATTTCACACGGTCCATGGCCTCATACAGATATCCCATATCATTCTTGTCATCGTCATCCACCAATCTTAGGACCTTCACGAGGGGGGTGACTACTTTCATATATCGTTACTCTGCCCCAGAATTTATTGTCGTCCACGATTTGACAGACATCCAAATAATCCATCTGAGCATCAACATTGCCCTTGTCGATGTACTCCCGCAGGGTATTGTGGTACATGAAAGCTTTCAACTCATTCTTATACATGTGCAAAGAAATAAAATTTGAATCAAATACGGATCATAACTATAAGGATAAAGAAGTAATAATTGAGTTCAACAGTATACCTATGCAGAGACTCCAAAGAAATGAAATTTGAAGCAAATCTGGTTGGCCCTACACGGATAATATCTCGCCCCCCACTTGCATGCTCCCTGAACATGTTCAATATCCTAGGATGGCCATAAATATACTGGGTAATTTTTTGTGCCCTTTCAACCGTCTTCTTCACATGTTTGTCCTTCCCTATGTCTTCAAGTATGAGATCTAGACAATGTGTTGCGCATGGGAGCCAATATAAATGTCTGCGCTTATGCATCAATTTCCTCCCTGTAGCCTTATAACTGGCTTCATTATCAGTAACAACTTGTACAACATTTTCTTCACCAATTTCGTCTACCATGTTGTCCATCAAATGAAATAAATAATTGGCAGTTTTTTCAAAATTTGATGCATCTACAGATTTTACAAATACTGTACCTTCGATGCAATAGACCAAAAAAATAATCATAGACTTTTTCGTGGTACCAGTCCAACCATCACACATAATAGTGCATCCTCTCTCCATCCATATATGCTTGAAGCTTTGAACCCAGTCATAGAGCTCCTCAACCTCTGCCTCAAGCCCACGCCCGTATATGTCCCGACGTGACGGTACCTTCAAGCCAGAGCCAACATCTGCTATGGCATCCAACATAAGTTGAAAATATTCACTTTCAGCAGCATGTGCAGGGACACCTGCATGAAAAAACCATTTAAAGATGCTTTTAAATGCATGCCCTGCAACTTCTGCAGATTTTTTGACCCCTCTCAATGCACTTTTGATCTTAGGTTGTGTAGCCTGGGGCCTTTTGTGGAGATAACTGTCCAGGGGGCCTGTTCTCTGCGTCTGCGGGGGCGGGGCAGCAACGTCAGGATGTCGTGCAGCTGTACTGGAGTAGGTCCCTCCTGAACCCATGGGTGCCTTTCCTTTCCTTTCCTTCGAGCAGCTTCTTCACGCTCCCTTGCTTCAGTCAGCTCCGGATCAGAATCTTCAGTGCCTTCCTCATCATCATCCCTCCTAACCCTTCTGCCAGAAATCTCCTCAGCAATTTCCTCCTCATCCTCAGCCCTTTGTTGCATCATCTCCTTTTTGCCAAGAAGGCACTGGCGCATCTCCTCTCGCACCTCTCGTGGACAGTGGTCGCATTGTCTCACCTCTCCTCGTACCCCTGCCAAATGTTGCTTTCCTCTGATAATTCCGCCATACATCTCCCTACCACAATAATTACATTTAACCTTTCTTCTCTTAGCATCAACTAAGGTCAGGTGGGCCCACCCCGGATCCTCCTGCCCTTGCTGCTCCTGTGTTTGTTGACGTCTAGGCATGATGCTACATTAAGACAGTAAAAGACAATGTCTTGTAAGTACAATGAAAAAAAGATAATTTGTCATGAAAGAGGTTAAATTTAGTCAATGAATTTTAATTGAGCTTCAATTGAACTTTACTAAAACTAATTAGAGGAAAGCCCCAAATTTAAGGGTGTAATTAAGGCTTAATTAACACATTTAGCCTAATCACCCTTCATAAGAATTGCATACTAGCATGATAGAGTTTCAAATTAGTCAATGAAGCTTAATTGAGCTTCAATTGAACATTACTAAGCCTAATTAGAGGAAAGCCCCAAATTTCATAGTGTAATTAGGGCTTAATTAACACATTTAGCCTAATCACCCTCCATAAGAATTGCATACCAGCATGATAGAGCTTCAAATTAGTCAATGAAGCTTAATTGAGCTTCAATTGAACATTACTAAGCCTAATTAGAGGAAAGCCCCAAATTTAATAGTGTAATTAGGACTTAATTAACATATTTAGCCTAATCACCCTTCATAAAAATTAATTACGAGCATGATAGAGCTTCAAATTAGTCAATGAAGCTTAATTGAGCTTCAATTGAACATTACTATGATGTAACACAACCTCGGACCTAATTTAACAAGCACAACCACAAGGCTATGAAGCCTACGCAAGCGGACCTTCGTATGGCGCACACACTTAACCCGGGGGTAACTCGGGGATGCCGAGTCGAGGAAATGGGACAAGCCCCTTGCTGGTAGAGGGCCAGCAAAGTCTAAGTCAAACCTCCCCTTGAGGTGCGGATATTCAACTCAATGTGTTAGCCTTGGCCGAGGGACGCGGATCACTCACTCACACCCACGGGGGTCGCACAAGTGCGGTGGAGCCTTAAGATCGGGCGCTCTCTTCCTTACCGACGCAATTGGAGAATATTAAATGAACAAGAATAATTGAGAGCAAGGGACGAGTTCTCACCTAGCCGGTTTGAAGAAACCGACTCCGGTCGGAGACGGGGGCGAGCGGGGAGGCGAGGGGAAGCACCCGCACGCCGCGTCGATGAAGCTTCAAACCTGTGAGTGTAAATAATACATGAACTACCCCCATGCAAGGGGGGGGATCTCGGGGAAGGGAAGCCAATGAATACACTCAATACGACCTCCACGCAGGGAGGGCCCTTCAGCCGGCCAAGCGGGGAGGGGAATTCGAGCTAGAAGTGAAGAGAGAGGAAGTCGAAGCCGAATCTGCCCGCTGACTGTGTCTCAGGACTGACCGTCAGGTATTTGGACGCTGTGGTCAGCCCGCGAATTTGGTTGCAGACGAAACCACTTGGAGTTTCTTCGTAGCTGGATCTGGATGATGCTTGAATTTTGTAGATTTCTTCGGGCACCGCTGCTGGTCGGGGTAGGGGCTTGAACAGGGTGACAGACCCTCGGATCTGACAGCTTCAGGTTCCCAACAGCAGGAAGCAGAGGTTGCCACGGTCGCTCCCGAGCTCAGAATCAGGTGCCGTCGGAGTCGTTGGAACCGTTGAGGAGTCCTCTTCGAAGCAAGACCGACGGGGATGCCAGCTGATGTCGGGGTCGACCGGTAGGTTCTGAACACTGAGGAGGGGTCGGTGCAGACTTAAGTGGAAGCAGAACCGAGCACCCGAGGGAGAAAATTGATAACTTTCAGGTCCGGTCGCCAAATGGGGCTCTGCTTCTTGGAGATGTTAGAAGACTAGTAGTAGAAGATGTTTGAAGAAGAACTCTCGATCCGATTCCCAACACGATCGTCGCAGTCGAGCTTCCAATCCGGCTCTGGTCTCCTGCCAGGGGGGATCTGCGCAGTTGTGGGAGAATGGCTCTCCTGGTCGATCACGAACTCGGAATGGGACGGGACCACCACCGTTACGAAGAAGACAGGCAGACACTTCCGTCGGTATATGGTATGCCACCTGAAGCTCCCAGGGGACGACGGGGGTGACCTCTGCAACCTGCGGCCAATCTGTTGCCCTGCAACCAGAACTTGAGAGGGTGGAGATAGGTAATGGGGAATGGGGTAGATGGGAGGGGAAATGAGGTGGTTGTGTGTAGGGGCAACCCCCAGCTGTGAGGGGGTCTAGGAGGGGGGGTTTCAAGGTGTGGGAAGGGGAGAATGGGGGCTGGAAGGGGGTGTTTGCTATGGGTGAGAGAGGAGCTGCGAATTTGGGCTTGGAGGGAGAGGGAAGGTGAGGGGGGCACAAGTGGGTGAAGGGAAGGTGAGTTTGAATTTTCCTTAATGGAGGGTATTCAATGGTGGTCTTGGGGATAGGAGGGGTTGTGTTGGGGAAGGGAAGGGGTGGTTGGGGTAGTGGGAAGGGTGCTTGGGGAAGTGGGTGGGGTAGTTGGGGGTTGGGAGGTGGAGCTAGGATTGGTGGAAGCTCTCTTGGGACTAGGGGGTGGAGTAATGGGATGTGTGGGGAAGGGAAGTGGCCTTTAATGGGGGTAGGTGGGAGAGTGGTGGTTGGGAAGGGAGGAAAGAGAAAATTTTTGAAATTGGGTGTGGAGGAGAGAGAAAGAGAGTGAAAGAGAGAGATTAAGAGAGGGATGGGTGGGGAATCTCTCCCCTAGGGTCTCTCACCCAAATAATGGAATCTCTCCACTAGATAAGAAGTTTGAACTCTCAAAATGGCAAGTTTTTCATTCATTGATTCATTACCTCAAAATGGAGAGAGTGGGGTCCTATTTATAGGGATCCCACAATTTACAATAAGACCCTGACTTTTGACACATTGACTAATAACCAACAAGATAGGGGCGCCCATAGGCCAAGCCCAATGAATTGGGCCCAATAGCTAACTAATAAACCTAATGACACTCAAACCTAGGGAAATAAGCACAAGACCTAGGGACGTGACTCAAATAAAAGGGAAATTACAATGATATGACTCAAATAAAATAAAGAAACATACATAGGACTCAAAATAAATGACTAGACCATGATGTACACCTCCGGGGTGACGAGAATGGTCGAGAGTGTCAGGACGGATGGTGATGACCCCATCATACTCCCGGGGTGCGGAGAACTCGACTCCGTCGAGTAAGAGGTGGTACCGCTCACATGTCTTCCGAAAGAAGCCGATTCTTCCACCTAGCGAGGTAGAGCCCGTTCACCTTGCTCCGAGTGATGATTACCTGTTGTGGACACCAAAGAATTGCACACCCAAATATCACGCCCGGCCTCGCGTCAACAACGGCGCCGAGTGAAGAAGCCCCGGAGAGACTGATCGCCCGGGGGCTCCCCAAATATGCATACTGCTGTGAAGCCATCTCCGAGTCACGACATTGAAGAGAAACCAATCATAAAGGGCCCCACAATCCGTGGGCCTCGAAGAAAGCCAAACAGGCCATGACTCGTGTCCATAACGGGTTCAGAACGGGCTCAGAAACACGCCCAATTTAGCCCTCAGCGGCACACCCTGGGGTGCTCAGCGGCACGCCCCTTGGGCTGTTCAGCGGCACGCCCCTTGGGCTGTTCAGCGGCACGCCCCTTGGGTGCTCAGCGGCACGCCCCTTGGGCTGTTCAGCGGCACGCCCCTTCGGCTTCTCAGCGGCACACCCCCTTTGGGGTCCCAGCGGCACGGCCCAGGGCCTTCAACGGCACACCCCCTTGGGGGGGCTTCAGTGGCACGCCCATCCGGGGGTCCAGCGGCACGCCCATCCGGGGCTCCAGCAGCACGCCCATTTGGGGCTCCAGCGGCACGCCCATCCGGGGCTCCAGCGGCACGCCTTTTTGGCTCTCCTGCGGCACGCTTGTTCAGCCCGCCAGCGGCACAGCGTGAGGCATTTTCAACGGCCGAGCGACGTGGTGCCCATTGCCCTACGCATCTTCGGCGCGCAGTGGCCGATCCGAGGTGTCGACCAATGACTGGGCCACGCAGGCTAGCCCCCTGACACCCAGGACGGAAGAGTCAAACTTGATCATCATGCCGGAGCTGCTTCCCGCCTTCGACGGTCGTGCTCAAAGCTCCGGCGGCAGGGAGTATAAAACCACTCCCGCTTCAAGAAGAAAAGGGGGAGACAGAGACACACCCACAGAGAAAAAAAGAAAAGACAAGAGGAGAAGAGAGAAGAGAAGAAGAGGCGTTCCGGTGTGAGCTTCCTCCGACGGCTACCGGGAAGAAGAGAGAGTAAGAGAGGAGGAGGGTTTGAATGTAACAGGAGGGTGGACGATCGCCCCCCCCCTCCAGCTCCGATCCCTTTCCTTCCGTAGTTTTCCTTGCTTTCCTCTTCCCTTTCTTTTGCTTTTGGGTTTTCTTTCTTGTCCGTAGCCTTGGCTCGGGCATGTTTGTCAATGTATATGCAGGGCCTCGGCCCCTTTGCTTCCATGAATGAAAAATCACCCTTCTTGGGTCTTTCCTGCTATCTATGTCGGTTTATTCCCGCCTTCATGCACTGTGTTACTCTTTTCATCTTTTTCCTCCGGTGTTCTTTTGAAGTCTTCGTGGCGATGTGATTCCTCCCCTATGAGTTTTGGCCCCATGGGTTCTTCACTCCCTTCCATGGCCATCTATTGTGCTCACCGGCTTGAGGAGAGAGGGAGACCCTCGCTCTCTCTCTCCGAACACCTAGTAACCAGTAGCCTACCCCCCGGCCTTGAATTCCCCTTCTTTCCCTGAATAGCCTGCAAGTCTCCCAGCCCACACACTTAGCTCTTTTAATCCTCCAGCGATACATCTTTCCGGCTCTTGGCCGGCACACCTCTTCAGCCCCCACCGGTACGCCCGATTGGCCCTTGGCCGGTACACCCGATTGGCCCTCAGCGGCACATCCGATTGGCCCTCAGTGGCACACCCTTTTGGCCCTCAGCGGCACATCCTTCTGGCCCTTAGCGGCACACCCTTCTAGCCCTCAGCGGCACACTTCTTGGCCCTGCCTCGAGCCCTTTCCTTCGCGTTTTCCGAGGCTCCATACAGGTGTTGTTGCCTCCAGGCGCCCACCTCCAGTTGTCGGGTTCCACCACTCCATGTGGGCGCGTTCCCTTTATCTCCCTTACGCCCCGAGTCAAGGGGAGATGCTGCCGAATTTTTGTGAGAAAACAACAAAATATGAAAAGAGGAAAAAGGAAGCAACAAACGAGCAGAATAATCAGTGGAATCTTTCGACTGATCGAGCTACTGCCGGTACCATGACGAGAGGACTGATTAACAACCCGGTTGCCCGAACGTCCGATCTGCGAGAAGAGGCCGAACAGAACAAAGCGAAGGAGAAGTTTATATCAAACTACATGAAAGTTAAGATAAGAAGAAAAGAAAAGCCTTAAAACGAATAACAAAAGAATGTACTTTCACCAGTCTGCCTGTCCCAACCTCCACCGGCACTCTCCACCAGCCTCCAGCGGCACACTCCAATCAGACCTTCAACGGCACGCCTTGGCTAAGCCCCCCCCCAACGGCACACTCCCTACCAACCCTCAGCGGTACACCCCTCTAGCCCGTTCCTTCTTCAGCGGCACACCTACTCCAACCCTCAGCGGTACAACCCCTGATGCCCCCAGCGGTACACCCCTTGACCCTCAGCGATACAACCCTTTTGGCCCTCAGCGGCACACTCCTTGGTGCCCTCAGCGGTACACTCTCCTGGCTCCCCAGCGGCACACTCCCTTGACCCAGCGGTACACCAGAAATAATGATAATAATAGAGATAATAAGCTAAAATAAAACATAGTAAATAAATAAACAGTGACACAAAGCTCAAATAATGATAATAACAATAAATTCAAAAGAAAATAGAGAAATAATAGCAAACAATAATGTTAAATAACAATAATAAATGATAATAAATTCAAAAAGGTGAATAAATAAATAAGAATGATAAAGAAATAAGCAATAATAATAATAAGGTTAAAAGAAATAATAATAACGATAAATGGACAAATAAATGATAACCGAAATAAATAAATAATAATAACAAACCTAACAAAAAATGACAAGCAAATGAATGATAATAAAACGAACAAAAATAATAACAAACCTAATAATAACAATAGTAAATGAATAAATCACAAAAAAAATGAATAAATAGTAATAAAGAATTCACTCAAAGATATATATATAAATTAACAAATGGTAATGATAACATTTCTTAAATAATAATAAAACAATGGGATCCGCTTCGCAGCCCCGTCTCTCCCGTGACCCGGTGCCAAAGGAACAACAATACCGCCCTTGCGAGTTGGGCCTGAGTCTAGGGAATTATCCCGAAATAGCCATGGCCTGACCTCGCCTCGGGCTGACATTCCGATTAAACCGGACTCATTTCTCCGGCCGGATCCCTTCCGAGCCGCTACTAAAATTGCCGCACGTTCGGCAGACATTTGAACGGATTCATCTCGGTTCCCGCCGCGTTCTTATTACGGACCTACGTCCGAACATGAAAAGGCCCGTGAGTGACCTGCATAGCCGGTGGCTCCTACCCCGATATGGTTGTGAGCCGGCATTGCTCCGGGCCAATAGCTCATCAATTCCGACCCGTTCCTGTCGGGATTCGTTCCCGCCCTTTCATCGAAATTGCCGTAAACTTGGCATACATTTGTACGGGGTTGTTCCCGCCCGCGTCGCACTTTCAATATGGGCCCTTGCCCAAACATGAAAAGGTCGGCAAGTGACCGACGGAATCCGAATTAGAACGAGACGGCTCTCGCCACCCCCAGACTCCTTCCATGAAAATATCAATAAGACCTCCGTGGGCCATACTCAGACCTCGGGTCTGTCCCGATCATGGTCATCGTCTGGCTCATATCCTCGGTCTACAACCCGCTCCTTTCGAACACGTTTTCGGTTCTGGAGTCTAGCCCCGGGACTCTCCCCCGTTGCCCTCCGACACCGAAAATATTAATGATGCCCGCGTAAGCCCCGTTCGGACCACGGGAGGCGCCCCCAATATGGTCCTGACTCGATCTCGTACCGGGCCAATAGTTTCGCTGGTTTCCAGCTACAATAACCGAGATTCAACCGAATGTTTTCAGTGTCTCGGAATAATAAACTTGCCGTATCCCGGCATGTATATGTTCCAGGTCCTCCTGCGATGATTACAATATTCTTAAGCCGGACTCTCGTCTGAATATTAAATGGTCTCCCGAATGACCGACATGTTTCGAACGCCCGCTTCTCCGGACACAGGGCTTTTCAGCCGATTCAAGGGATATTCCCTCGTTGCCCCTTAGCACCGGAAATACTAATGCCGCTCATGCAAGTCTTGTTTCGACCGCGGGGGGCCCACCGCAGTATGGTCGCAGCTTGCTCTTGCACCGGGCCAACAGATTTACCGGTTTCCGACCGCTCTAACCGAGGTTTAGCCGAATGTTTTTCGTTCTTCTGAACAATAAATTGCCATATCCTAGTATACATATGCTCCAGTCTTCCCGCGACGATCGCGCTTTTCCCGAGCCGGACAATCTTCCGAACATTAAATGGCCAGCACATGACCGACATGACCGCGAACGCTTTCTTCTCACCCTCATACGGGGACTTTGATACCTCCTAATAGACTTTTCATGTAATTAATTTCTTGGCCATGAGGCCCTGAATCTCGGCGATTAATCAAGGGTGTTCCCTCGTACGGGGGATGTAAATGATGTCGTGACCTTTATGGCGCGGCAGGTTTTGGGTCCCGACACAAACCACACAATCGTCTGACGAAGTCAGATCGAGCGCACCATGGGCTCTTCGGAGCCCGAATAAATTGTCACTTCGGTGACTGGCACGCCCACGCACTTAATAAACGAATAAACTAACGAGAGAACAATAAGCGAACGAAAAGTGCGTCCACACCTATTCATCCAATATTCTCTCAAGTTGCTTACGTCGGGCTCTCTGGGCTGATGGTGCTCACATGGGGAGGGGTGGGTGCTCTCTCAAGGGAGGAAGGGGGCTTGAAATTCTCACTTGGTGCCACCGTGGGTCCCTTGTGTGGCACAAGACTTTCCACATTGAAACTGAAGTTAACTCCGTATCCCTTGAGGAGGCCTAACTTAGTAGTAGGGCTAATGCACCTCAAAATCTGGAAGGGGCTGATCCACAAAACCTCAATCTTGAGTTGTCTCTATGTGAGAGTCTCTCATTCCTCACCATCCCGGAATCACCCATTTGGATTTCTTGGTGACGCCATTGAGTCGGTCGGCCTTTTGTAGATTTCATGACTCTTGTTGATGCGCTTGCAAGGTTATCATGCAATTTTGTGAATGCTGTCCTTTTAGTGGTTATGGGTGGACCTAGACAACCATAGATGGACCTATCATGCCATGATGCCATATGGACCTTGATGAACCTTGGTGGGCCGGGGCAACCATATGTGAACTTATCATGCAATGTTGTCATGTAGACTTTGGTGGGCCTAAGTGGGCCGGGGCAACCATATGTGAACCTATCATGCAAAGTGGTGATGAATGTCGGGGGACCCGGACATCCGTAGATGCTTTTGACATGCTTAAGACCCATGATGAATGAGGGTGGACCAATACATCCGAATATGGACCACTCATGCTTTCTACTTGACATATGGGTGATATGAATGAATGGACCCAACATAGTGTTCATGCCAAGTGGTGTGGTAAGCCTAGACACATGCATGTTTTTCCTATGGGTGACTTCCATGTGTATAGGTGTGGGACAACCTTTGAACTCCCATTGGAAAGGGTCGAATGGATCTAAGAGGGTGGTCATCATGGGGTGGAGCACAACCTTATTACCTAGGGATATGTGGCCCAAGGTCATGGCTCCCAAGGTGTAACCCGGGTCTAAGATGGAGTGAGTTGGGTCAAACATGGTGAGTTGGTGTAGGGAAAGGTGGGTGGTGGATAAAGTGTTTGGGTCACACGAGTCTCTTGACTCCCATTGGAATGGATCATATGGATCATAAAATGGGTTAGCTAGGGGGAGGAACTCCATGTCCTCAAGATCCTCAAAAGGTGCTAAGTCATCCTTCTCCATGATAGTTGGGCCAATGTTCTTGGCAAGTGGGTCGGTCATGAGTGGAGGGCTTGGCTTTCTACCCGAGATAAGAAGCTCTAAATCGAGGAGAAGGTTGGGCTCATCGGGTGTAGGGAGGAATAGAAGGAGGTCGCTAGTTTAGTAACCAATGGTGCAAACCGAGGTGATAGACCCTATGCATAGGTGTAGGAGGCTAAGGCTCCTAGGTTGTTCGACCATAGGGGTCAACATGCTAGTCATCTCTAATTGCCATGCTATGCCCTTGAGAAGGTCCTCTAAGGTCTCCACTTGATAGGATGCTTGGATTGTGGTGTGATAGGAGAAGAAGGGCACTATGGGAAGGTCTTGTTCTATGGGAGGGAAAACATGGGCCGGGATCTCTCTAATTGGGCTCTCCTTTAGCCAACTAACAATGGGTTCTCCTAAGATGAGCTCCGCCCCAACTAGAGAGGGTGGTGTAAGGTAAAGACCATCGTGTGAGGTTTCTTCTTCAACTCGGACTTGGGTTTCCTCCAAAGTGGGGGGTGGGTTTGGAGTGCTCACAACTATTGGATCGGGTATGAGTTCTTCTACCAAGGAGATGAGGGGGTCTTTTGGGGTGATGAGGGTTGGTGTGTGGTGCTCCCGGGGTGGAGGGTAAAGGGAAACTTGGATTGGGATTGGTAGAGTGGGGTTTGGGAGTGGAAGTAGTGGAGGCCTAGGTTGGGGTAGGATTGGGGTTGGAAGTGGAAGGTGGGTTGGGTGACAAGATTTGGGTTGATGGGTTTTGGGGGTGTACCCTTTTTAGGGGACGATGGAGGGGTAGTGGTGGGGACCAAGGGGAGATGTGGGGTATGGGTTTGGTGAGGGATTGTGGGTTGGGTGGTGGTAGCCGTCATGGGTCTAGGTGGAGGGATGGACACGGGGTCCACTTGGGTTTGAATGGTGGTCCTTATTGGGGAAACCGGGTCGGTTAGGGGTCTCTTCCCCTTGGGATCGACCAGTTGTGGAGGGGGGGAAGTGAGGGCCAATTGAGTTTGGATAGTGAGGTTTGCGGAAGGGGGTTTTGGTTGGAGTGTGGGGACCCTTAGGGGATTTGGTGGAGAGGTGGATGCTTGGTTTATTTGGGCCTTAAGGGAGAGGTCTTGGTCGCGAAGTGTAGTTATGATGGTTGAGAAGTGATTTGTTGGGAGTGGTGGGGGAGGAGGCCTAAAGGTGGTATCAAGTTGGTCGGGTGGGGATGGAGGAGTGGCAGTGCACCTCGGGCTAGGGGTGTTTGAGTAGAAGGGGTGGGAATATTTGGGGATGTAGATTTTTCTAAGTTCTTTCTTCATATCATCCCATGAGGAAATGGGTTCTTGTTTCCTAACGTCCCTTAAGCCCACTATGTTCCTCCATTTTTCCTTGGCTTGACCCCGAAATTGCCCCATGGCAACGCGGACTCTTGCAGGTCCATAAACCATAGTTCTCTCAAAGTGTTTTTCCATGGTGACCTCCCACTTTAGGTAGGCACTATAGCATGATCCATCGAAGAGGAGATCCTCAAAAGAGATTATGTCAAATGGAGGGTTGATCGTTCCCTTGTGGGGGATCGAGTGGGATGAATGTGATCAAAGAGAGGTAGCCATGTTGATGAATGCAAATGTGCCCAAGGACTAGACTTAGTAGAGACAAGTCTAAAACTTGCTCTGATACCACTTGATGTGACACAACCTCGGACCTAATTTAACAAGCACAACCACAAGGCTATGAAGCCTACGCAAGCGGACCTTCGTATGGCGCACACACTTAACCCGGGGGTAACTCGGGGATGCCGAGTCGAGGAAATGGGACAAGCCCCTTGCTGGTAGAGGGCCAGCAAAGTCTAAGTCAAACCTCCCCTTGAGGTGTGGATATTCAACTCAATGTGTTAGCCTTGGCCGAGGGATGCGGATCACTCACTCACACCCACGGGGGTCGCACAAGTGCGGTGGAGCCTTAAGATCGGGCGCTCTCTTCCTTACCGACGGCACAATTGGAGAATATTAAATGAACAAGAATAATTGAGAGCAAGGGACGAGTTCTCACCTAGCCGGTTTGAAGAAACCGACTCCGGTCGGAGACGGGGGCGAGCGGGGAGGCGAGGGGAAGCACCCGCACGCCGCGTCGATGAAGCTTCAAACCTGTGAGTGTAAATAATACATGAACTACCCCCATGCAAGGGGGGGATCTCGGGGAAGGGAAGCCAATGAATACACTCAATACGACCTCCACGTAGGGAGGGGCCTTCAGCCGGCCAAGCGGGGAGGGGAATTCGAGCTAGAAGTGAAGAGAGAGAAGTCGAAGCCGAATCTGCCCGCTGACTGTGTCTCAGGACAGACCGTCAGGTATTTGGACGCTGTGGTCAGCCCCGAATTTTGTTGCAGACGAAACCACTTGGAGTTTCTTCGTAGCTGGATCTGGATGATGTTTGAATTTTGTAAATTTCTTCGGGCACCGCTGCTGGTCGGGGTAGGGGCTTGAACAGGGTGGCAGACCCTCGGATCTGACAGCTTCAGGTTCTCAACAGCATGAAGCAGAGGTTGCCACGGTCGCTCCCGAGCTCAGAATCAGGTGCCGCCGGAGTCGTTGGAACCGTTGAGGAGTCCTCTTCGAAGCAAGACCGACGGGGATGCCAGCTGATGTCGGGGTCGACCGGTAGGTTCTGAACACTGAGGAGGGGTCGGTGCAGACTAAGTGGAAGCAGAACCGAGCACCCGAGGGAGAAAATTGATAACTTTCAGGTCCGGTCGCCAAATGGGGCTCTGCTTCTTGGAGATGTTAGAAGACTCGTAGTAGAAGATGTTTGAAGAAGAACTCTCGATCCGATTCCCAACACGATCGTCGCAGTCGAGCTTCCAATCCGGCTCTGGTCTCCTGCCAGGGGGGATCTGCGCAGTTGTGGGAGAATGGCTCTCCTGGTCGATCTCGAACTCGGAATGGGACGGGACCACCACCGTTGCGAAGAAGACAGGCAGACGCTTCCGTCGGTATATGGTATGCCACCTGAAGCTCCCAGGGGACGACGGGGTGACCTCTGCAACCTGCAGCCAATCTGCTGCCTGCAACCAGAACTTGAGAGGGTGGAGATAGGTAATGGGGAATGGGGTAGATGGGAGGGGAAATGAGGTGGTTGTGTATAGGGGCAACCCCCAGCTGTGAGGGGGTCTAGGAGGGGGGGTTTCAAGGTGTGGGAAGGGGAGAATGGGGGCTGGAAGGGGGTGTTTGCTATGGGTGAGAGAGGAGCTGCGAATTTGGGCTTGGAGGGAGAGGGAAGGTGAGGGGGGCACAAGTGGGTGGAGGGAAGGTGAGTTTGAATTTTCCTTAATGGAGGGTATTCAATGGTGGTCTTGGGGATGGGAGGGGTTGTGTTGGGGAAGGGAAGGGGTGCTTGAGGTAGTGGGAAGGGTGCTTGGGGTAGTGGGTGGGGTAGTTGGGGGTTGGGAGGTGGAGCTAGGATTGGTGGAAGCTCTCTTGGGACTAGGGGGTGGAGTAATGGGATGTGTGGGGAAGGGAAGTGGCCTTTAATGGGGGTAGGTGGGAGAGTGGTGGTTGGGAAGGGAGGAGAGAGAAAATTTTTGAAATTGGGTGTGGAGGAGAGAGAAAGGGGAGTGAAAGAGAGAGATTAAGAGAGGGATGGGTGGGGAATCTCTCCCCTAGGGTCTCTCACCCAAATAATGAAATCTCTCCACTAGATAAGAAGTTTGAACTCTCAAAATGACAAGTTTTTCATTCATTGATTCATTACCTCAAAATGGAGAGAGTGGGGTCCTATTTATAGGGATCCCACAATTTACAATAAGACCCTGACTTTTGACACATTGACTAATAACCAACAAGATAGGGGCGCCCATGGGCCAAGCCCAATGAATTGGGCCCAATAGCTAACTAATAAACCTAATGACACTCAAACCTAGGGAAATAAGCACAAGATCTAGGGACATGACTCAAATAAAAGGGAAATTACAATGATATGACTCAAATAAAATAAAGAAACATACATAGGACTCAAAATAAATGACTAAACCATGATGTACGCCTCCGGGGTGACGAGAATGGTCGAGAGTGTCAGGACGGATGGTGATGACCCCATCATACTAAGCCTAATTAGAGGAAAGCCCCAAATTTAATACTGTAATTAGGGCATAATTAACACATTTAGCCTAATCACCCTTCATAAAAATTAATTACGAGCATGATAGAGCTCCAAATTAATTAATGAAGCTTAATTGAGCTTCAATTGAACCTTACTAAACCTAATTAGAGGAAAGCCCCAAATTTAATAGTCTAATTAGGGTTTAATTTACAATTTCAGCCTAATCACCCTTGAAAAAAATAAATTACCAACATGATAGAGGTTAAAATTAGTCAATGAAATGTAATTGAACTTCAATTGACACTTACTAAACCTAATTAGATGAAAGCCCTAAATTTAATAGTCTAATTAGGGTTTAACTAACATATTTAGTCTACTCACTTAATTAGAAGAATTATTTAACAAAATAAGTATCTAAAAATTCTTCCTTAGCCCTAATTAGAGCTAATTAGGGTGGTCGGGGGCTGGGCTGGGGCCGCTGGGAGGGCTGCACAGGGGCTGGCCGCTGGCGGGCTGCTGGCTCACTGGCTGCGGGCAGGCAGCAACAGGGCGGGCGGGAGCGCGGGCTGGGCTGGCCGCTGGCCGGCTGGTGCCTGGCGGGCGCTCGCAGGCTGCACACGCGCAGGAGGTCTGGGCTGGCGCGCGCGTAGGCCGCTGGCCTGCTACTGCTGCGCGGGCCAGGCGAGGCGGGCGGCGCCGGCGGCTACTGCTGCTCCGCGGGCGGCGTCGGACTGGGCGGCTGCTGCTCCTGCTCCGCGCGCGGGCTGGGTGGGGGAAGGGTTTCGGGGTCGGGGGGCTGGGTGGGGGAAGGGTTTCACGTGAACTCCAAAGGGAAACGAAACCATCCGGTTTCGGGCGAAAAGGTTATCGGTTTCGCCCGAAACCGATACCCCAACCCAAAACCGAGCCCGCTACAGTGAACGGGGCTAAAACGGTTTCGGGTATGGCCGAAACCGATACGTTTCGGCCGAAACGTATCGGTTTCGACCGATACTGCCATCAATGGCTGCAGCACCCTTTCTCCCTCAGATCTGAGGGAGAACACATCACGTGGGTTTCGGCCGAAACCATCCGGTTTCGGACCAAAACATGTAAGTTTAGGGCAAAACCGATACCGGTTTCGCCTGAAACTATTTTTTTATAAGTTTCGGACCTGCTACAGTGAGCAGGTCCGGTTTCGTGTCGGTTACGGCCGAAACATATCAGTTTCGGCCGATACTGCCAACCATGCGTGTCACCCCGCTGGGACCATCGTTCAACCCCGCTGGGACCCCAACGGGGTTGAACGATGGTCCCAACGGGGTCGAACGACCCGGGGGGAGGGG
Source organism: Amorphophallus konjac (assembly GCA_022559845.1). NCBI lineage: Eukaryota > Viridiplantae > Streptophyta > Magnoliopsida > Alismatales > Araceae > Amorphophallus > Amorphophallus konjac. Next base: position 23,515,083 of record CM040121.1, read on the forward strand.
GGGTCGTGTCACCCCGCTGGACCCCCAGTGGGGTGAACACAACCCAATTTGACCCGCTGGGTCCCGCATGCGGGTCAAATGACCCCTCTGATCCCGTGTTCCCATCGTAAACAAAAAAAAAAGGATGGGCCACCCCACCTTGTCATAAGTGGGGTTAAAACACATTCCTTTTGTCAAAATTGAGGCAAATCGTCGCTTTTTTGACAACCTAGGTCCTCCCACTTCTATAAATAGCCCCCTAGGCCAAGGAGGACACACACGCAGATATAGAGGGATAGACGGACAGACAAACACACATGGAGAGATCTGGAGAATCAAGAGGTAAGGCATTCTCAAGAGCACTGTTCGTTGTTTCAGCCCCTCAAGGGTACGTAATATCCCAGACTTTGTATTTATGCCCCCAAGAGCTATGTTTGTAATTATACCCCTCTGAGGGCTGTGTTTGTAATTTTCTATGCACCCAAGACAACTAAATTGTGTAATTACATCAACATAATGAGGAATTCCAAAAACGTCCTTCATGGGACTGCAAGAAAAATTCAAATCATGTTGTTTACAGTTCTACCCTGCAACTCTATGTAATTGGGGCTACGTCCCTATGTCCCGTGTCAACGCGAAGGCTCCTTTCTCTTGTACAGTCGACGACTCGCCGACAACCATTGTACTCATGTGGATCAGAAATGTACTCAATTATTCTGTTATGGGCTAGTGAATGAAAAAATCACAAATAAGCCCCGGCTTCCGAGAAATTGTCTACATACCCCTCCCTCTGCGAATCAGCACGCGTGTGTCTTCTATGAAGCGTCTCGTTATTCCTTTCGCTCAGGGGCCTTGCCAGCTCGGTCTTGCACTTAAGTGTCACCTCAGACCTAAGTCCGCTTGGGGTCTGGTAAAATTATCGAAATACCCCTATGACCTAAAAATACCCTAGGAACCTTCAAAAACTCTCCGGTAATGGCCTCAGCCCTCCGAGAAGCTAGAGATTCTACCATGCCTCCTCTCCAACCCGAAAATTCCGGAAATGCCCCTGTCTCGATAAAATTACCAAAATACCCCTAAAAATCTAAAATTATCAAACTGCCCTCGAAGTCCAGAAAACTTCTCGACACTTCAAAAAAGGGCACAGCTTCTGCAAAACTGCCGTTACATCTCCAAATCAGAGGGTTTCTTGCCTAACCTAACGACCTTTGACGGCACCCTAATCCTATTAACATTCTGGTGGTGAGTGAGTATTGACCTTGAGTAATGCAAGCTAGTATGTCCTTGGCCCCAGAACCTATGCAAGGGACTTTAAGATTTTTTTGACAATTAAACAAAGGTGTTCGGACGTTAGGCTGATATAAATCAACACTGACTGCGGTCAGTGGAGAAAGATCCAACACTCAAACTCAAATCGTCTAATACGATGCACACCCACGGAATAAACTATGCACATGCTATTTATGCACCCCCCTTAATGTGCATTTTTCATAAATTTCCCTTTTCCTTTAAAAAGGTTCAGTAAGAAATTTATGAAACCAAAATTCTCTTCCCATAAAAAGAGAGAGGATATTCTGTGATGCCAACAGCAGGGTGCGTTCATCAAGGCGGCATCTGGGCGGCGTGCTTTCATTGAAGCGAAGTCCGGGCAGGGCGCTTTCACCGAGGCAAGTACTTAACGCTCCATCTTGCACCAAGACTCGTGAAATGAGCCTGTCGTCTGGGTAGCCGCATTCTAGTCACATCGTCTAGGTGGGGCACGTTCATCGAGGCAGGGTCTTGACACGTTGCCTTGCATCAAGATACGTGAAATATGTCCTCGACGTGTTCTTGAACCACCTTGCGTGACATCCGTCGGAGAGTCCAAGGGGGAGGTTTGTGTCCTGGCTAAACGTCGTATGAGGGATGGTCATGCGACATGCCCTCGGCATATGACTACCAAGCACAAAGCCAACCAACGCCGATCGGATCATCGTCCTTCTCCATTGCGCATTGCCCATAGGGATCAACCCGTGGGGTCTTATTGTGGTCCTTCGGTTGTGACCCTTGGCCTTCCCATAGGTGGGGGTTTCTAGGCTCAAGGGTTAGGAGACGTGGAGTACCAGTTGAGAGAGCTGGGTTTACACGGGGAAGGGAGTTGGCCCGCGTAAAGGGAAGGTTTAGGGGGGCTGGGTGCTATCCCGCGTAAAGGGATAGGTTTAGGTGGGGCTGGGCACTATCTCGCGTAAAGGGGGGCTTTACGCGGGATGGTACATGTGAGAGAAGGAGGGCTCACTGGGTTTACATGGGGAGCTTTAGGTGGGTTGGGAGAAGAAAGAGAGAGGGGCGCATGGGGGCTTTAGGCGGCTGGGTTGAGTAGGGCCCATGGGGTTTAGGTGGGCTGGGAGAAGAGAGAGAGAGGGGCACATGGGGGCTTTAGGCGGGCTGGGTTGGGGGCACCCCACGGGGTTTAGGTAGGGGGGTTTAGGTAGGCTAGGTGAAGAGAGGGAGGGGGGCACATGAGGGCTTTAGGCGGGCTGGGTTGAGTGGGCCCCACAAGGTTTAGGTGGGGAGGTTTAGGTGGGCTGAGTGAAGAGAGAGAGGGGCGCATGGGAGCTTTAGGCGTGCTGGGTAATGGGCCCCACGGGTTTAGGTGGGCTGAGAGAAGAGAGGGAGAGAGGCGCATGGGGGATTTAGGCGGGCTGGGTTGAGTGGGCCCCATGGGGTTTAGGTGGGGAGGTTTAGGTGGGTTGGGTAGAGGAGAGAGACGATGGGCCCCACAGGGGGTTTAAGCCGGGTAGCTCCCTCATTTTTCTCGTGGGCCCCACAGGGGGTTTAGATGGGCTAGGAGAAGAGAGGGGGCGTTGGGTTTAGGAGGAGTAGCTCCCTCATTTCTCTCGTGGGCCCCACAGGGGGTTTAGGTGGGCTAGCGGCTCCAAAGCCCAAATGTGACTTTGCTGTTGAAATCGCTTGTGTTAAGCCGCTTGTAGAAGGCATGTTGGGGAGTCACTCTCTGCCTTCTTGTCATGCGCCGTGTTGACGCGGCGGGATAGCTCCGAGTCCTGGGTTGCACTGGCAACTGAGATGTCGGCATGATGACGTCGCTTGCCTGGTAGTCGGGGGTGGTCTTCGCTTCTTGGTGAAGAGTCGTGTGATACGGCGAGTGGCTCCGAAATACAGGTTGGACTTAGCAGCTAGAGCCATTGACGTTGTGACATTTATGAGGTGTTCGAGAGTGATTCCCACTTCTCCGTAGGGTGTTGTAGGACATGGCATGTTGTTCTGAGTCCCAGGTTCGCCCAGTATGCTGGCGGTGTGATGCCGCATGTAGGATATTCGGGAGTGACCCTCGAATCTTCACAAAGTGCCGCTTGGCGCGGCAGGTTGTTTCGAACCTCGGGTTTGATCCGACCGTCAGGAAACTGGTTGGCATGGTGCTGTTTGCTCGGGGGGTGATCCCTGTTTGTTGTGTTATGCCGTTTGGACATGGCGAAATGTCCCGATTTTTTGGGAGTAATTCCCTTTGCCTAAATCCCGATTAATTCAAGAAAATAAGCGGGTGCAACAGACTTAAACTGAATGATTCAACTGAGTGTTCTACTGAGTGTTACGCCTAAGTGTTTCAGTAGAGTATTTCAAGTAGGTGGTTAGACTGAAGGATATTCAAGTGTTTTGACTGAGAAATTGCCAGACATATTTTCTTAGATTATAATTTAACCATACTTATATGTTATCATTTTAGTCTAAATTATGTATTTGATTGTCATCATTTTTTCCTTAATTATGCCATCACACAAAACATAAGGCTTATTAATGAAATTAAGGAGTAGGGGTCTAACAACCTTATTCTCGCTCTTCTATAAATAAGCCCCAAACCACAGTTCTAATGCCTAAATATCCATGAAATGGAAATTTTATTCACTCGCAACCAATTCAAACTCAATAACCCACAATGAATCAATCCAAACCCAATAATCAAAACCACCAGCTAACAGAACTCCACCTCAACCCCATTCAACTTAACCATTTTACTTGGATCAAACCTAAACTTCAAAAACTCCTCAATACCTTTCCACAGGAAATCTGCTCAACCTGATCTCATTCGGCCCACTAGCATACCCTTTTCTGGCTACTTTAATGAGCTCATGCTTTTCCAATAGTGTGCCAGACCCACATTTGTCCATCATCAGAACTGGTCCACGATGATGAAGTATGCATACTTAAATCAATAGTCAATTTAAAAATGAAGAGTGGGTTTCCTGTAAGCTGTAACAGCCAATCACATTAGCTTGCATCCCATTTTTCTAAAAGACACGAGGAGAACCAAAACTTCCACAGGAAGTAACCACCAGGTTTTCATTCATCATAGGGATGGCTACTAAAAATTTGGTCATATTATCCAAAAAAACATGAATGAATTCAGCAGCTCTAAGTGATACTTATACAACTCATATGATTCTAATATAAAGAGGCAAGTGAAGGATGAGTCACAAAAGAGGGAACAAAGTGAATACATACCAGTTTCCACTCATCATCAATCACAGGGAAACCAGTTATTCTGTGCTCCACAAGAATCTCCAAAGCTGCAGGCATTTTAGTGCATTCATCAACCAAAGCAGTTGGATGTCTTCAAATCTATAACAGAAGCAGAACCACAATTACCTTCATCAATGCTTGCGGAAGGCTTTACAACTCGCAAGTCTTCCCTTTTAGTCATAAACTCACCTACCGTATAGAGACCATTATTTGATGACTTCAGATGGACATGGAAGAGAAACAGAACGGCATGGTCAGTCAGTGTTAATATGGAGCAATGCACAACAAAACCACCTTAAACCATCAATTAAATTGAACCCAAAAAACAAAATCTGTTGCCCAAATGGACACGAGGGAACAATAGGTGTGAACACATGGATCCAAAAAAAGAGGTCATTTCCTTAGACGACGTTAGGTGCCATAATAACCCATTAATTTCCATTCAGGATCTCCCCCCGAATAGAAGAAAAGGGTGCCAAAATAACCATTTAATTTGTACATCCACCACTATGTTGTGGGACAAATTGGTGAATACATTATGTAAGTGGACACGGACAATGGTTCAGCTTTTTGGGGGGGGGGGGGGGGGGGGAAAAAGCTCGAGCTGCATATCTTATGCTACAGGACATTGGCCAGCAAAGGGTGCTGGCCTTGATGAGGAACAGCACTAAAGGTGAGATCTCGGTGCCTGCTATCACAAGATTTGCCACAAATTTCATGGCCTCGCAAAGTTCTTTGAAGAAAAAGGATGTATTACCGCAGACATTATGAGTGGTTGTAGCCTACTCCCATACGATGTTTGATTGATGGCACTGAGATGGAGCAGATTGTAAACTGCACCAACTGCTGGAACAGAGCTAGCATTACTATCCAGCTTATTAAGTCTCTGTATGAGGCATTGAGAGCTATTGATGGACATATAACACCGGTTTTCCCATTGGTGTACGCAAAATTGAGGCTGCAGAGGAGAAGATGCTACAGTTTTCCCTTAAGACATATTGTACAATTCGCAAGATTGCGGAACATATGCCGGATTTGCAGATTACGATTACTTACATGTTAGGTAACAGAACATCTCAGAAATATACACAAGAACAACAAATCCTACCGCAACATGGAGAATAAGGGCACAATAAAACAACGACTCACGCAGCATAATCTGCATTACCGGCACAGATTCATCCGCCAAGAACGCACCGTCCCGACCCAAGGCCCCCCAGGGCCCGGGCGGGGCCTTGGGTCCTCCTACACGAAGAGAGGCCCAGCGCATATGGGCGGAGAAGGGGGCCCGGTGGAGGGAACGGCAAGGCGTGGCCGCCGCAGCGGCAGGGGTTCTGGGAGAAGAGGCGGGGGAAACAGAAGCACCCGAGCCCGAGCAACAGCGCAGGACGAGCGCATCCGCGACGAGGAGGAGGGAACCCATCACCCGCTTTCCCTGCTGCACCTCCTCTCCCCCGCTCCCCTACAAACCCACACTACAGCAACAAACCACTCCAACCCAAGTTCCGGACGCAGGCACTGTGGAGATTTCAGCCGCTAAATTCGCGCGCGCACACAAACACAGAATGCAGTAGTGTAAGCAGGATATCTCAACAGTGGCATGCGGCTGGACTGAAAGTTAGGGTCGAGCATTATTTGGATTCCAACTCAAAAATCAAATCAAATCTATCAATCAAATCAAATCGACGATAGATTTAATTTAATTTCATTTAGATTAAAATTTTAAACATTTTGATTTAAGCCGCGTCTGAGAAGTCACGTTAGCATGGGCTTTTGAACTTAAATCCCCGACAACTTTTAATTTTCACCGAACGTTCACCACGTGTCTCGACTTTTGAGTTGACAGAAATTCGGAGGTAAGAGAATACAGGCACGAGAGGAGCTGGGATTGTTAATCTTGAGAAGCAGGTGGTGAGAAGATTTAAAATTTTTAAATGATTACAAATCCTGCACGAGTTAGTGACTTGTACGGTTTGGAGATTTTTTTAAAAATGGAGAAGTCGACCCTCTTCTCAAAACGGGGTCTTAGGTTCAAATCGAATCGTCTTAAAAAATTTGATTTAATTTAATTTTAACTTTTCAAAAATCATATGGAATCGAATAAATTAAATTTAAAGATATTTTTGTCAAATTAATATAATTATATATATAACCATTAATTATAATTTCAAAAGTTCAACCCAATTCTAAGATTATTTTTGTCAATTTAATATAAATATATATATAACTATTAAACGTAATTTCAAAAATTCGACCCCAACAGTCACGATAAGATTTCTGAATCTAATGTTAGGAAGTACGCTTTAAATCAACTTTTATTTAAGTTCTTAATTGTTTTACGTGAAAATATCATGGAGCTTACTCTTGCAAATTGTAACTTTTGATGTTATTTTTGAATATTTAATTTATTTGATAGAAATTATTTTACCTTATTTTTTTTATTCACTTTTGAATCTAATCTAATTTTTAAAAGGGGACAAGAATATAGCTCAAACCGAATTAAATCGAACAAAATCGAATTAATTCAGTTTAATTTGATATGATTTTAAAGTAATTCGGTTTAATTTAATTTATGTTGGACTCTTAATTTGATTTAATTTAAATTTAAGAAAAAAATTATTCAAATCAAATCAGATCAAATCGTGCTCACCGTTACTTACAGCTGCACCAGCGGCACTAGAAAAAGAGAGAACATATATGAAGAGGGTTTTTTTGTCACGTACGTACCACGTGTGGGATGCACATTAGCGCATGTAGCCTTTATGCATATGTAATATCTGTGCACCTGTGTCATCAATCTCTGTCGACAAACTATCAAACTCTCTTGAGAAAAGATGGAGAAGAAGAAGAAAAAGAAGGGATATTTCACATATATTTTGATACAGATTTATCACACAATGATAACGTCCTTGAGGTTCTAACCTTGGGATCTCTGCGAGAACTGTAAATTTGTCGGAGGCTATTGCAACCTGAGCAGCTTTCTTCCTCTCAGCAATGACCGGAGTAAGTGGCACTTAGGATCTCTTCGGTCCACTTTGATAAAAGAGTAAGTCGGGTGAGTTATCCGGGATGAAATGACTTAATCTTAATTTGACTCTTTTTGTCTTAACCGGAGTAGGTTAGAGATAAACTTGAGTTTTTTTACTCCAGGAATAAGTCATCCGGAGTGGATTAGGGGTGGGTCACCCGGGGTTACTTACCCGCCTCTAACCCACCCTTTTATCAAAGTGACCCTTCAATAACTACAAATCTATCAGAGGCGATTGCGGCCGGAGCAACTTTATTCCTCCCAGAATTGGCCGGAGCATGTGGCACTGTACCAAAGACGCCCCGATGGAATAGTAGCAAAAGAGGGGAAGATAGAAACACGAGAGGGAAAAGTAGAATTGGGAACAAGAGCAGGAGGGAGGAAGGACCGGAGGTCAGAGAGGACGTGAAGAAGGAAGAAGACAGACTCTTAGGCCCTCTTTGATTGAAGAATAAGGTGGGGTACCCCATCTTTATTCACGTTAACCGATGTGGTTGCAGAAATAAGATATTCCGACAAAAATTAGGTCAAGAGCCAAAAAGGTGGGTCGAGCATATTTTAACAAAATGATAGAATAAGTTAACCCGAATACGATCAAAGTAATATTGTTTATTTTTTGATATACCCTAACCCGGGTTATGACATCCCCTTAACCTATTCTCCAATATTTTTTAATATTGTATTTTGTCGTCATTTTTTAGAACACAAAATGGCAGTTGTTCGATATAAAACTTCTCCAGCTACCCTTATTTATAGGGTCGATCCACCAGCTACAAATGACAACAAAATACAACAAACTCTCGCTCAAAATCTCCGTTACATTTGCATTTTGTATTTCATTTTCCCACTTAGCTAACAACCCAGCTAATTACGGTCTGAAATCGTTCCTCACGTATCAACTACTCCCTCCTGAGAAGCAACCTCATCCTTGAGGTTGGACGTCGGATAGAGATTGGATGCCGGATAAAGTCGTTGGAACGTCGAGTAAGCCATCCAGGTTGTCTCAGAAGTTGGAGCATCATCAAGGACTGGCCTGCATGCTTCTTCAGCTCGCCATCTTGCTCTCACCTTCTGACACTTCTTGCATTCGGTGGCGGCTCAGGTGGTGGTCGACACCAGAAAATAAATACAGAACTCGTCAGATATTCATCTACAGCTTGCAGCAAGTTTGCTGTTCCACTTTGTGCTATAGTCACCGGCCAGACACAAAGCTGACCCTTTGAACTTTATTGTCCGAGGCTATCAAATTCCCCACTGCCTTCATCTTTACTTCTTGAACAGTCACTTGCTCTTTCAATTTCACATCCATCAGTTCCCAACAATGTGTCTTTTGCTTCCATTTGCACATGGGTGTGCACAAGAGTCACAGAATCATCAAGACTTGAGCTACTTTTGAGTATAAGAAAGGCATACAAGATTGATGTTCCTTACATCCCATGACACGCTCATCTAGCTGAGAAGGAACCTAATTTAAGAGCATGTTAGCATCAACGGAATCCAAGATCCATGTTGGTTTCACAACTGGTTTGGTAACATCAACGACTTCTGCCGAATTGGGACAGTATATTGGAGGAGGACATTTAGAAGGCTTATCCCCAACCAAGAACGCTGATGGAGTTGCCACATCGATAGATGCATTGGGAGGACTGTAATCACACTCGCCAAGTGGACAGAGGACAGATTCGGAATTAAAATGTCCTGATTCCCCTGACATGGCTTTGAAGCATGATCATAGTAATATCCATGGGTCAAATGGCCAGCCATTGGGAACACTTTATGAGATGCATTGCCACTCTGTATAGCCCAAGGACTTGGAATCTTACGAAGAGTAATGGAATGTTGGACATCTAACGTAGGTTCAAGAACATTGATCGAACTGAGTAGGACTGCCAAGTCTTGAATCGCAATGGTCACCAAGACGTGGGAGTTGTTAGTGCCAGTGAAAGAAGACGAAATTCTTGCAGTAGAATCAAGATCATTAAATGCTGGATTGGAATCCATTTTTAAGGCAACAACAGCAACACGAGAAACACATGTCTGCTCCACATCAAAGATACCAACATCCACAGTCCTAGGGGTCGGTTGCACATCAACTATAGGTTCAAGAAGAGTGACAGAAGGATCGACAAGAACATTAACGACTGCATCCGGAACCCCGTCAATTTCATCACAGATTCTATCAAAATCCACTTCATATTCTTCAACAGATCTCATCTGTTTCAACTGCCGCAACTCCATATGTGGATTTTTCCAATCCTTCCGCCCAAATTTTGCTTCCATGGCAACCAATAATTGGTCACAGGACCTGAACTTCTGATCTTTATACACTCGGCAGAACCACCTCATGGCACGACCAAACAAAGAATACTGAACATGTAACATCTTTGCTTGACTCAACCGATAATGTTTGAAGTATAATTCTGCCTTAAATTTTCAATCCTCAAATTTTGATCCATCAAATGGTGGTATCTCCAGGGATTTAGGATGGGGAACCTGCATTACCGGAGGATGTTGGAGAACCTGAACTGGGCACAGGGACTTCCAATGCAGCAATCTACTGTGATAGTTGTCCCGATTTCATCTTTATACCTGTAGTGGACTGGTAAATGGCCTGCTGCACAGATACCTGAATTGCCTGTTAGATCGATTGCTGGAGCAAAAGCAATTCCTTCGGCGCCATAGTTCTTGAAGAGCTGGAATTACCCAAGGCGGGCTCAAACACCAAATTGATACGCCCCGGAGGTTCCAACCTTGGGATCTCTTCAAGAACTACAAATCTGTCGGAGACAATTGCGGTCTGAGCAGCTTTCTTCCTCCCAAAAAATGGCCGGAGCAGGTGGCGCTTGGGATCTCTTCAAGAACTGCAAATCTGTCGGAGGCGATTGCGGCCTGAGCTTCCTCCCAAAAAATGGCCGGAGCAGGTGGCACTGCACCAAGGCTGCCCTATGAAGGGGAGGGCATAGTAGTTGAAGAGGGGAAGACAACAACAACAGAGGGGAAAGCAGAATTGGGAACAGGAGCAGAAGGAAGGGGGAAAGAAGGACTGGAGGTCGGAGAGGACATGAAGAAGGAAGAAGACATATTCTCATATAGAAATCAAAATGGCAATTGTTCGATACAGAACTTCTCCAGCTACCCCTATTTATAGGGTCAATCCACCAGCTACAAATGACAACAAAATGCAGCAAAATCTCACTCAAAATCTCCATTACATTTGCATTTGTATTTCATTTTCTCACTCAGCTAACAACCCAGCAAATTGCGGTTAGAAACTGTTCCTCACGTATCACACAAACATATATGATATTAGATTCATATACGGAAGGTATACATATAAATATAAATATAAGATAAATTCTCATATTATTTTATCTTTGATAGGGTATATTTGCAAATTACTTCCTCCCGAGAGTCCCACACTCCCAGTTCGGGCTGGGTCTGGGTGGAAAGGGGGGAAGCATACATGAGAAGTGGAGTCCTTGCGTTTCAGTTCGGTCTCAATTTGATATAGATATTAGGACAATTGATCTTCATTAGATAACTGAAGAAAAAAAAGTCAAGAAAATGAAGATCATATATGTGCTCTTGTTTGCCCATAATAATGTTCATCTAGGATGTCTGATCTGTTGTTTTAAAATTCTTTAGCCGTACTATCTATCACCAATCGACTGTACAGATAGATAAGTATTAAGCTGACCTCAATGTTTTTTTTTTATTTTCTTTTTGTTGCGACCGCATGTGGTGTTGTGTAGCTGGTGAAACTCTGTTACCTGAATTTGTGACAGACTGACACTGGTTTATCTGCCCCGGAAGGGGTTTGATGCATGCCAAATGTACAGCATGATTTCGCAGGGATCTATTGTCATTCAAGTAAAGAATTCTAGTGTTTGGAAGCTTAGTTAGTCCTACGTTGCCGCTTTCTTGATCATATTTGGAAATGGGCCACTTGCAAAGGCATTCATCAAATCAGATTCATAAAATTAGATCAGAGACATGCTTTATTACTTGACTAGTGAGTACAGAAGCAAAGAGAAAAAAGGTCCATGTATCTTGCAAGAGACACACCAAGTAATTTCTTGCAGACACACCACGATGTGGGCAATTTGGGTTTTGGATAAGATCACTTTCGGTACATGTGTCTTGCAGTGCACTAAAACATTATGATATGGGGCATGATGAAAGTGATGTTGTCTAAACCCCAGTGGGCTAAGAGCCTTTTAAAGGGCATTTAACAGTTAGATTTTTGTCTTCTAATTTCTTCTTACTTTTTTTTTTGGGGGGGGGGTGTACGAAGAGGTAGGACACCGCATTCGACCCCAGAGGGTCGAATACGGTACCCTACCCTGGTTAAGGAGCGTGTGTGTGAGAGGAGGATGTGGGCCCCCCACAATTCTCTCTCATCGGGTACCGTATCTGCCTATCCTAACCCGATAACAAAGCAGCCCTAGACTTAATTCACATAGAGAGGAGAACCAGCGCAGAGGGTTTCTGCTTGTGCTTTGTGTTCCAATGAAGTGACTTAGAAGGAAAGAAACTTAAGAAGAGGGAGGTTATTTACAGGTGGAAGTGGGCTATCAGTGGAGCCAATTTCCATGGGTTGGGATGTTAATCCTCTTTAATATGCTTCGAAGGCATTTAGTCCCATTGAAATTTAGAACTCCCAATCTAAAACTAAACACACTGTTAAATCCAATCATTATTTCTTAGTGGAGTTGGGAATAACACAGGGAGATAAGGCCACCATCATCTGAGGCTTTTCTACTCTAATCAGGAGACTCCAAGTAGATCTTCAACTTTCAATCTCTATACTTAGTGATGCACTAATGTACCTAACTTTTTATCCAGTCACTATATATATATTCTAGACTTCATTTGCCCTTGAACAACCTCTCTTCTTCTCTCTCCTTTAAGAGGTTGAATTTGGTCTGTGTCCTTTGAGGTAGGGACCGGTGTCCTGCCTCTGAGTCATTGATACCAGAAAAGAGAAGGAGCATAAATAAATTGGGGGTACAACCTGTCCTCCACCATGATGATTTGGAACATCATGCAATCAATTCATGATTTTGTGTTTGACTAAAATGATATATATTTACCTATGTGTGAAGTATCATGTGCACCAAAAAGCTTTGTAATGTTCCAAATGGATAAATTAGAAGGCATTTATTTAAGTAGCCTTTTAACCCAAGATGCAGACCGAATCACACAAGAAGCGTATGGTTGTACCTATGTTTTACAAAAAATCACAACACCAATAAGTTGTACCCAATTAACTTCCCAATAACACAAATAGTGAGGAGTTATGTGTCTCCACTTTACAAAAATATTTACCCCCAAAAGTGATTATCTCACAAACAAAAGAAAAGACTCTTTCTTCCGGCCTCGCTTCCCTCTCGGAGATTATATTGTTTCTTTCACCTCACAAGGCCCAAAGGGAGACGAGGATGATAAGTCACCAAACGATCTTCTTGCCTTTTAGGTTCCACCTCCTATGCCAATCGATAAGAAGCTGATGCACCCCCTGGCAATGTCCTAGAAGTTGCTAGAAACTATGGCCGATCTTTGTCCATATGTCCTTCGCGAAGGGGCAGCCCATGAATAAATAGTTCAGATCCTCCTCTTCGTCCCCACACAAGTAACAAAAGTAGATATCTGTTGTATAAAAGTTCTCACCCTCGTCTCAGATCTCCCATAATTGGGTATAAGTCGACTTGACTCAGTCCAAGTTGCTTGCTTGAGATTATTTTTTTTGTAAAATCAAAACCTTTTACAATATTTGAACTATATACGTTGTATTTTAACTTGTATAACTACTATTTCATCAATTGAAAGGATGTACGAATTAATTAGTTTAATTTTTTATTTTACCTAATTTTTAATTATTATAACATTAATCAACAATCAAGAAATCAATAAATTGGAAAATAGAGTTTTATGCTCTTCTTTCATGAAATGCCAGATATATAGCTAGTTTTATATCATTATATCATAATTATAATTAAAAAACAAATTAATTTTAAATAGTATATTATGTTTTACATAATTAATTAAGAATTAGGTCGATACATCCCAGATCATGACTTAAATCTCTCGTGATCTAATACAAGTAGACTGTATGGCATCGAGTTACGACAAACCTAATATCATCTTTCACTAGTTGGCTGCTATCCTCTACTTTGTTATTCTCAAATTTGTGGGCAGCCAAATTGGAAAGGGTAAGATCAAAGAGTTCCAAAAGATAATGGCAGCAAAAATGTATTATGATGATTGACTTTTCATAATGCTACAATCTCTACCTCAAACAATGTCACATAGGTAAAGATCTATCTTTAATTTCAATGTTACGTTTTTCATTGTCATTTTTTTGGGGTTTTAGAGATGGTAAATATAGTTGGCCAACTCGTGCTGTACCACAAGATTTTCAATCAATTTGAATCGGTCAAGTCAATACGAGTTGTCTTAAGTTAACAAAGAAAAAGTCAAGTGACCCGACTCAAGTGAGTCGGTCCAAGTCAACTCAACTCGTACCGTAGTAAGTCAAGTCTGAGACGGTACGACTTATAAAGTCGACCAACTTAGAGAGTAAGAATCGACGAGTCATCCAAATATTAATTTTAAACCCATAATTTCATTCATGCCATGGAGTCCACACGTTCGTACTAAATGACTAGAGAGAAAAAGACCGAGATAATCTTAAATAATATTCTAATGATCTACAGATCAGAATATCAATTTCTACATCTAATTAAAAATTTAATACTTAGTACTAAAATTTTCAACTTTAATATGTTGATCTCCGTACAAATGCCGTCACATATTTAATGACTCTCTAATCTAAGTAATTCGAATAAGAACATAAAATTTTAGAGTTCTGAATCTTGAGCTTCCCAAGGAATCCTAAAGTTATTTTAAAAATAAAAATTGAAGAAAGATTCATGACATAATTTCAAGTCAAAAAATTAAAAATCCGACTAATTTAGATTTTTTTACTGAAATGACAAAATTTCCACCACAATTGGATTTCTTTTTTTTCTTCCCCCTTTACCCAATATCATATGTCATCTATCATCTCCTACTCCAGTTCTACACTCTCTCATTATCTAATTGTTTTATATAATATATATTTTTTATAAATTCGAAATTTTATAATACTAATTTACAAAGTTTATATGTTTAGAAGAATAGTGCAATTTTCTACCCCCTATTGTATAGTATAGATGTGACCCTGACTCTCAAAACGCTCGGTAAACATCCACTACGTACGTACCTCAACATCACTTGCACTAAAAAAAACTCCATCGATTCTGAGCAGGTGAGAAGGAAGTGGGAAACTTTTGAATGGGAGGACTAACCAAAAAAACACATGACCGTAAGAAGAGAATATTGACTATTAAAATTTAAAAAGAAATAAGAATCATTTAATAACGGGATGAGGTGATTTATTCGTGTCTCACCGTATCTCGTGAATAAATCACCCCACCTCGATCAGAGAGATGAGTGTGAGAAGAGCGAATGAGACCCGCCGCTCTCTCTCGTCGAGTTAGATAACTCAACCGATTATCAAATTGACCCGAAGTGTTTGATCGTTACACCAAAGATTTCCATTGTTATTATCACAATTAATAGTGCATATTTTAATTATATTATATCAATTTTAATATTAAAAACTTAAAAGAATTTAATATCCTAACAGTTAAAAATTATCAGCCACCCACGGATCTACAACTTTATTTATGGGAAAAATACTCAACAGCTCTTAACCCTATCAATACACCTCTGGATAGACATTTGTGTCTCGAATAAACTCGAATCGAGCCAGTCTTTATCCGACTCATAATCTATAGATTCTGGCGGCACTGCAACAATAGCAAATGCAATACAAACTTGAACCTGTCGTGAAATCGATGCATTTGAAAGACTCCCTCCTCCCTCTCTCTCCACCTTAATTTCATCTTCACCGTCCCTTATGGAGAGCCTAATATTACGACAAATGTACCAATATATTCAAAAACAATACAATTCAAAATTTCCCATCTCTTTCTACGTCAATATCAATATTAATATTCTACATCTTAGATATTAATGTCCAAATTAATACTAGATTAGAGTTATCCAAGGTAGCCAGCTGTCCCTTCACCGTATGCTCCCGGGGGCTGGCTACGACGAGGGAATATTCTGCTCCAGATTCCGCATTTGAACCGACTCCTCCTGGTCGTTGCATGCTTCCAGGCTTTCGGTTGGATGGATAAACCAGTCAAGTTATTATTAAATACATTTTAGTTAGTTATTGGATATCTTGATGTAAGTTAACAAATAATTAAAAAAATCTTTTATCGACTTAAATTGGTGCAAATTCCCACCCCCGCTCAGTGGTGGCTGGTAGAAGATGACTTATAGTAATGTTCCACTGCTAAGTTACTTGTTGAGAAATCATGAACATTATTAATCATCAAGAATATGGCTGATAATGTTCATGATTCTCGATAAATAAACAAATAAGACGCTTGAAAGAAGTATGATGCTAACACAATCACCTTAATTATTAGATGAGCACAGTTTGTACAGTCAAGCAGCCGGGGGGGCCAGGTTGAAACTTTGAAAAGTCACAGTACGTACACCACCATAGACATTGGAAGCACCACAGTCAACTTCCCAACCTCATCCTCACACATATTCTATTCTATTCTTTTTTAGCAATAGAAAACTTGGTATTCATGACCAACCCAACCGCCCCAGTCTTATAGGGTTGGCAACCAAAGCACACCCACCATTATCTCCCCCCATACCAACTCCCCCCCCCCACCTCTCCCTCTCTATCCATCTTTCCCTTCTCTCTCTATCCATATTCTAATTTTGCTGTGATTGCAGCTGGAATAATGGAAGTCCAAACCCTAGAAAAGGAGGTGGGGGGGGGGCAAAAAGATGGAAACTTTCTCTCCTCTGATGGGGTGTGGCAGAGCTGGGAAATGGAATGGAACAGTGCCCCCCTCCCAACATTTTTCTATACCCCCAAAACACCACATCTGGGGCCAATCAAATCAACAAAATTAGTGGGCGGCGCCCCCATGTGATGCTTCCCCCTCTTCCCCCTTCCCACCCTCTTTCTCTCGTCACTTTCTCTCTCTGTCCCTCTGTCTGTGATGTCGCTTTCTCCTCTTCGGCACCGACCCGCCCACCCCCTTCTCTCTCTAAACTTCCCAACTCTCTCTCTATCCACTTCATATACCCTAAACAACCCTCCTTTTCTCTACCACTATACAGTTCACCGTCCCTGCCCCGACCATGTTAGAAAACCATCGCTGTATCCCCCCCCCCACTCAAGAAGAAAAGAGAAAAATAATATACAAAAATGAAAATATAATAAAAATAGAAGTAACAAGCCTTCTCTAAGATGGCTCTGCAATTCTCGCCGGCCGCTATGGCGGGATCCCTCTTCCAGAGATCTACTGGGGGAGATGTCGCTGGTCTTCTGTACTCTCCTCTGTGTTTGCAAGGACTTCTTCTTCTCGGTCTTCTTGCTTTTCTATCTTGACGCCGGCGGGATCAGTCCTCGTTGTCGGAGCTCTCCGGGCTCGGCTGCTGGTTGAGGTCCGGGTGCTTGCGCAACCCCGCCGGCCGGTCCTTCTGGTCGCGCGGCCCCGGCTGCTGCTGCTGAACCTGCTGCGGCAGCTGCGGCTGCTGGCGCTGGTGCCGGTGGCGGCCGAGCATCCCGGTGTGCAGGGCGTCCACGCGGGCCCCCACCTCCGTCGCCTTCTTCCGGATCGATGCCGCCGAGAGCGCCTCGGCACCGCCCCCGCCCCGTCCCCCCGCCGCCCCGTCGCCCCCGTCCTCCCCCTCCGCGGGGAGCTCGTCGGGGAAGTTGAGGCGCGCGGAGCGACCCCGGAGGTAGAACACGGCGATGTCGTAGGCGCGGGCGGCGGCCACGGCCGTTGAGTAGGACCCCAGCCAGATCCGCGACCGCTTGTTGGGCTCCCGGATCTCCGCCACCCACTTCCCCCACTTCCGCATCCGCACCCCCCTGTACTGCCGCTCCCCTCCCACCCCGGCACCGTCCCCCTGCCGCCGCCTCCCCACCGCCGCAACCCCATCACCCACTCCGCTGCCCCCGCGCCCCCCCTCCGCCATCGCCGCGCACAGGGGCGACCTCCCCCCGGAACTCCCGCTCGAGGAACAGCTCTCCCCCTCCATCTCCAACCCTTTCCCTCGCTACTTCTCTCTCTCTCTCACCCTCTCCTTTCTCGCTCTAGAGTTGGGCCCTTTCTCTCTCTTGGAACCGCGCACCGACCCCTTTTGGGGAAAATTTATATATTGGGGGAAGCGGGGTTGCGTGGGGGAATCCGAATTCCTGTTGCTGTTTGGTTTGTCGGGTTTTGATGGGCTGGAGTTTTAGAGAGAGATAGGCCGTGGAGAGAGAGCTGGGAGGGGCGCGGGGGATTGCGGTGCCACGTGGATGACGGAAAGGGGCCCGCGTCTCCCCAATGCTGATCCACCGCTTCGCCGACAAAGAGTGGTCTTTTGTCGCCACGTGGCGGCCGGTCGTCACGTGATAGCTGCGGGCGCGGACGTTTCCGGGTCGTGTACGGCAACGCGCACCTTCAACTTGCCCCCGCCTTCTCCGCCCGCGTTTTATATCTCTTAATTATGCTTTTGTTTTTCTTAATCTGTTTTCCCGAATGACCTCAACTGGTTGTTTATTGTCGGCATATCCTTATCACAGGCCTTCAAAGAAAAAGATCAAGTGTCAAGGTAAATAATCCGCATCCTTTTTCCTTTAGGATACAAAAGAAAATTCTATGTGTTTAATGTTAAATGTTTATAGTTCTATTTGTTATTAAATATTCAACATTTGATGCAACATTAGTTTAGCATTATGGCCAAGAAAAGAATATCTGAAATAGACACGGCAAATTTAAGATCTAATTAAGGCATTAATGGCTTTATCTAAAGCTCCAGGGATTAATTAGTCCTCACAAAGTCCTAAAGGCCAACTTAAAAGTGGATTTGTTGATGAACTAGAGTTATATGAGAACAGAGTCATAGAAAGATGCACGAAGAAATAAAGAAAAAAACATAATTGGTACAAAAAAACCTGAAGCAGAACTTAGGTCGGTTAGTATCTAAAGAAAGCTGGCAAAAAAAAAAAAATCAAAAAGTGATTCCCTTGATGCATAATTAATTAAAGGGTTCTGGAATAAAATGGGAACTCAAAGTAGAACAATCAAAGTGCGTATTTAATGCATGGTCTAAAGTAATGGACCGAAGACGTTGACATATGAAGAGAACACTAAAATTCTAAATCGCGTACTTCTAACACTGGAAAAGACTTCCAACACATTAACATATTAAAAGAGAACATGATGAACATATCACATATCTGACACAAAAAATGTGGAGTGAAATGTAACGAATATTTTAATAAGCTATCCTAAAATGGAATCTTTGAAATTTCTCTTATCTCTATAGATTACATGCCAAATGCCAATGAAAATAATTAAAATCCACGAATTCTTTGGGATCATGCATGGCCCGTGAGAAATTACCATGCATCAACCAATACCTGAAATCTACAAAAGAACGTTAAAATATAATTTACATATGAAATAAACATATTGCTAATTAAAAATCATGGAGGTTATAAATGTAGAGCATTGTCATGGTGCCATATTTTTGCTGCCCAATTCATCATTCTCGTATTGGTCATCTGAGTGGATGATTGTTTCGCGCATGTGAAGTGACGGGATATAAAAATAATATGTAATTTATGGTTGACGATGATTTCTACTCGGTGTCGTTGAGTTTGTTTAGAGATATGCGTCCGAGGGGAGTGTCAGTTGAGTTTTGATAATTATCATAAAATTGTACTTCAACTGAGATGTGCCTCTAAAACATAACACGTGTGCGTACACATACCGACGACACGTGGATACTGATATTTGTGAGCATCGTAACTGTTTAGGTAACTGTCGCAGGTTTGATTCCGCGGGTGAACGTGTATCAGACGATTTGAGATTCGGGTGCAGGACATTTCCCCACCGGCTATAAGTGATCGATGTTTATTTACATCGGACATAATCTGAACACTTTTGTTTCTACTGTCAAAGGAAGAGAATCAGTGATCCTGGTGCCGTGACATCGAGAGGGCTTGACAAGTGCAATAGCGACGAAGCAACAACAACACAATAGGGATGAGCGGAGGTAGGGAGATTGGTCTCAGTGTGGGTGTTGGAGAGCGCACGAACTCTGGGTTTGTGGAACCGAAGCATTGGCTTGGGGAATGGAGCGACATATACATTGATTTGGATAGGAGCATATGTTGGCTCGGGTGTGGACCTGCTAAAGCTGGCTCGACTAGGAGCAGACAGGTCTGGCTTAGGTGTGGGGTCCATTCCGTTGGCTGGGTAGGGACTGAGTTGTGAGGCGGACGACTGTCCGACGAACGTTGTTGAGATGGGCGATCGGTGAAGGCGGGAGTCAATTCCCTAACTAGACTTCATTGATACCTGCCGTGAAAGGCCTTATATGGGGGCGTTGAAAAACCTGATTACAACTTGTGTGCAAGTCATGGGACAATTTCGTCATTTATGCCGGTCCCCGGGTCATTGCGTTGTTACACGGATATTTTCACCTTTGTACATAGTGTCCGTTGTAGGACTCGTGATTCGGCAAGATGCCGCTCAAGGGGTGTCATGATGTACCCTCAATATGTGAAGACGGGTCACCCAGTTGTTAGAGACTTGCAAGTTCCTTGACGTTCACCTCTAGGGTGTTGTCATTTGTTATCGCGTGTCTCGTTTGGGTGAGGAGTTGACGGGTGTGGCTGGTGTGGAGCTGTTAGATGTCGGCTCAGGTGGAGCGGTCGGGTGCCTGCTCGGGTGGAGCAGTTGGGTGCTGACTTGGGCAAAGCGGATCGGTCGGGCACCGGCTCAGGCATAGCGGTTGGGCGCCGGTTTGGGCGGGGCTGTCATGCACCTGCTCGAGTGGAGCGGTGGGGCGCCGGCACGGTGGGGTGCCGGCTCAGGTAGAGCGGAGCGGTTGGGCGCCGGCTCGGGAGGAGCATAGCTGCTGGGCACCATCTTGGGAGGAGCAGAGCGGTTGGGTGCCAGCTCGGGCGGAGTGGCCCGGTGTCGACTCAGTTAGAGCGGTAGGGTGCCGGCTCAGTCAGAGCGGTTGGGAGCGGGCTCTGGCGGAGTAGTCGGGTGCTGACTCGGTCGGAGCTAATGGGCACCACTAAGACTGGGGTAGTCAGGTGTCGTGGGGCACTCTTGTGACTGGGGCGGTCTAGTGCCTTGGGGCACCACTGTGACTGGAGTAGTCTGGTGTCGTGGGACACTGAGACTGGGGCGGTCAGGTGCCTTTGAGACTAGGGCAGTCGGGCTCTGTTAAGGTTGGAGTGATCGGGTGCCGCGGGTACTATCGTGACCGGAGTAGTAGGGCACCATCAACTATGAGGGATCGAACGCGATCTCCAGAAGTGGCACGTTCTCATATGAATGCGGTCGTCTGTGCGATTGCTTCCTGATCGCGACCTCTGGGTGGGGCACGTTCTGACCACAGATTCTGAGTAGGGCACGTCTTTTGAGATATAAGATTAAGGCCATGTGTGTTCTTCGGAGCGTGTAGCCCTAGAGACTGATGGCGTGTCTAAATGCCGTTTAATGGGATGTTGACTTGAGCCAAAGCAAGTTAAATCGCCTTCCTCGAACCCATTGGGGGTCCTCCTTGGGTGTGCACGCTGCTTCGGTTGCCTCCTTTTTTTTTGGCCCCTAGGGGGTGTATTTATAGACCCAAGATTGGCCAAAAAGAAGGGCATCTTGTTCGGTTGGTGCACCCAAAGGAGGCACCCGGTCTGGATGAGGGCGTTGGCAGAGGAGACATGGTATGGGTGGGGGCGCTCCCAGCCCACTTGGTCCAGGTGGGGTAGTATGCAAGCAAGAATAGTGATGGCACTGGCGATGGACACCTGGTCCAGGTGGGGGCACTCCCAGCCCTCACTTGGTCAGGGTGGTAGTTTGTAGGCAGGAAGAGTGATGGAGCTGGAGTTGGACACTTGGTCCAGGTGGGGGCACTCCCAGCCCTCACCTGGTCTAGGTGTGGTTGTTGGCAATGGCCACCTTGTCTGGGTAGACAACGAGGGCTCATGGGATGCACCTTGTCTAGGTAGGGTTGCTCCCAACCCTCACCTTGTCCAGGTATGGTTGATGGCAATGGCCACCTTGTCCGGGTAGGCAACGAGGGCTCGCAGGATGCACCTTGTCCAAGTAGGGGTGCTCCCAGCCCTCACCTGGTCTAGGTGTGGTTGCTGGCAATGGCCACCTTGTCCGGGTTGGCAACGAGGGGTCGTGGGATGCACCTTGTCTAGGTAGGAGTGCTCCTAGCCGTCACCTGGTCCAGGTGTGGTTGTTGGCATTGGCCTACTGGGTGTGCCGGTGAAGGGCACATAGTGGGTGTGTCGTTGGGGGCACTCGATAGCGTGCCGCTAAGGGCCTTCAGGGAGTGTGCCGCTGGAAGGCATAAAGAGTGTGCCGTGGAAGGCACTTCAAAGTGTGCCGCGGAAGAGCACTTGAAAGGGCTTCCTTTTCTTCTTTTCTTCTTCTATCTTCTGTTCTCTTTTCTTCTCTTCTTTATTCACCTGCATGTAAACATAGGGTGAGAACTTTTTAGTGTCCACAGCCACCTTGTCCGGGTAGGCAAGGAGGGGTCGCGGGATGCACCTTATCCAGGTAAGGGTGCTCCCAGCCCTCACTTGGTCCAGGTGGAGTTGCTGGCAATGGCCACCTTGTCCGAGTAGGCAACAAGGGCTCGCGGGTTGCACCTTGTCCAGGTAGGGGTGCTTCAAGCCTTACATGGTCCAGGTGGGGTTGCTGGCAATGGCCACCTTGTCCGGGTAGGCAACGAGGGCTCCCGGGATGCACCTTGTCCAGGTAGGGGTGCTCCCAACCCTCACCTAGTCCCGGTAGTCCAACCGGGCTGGGTACATAGGGTGGCCCAAAGAGGTCACATGGTCCAGTGGTTTCTATCATCTATCAGGACTGCACTTGAACGCAGTCTTCACAGAGAGCTCCTTTAGAACGTGGTTGTGCGATATGCCACGTTCTCACTCGATCATTGTGGACTAGGCGACTGTGACCAGGCTGTACCCTACTAGGGATTCTGGAGCCCGAGTTTGACCCGACTGTTGAAGCCATCGGTTTCGGGCCACCTGTAGAAGGCACTTTGGGAGTCGTCCCCCCCCGCCTTTTTTATGTTGTGTGACGTTAGGCACGACGTGTTTTCCTGGGTCTCAGATTGGGCCAGTATGCTATGAGATGGCATGCGTGGCGTTGCTTGTCAAGTGTTGGGGGTGGTCCCCACTTGTTCTGTTGTGCCATAGGATATGGCAAGATTGTAACGACCCGAGAATTCGATTACCAGGAAGGCCCGATAACCCGAGACTCGCACCGTCACCCATGAGTCCGAAGACTCAGAAGGGTTAGAAGGATGGTGTGGAAACTATACAAGTATCACAAGTTATTGCAGAAATTAAACAGTTATAATATTAAGCAGGAAATAAGTTAGCAATTTACATGGTCCACAATGGAAAATAACAACAACAGTAGTCCATGACTAGTACAGAGACAAGAAAGAAAAGTACAGCTACACGGGACATACCCCGGCTCTGACCTCTGGCACTACCTCTGGGCACCCGCACCTCGCTACACCCCAGACGCGCTCCCCTGGGGCGGCGCCTCACCTGAAACACGGTGAAAATACGCAGGGAATGAGTCTCGGAACAAGACACAGTAGGGATCACTCGAACCCTACCTCGTAAAACGGGAAACCACTACGCTAGCGGTAAGAGAGTACCTCGGAAAGGAAAGCCATGTACTCTACACAACAAGGACCCTACGGCACGCAAATCGGCACACGTGCCACGGTGAGACAACCGAAGCTCAACAGTCGACCCGACAAAACCTGAAGGTCGGAAACACACGACTGACAGTCTGACACTCCGTACTCGACAGGAGTACCTCCCACTAGAAGCACAGCCGGTAGCGTCCCCTGACATCTTACACCGCGCCGCAGGTGATCCGCCTGGCGTGGTAGCTCCTACCAAAGGTGCGAACACCGAACAAGTAACCACAAACAAGTGACTAGCTGGGGTCACGCCCGTCGACGTGGGTCCAACCGCCCCCAACCACGTGTGCACACACAGACCGCGCGTCCCTGGTCTGGTCCTCTGACCGATTTTCCCCTCAGCCGGACTCTGGCTGCAAGACGTGGGGCCCGACGGCAACCGGTCCATAAACCGCCTCTAAGGGTAAGCCCGTACACCACTCCCTGGTGCGACCGGTACCGCGTACTGGTAGGCTACGACTAGTGGAGGGTCACTGAAGGAGTAGACTCTCAAGTCACGGAAAACGACGCCCACATCCGATGATGCACGGGGACCACCCCACGCACCGGCCCCGTCGCACGGTGGCCACAGTCGGACTAAAAACGGGGTTGCAGCCCTCTCGGGGCAACCAGGCGCCTGACGGCCCACCCCGGAACCGTCACAAGGCTGTAACGGTCTAGGCGAGACCGTTACACACACCTGGCGGTCTAACGCAGGCCATTACACGGCCTGAGGAACGCAGAGGGTGACGCGCCTGGTCCAGCGCGTTACACGAATGTAACGCGCCTGGCCCAGCGCGTTACGCGAATGTAACGCGTCCGCCCTGGCGCGTTATACGCGCCCCACGCTCCCCTCGAGAAAGCAAGATGTAACGCGCCTGCCCCAGCGCGTTACACCAATGTAACGCGCCTGGCCCAGCGCGTTACGCGCCCCTCACACCTGGGGTAACGCAGGGAGTAACACGCTCGCCCCAGTGCGTCACTCGGATGTAACGCGCTCGCCTTGGAGCGTTACACACGCAGACCCCCAACGGTCAAAAACCAACGGTCGGAAAGCCCCTGAAAGCCTAGCCCAGGCGCGTCACATACAAGTGGTGGTCAATCGTGGGACTGTCACAGTCCCTGACCCCCGAAGGCTAACAAAGGGCATGTGACGGCCCCCCCGAGGCACGTCACATCATGTAACGGTCCCTGGAAGGACCGTCACAAGCGCCCGACGGCGAGAATGGCGGGAAAGCCCAAAAACTTCAACCACGCCCCCATGCCTCCACCGGAGAGGGGGAAATCAAAGGGGAAGATGTAACGACCCGAGAATCCGATTACCGGGAAGGCCCGATAACCCGAGACTCGCACCGCCGCCCACGAGCCGGGAGGGCTCGGAAGGGCTAAAAGGAGTGTGGAGGCACAAAGAAATAGGAAATAAAGTAGGACAACTCAACAATTAACAGAAATAAATAAACAACTACAACAGAGTCCAATCCAACAGAAAGTACAGTCTAAAGCAGTAAAGCGTACCACATGCCAAGTGAACACTCGGCCCGGCAAGCTGGCAACTGAGAACCTCCGCTCCGCACCCTCGAACCTCGAGGAAGAACCGCCACACCTGAAAAGTAAGGAATGAGTCTCCAAAATAGAGACTCAGCAGGGATCCCGCGGAACCCCAACCGGAAACAACGGCGGTAGCGGAAAGGAAGCTACAACTACAGCAGGAACAGCAAACCGGTGGCCGGTCAAAACTCAACACTACAGCTACTCCTACTGTACCAGAAGGCACACCTCGATCACGCAGTCGAAGCTACCGAACCACGCTAGCACCACCTACCGAAGTAAAAACCCACGGCAACCACGCCGTAGAAGCCTGTCCCCCGGACACAGCCGACCTGGACACACTATCCAAGGTGCAACCCCGACCATCCGATCGCAGGTACCGCACAACAAGACGCAACCTCGATAAAGCCACTAACACTAGTCTCACGGCGCGAAAACCAACACACGCGCCACGGTGAAACAACCAAAAACTCAACGGTCGACACGACCGAAAACCCGAAGGTCAAAGTTACGGAAACTGACAGTCTGTCACTCCCAACTCGACAGGAGTACCACCCACTAGAAGCACAGCCGGTAGCGTCCCCTGACGTCTTACACCGCGCCGCAGGTGAACCGCCTGACGTGGTAGCTCCTACCAAAGGCGCAAACACCGTACAAGTAACCACAAACAAGTGACTAGCTGGGGTCACGCCCGTCGACGTGGGTCCAACCGCCCCCAACCACGTGTGCACACACAGACCACGCGTCACTAGGTCTGGCCCTCTGACCGGTTTTCCCCCGTAGCCGGACTCTGGCTACCGACGAGGGGCCTACGGTAACCGGTCCACAAACCGCCTCAAAGGTGAGTGCCCGTACACCACTTCCAGGTGAGACCAGCACCTCGTACTGGTGGGCTACGACTAGTGGAGGGCCACTGAAGGAGTAGACTCTCAACTCAATGGAAAATAATGTCCGAATCCGACGACGTACGGGGACAACCCCGCGTACCGGCCCCGTCGCACGGTGACCACAGTAGGAGAAGAAACAGGACTCGCAGTCCACGGCCACGCACGCACCGTGCGCGAGAGTCGAGAAAACTCGAGTGGCACTTAAGCCACTGGACTCTGGACAGTCCTCTAGACACACTACAGCCAACGGTCCTTGAGTCACAAGACTCGGGGTCAAGACCGTTGCACGCAACAGCACAAGGCCGTCGATCTAGCCCAATCTCTAGGTCCAAAACCACGATATCACGAATACCGAGATAGCTCACAAGCCACCAAGACTGTTCCCTCAGGAAGGGAACGCAAGGGACCACGGCCACACGGAAAAACACAGAGGCACGATTCCCAGGGAAGCACACAAGCCGCCATGTCGATTTCCCATCTCGAAGCAAGCGGGAAACCTCCAGCCCCAGGCCGGACAACTGGACTCGCAGTCCAAGGCCAAACACGTGGCCCACACGGAAATCACCTTCCAAAGAAACTCACAATATGCGGGGGAGATCCCACCGCACACACACTGATACCCGGTGACTCGATCGAGCGTAACACGAAAGCCCAACACGCGAGAAGTCACCCGGACTCTCAACCCTATAGGCACGCTAAACGAGATAACACGGTCCTCCAGACACCCTCAAAACACGGACACAGAATCCCATGGGTGTCTAGCACTCACTAGACCGCAAGTCGACCACTGGGTCCCAACCGGGTCGACCAGGGATCCACACATCGCGGAGCAAGACGGAAAACATAAAAACTCGCCTCGGAACGACATAAAGCCTGACAGTCTAACCCTAGACCATCACATGGCTGTAACGGTCTAGACGGGACCGTCACATCAACCTGGCGGTCTAACGCAGGCCGTTACACGGCCCAAGGGAACGCAGAATGTAACGCACCTGGCCTAGCGCGTTACACAGATGTAACGCGCCCGCCCTGGCGCGTTACACGCGCTGACCCCAAACAACGGTTGAAACGCCCCTGACGGCCCACCCCGGGCGCGTTACACCCCCAGCCCTCAACTGGGTAACAGGGGATGTGACGCACCCACCCAGGCACGTCACACGGCTGTGGCGGTCTATCGTGGGACCGTCACACCCACGAACGCCAAAGGGAATGTAACGCCCCTGCCCAGGCGCGTTACACATGTAACGGTCACTAGAGTGACCGTCACACCCTCCCGAGAACGTTACGGCGGGAAACGACCCGAAAAACGTCCCACGCCCCCATACCTCCCCGGGAGAGGGGGAAAACAAGGGGGAAGCCCCCAAATAGCCCCTAGCATGCATCTAAGGCCTCGGATCAGCCAAAAATGCCGTAAAACGAGAGATCGGCCCACAAGCCCTAAAACATGGGTTTTGCCCAAAAACCCCGATTCCACCCGCTCGGCTCACCACGGCCTACGAAACTCGCGGGAAAAGAAGTGCACGAGCTGGGGGTCCATCTCCCTACCTCCACCGAAGAAACGACGCGCTGTGGACGCCGATCCATGAAGAAATCGTCGCGAAACCCTCGCCGGCTCGCGATCGCGCCACCGAGCTTCCACGCGCCTCCTCCGCCTCGATCCTCACCTGTCCTCGCCCGCATCCTCGCCCGCGCCACCTTCGCCCCCGCCTCGCTCCGTCGGCCGCCGGAGAAGAGAGGGGAGAAAGAGGGTGTGAGAGAAGAGAGAGGGAGGGAAGAGAGAAATGAGAGGGGGAGAGAGAAAAGGGTTAGTATATATAGGAAAACCTGAAAATTACATAAATTCAAAAAAATTATGAAAAATTACCTCCGCGATCCTCGGGAAGAGCACAACGCAGTGGTAACGTCCTGGAGTCGGAGAACGTCACGGTTTGCCCTGCAAAGAGTTCCGAAGGCACATCAAGGAAAAACACGTGCAAAGCACAAAATACACTCCGAGACCCACTAAAATGATCCAAAAAATATCCAAAAAATCCGGGGCATTACAGAAGACCCCTGGGGACCCCTAGCATTATTCTAGGCCATCAAAACGTGAAATCATGCATCAAATCCATAGATCGGGCGAGCTCTCCCCAAATCATGGAAAAACCCCAACATGCTCAATCGCACCCCTCTCGGCCTCCCCTCGGCCTATAAACCACGGAAATGAACGGCGGGGAGCTAGGGAACGTCACCCTACCTCAATGGAGCGAATGCTCCGCCGGATCGTCCGTGAATCGCGAAGAACGTTTTGGAAAACTCTCGTTCTTCAAGCTTCCCACGAGCACCGCACGTCCCCACGATCGCCTCGCCGCCGCCCACGTCGCCGCGCCGCTGTCTGCAGCCGGAGAGGAGCTCGCCGCGGTCGAATGGGAGGAAGAGAGGGAGAGGGAGAGGTCACGGTGGGGAGGAAGGAAGGAAGAAGAAGAGGAAAGAGAAGATGGGGGAGAGAGAAAAAATAGGGGGGGTATTTATAGGAAAATCCGGAAATTTCAGAAAATATCAAAAAATAGAAAATTATATTTCCGGAATCCTCGGAACGCATCGATCGCAACGGTACCACTCGTGTCCAGGTGAACGGCCCGGTTCACCCGCAGCGAGGTTCCGAAGGAATTGCCGAAACACACATCGGAAATCGGAAAACACGCGCGGAAAAGCCGCGGAACGCCTCCGGGCCTCCGAAACAACTCCGGATCGCGCCGATCCGAACACGAAGAATGACCGAAACGAAATTTCGGACACAACGGAGCCGGACGCTCCGAGAAACCAGATCCGAGACCCACGAAGAAGGATCCGAAAGGTCCGCGATATTACAAAGATGCTCTAATTTCCACCCTGGGCTTGGCCGATAGGGTCTCCTCGAGACTATGCCGTCTTACGATGCCTAGGGAGTAATTTTCTTTGTTTAAATCTTAAGTAACTCGAGAAAATAAGCAGGTGCAACAATGATTAGACTAGATTGATTTCAAATCTCAAAATTCGACCTCTCAAGCTTGGGGCACTAAATTTAAGTTCAACTTTTTTTCAACATCTAATTTTCAAATCAGATAATGCAAATGACAAATGGGATGTCAAAAAGTGTGACATCATAATATTTCTTAAATATATATATATCTATATATATATAGACGCGAGATTTCTCATATTCACCATTTACTTAAATTGCAATATTTGCATCATTTAACAGAAAGTAAATGACCTGCTCGATGAATACAAATATTAAATATAAAAATTTCTAATGGCTCACCTTTCTCTTTTTGTGAAAAACAACTAATCTTGTGACAAAAAAAATCAGTGCTTGTATTGTTTCAGGTAATATATGTACCCGCGGTTATCAGTAATCATCAGTATATATTAGAAGACAACTTTGTGATTATAAAAATATTCGACTAGTTTTAGAAGATAGGAAGCTTGTTGTTGTAACTTTTTCACAGACGATCAACGCATCAAATCCGAGGCCAACAGGAGAACGAGAGTTTCCTCCAAATATCAGGGTTTGTTGACCCGTGCGACTCGATCTCGATTTAGGTCAGGTCAGGTCAATCTCATCTCGATCTATCTCGATTCATTCTGATCTATATTTAAATAAAAAAAGATTATATATATAATATATATAAAATAATAATATAAAATAGAAACATATACTATATATATATATAATATAATATTAAATTAATAAGGCGACCCGATGACGACCCACGATCCGATCGTCCCGTCTATGGCATGAGTCGGGTCGGGTCGTGCAGGTCGAGACGACCCGCACCGGGTCGACAAATCCTGCCAAATATACATCTAATTAATCACCTTTCTATGATATATACAGTGTGTGTACGTACTTACGTACGTGTATATATTATATATATATATATAGAGAGAGAGAGAGAGTAGACCTTCCACTTAGCAAAACACTCCCTTTAAATTACTATTTCACGTCAAAACCCATTTCACATAGACATAGTAGACCTTCCACTTAGCAAGAAACTCCCTAAAAATTACTATTTCACGTCAAAACGCATTTCACATCACTAAAATTGCATGCACAATCATTCTTCTTTGGTGTTGAGATGCTAATTAATTAATATTGGATGTACTTGTGTCCATTGTGTACTCATCATAATGCTAATTAATAAACCACGCTGCTTATCGACTCTGCCATTGCTACGTTGCTTCATTTACACGATAGTACAGCTATCTGTGCGTAAAGTACGCAGTCCATAAAAGAAATAGTGGCAAGAAATAAGATCTAGAAAGGGATGCTGTCGGTGAAGTCCCTCGGACTCCCAAATGTTACCAATGTTACTACAACATAAGACAACATTAATCACTGGGGTCCACTTTGCTAATCGAGTGGGTTAAAGTCGAACAGGCCATTCGACCCTCCCAGTCGAATAATAAGTAGTTCAAATTTGATAATTTGATTAGAGATAAGAAAAATATTTCAGGAAAATAAGAAAAATATATGTTAGAAGGATGATGATTTCTGAGAGTCTCTGTAGGTTTCAAATTTGATCGGAGATCGGCACAAAAGACAGAAAGGATCGGATCTGTACCTGAGAAATTTCAACGCTTAGAAATGTCAAGAATCAAGCTATCTAACTCAAGGTTTGTCAGCTAGGTCGTCTTAATTTTCTGTCAGGATGGGACGGGACGGTCCCGTCTCGGTCCGTCTCGATCTTTCCCGTATAAAAAAATTATATATATAATATATATAAAATAATACAAAAATCACTTAATCAACTGGTTTATAAAATATTTTATATTTAAATAAATATTAAATAAATGAAGCGTCCCGGTTGCGTCTCAAGTCCCGGCCGTCCCGGTCTGCGGCTGAGACTGGTCGGGTCGTACGAGTCAGACCGTCCCGACTCGGTTTGTAAAATCCCGATCTAACTTCCCTTGCCCCCACATTTATTTCAGCAAAGTCTTTAATTAACCACCTGTCAAACAGATTAATAGGCCAAATTTCTCAACTGCCACCAACCGATCATAAACCACAATCACAACATAACCGATCAAGCATAAAGCATTTTGGGTGACTAGTTTATAACAAAATGGATTCTCTTTTTTTTCCTCTCATTTTTCTTTAAAGGTTTTTTGGGCTTTGACCCCTATATATTTCGTTATTTCAGAATAAATCATCGAATTCTAACTTTTTAGTTTGTAGTATCCCAGGATCCTGGGTTAATTTGTTTAACAAACGTCCCCGCTACTTCGATAAAAGATGCCCCTGAATATATATTTCCGAAGAAGGCACTCAGAAAGGGTCTTTAAATTTTACACTGAAAATGAGATTATTATGAGTTTTAACTAAATAGACAGGGTTAATTCCTCCAAAATTGACTAATTAAGTTAAGAGGGCCTAAAATCTGAAAAATTCTCAATTCACTCGAAAGGTGTATAGATGGTGGGGAACCCCTCTCAATGATAGGTTGGCTCCTCATTGTCCTGTGAGTTTGGAGTTTTGTTCCGTGTGTGTGTGTGTTTAAAACCAAAATCGTACGGTCTTCTTCTCATTGGAGACTATTGAAGTTCATGCAAACATTGGTACAGGGTATCCATGGGTGCACTGACAGGGAAGAAAAGAAGGAAATCCAGTTGTTGGACAGAGGTTGGCATGAACACATCCCCTCCAACCCCTTTGCCAACTGCGGATAGATTCATTTAGGTCGGTCGGTGGCAAACCCATTATGAGATAACAATCCAGTATTCTCTTGGCAGAACCAAAAAAAAAGTGGAGAGGGAGAGGGAGGGAGAGAGAGAGAGAGAGAGAGAGAGAGAGCAGATGGCTTCTCATTGAAGGCAAACGAGCATTTACTGGACGAAGCACGCGCACAAACAACAAGAAGTTATTAATTTATATGGGGTATACAAAAACGTATAGACTACTACAACAGGAAGACATCACCGTCAGAACGGGGAGGGTTATCTCGTGTAGAAGAAGGTGGTCCTCAGAGAGAGAGGGGAGGGGGGGGGGGATATGGTGGGGACGACGAGGGTACCCCAAAACTGCAGCTGCTGCCTGCTAGTTGTGGTCTCCTCCTCTGTTTTGCTCATCCTCCTCGTAGGTTACAATTAACAACAACAACTCTAATCGTTTAAATGGCTCACCAACCTTGCGACGAGGAATACGAAGATTGGCGCACTTGGGCTCTTTCTACCCACAAACCCCACCGCCCCACACACACACGCACAAGCACAGAGAGACAGAGAGAGAGAGAGAGAGAGAGAGAGAGTCAAACAGCCTTCCCTTTCTTGTTCGGCTTCACCTTGTTCTTTTCTTCTGCTCTGGCCGGCCGGATGCCGACCTACGCCGGCATGCATGTCTCTGGATAGTTGGAGCTACGTTTCGCATATGAAATCCTATATATCGAGGCACTCCATTTTCTATTGTGAGGCCTGATCATCGCCAGCTCCTTAATTTTCACCTCGTCTGTTCATTTTAGATTGGCAAAGGCACGTACACAGCGTAGATTTGTGGGCAAGTGGTGGATGGGGCTGTCGGTATGGCTTTTATCATCTATATATACGTGGCCTGGGTTGTTTGCATATATATATATATATATATATATGCATGGTGCTGATGGTGGAAGGGGTTGCAGAAGGGGTCAGACCGATTGGTGTGATAAGCTGTCTACTTGCCTTGTTAATAATTCTGATATGAAATGGGGAAGACAAATAACCAAGTTTAAGTGCGGAAAACCAAGCAATTGTTTAGGTGGTGTTTGATGGCCAAATCGCCATACATGGTAGCAGTGAAATCTATGTATAGTTTGATATTTAAAACAAGTGCGAACCTAAATTTGAGAAGCTGCACACAAAAGTAGTGGAGGAGACGAAGGATGGGAAGGGATAGATGTCTTGAGATTTATTTATTAATTTATTTATTTTTAAAAGGGACATTTTTTTTTGTGGAACTCATTTTTATCATTTTGTCGTTCCGAATTAAAATCACCCCATAGACATAAAAAATGTGTTTCCGTTTTCCTGATTTTCTCTTATGGGAAGGTGCTCGATGGGAATCCCTCTTCCTTCTTCTCCCTAGCAAAGAGAGGGTACCATTCTTGTCAAATGGGCGATCATGGTACTAGTCTCTCTTTTTTTGCCTCATTTATTGCAAGTCATCATCTACGATCAGATAATTAAGCTCCATCCTATATGCCAGGACACCATGAGATCGATGAATTGAATAGATCAGAAGCCGACATAATTGTATCTAGATTGGGACACCATGAAATCTTGTAGAAATAGGGAAGGGCAGAATCTATACCTTCGATAGCATCTTTCGATTCTTTCCCTACGCCTTTTACGTACACTTACTTTCTCTATATCTTTGTTTATTTTATTTTATACATATTTTAAAACCTTTTCCCCTTTTAAAACCTTTCCCTCTATTTTTCTACTAACCTTTCAAAAGACGTGTGTACGTGTGCACGTCCGCAAGTGCGTGCACACGTGTGTGCGCGTGCGCATGCGCGCGCGCGTGTGAGAGAGAGAGTATGACACCATCAACACCACATCCCCGGTCGTCAGATTGACTCACTGAACTACTAAGTTTGTAGTCGTAATAGTTATTATAGATGGAGATGAGACAACTACAATTGACATATATAACTTTCATAGCCATAGCCGTAAGTGCAAAAATATGAATGCAATTAATTTAAGTTAAAATCTAACTATAATTAGAAAAAAATCTTAATATCTCCAATGATTAGTGTAAAAGTGATCCTATAATGCAAATATAAGTGAAATAGTATCTCTCAGACAGTAATTGATCGGAGGGGTATCTGTGCAGATATATTTATGCAGTGAAGTTATTTTAATTAATGTGTACGTAAAAGTAACA
This sequence comes from Amorphophallus konjac, assembly GCA_022559845.1. NCBI lineage: Eukaryota > Viridiplantae > Streptophyta > Magnoliopsida > Alismatales > Araceae > Amorphophallus > Amorphophallus konjac. The sequence continues at coordinate 23,548,789 of CM040121.1, forward strand.
TTTCTATAATTATGTATATAATAAGTGGAGAGATAAATTCCCGACCTATTATTTTACGGCTCAAAAATCTAACAAGACCCGCTTGGCCCAGTAAGTGATAGCCCATATGAGACCCACTTATGAGGAGACCGAAAGCCGAGGGCCCAAAGAGAGCCATCTAGCTTCGACTCGGTTGACCATGTCAGGGACTCCCTTAGGCTTGGGAGGAAACCTAACGCGTCATCGACCCGAGCTAGTGTATGGCCATTAAGGAAATTCCATCGGGAACGCCCGAGACGGAAGCAATTCGTAGCAGCCTGGTTTCCAAGGAAAAGACGTCCCTTATCTTAAGGTGGATAGACCCACGGTAGGGACCCCTCTTGGTCCGGAGCTGATCTATCACGGTCGGACATCAATCCCCTATAACCGAAGGCGAATCTCACACAAGTGTTTGAGAGCAGAGAAGAAGGAAGGGTTAAGGGGAAAGCAAGAGTCCAATACAACGGTTGGAATATGTACCGAGAGTGCCTTTCTCTCCTCCCCCCCCCCCTCCATGTAATATTTCTACCATTTACTGTTTTACTTAAAGAAAATCGCTTGCCTGGTGGCCAAGGTGGAGCGTCCACCCCCTTCCGCAATGAAGGGATGAACGGGAAACCTCGACCCACCTTGCAAGTATTACCTTTGAGTTAAAAAAAAAAAATATGTACCGAGAATGTAACGCCCCCTGCTCAACAGTCACTCGAGATTCTCGCGAAGCCAAAGAGAGAGTCTACATCTATTTAATCCTAAGGACCTCCTCCCGAAGAGGTAAGTTTAGATCCTGGTCCCTCAACTGGCGAAGAGCGATATTGTACACTTAATTTCCCTTACCTCCCTGTATCTTGTTTTTATCTACATTGACTTAAATATCGGAGGGTTATCCCTAGGATCTCAATCCTAGGCTCCATGATCTTTTATCTTTATCTTGCAGAATTTCTCCTGAGATGACTAGGGATAATTCCTCTCGAGAATCCCATCACCCCATATCCGACAGTATGCATTTAGGTACAAGATCCTGCATCTTCGATAAGATTATTTTTATTCATGATTTTCTAGTAGAAGATGTTCTACGCGAGGGAGTTATAAATTCTATCATTTAGCGATAGACTAGCCATGATATATCTGCCAAAGATGCTCTTATTTTATTGGTTCTACACATGACAAAATCCGAAGCCGAGGATCCTGCCAAGCGGGTGCACACTTAAACACCTCCTCAATGCAGGTTAGACTGCCGTAGGTCGGTGGAAGAACAAGTCAAACAACATCCAGCCAGACAACATCAAGGATGAGAGGGAGAAATATGAGGGAGAAAGATGGCATCTAGAGAGAGAGAGAAGAGAGAGAGAGAGAGAGAGAGAGGGAGGGTGCACCACAGAGCTTACCAAACAAACAAAGAAGCTCATAACAAGGGGCGGGGAGGAGAGTTGGGGACCGGTTGGGAGGTGATGTTTGCTTTAAGTTTAAGCTGCTGATTGTTTTATTTTATTGTGGTCATCAAAACAAACGACAACATCTGCCAGAAAAGAGAGGGCATTGGCTAAAAGAGAGATGGGAAAAGGTGATCATGGTGGTCCTTGATGACCTTGGAGTTAGAGAGAGAGAGAGAGAGGTCCCCGGCGGGGCTGCTGCCAGATGTCGTGTCTTCCTTCTTTTTGGGCCATTCGCCCACATCTCCTTGTCTGTACTTCAAGGCTATATTCATGGCCATTTTAAACTACAGTGGGAAAACAGAGGCCTCCCCCCTTCTCTCTCTCTCTATATCTCTGTGGCTGTGCCCGTACGCATGCACATGCTAGTGTACCTCCAGTTGCACTGGTACTTCTACCATGGTCCATGTTAGCATTAAGGTGGTGGGATCACAATTACAAAGATTGTGATTATTTAATATGATTAGATTGCATGACTAAGATATAGGCATCATTCACCTAAGGAAATTAAAAGACAAGAAGTGCACCTTGCTAATAATATTGAGGTGGGTCCCATCTCGAATGAGGTGATCACAGCCTTTTGTGTTTGAGTTGGTCATCCAGGACAATCCCCCAATCGAATTTTGTCTGTTGCCCAAATTAATTTAAACACACTGTCTTGCAGATGAGCCAATTTGGTGCCCCAAATTTGCAGGAATTTTATTAAGCTTTTGGTTAAGATGAGAGAAACCGGGTCTGTTGTTGGAAAAATGGACACACTCAAGAGAATCCCAAAATATGGAGTCCAAATGACCCGGGTATGGGTCTTAAAACTTATTTTTACAGCCCTATCTTGCAAGTCTAAAACAGATATTAGATGATTGACAAGTGACTTCTTTCACGATCATTCTAATTAATCACCCTATAGACAAACCCGGGAGAGGAATCATATCATACCACACCTGTGCCATTTGTTTTGGTACTAGTCTGGTCATCTTGTTTAGACAATTTCCTTTCTGTTTTTAAAGTTTTCTTCTACGGGACCGCTCTCCTCAAGCATCTGCATCCTCTGGATCCAATTTAATGAGTATCTGTCCTTGTACATCTCCTCACCCATGACCCGCTTGGGTGACTGTCCTGGCATAACCAGCCACCTGAATGCACTTTGTTCTGCTTACTCGGTTCTTGTTTAGGGCCTCCAGTTACCCAATCTCTACTCCAGCTCGTTTGTTCTGTTCTTCTAGCGCACACTGCTAGCTCTTAAGATTGTGCCTTGGACTGCTTCATATGACATAGCCTCCCCTCCTCCACTCTCAGGTGTAAGTAAGTTTGATGTGTTGCAACATGCCTTAACCTAATTTCAAACTTAAGACCATTTGGTTTTGAAACTTCAGGTTCCCGTCTATAACAGTTTTGAAATCGGAAACCAAAATTAGAGGAAAGTGGGTACTATATGAATCGACTATACTTTAGAATTCAAGTGTTTACATCATATCAAATGTCAGTAAGATACCACCATCATCCAACTGTTCTAATAAGCTATCACATGTGCAGACTTTGACTTAGATTTTTTTACATGCATAATGTACGGTCTAAGTCATCATTGTGAGATCTGATATCACATTGGAAATGTTGGATAATTTAACTCAGGTTTAAAATCATTAGTGGAGAAAGTAGTACTCTTTTAAACATACAAATCATTCCGTCGTTCTCTTCCACAACTTGAGAGAATCCAAACAACTGAGAGATAGAACTTGTCTGGTTTCAACTTCCCTGTTGCAGGTCTTGCAGGGGCCATCCTCCAGCACACTCTTTTCCTTCATCATTGTTCCCGGCATCCTGTTGTGAAGCACGCAGTTGCTTGCTATTTGCTAACCTTCACAGGAAGAATTGGATGTTTGAGTCATCCGGCCACCTCCACAACCATTCTTAGTCACTGTCATGATGCACTGGTGGAGAGAAGTGGGCAGATTTTGTTGTCACCTGTCCATTCCCCCTCCCCACCATGCTGTGAGCCCACATCACTTCTTCATCTCATCCATTCCCCATATCTGAAAGTTTCAGAAGTGCATGCATGGGGGGTCACCATCATTTGGGGTGAGTGGGTGTGTGTGGGTGTGTGTGTGTGTGTGTGTGTGTGTGTGAGAGAGAGAGAGAGAGAGAGAGAGAGAGAGAGAGTCAAAGAATGGTATTTGTCCCAACGGTATTTATTATTATTTGTTTAAGAAAGAAGATCATGAGTGAAGAGTTTTCAGACGCTAAGAATTTTTCAGATAGTACGTGTGCATTGAATTATTGGACCGTTCTACTCAAAATTGAGGATGGAAAATAGGTGATACTTCCACAATTCCCTTTCATGTAAGAACCAATTTAAGTCCTCTCATGTGCACAACGAAAAATATGAGTGCATTGTTGAATACACAAAATCGCGGTATTGAGTTACAAGGGCCCAGAGTCATAAGCACATGAACCACAACTCATTTAACTAATACGGGACTATTATCCAAGGATTATACCCAAATTCTAACACTCCCCCTCATAGCCAAGATATGCCGTGGACATTAATTGGAAAGAGGTGACACAGGAGGAGTTGGGTCATTTGGCCTGCTCTGATATCATGTTGAATCCACAAAACCGCAATATTAAGATACAAGAGTCCAGGGTCACAAGCACATGAATCACAACTCATTTAACTAATACGGGACTATTATACAGGGACTATGCCTAAATTCTAACACATGTAACTTAAGAATTTAACAAATCACTGAAAATACTTTCCTGAAATGTGGAAATTCATGATAAATAGTTTCCTGTAAAAGGAAAAAAACAAAATCTAACATTTTTTACAGGAAAGTTGAGTGAACATAAAGCTTTACATTTGCATTGGACGTCCCCCCCTCCCGATGGGAGAAGTGGGCGTCAAACCTTCCCAGGATTTGTTTTTGTATGTGGGGAAGTGAGAGAATATATAGATCACAAGAAAAAAAAATGCCCTTTAACTTCTTAAGGCAACCGAAAACAGCTTGATGGTTTGATGCCTCTTGTAATTGTCATAAAGGCCCAGAAGGGCGGTAGTCAACACCCCAACCATGGTGCTTCACGTTTACTGACATTCGAGAGCATACCATACCGGCAGTTGGGCTCCTGCAGCCTAACCCTAATTTCTCACCGTCTCACACTCTGTCCACATATGGAGCACCAGAACCAGGTGCATGGCAAGAGAAGAAGATCACCAAGAATATAAAGCGATAGGAAGGGAGGCATGTAAAGAGATGCACATGTACTGATGGGCATGTCACCAGAAGCTGATAAAACATACATAAGAAAGTTTCAGAAGCTGACAAAACATATATGAGATGCATAGTTTTGACCACATACTTAGAGTGGTGACAACCAAAATTAAGAAACCCCCCCCCCCCTTTCAGTGCCCATGCAGAGAACTAAGCCAAGCTGTCTGTAGTCTCATTTGCAACCTGAACTTACTTTGACGACATCTTAGATCAGGCGTCCACCGCTTCCTTTGCCGTCACCGGCGATTGTCGACCACCACCGGCGGAACGACGTTCTCGACCACACGGAATATCCTCACATTCATGCGCTCAAGACCTCTCCTGCTTGCAAACTCAAAGATCAGGACATCCCCTTCCTCCAGGTTGTTTCCTACGACGAACTCCTTCCAGCCCAAGCTGATCCCATAAATCTTGTTGTATCGAGTACAGTGGACTTCCCATTCCCCAGCTGTGGTGTGGAGGATGATCCTATGGTTATTGTGCCCATAGAAAAAACCGGAAGCGAACTCTTTGGGAACCGTCTGCAGTAGCGTCAAGTTATCAAGCACAGCCTGTTCATATCTAAGGAAACGAAAATGACAGGCTTATGCAGCATTTAAAATTAAGCTGTTCCGTTAATTTGTATGTTAGACTTTGTAGTTTGCACTGATATTATGTATATATATATATATATATATATATATATATATATATATATATATATATATATATATATATTTATATATAATATACAGAATGGCATTACATGTTTTGGTTTGGGAACAGTTGCCAGTACTGTTCTTGCTGGTCTGTGTAACATTGCAGGCTGACAGTAATTCTATTAATCATGTGTCAAGTTCATTGTATGTTATACCAACACGGGAAAGAAGTCAGGGCAGGAAAAGATGTCAACTGATGCAAGTACTAAGAATTTGATTCTCAAAGACTTTTGTAACATTTCCATTGAGACGAACATTTGAGATCTGGGCAATGAAGATCCAAAATATTGTTTGGTGACATAAATGAAGTTCATGGTGAGGCACATACCAGAAAGAATTTTCTGTAGACATGAGTTGGCTTCAAAATTGAGATGAAGGCTGGATGGATTGGTTTCACTGCAGCGGCAAACTGAAATGCTCTCTTCTTCTCTTCCTCTGTGACAGGCCTCCTATTGGAGATGAAGTGCTGAGGATATGCCCTGTACTTCCTATTTCTGGAGGAATTAGCTATTTCTTCCGGATCAGCTTTTACTGAAGTATTATGGAACCAGGTTGTGTAGAAGGACAAAGAAGAAGGTTTCATTACCACATAGACAAAAATAAGAACTTCATAGAAAGCAAGAAAATGCTGCTCGGTACATGTCTATACTTGCCTTAAATCATGACAAAGTATATAATGGAGAGCACCACTGACAAATGTGAATATTCACTCGTAGATATGAAATAAGGAATAAGTTTGGATAAGGATGTGCTTGTGGATTCAAAGAGAAAGCTAGCCTGAGGGATGATGATTTCATTAGAAATATAGCAGTGTCCAATGCATTCTGATGGACCTCCAGTATAACCCAGTATGCTACCAACAGGTTTCAGGGGCAAAAAGAAAAAGAAACAGAATTTACTTGACCAACTTGATGTGTAATATACTTTGGTGGCCAGATGGCCACTTCTGCTATCCCCCCTTTGTTTTTTTGAACTGTCTTGGTGATCATCTGGACAAACCATCCTCTTCCTAGATGGACGAACCATCTGGTGAATTGCCTGCTCTTGTGTTGCCTCTTGGGAATCCTTCTGAGAATTGTTTTCTTCCTCCAGAACTTTCCTCACCATCTCTGAACAGTTTTGACAAGACTCCAGATTGGTGGCTCGAGGCGGTGCTGCTTGGACATTGTTAAAGCCAATTTCTCTAATCGGCACAGGGACTAGTTGAACATCATCAGAGTCTTCTCTTTCCTCTACCTTCACTGGGTTTTCAGCACAGGTATTTCTCTTCTTCTGTTTCTCACAGGAGTACACATCCTCATTCTCACATGCACTGCTGTCAAATATCAAGACCCGGAAGCATGAGTCCCCATTGAATCTGAAAACAAGGAAGTAACCCACCTCTAGAGAGTGGTCTTTAACAAATTCCTCCCATCCATCCTCAAAAAAGATGCGGCCATCAGTCTTCTTCAGTTTGACATGCCATCTCTTCCCCGAGGAGTCTTTAAGCTCAACAGTTTCAGGCAATTTTTTCTGGAATAGAATCACAAATTTCTTGGGAATACTCTGTCCACAGACGAGTGAGAAATAGGTTGAGGGACAGGAAGTTTTCAACAAATTAGTCAGGACAACCAGAGAGATAAACAGCGGACGCCAAAAAACTTTGACCTCATGATCCATAAAAAGGAATGAATGAAGAGTCCATTTAATTACTTTTCACAACTGGAACTACAGCCAAAGATTCGAAATTTCCTAGGGAAGAAGTTGAACAGTTCTTGAAATTTGATTAAACAGACAAAAGCTGTCACAAGAATGGACTCATTCTTCGTCGCTGTTTAATAGATATTGATTTCCTTCAAAAACACGGACAGTTTGACTTTAAATCTACAGCATGATCTTTCATTGTAATAGGATTTTCAAAAACTTAAGACAACAACCAAGCTATATATTCAACAAGAAATGCACAAGGAAATATGTCAACAACGGAGGCAGGTGAAAAGGAGTTATCATACAAGATAGACGGTCTTTATAATGATTCAGACAACAGTCAAACATATGTCCACTCCCAAAGCCCACCGTGCAATTTTCTCTAAACTAGCATACGCAGCTGGTTTATATAATAGGGTGTGCAGATAAACTATTCCAGAGGGGTTAGAGCACTAAACACACTACTTTCAAAAAAAAAAAAAAACAAGACCGCAAAGCACACTACAACTCTTTGAAGGGTCAAAAGAGAAACCAAATAGAGCAGTTAACTACGACAATAACAATCTGTAGAAAGAAAGAAAAGAAGCCATCTCCTGTTCGAGTACCATCAGTGCCGACCTTGTCTATCGGGGTGTCATACGCCTTTCCTCTAGCTACTACTCTTCTTATATTTCAGTTTATTGAGAGAGTTGCTTGATCTTTCAGCAAATGTCTCGATCGGACCGTTTCTGACGTTTAGACAAAGAAGATTAATTAGATGGACTTAATGTTCTCCGGTTTCTTTTCTTGTTATCATTAAAATATTTATTTTTCATGAGATCGATTGAAGTTTCATGCCAAGGGGACAACATAAACGGAAGGAGGAGAACAAATATATATGTACTTCATGTGCATTTGAGATGTGGCTTAAAATATCTGTATGACGCACATACATCAGTAGATGACAACATGAGACATAGTTTAGATCAAAATTTTAACGAATGCTTAGCTTTTTAAAAGCATAAATCTTAAAAATAAATGGATATTTCCAGACGAGATCCGCCTCAACTTACCAGATGGTGTGCGAAATCACCGAGCAGAACCTTGAAGAAATGAAACTTACGTGCCCTCGTCAACCGGTTCGAGTAGACATGTTCTTCCCATCTCCTGCAGCAGCTGCACCTCTCAGCCATGCAGGACGCCCTCTACATAAGATGAAGGTAGGACACTGTACCAAGAACTCGAAACGAGGGCAGCAGGTAGTAGAGTTTTAGCTTTATCATATTAAAGTACAGAGCAAATGAAGAAGAAAATCCCACTGACTGAGCTTGTGACCTTCTGCTCATGTGAATGATGATCCTGACACTGACCATCTCACTAATCTTATTTACGAAAAGCAAAACTCAGCCCATAACCTAGGAACTAATTAATCCATCTGTCAGCTAGGTTAAAAATGAAGGAAGGAGATCGACGAGGGGGATAACCCATATGAATATCTCTTTCCTTTTGGCTAATTATGCATTTGATGAACTCCAGTTACTTGGTAGTGTCAGGGGAGCTGGAAGTCCAGCTCTGTGTGTGTGTGCGTCTGTCTCTCTGTGTGTAGAGAGAGAGAGAGAGAGAGAGAGAGAGAGAGACACGCACACGCGCGCACACACACAGAGGAGGAGGAAACAGGAGAGGATTAACATCCCGATGACATGAAGGCTTTCTGAAGCTACCTTGGATTTCAGAGTGGAAAATGCCGAAGACTAACAGACATCCTCCATCCTTCTTCTTCTCTTCCTCCTCCTGCCACTTCTTCCTCTCCTTCTGCTGTCCATCTTAGCGTTGTGCTTCTTGACGTCCGCAGATGCGGGTCGGACGACCGAATGGCATTGGGGTTTCCTGAGTTCTTCCGGGACTCGTGCGATTCCGTGGCACATTGTGGGCAGCAATAAGCTCACCGCACCGGTGAACATACTGGCGGTCCCCGGAGGTCACGAGACGTGACGCACAGTTATGGCGGTCGGTGCACAAGGGTCGAGGCTCCTTTATATGCGTCGAGTGACGTTGAGTGCACACCCGGGACTAAACGCTAAAAATTTTAAACTCCAGATTAATTACACATTTCGAGTGTACTCCGATTAAACTTAATTTTTTAATTATTTTAACATGAGATCTAAATCACCATAACTTATGATATAAGACATATCTCATCTGATAATCGAAAAAAAATTAAAATAAAAAGAACTGATCCAAGCTAAATTGGGAGCAACACTATTCATTGTATATGATTTATTTCTTTATATTTTTTTGAGTCGTCGGATGAGGGCATGACTTGCACCACAAATTAAGATGACTTGAGTTTCACGTCACAAAAAAAATTAAAAAAATAAATTTATTTGATACACACCCAAATTATATAATTAAGTCCGAGTGTTCACTAACCATTACCCATTTCAATTTTGTCTGGGTAAGATTCGTTAAATGAGTCAAAGGATTACCCGAGATTTTTGCAAATGTTAATTACCGTATTTGAAAACCTCAAAGGCCTAATCAAGTTTTTTGCAAATATAATTACCCATATTTATATTTATATTTTTTTATTTTTTTACAAATAAATTATTATTTATTATAAGAGAAATTACAGATATATCATTATTAAAAACACATTTATTCTTTTGTTTTCTTTTCTTCCCATCCCCATTTACCACATGGACTTGGAAATGGCTGCTGGTCCAAAAGGAATGGCTGCCACCTACCCCCTTTACTTGAATTTCAAAGGTAGGTAAGTCCCATGTCCCCTTGTCTCCCCCTCCCTTCCTATTCTAGTCAAAGGGGTGCACCCCTCTCCCCCTCCCCTTGGTTCCATCGAACCTCCCCAGCCCCTCCCCTTGCCAAACCCCTATATAAGGACTTGTATGATGATGGGTTAAAGGCTAATGAAGTTTTATTGAGTGAAAGTTACAATTAGAGAGTGATTCTCTTGTTTCCCCCTTAGGTGTGATACCCTGTTCAGTCCTGTGACGGGACAGACTTTGGGCGTGTGACTCGCCCCCATATCTCCCCCATCCCCTTATCATCTGCTTCCATTAAAATTATCCTTGATACCTCTACGAGTCAGGAATATTTCAGAGGTGGTTTCGTGTCAATCGGAGTTCGGGATCGCCAGTTGCGATTTTTCTCGTGACGGCGCGCCGATCTGCCCCAGCCTGCTGCCCAGATCTGAAGTTTCCTGATTACGAATTTTAACAGATCGCCTATCAAGTCTTCTAGAGCTGATTCTTGGACTGATCGTAGCATTTTGAGTCCTCTTCGCGTTGCCGCTGATCTAGTCTCGATCCGAGATCTGTACTGATCGTAGCGACGATTCTCGTGGGATCGCACGAGCTGATTTGAGCAGGTCCGGCTCAGATCCAGAGTTGACTTTCAGAGTCTGTCCCGCCTCACCCCGTCAAGATCCGTGCGGGATATTTGGAGTACTTGTTCCTATGGACTTCGCCAACGATCTCCCACAAACGGCGCCTCGATCCGACATCGGCAACTAATTTTCCCTTATTTAATCGTGTTTCTGTGCAGTTCTGGGTGTAAAGAACCAGAAGCCGATTGTAACTGCTGCTGCGCCCAGATCTGAAAACATCTGCTCCCGCCCTTCAGAGTGGACAAACTATGTCCTGTCGCCGACGTTCTCCAACAAACGGCGCTCCGATCGGCCTTCAGATCTTGGCGTACCGGCCTCCGCAAGCTTACTTCGCAGGGTGACCAGCGTGGACAGAACCGGGTCGGCTTCCCATCGGCGTACCCGAGCGGCTCCGACTCGCGTCCCTCACCTCCTGCGAGTGTGGCCCGTCAACCCAGGTTCCAGCAACCCCAAAATTGGCATTTGTAGCCCTATACTTCCCTGCGTGGAGTGGGCATCAAGTTTCGAAATTGTAATTTTAACCGTTGTGTGTATTGGGGTTGTTTAGATTCGACCGGGAATTCTTCCCCACGCCTAGTCGTGGAGGTACGTGCTCGTTCCTCTCTCACGTTGCTGGTTTAGTATATTATCATATATGCTGCGTTTGTGAGAATCGGGCCGTTAGCTAGCTACAAATCACCATGAATGTGAGTTGAGAGTGCCCGTTCCTTAGCTCCAGTCGAGCACCGAGCCCGAACTGGATACCCCTAGGCGATAGTGGTTCCTTAACCGCTGCGATCCCCACGTTTCCCTCGCAAGGGACGATCGTCGGGCTACCTAGTGTTGCTGTTGAGAGACGTCTCCACCCGGAGAACGCCACGGTGGTCAGCCGCCCGGCTTGCCTTTAGCGTGTTAGTGCTGGCTGATAATGCGAAAGTTCGTCGTTTAAAACACGCGTATCAATCTTAAAAATTCCAACTCGCACTAGATAAAAGAGAGACGTAATATGGTGGCGAGAAGGGTCGAATCCACAGGGAAGAAGAGATTTTTAGAGTTAAAAACCTTAGAGTCCTTTGAAAAACACTTGTGATTTGGATTTGCTTAAAGAAAATAGTGAAATGATGAACAAACCAAACACTTAATTGAAAACACCATGACTATGCGCTTATGCTATAGAAAATAATTGTATGAAGTGGAAAGAAGATATAGAAGAAAGAGATAGAGAGGGAAGAAGAGCAAGAACTAGATCAAGAGAGCAACTCCTTTCATTAACTTAAAAGAAAGAGTACATGAGATGTGCAACACGTTTATACTAATGACACAATGAGATTACAATGAAGTGAAATATCACAAAAATAATAACACAAGGAAAGCCTGGAGTTTGGAGATGGTAGCAGCAATGGTGATGATAGCGCCGTCCTCTCTTGGTCTTGGATCACGAACAACCTTGTGGAAGATGTCATCTACGCCGGGAGGAAGTCGCCTTCGTCGTTGAAGCAATCTTTGGAGGGTGAATAACTTTGAACCCAAGAGGAATTAGGGGATGCCCAAGAAGAAGAAGTTGAAGAGGTGGAAGAGAGGAAAAACTTTAATGAAGAACTCAGAGAGAAAAGAAGAAAAGAAGGGCTTCAAAATGGAGACATAACCGAAGCTAGCACCTCGGATGAACAGTAAAATTACAGGACAGAAAGTTAAAAAATGAGAGATAGCTTGAAAACCAGAAAGAATTAGAAGATGAGCGAAGAAATTGTAGAACACGTAAAAACCAAGAACTTTCATGAAGATAGCAAGAGCAGAAAATGACTAGAAGAGGGAGAAATAAGGGGAAGAACAGAGAGAAAGCTGTTTCACAGATGAACAGGACAGCACAGTGAAGAATACAAAATAGCTTGAAAACCAGAAGGAATTAGAAGTTGAGCAAGAAGAAGAAATTGTAGAGGACTTAAAAATGAAGAACTTTTATGAAGAACATAAAAGGAGAAAATGAACTTACATGAGAGAAATCGGAGGCCTAAGATTAGGAGAGAAAGAGGGAGAGTGAAAGATTGCTCAAAGAAAAGACTCCCCTTCTCCTCCTTACCATGGGCTATTTATAGGGAAAGTTTGGTAGATAGAGGGAGGAGATTATATCAAAAGGAGATGGATGGCTAAGATTCAAATGGAATATGATGCATGGGGAAGAGTAAAAGTCGGTGGGCACCCCCTTTCTTGGACTTTAGGCACCCCATTTCCCAAGGCTCATCATGTCTCTCCTTTAATTCAAATTTTGGATGTCCTTTTCCTCCTTTCCAAACTTAAAGTTTGGATTCCTCCTTTTTAAACTTTGAATTCGAAATTTTGAACTTTCCTTTCCCTCCAATCAAAATAATTTGAATTCTTTATTTGACTTGGTCAAAATGGTGATGACCCTTTTGCCCCCAACTTCTTTTGTAATTACCTTCGGTGTCCTACACACACATAATTATACTTTAGTCCATACAAATTACCACATTGTGCACATAAATCTCAAATGCTCATGATTATATAATGGAGAATTAATGATCATGGCCCTCATGTTGTGCCCCTGTGGTTATTTGAGTTTTCATATGGTCACTTGGGTCATTCGACATCATTCTATGGTCATATGTGTTCTGTGATATTCTTGGTTTTGATACTGGCTAAACACTATTCGTCATTGTTATTTTTCACCCTTATATGACTGACATATGTTCTGTTGTGTTTATGACAGATATGCACATGAAAGCTCAATGTTGCGCCCTCGCACGCGGATCGACCTGCGCGGTCAGGTCGCGGGGATCGACCTGCCCGGTCAGGTCGCGGGGGTCAAGGGGGCAGCGCCCCTTGCGGGGGTTTCCGGCCGGAACAAAAATTTGCTTGAAGACTTAGTAATAAAACTTCAAGACAATCAAGGTCGATGCCACAGACATGAACGGGTGGCTAACGGACTCAAGCGATGGATCTGGTGCGGCCAACGGACCAACCCGGGGTGACCCGGGCTCTGCCCAGCTGGCGGTCGACCGCCAGCACAGGGGCGGTCGACCGCCCCAGCCAGGGATCCCCCGGCTACAGGTCTGCCTACTGCCGGTCGACCGCCAGCCAGTGGCTGTCGACCGGAATTCCCAGGGGCCATTCGTCTAGAGCCTTTTACAGTGGCGGTCGACCGCCAGGAGCTGCCGGTCGACCGCCAGCCCCGAGCCTTCATTTTTGACTTTGCTTCCAACTTCGAAAAGGGCCATTCAACATGGATTTCTTTAATCCAAATGTCACCTAATCACCCACAAATTGTGGATCTGGTCTGAGGCTTGTCTATAGACCATTCAAGGTCTATAAAACCAACACATGAGGGGATGAAAACCCTAATGCAAAAGGGCTTCAAGAGGGTTACAAGAGAGGCTGCTAGAGTGTGTTCAAGGGAGAGGAATTCGGAGCACTGTAGCAGTGAACAGTACTCCGTGAAGAAGGTCTTCATCCTCAAGTGTTCAAGCTCTTCAAGTGGGGATCAAGATCAAGGCCAAGAGAAGAGAAAGCTGCATCCTCCATCCTCTTCATCATCTCAAGGGGATCCATTGAAGCTCACTATCAAGGGAAATCATCTTCATCCATTCAAGTTCTTTCAAGTTCATTCAATGTGATATTTCAAGCATTCAAACTCCTAAAAGCTAAAGAAGCAATCAAGATTCAAGGTAGCTTCATCATCTCCTTCATTCATTCAAAGAAGTTCAAAGAGAAGATCAAGAGAGAAGAATTGAAAGAAGAGGTACTGTTCACGTGAACAGTACTCCGTGAAGAACATTCATCCAATCAAGGGTGAATCAAGAAGATTGAGTTGAAGCTAAGAGGTGCCTTGTTGCTGATCAACATTCCATACAAGGGCCAATTCATTTTCACTCATAACTCAATCTCTTGTTTTAGTTCATTCACATCTTGTTTCATTTTCATTATTGTTTAAACATTGAAAGTGTGATTCATCCCTACCGGTGGTTAGTAGGAAGGCAATTGGAGGGTGTTCTAATTTGCGGTTGACGTCCCTACCAGGTGGTGAGTAGGAAGGCAATCGGTGGTTTCTGATTTGCGGTTTGGTGCGCTGCACAAGTGAAGCCTCACCGGGTTTTGGTGAGGGGTGGACGTAGGGCTGAGGATTCAGTCCGAACCACCTTAAAAATCCTGTCTAGCGTGGTTTGCTTGTGTGATTGAATCATTCTAGGTGCATGCTTAGGATCGAATTATTATATATCTTGCTTATCTTGCTAAGTGAATCATAGCATTCTTGGAAGCTAGTTTCTATTCCGCTGCAATTCATTTTAACTAGCTGTTTAGAGGGCCGCATTGCGAAAAGTGGGACTGATCTATTCACCCCTCCCCTCTAGATCCGCTGTCCACTACACAACGCCTCAACTTTAATTTATTATTAAATAAGATAATTGAATTAATCAATTTACGTGAAAGCTCCAATTTAAATGTGGAGTTGAGGTTAACTATGAAATATGCATAATTACCTAATTATATGCACATAAAATGGTGTTTATACGATGTATTATCATAAGAAATGGAGACTTATCACAGGCCGCACATCAATTCCGTCGTACGTCTTAGCTCGGTCGTCATCCGTCCCGCATCAAATTGGTATCAGAGCGTCGTTTAAGTCTAGGGTCATTTAAGTCCAAGGTTGCATTTGCCTTTCAATATTCGGTATATTAAAAGGTGTCGTCCGATCGTTAGGCTACGCCTATCGGGAAGGCCGCACACTTGCGCGAGTGATCTTTGGATCGATTAGCTCCGCCACGTACCGAGCCTCGGTTTAAGTCTAGGTTCCTATTTAGTGCATTCTAACCTTCGTGTCTTTGCATGCCCACCCGGCGTGGTACCCAATACCATCGCCCCGCATCTATGGCTAACCCACGGGATGCCCCCCCGGGAGACTTCCACTCCTTACATGAGGCAATGATGGCCATTATGGCTCGATTGGACCAATCCGAGGCTACCTTTCGGAATTTCTCCGATAATATGGATGGTCGCCTTAGGGCCATGGAGGGACACTTGGAGACCTTCGATAGGTCTGTCCAAGATCTAGTTGGACGGTTAGATAGAATGTCACACGAGGACCCTCCTGGAGCGGCCCAAGGCCCACCCGCACCTCCTCCCGCGGTGGCCCAAGGCCAACCCGCTCCCATGGCCCAAGTCCAAACCGCTCCCGCGGCCCAAAACCAGCCCCCACCCGCTCCTCAAAACACCTGGCAAAAGGCCATCGAACCACAACATCGTGACCTTGGTCTAGAAGACTATGGGTCCGATAATGCGTTTGGGGGGAATGGCCGACGCCATCATGGCTTTCATCAGCCAAGAGATGAGGAGGAGGAAAGAGTCCTTAGGATCGTGCGAGCAGACCCTCCCACTTTCAACGGGTCTTTGGAGCCAAAGGTCTATCTCGATTGGGAGGCTGGAATGGACCGGTACTTCGAGTGGTTCGAAATGACGGACCTTCGGAGAGTCAGATTTGCAAAAATGAAGTTGTTAGGGCAGGCGCAAACTTATTGGCGCAATGTGGAGAGCTTGCTCTATCAGCGTCGAGAGCCCCCGGTAGAGTCTTGGGATGAAATGAAGGAAAGGCTTAGAACTAAGTATCTTCCCACCTCATACCGTCAACGGCTCATTGATCACTGGCAGAATCTCACCCAAGGTGATAGGTCTGTATCCGAGTACATCGCAGAGTTTGATGAATATTTTTTACGATGTGACATCTCGGAAGAGAGCACGATGCCTATTTCCCGCTTCCGTCGTGGTCTGCGGCCCCATTATCTGTACGAACTCTCTCGCCGCAATGTAATCACCCTGGAGGCCGCCTATCAAGTTGCTCTCGAATTAGAGCAGTTTGAGTCAGATTTTGCTCCTATCCAGCGACCGGGAACCATCCCTCAGCGTGGGTCCGACTCTCAAACCACACCTAGTTCCTATAGCCAATTTCCGGTGGTTCGTCCTCCGGAACCCCCTCGCCAGGACCCCTTTGCTCTCAGGCCTCGGCCTCTCCCTCCAAGGGACCCTCTCCCTCGCCCACAGGCACCAACCCCACCCCACACCCCCAACAGCCCACATTGCCTACCCGACCTCAGCTCCCACCACCCCCGACCCGTCGAGAAGACAAGGGAAAGGGGCCGATGACTGGTGGAGCATCTTCTAGCACAGGGCCACGTGACCAGTGCTATAGGTGTGGTGGGATTGGCCACTTTGCGGCCAAGTGTCCCACTCGAGAGTCATTGGCTATTTCGGACACCCCAGTCCGCAACCCCACATCGGAGCTAGTGGAGGTCATCTATGAAGCGGACCCTGAACTCGAGCAGGAGTACTTTGATTCGCTTCTAGAAGAGTCTGCTACAGGACCAGGTACCCAGGGCGATGTGCACTTGGGTATGATCCTCCCGAACCTCTGAACCCCCATTCAGAAGTCAGTAGGTTCATGTTAGGTGTCTAAGAGTCTCCAACTTTGGGTTGCATTGTTTGTTTGTTGTCTATGTATGTCTAAGGTCGTGTGTGTGTCTGTTTGTTTCTATAGTTTGTTTTCATTCATGCATATGGTTTGTATTAAGTCGTGTCTCAATAAAAGGCCAGCCATGCACGTATAAGGAATTAGCTGATACATGCTACATGTCCGTTAGTTCAAAAGGGAGAGTACGTCATGATCAGGGTCATACTTGAATGGTTTCCTCTTGGGGGCCGTAAAGCAACTCTAGGCCCGCTATACCCGCCCTTCCCGAGTCACGAAACAAGTGGGTTTGAATGCGTACGTTATTGAACTACCGGATGACTATGGTGTCAGCTCGACGTTCTATGTTTCTAATCTGGTAGCATATCAGAACCCGCGGTGATCCCTAGTGAGTTTCAGGCTTTATCCTTCTAATGTGAGTGACACACCACCCGAGAGTCCACCTCTTCCAGCCTCAACGCAAGCACATAGATTTTATACTGGATGAGCAGGTGATCATCATAAGGAATAGAGCCTACCAACACCTCTTAGTGCGTTGGAGAGGATGACCCACGATGAACAATGCCTTGATCATATGCGGAGAGCTCAAGCTTCGGGACCCTTACTCGACGGGGTCGAGTTCCTCCCACCCGGGGAGAATTGGTGGGAACACCGGAGCGAGCGAATAGCACGCGTCGGCGAACCGACGGGTCCATACGCGGAGCACCAATCGGACTACTTCGGCTTCCCTTTGAAATGGGGGCAATTTGGCTTAAGTTTGGACACTTTTTGCATTAAAATTGGGCTTGTAATGGTCATTGTATTTGTGTTTTCATATTGGGCTGGTTGTAAGGCTCTTAAAGGGCCATATTGGTTAAGCCCCTTTAGAATTCATTAAGAAGGAGTGGCCTTGGACCATTATGATGGATCCATAAGCTATGGAAGGCCCAATTGGGCTTCCTTCCTTCATGGGCTATCTAGGATGGAAAGGCCTTAAGCCATCCATGGTTGATTGGGCTTGGGTTGGCCAAGGACCCAACTTGGCCCAATGTTGGCCCAAGAAGGGGGCGCCCCCTATTTTGGTTGTATTAGGCTGAATTTTCTTTTGTTTTCTTTTCTTCCCATCCCCATTTACCACATGGACTTGGAAATGGCTGCTGGTCCAAAAGGAATGGCTGCCACCTACCCCCTTTACTTGAATTTCAAAGGTAGGTAAGTCCCATGTCCCCTTGTCTCCCCCTCCCTTCCTATTCTAGTCAAAGGGGCGCACCTCTCTCCCCCTCCCCTTGGTTCCATCGAACCTCCCCAGCCCCTCCCCTTGCCAAACCCCTATATAAGGACTTGTATGATGATGGGTTAAAGGCTAATGAAGTTTTATTGAGTGAAAGTTGCAATTAGAGAGTGATTCTCTTGTTTCCCCCTTGGGTGTGATACCCTGTTCAGTCCTGTGACGGGACATACTTTGGGTGTGTGACTCGCCCCCATATCTCCCCCATCCCCTTATCATATGCTTCCACGAAAATTATACTTGATACCTCTATGAGTCAGGAAGATTTCAGAGGTGGTTTCGTGTCGATCAGAGTTTGGGATCGCCGGTGGCGATTTTTCTCGTGACGGCGCGCAGATCTACCCCAGCCTGCTGGCCAGATCTGAAGTTTCCTGATTACGAATTTCCTCAGATCACCTCTCAAATCTTCTGGAGCTGATTCTTAGAGTGATCGTAGGATTTTGAGTCTTCTTCGTGTTTCCGCTGATCTTGTCTCGATCCGAGATCTGTACTGATCGTGGCGATGATTCTCGTGAGATCGCGCGAGCTGATCTGAGCAGGTCTGGCTCAGATCTAGAGTCAACTTTCAGAGTCTGCCCCGTCTCACCCGGTCAAGATCCGTGCGAGATCTTTGGAGTACTTCTTCCTCTAGACGTCTTCAACGATCTCCCACAAACGGCACCTCGATCCGACATAGGCAACTAATTTTCCCTTATTTAATTGTGTTTCTGTGCAGTTCTGGGTGCACAGAACCAGAAGCTGATTGTAACTACTACTGCGCCCAGATCTGAAAACATCTGCTCCCGCCCTTTGGAGTGGACAAACTACGTCCTGTCGCCGACGTTCTCCAATAAACGGCGCTCCGATCCGCCTTCAGATCTTGGCGTACCGGCCTCCGCAAGCTTGCTGCGCAGGGTGACCAGCGTGGACAGAACCGGGTCGGCTTCCCATTGGCGTACCGGAGCGGCTCCGACTCACGTCCCTCGCCTCCTGCGAGTGTGGCCCATCAACCCGGGTTCCAGCAACCCCAAAATTGGCATTTGTAGCCCTATACCTCCCTGCGTGGAGTGGGCATCAAGTTCTGAAATTGTAATTTTAACCGTTGTGTGTATTGGGGTTGTTTGGATTCGGCCGGGAATTCTTCCCCACGCCTAGTCATGGAGGTACGTGCTCGTTCCTCTCTCACGTTGCTGGTTTAGTATATTATCATATATGCTGCGTTTGTGAGAATCGGGCCGTTAGCTAGCTACAAATCACCGTGAATGTGAGTTGAGAGTGCTCGTTCCTTAGCTCTAGTCGAGCACCGAGCCCGAACTGGATACCCCTAGGCGACAGTGGTTCCTTAACCGCTGCGATCCCCACGTTTCCCTCGCAAGGGACGATCGTCGGGCTACCTAGTGTTGCTGTTGAGAGACGTCTCCACCCGGAGAACGCCACAGTGGTCTGTCGCCCGGCTTGCCTTTAGCGTGTTAGTGCTGGCCGCACATCAATTCTGTCGTACGTCTTAGCTCGGTCGTCATCCGTCCCACATCAGAGAGAGAGAGAGAGGGGGGGCTGGTAGCAGGCCGGCAATGTTGGGGGAAGGGGTGGTAGGGGGAGGGGGTCGAGTAGTAGGCTGGTGGTCGGGATGGTACGTAGTAGGCCAACGGTGTTGAGGGGAGAGGGGGCGACAGGGGGATGGGGTAGTAGGCTGGCGGTGGTTTGGGGGTCATAGTTGCAAGGGGTAATAGGCCGACAGTGGGGGAAGGGGCGGTAGGGGGGGTTTCCAATCCAGTGGAGGGGGAGGGGGAAGGGGGCGATAATAGGAGGGGGTAGCAGGCTAGCAGTGGGGGGGTAGCAGGCTAGTGATGGTGGGGAGGAAGGGGGCGGCACTAGGGCGGCGATGCGGCCGGGGAGGGGGAAGGGGGCGGCAGGGGGAGGGCAGTAGCAGGCTGGTGGGGGGGTAGCAGGCTAGCTGTGGTTTGGGGGGGGGGGGGGTAGTGGGAGGTGGGTAGCAAGCCATCAGTGTTGGGAGGGGGGGAAGGGAGAGATATGGGGGGTTTCCAGTCCAGTGGGGGGGAGGGGGAAAAGGGGGACAGTGGGAGGGGTAGCAAGTTGGCGGTGGGGAGGGGGTGGTAGCAGGTCGACAATGGTGGGGGGGAAGGGGGCGGTAGTAGGGCGGCGATGGGGGGAGGGGGAAGGGGGCGACAGTGAGAGGGGGGTTAGTAAGTTGTCGACGAGGGGAGGGAAAAGTGGGCGGTGGGGAGGGGGTGGTAGCAGGTCGACAATGGTGGGGGGGAAGGGGGCGGTAGTAGGGCGGCGATGGGGGGATGGGGAAGGGGGCGACAGTGAGAGGGGGGTTAGCAAGTTGTCGACGAGGGGAGGGAAAAGTGGGCGGTGGGAGAGGGGGGATATATGCCTCCGACGGGGTGAGGGGGGTTGCAACTAGGTGGTGGGTGGAGGGGGAAGGCTGCTAACGGGGGGAGGGGGGTGCCTGCCCTCGGTACCACCATGAGGCCGCCACCCGTTTTTACAGCGTTGCCACTATCCTTGTAGGGTTTGGGAAACCCATGGAGGAGAGGGGGAATAAGATGCCCCTTCAAATGTGTTTGAACCTTAAAAATTCTTTATTTAATTATATACCCTTATTAGATGTGTTATTCCTATTTTAAGATTGTATTTATGATTTTTTAAAAAATAACCCAAACCCTAAGAGATATAATGTGGGAATTTTTTATCTTTTCTCATATCTGATTAGGCCTAATCATGGTTAAGTTAACGAATGGTAATGTGAGGATACAGGTGTAGATATAAAAATAACACCCAGACTAAATTAACGAGTCAAGAAACATGGTGAATATAAATATGGAGATGAATCAAATAAACAGGGGGGGGTGAGGGGCGCATGCGATAAAGGATAAGAGAATGAAATCTGTGATCGCCACCAAGGGCTAATAATGTGCAAAATATGGTAGAATGATGAAGGGGGGCACGCTACTTACCTAAAAAAGAAGATGACGGGCTAGAGAAAGGCTTGCGGAAGAACACGGTCTTGATGAGGTGCGCCTTCCGGACGCGATCACTGTGGTGGCCGCGTACTTAAGGTCGCAGTGAATGTGGAAGCCGCGTTCAAGAAAAGGTGCGGGATGATGTGAATCCTTCCTTCCTCACTCTAAGGCCGGCCAAGAAGCAAGGGCCTCACGTCTAGTCTTCTACCTAAGCCTACAAAACATATAACCAAAGAAGACAAAAAACTCATTAGAGCTCAGATAAGCATAGTATCTATCCCTTACTCGATGTAAACATGAAAATCAGAGGGAAGATTACCTGGGAGATTTTTAGGTTTTTAAGCACTATGGAAGAGAAAAAGATGGGTTTGTGTGTGCGTGCATGATTGATAAAAGTGATTTTGAGAGTAAAACGTGATGATATCCTATGACTGAAAAGAGAGATAATAGAAGAAACATTGTAGAACGATGAAGAACAAACGAAAATATGAAAAACAGAAAGGGGAAGAAGCCCTAAACTACTCACTGGTTGATTAGGAGGATGAGGAGGAAGATCCCCAATGCAGCATTGACTTGTGAGAATTGACGGAATCCAAATCGGATATCCGATTTGGGCCCGGCGCTCAGAAGTGTATTCTCTAAATGCACTTAGTTTAAAATTAAAGAAGTTAGGTTCGGGGGTTTCAAATCTAAAATACTGATTTGATCAGCATGCCGATAGTTCCAACATGACATGGGAGGTAAAAGTGACTTGTGAGAGCTGATGAAATTCAAATCGGATACCCGATTTCGGCTCGGCACTCAAAAGAGCATTCTTTAAATGCACTTAGTTTAAAATGCAGATAAGAAATTAGGTTGGGAGGTCCAAAATATAAAATATCGCTCTGATCAGTGTGTCAATTGTTCCAACACGACCT
Organism: Amorphophallus konjac; assembly: GCA_022559845.1. Classification (NCBI taxonomy): domain Eukaryota; kingdom Viridiplantae; phylum Streptophyta; class Magnoliopsida; order Alismatales; family Araceae; genus Amorphophallus; species Amorphophallus konjac. Next base: position 23,570,879 of record CM040121.1, read on the forward strand.
AGGAGGTAAAAGTGACATGTGAGAACTGACGGAATCCAAATCGGATATCCGGTTTGGACCCGATGCTCAGAAGTGTATTATCTAAATGCACTTAGTTTAAAATTAAAGAAGTTGGGTTCAGAGGTCCAAAATCTAAAATACCGGTCTGATCGGCATGCCAATCATTCCAACACAACATGGGAGATAAAAGTGACTTGTGAGAGCTGATAAAATCTAAATCAGATATCCGATTTAGGCTCGACACTCAAAAGAGCACTCTTTAAATGCACTTAGTTTAAAATGCAGATAAGAAATTGGGTTGTGAGTTCCAAAATCTCAAATACTGGTCTAATCGGCGTGCCGATTGTTCCAACACGACTTGGGAGGTAAAAGTGACCTGTGAGAGCTGGCAGAATCCAAATCGGATATCTGGTTTGGGCCCGGCGCTCAAAAGAGCATTCTCTGAATGCACTTAGTTTAAAATTAAAGAAGTTGGCTTCGAGGGTCCAAAACTTAAAATACGAGTCTGATCGTCATGCCGATCGTTCTAACACGACCTGGGAGGTAAAAGTGACTTGTAAGAATTGACGGAATCTACATCGGATACTTGGTTTGGGCCCGCTGCTCAGAAGTGCATTCTCTAAATGCACGTAGTTTAAAATTAAAGAAGTTGGGTTCGGGGGTCCAAAATCTAAAATACCGGTCTGATCGGCATGTCAATCGTTCCAACACGACTTGAGAAGTAAAGTGAGTTGGGAGAGCTGACGGAATCCAAATCAGATACTCGGTTTGAGTTTAGTATTAAAATTACTGATTTAACATTATTTCTAATTAAAAATTATACAATCAAATAAAATATTTAATTTATCCTTTTAATATTATTTATTTATTAATGCATACTTAATATTATTATTTTTTCAATATATGATCTTCCAGCGAGTGGCGACGGAGGGGACGAGCAGAACGGGGATGATGAGAACATGGAGGATGCGGAGGATATTTCTTAATTATTTTTATTGATATAAAATTGATTATTGATGTTGTGTTTCGTTTCTTGTATATCTTGGATTTTGTTTGTGATAGATATATTTTATTCTTTTTATTTAAACATATTTTTATATAAATTTTGCATATTTTTTAAAAAATAATAAATATTTTTTCCGACGGAACTTCTCACGGAATCACTGACGGAATACACATTCCGTCGAAAAATATATGAAGTTTACATTTTTTAAAAAATAATAAAAGTAATACTCCGTCAAATTTCTCGACAAAATAATTGTTCGTCGGAATGTTTCCGACGGCATTTCCGACAGATTGTATTTTCTGTTGGAAATATTAAGACCGATAATCCGACAAGAATTACCGACAGAATTTCTGTTGACTACTTGTCCGTTAGAAATTACCGACAAAGTTCCGACAGAAACTTCATCTGTCGGAAACTTTCGGCAAGGAATACCCGACAGACGTATTCTGTCCGAAGTACATCGATCGGTAATTTCGTCGGAAAGTGTTTTTCGGATAGATTTCCGATAGAATTCCGACGGAATACGTCCGTCGAAAACTCCGCCTTTCCTTGTGGTGTATCTAAGTCATTCAAGGACACTATCTAAATAAAGTCAACATGACCCATTCTTCATTCATAACATTTGTTTTGTTATCATCATTATTAATTATAGAATTTTTCTAATAGCCTCTCCCTTTTAGTTTTATGATAAAAAATAACAAGTGAAGTTAAAAATTAAATTCATAGATCACTCAAGCTCAATACATCATTCAAGTATAGACATTTTATGTAGCGGCAGGAAAATAGTTCCTAGGCCACGTACCACCTTCTCTATTTATTTGTTGGGGAAATCGTCTGACGCCTGTAGATGCCTGCACACACCAAAGAACAAGAAGGGCGTCAGAAGGAGTCTCGGGTGTTACCCCAGGGGACAACCCTCCGATGCTTAAGTTAGCAAGGGATTAATGAGTAATAGAGAGGAGCAAAGTAAGAGAGATGTAGAGGCCGTAGTCGTCGATCCAGGAGACGAGTTGATCCTCTGTACGCATGCTCGCCTCTCCCAGTGGGCTCTCGGAGAGTGCTCGCTGGGTGGTAAGGACGCACAGGAGGAAGACTGATGCGGGACGGGACCACGGACACGACAAGCTCGCGATCGTCCCTTAACGAGGGAAGCGTCAGACGTGCGCGGTTGAGAAACCGGCAAGAGCTAGGGTGGTCGGCTCGCACTTTCGTGCCCGGATCGGGTCACGGGACGGATTCACTCTCTCTCGCAGCAGCGGTGATATGAAAATATATCGAGCTAGATATCCCTACACATGCTCTCTAGCAGCGGCATAAACAAGCATATATGAAATAAGCGAAATGCCAAGTGTAGGAGCGAAGACGATACCTCCACGCGCTCGGCGTGGGGAAGACGGACCCGGCCGAAGTCGTACTCCCGGAACAATTATACACGAATATTACAGAAATGCAACTCGCTGCCCACTCCACGCAGGGAGGTAAAGGGCTACACAATGGGGTCCGGGAGGACCGAATTCGGGTTGACGGGCGGCTTCTCGCGTTGATTCGGCAACACCCGAACACGTGATGGTGGGGCCCACGTGCTGTCCGGAGGGGCCGTGTGGGACCCGGTGGCACCGCTGTAGTGGTGGATGCCCGGAGGGTCACTCCTTGGGATGGCGGCACGCTGGTTCGCCGGCCGGAGGCCCGGCGGCTCCGTTCGGCACCGGTCGGAAAACCCGATCGAAAATCTGCCGGTTCTGTATTTCGGCGCGCGCTCCGGCGAGAATGGGCGCTGCGATCAGCCCCGATGTCGGATCGACACGAGACTGGCGCTGTTGGAAAGCTAGCTTGAAGTTCTTCAACCTAGGCCCAAAGATCTAGCCTGGATCTGCTCGGATCTTGACTTATGGAATTTTCAATCTCCTATTGTACAGTAACCGAAGACTCGGGCCTGCAGAGGACTTGACTGTTGATTGCCTTTGAACGTGATGTGGATGTCCAAATTCGAAGATTTATTCTTCATCAAAGTTGTTGGAAATTGAGATGGGAAGATGGAAAAATTAGTTTGGACACGTTTGGATGTGCCTATGATTTTCTGTGATTTGTTCAGTGGACAAAGGTCGGATATGGGATCTGGCTGAAAGTACTGTAGCTCCGGTAGAACATGAATTTTGAAAAATAGGTAGAAGGACGATAAAAATGTAAGAAAAATTGTGGTGGTAGGGGACGATGGACAGAACACACAGTTAAATTGGGAGGTCTAAAAAAAATCAAAAGGGTGGTCGAATGTGGAGAGCTCAGGGTTACTGTCACTGTAGACAGTGACAGAATAGATCTGAGATTGAGAGTTGAACGAAAAGGTAAAAATATGAAACGGTGGATTTTGAACCTCAATTTTTTTGTGGAGAAGGGGATAGAAGATAGGAACCAACCCTCAAAATTTCAAATCGATATGAGCTTGTGGCTGACTTCAGGAATTCACGAACTGCACCTCTGTCTAGCAGGACAGAAAATCGAATACGATCCCGTGGCGGCTCGAAGGCGGCACAAACGGCGGCGGCGGCACAAACGATCACCGAAGGTTGAGAGGAGATGATAGAAGATAGAATCACTCTAGAACTTGAGGTTGGAGGAGAAGAACACCAGGGGGAGAGAGGAACAAGGGCACACCCTTCAATGGCTCAAGCCAATTTTACAAAATTTTCTTCATTAATCTCTAATGACACTATACATAGGCTTATATAGAAAATGGCAAGGGGTGGGGGGCTGATAATTTCGTGGGAAATATGTCATTTTCATCCCCCATGTGGTCAAAACTTAAAATAAATAAATTACATATGAATGGGGCACTCCTTTGACTAGGTAGGTAAGATAGGTGGCCTACCTTTGAAATTTTAACTCATTTGTCTCCCATGTGGTCAATTAGCATTCAAACCTTCTAGATGGCCACCTAGGATGGTTGACCAGCCCCACATGGATGAGGTGGACCAATGGGGAAGGGGAGGGGCCCCCCTAGCTGGACCTACTAGACATTTGCACAAAAACCCACACAATCCAAGGGAATGACGCATTGGCTTACAAAGCCGTACAATTGCGCTTATACTTTCCCATGGATATAAAAATAAACTAAAGGACACAAATGTAAAATAAAATGTACATGCTCGGCGTCGATTCCCATCAAAGACGCTCTCTGGATGTAGCGGACGTCCCTCTCGTTGTGGTTGCTAGTCGAGTTGCTCTCCTCCCAGTAGGAAGCTATGATAGCAGAAGTATCCTCTTGCGTAGTCGTGTGGGGTTTTTTAGTATAAGAATCTACTGTACCTCTCTCTATCGTCGATGTCCCTTTTATATGGGGTTGTCCTGGTGCGAGGGCCTCATCCCTTGATAGGGAAGGGTCTGTTTAGTTGGAGTAACATGCCCCGCTATGTTGGCGGGAGTTTTCGGTTGGAGGGCGATAGCCCCAGCGTCGGTCGGTCCCTGGGCGAGTCTTACGGCACTAATGACGCGTGCTCGCCCGTTACGGGGTCAAGGCCGGCATCGTGGGGGCAACGGTCGGTCATCGGAGTGTCCTCCGGCAAGAACTATGCTTGGGTCGGCCTCATCGGCATCACGGAATCCGATGCCTCATTGGGCCGGTCATCTTCTTATCGGGCCGAACATGTGTGTCTGTTCCTCGAATGGGCTTAGCGCGCCTGAGCCTTAATGGGCCGCGCGCGCGGGGGCCGAATCTGGGTCAAGCCAGATTTACCCTCCTCACTTCCCCCCTACTCTTAGTTGTCGAGCACTTGCAGGGGACTGAGAGTAGCCCAAGAGAAGGTTATTTTGGAAGGTGTGATCCGAAGGCGATTTCCTCTTACGGCGGGAGTTGGTAGCTTCGAGGCTCGCTTGGCGCGCGAGGCGCCTCTGACGGTGGCGGAGGCTACACTGGCAATGATGATGTTGGGTCTTATTTTGTTTTATGGATGTGGCCGTAGTGGCTAATGTCGGACTAAACTTGTCCTTGCATTTTCAGGGGTGGCTGAAGCGTTGGGTTGGACCCTTGAGACCGTCCGGCTGCCGCGGCTTGTTCCTCGTCCTGTGGATCACGTTGCTCCGGGGACCGGACAGGTGTCGATCGTCGCCCCCCCAGCCCAGGTTCCTTTTGCCCCGGGGAGACTGCAGTATCCGGCTCTCGTTGGCATTCCTCTGGCTCGTACGCCTGAGGTGTCGGTGGCCAGTGGAGGGTCTAGTTCCCGGCGGAGTCACTCCGAAGCTGTTCCCAGCGTGCCGGGAGAAGAGTTTGCCATGGCTGGTGGTGGTCAGACCTATCTGACTGAGGATGAGTTGGTGGCGATCGACAGTCACCGTTGGTCGAGGAAGAGGGGGAGGGATTCGACTCCAGCCAGGGGCCGGCTCCCGCCCCCGTCTGGGGCGCCTCCCCCCGGTGTTCGCCTACCGCCGTCGCCGGAAGTGCCGGTAGCTGCTACTCCGGCACATGCCTCCGGTAACCAGGGGCGTGAAAGGGGCAAGGCCCCTGCTGTTGCCGAGGTTGATCCTCCTTCTCCACAGAGGGTTCCTCTGCGCGGTCGATCTTTGTAACGACCCGAGAATCTGATTACAGGGAAGGCCCGATAACCCAAGACTCGCACCGCCTCCCACGAGTTTGAAGACTCAGAAGGGTTAAAAGGATGGTGTGGAGACTACACAAGTATCATAATTAATTGCAGAAATTAAACAGTTATATAATTAAGCAGGAAATAAATTAACAGTTTACATGATACATGGTCCACAAGATATAATAAAATAATAACAGCAGTAGTCCACAACTAGTACAGAGACAAGAAAGAAAAGTACAGCTACACGGGGCATACCCCAGCTCTGACCTCTGGCACTAACGCTGGGCACCTGAACCACACTGAGCCTCAGACGCGCTCCCCTGAGGCCGCGACTCACCTGAAACACGGTGAAAACACGCAGGGAATGATTCTCGGAACAAGACTCAGTAGGGGTCACTCGAACCCTACCTCACAAACGGAGAAACCGCTACGCTAGCTGTAAGCGAGTACCTCAAAGAGGGAAGCCCTGCAATCTATGAAACACCGATCTCACGGCACGAAAGCCGACGCACGTGCCATAGTGGAACGACCGGAATACCACAGTCAACACGACAAAACCCGAAGGTCAAAGTCGCAAAAACTGACAGTCTGACACTCCCGACTCGACAGGAGTACCTCCCACTAGAAGCACAGTCGGTAGCGTCCCCTGACGTCTTACACCGCACCGCAGGTGAACAGCCTAACGTGGTAGCTCCTACCAGAGGCACGAACACCGAACGAGTAACCACAAATGAGTGACTAGCTGGGGTCACGCCCGTCAGCGTGGGTCCAACCGCCCCCAACCACGTGTGCACACACAGACCGTGCGTCCCTGGTCTGGCCCTCTGACCGGTTTTCCCCTCAGTCGGACTCTGGCTGCAAGACGTGGGGCCCGACAGAAACCGATCCACAAACCGTCTCTAAGGGTAGCCTCTCCACCACTCCCTATAGGGACCACACGCGTGTAAGCATGCTATGACTAGTGGAGGGTCACTACGGAGTAGACTCTCAAGTCTGTAGACACGCCAAAATCGATGCTACGTTGAGTAAATCTCATGTCACCATGTGACGCCCCAAAGTGGACTTCAATATTGGCTTAAATATGAAGTTTTTCTAGTTTCTCCATATTTAATTGTGATTTCTTGGCTTTAATTAAAATTAACGCCTGTGGGGAGGACGTCATTTAATTGACGACCTAATTAGGGGCATTTTTCTTAAATAAACGACTGTCCAAACGGTCGTCGATTCCTGGATTTTACAAATTCTAACTAAAATAAAACTCAAGGTAATTGACGTCCTATTGAGGGGTGTTGATTATTTAACGCCCATTCAAACATGTGTCATTTGACAATTTTAAATAAGGAAAGTCCTTTATTTCTATAATTAAATTCAGGAATTGACGACTGTGTGAATGTCGTCATTTCAATTGACGCCCCTAGTTGGGTCGTCATTTTCACTTCCGTCTCTCTTTCGCCTGCTTCTTTCCAGTAGTAATCATTTCCCCATTTTGCACCTTGTGTTCGATTGGGAAGAGGGTTCCTTATTGAGGATTCATTGCCTTGTTTTAATCCCATTAAGGCAAGGATTTTTGGCCCTATAAATACCCCCTTGAATGCCTCAAGCGCGAGAGAGAACGCAGAAGAAGAGTGTAGTAGAGGACATCCCAGAATAGAGCTAACAACTACACACAGAGAGAGCTAACAGAGAGGAGCGTTTCGTTGTTTGCAGGTTGTTTTCTCCCAAGCTCTTCCTCCGGCGTACTTCTTCCACGGACGTTCTTCTTCCACGGCGGTGGAGATTTCTCCTTCCGGCGTGCTTCCTTCCTCCCGTAGCAGCTGAAGCTCTTGTCCTCCTCCCTTTACTACTGCCATACATCAGAAGGGCGACCCCTCTCTCTTATTCGTTTTATTTTGCTGTTATCATATCATTACATATCATTCTCTAGTTGCTTTGCTAGAGAGGATCATATTACACTAGTTTACGTTGCATTAGCATACTCATCCATAATCCCATCCCTTGTTACTCATCTTAGGGGTTTTAAAACTAAAACACACAAGGTGTGTGTTCATGCCCAATTTGATTGATTTATATACTTCTAGAGCATTGATACTAAACATCTTTGGCTAATCCATATCTTTATTTTGTGTGTTTCTTGCAAGGGTAATCAAACTATAAACCCCCTTCGTCGGCCGGCCGATAGAAGGAGGAAGGAAGAATCACCAATCTCACCCGCTCAACACAAGGTACATGCAATCACTCCTTTGATATTTTGAGGTAACCCCTATGGCGATCACTCTCGTTATTAACACCACGTGCATCCTTAATTCTTTTATGTCTATATTCTCTTAGTGGATTTTTAATTAGAATTTACAAATTGGCGATCACGGTGGGACTCCTTTTATTTTAGTTTGAGAACCCCTCCCTTTGGCGCCCTCGCGTGCCCCTCCCTTTGGCGCCCTCGCGTGCCCCTCCTTCATGCTCCACGTAGCACACTCCTTTTGTGCACCACGTGCACACCTCCCACTGATTTAGCCAATTTACATAGTATCCATATCATTTTTATTAGAAAAGAAATTGATTTCTATCTGTCATCAGGGTTAACGGTTCTCTGGAACTGAATAACGCCCTTCATACCGCCGTCATTTCCACATACAACGACTGTTTCAACAGGCGATGTTTCTATTTTTTTTATTGCGAGCATTTTCATCATTTTATAATTAACGCCCCTCACAGAGGCGTCATTTCCAAATATAACGCCTCATACCAAGGCGTCATATTTCTAATTATTGTATTTTGACGCCCCTCCCAGAGGCGTCTTTTACTGGTACAGCGTCTTACTAAAAGGCGTTATTTTGATTATCATTGCGTTTATTCACATTTTAAGTTCGACTACTGCTATCTGACGCCCCTTTGCACAGGCATCATTTCCACAGGCAGCGCCTCACTTTAAGGCGTTATTTTATTTTGATTGCTATCTGTTTGCACTGTTCACAGTAACTAGCGACTGACACTCAGTCGTCTTTTGTTGATATAGCGACCTTATCCAGGTCGTCATTTTTTTCTGTGCCCACAGAACCCCTGTTTACTGCTTACTGCTGTTCATTCATTTGATTGATTTTGATATCACCTGCTTGATATTGCCTGCATTAGGCTGCATTTAGGGCATTCGGTTTTGGAGACATCCTCTCCCCACACTTTTAGGAGTCACACCCCCCTCTTGGTGAAGGAAGGACCCTCGTTTGAGCATTCCGTCTCATTGAACCATAAATTCCTAAACCAAGCCTCCGTAAGTCCCCGCACCCGTGGATTCCCTCACGGACGCTGGGCAGGTTGTACCATTGAAGCACCCGGAGTATAGTTGACCCATACGTTGGTGAGGAGAGAGAAAGAACCTAGATACCCGGAGATTATACCCAAATTATCAAACCAGGACCCACATTCAAAGGAGAGAGCTTATTATAAAATTCACCTTAATCTTTAAAGAAAACCTTAAAACTTTGGGCTCATTACAACTTGAGTGTTTATTTTGTTTGATAAGGTGATATCTCTTGGGTATACTTGTTTGTTGGAAACCTATTTCTTCTTCCTTAAGCATGAAACTCCGTTCAGGTAAAATCATCAAAATGGCCAACTACGGATATACTTATGATGGTTATGAGGAGGGTCACTCTGACCCGTTTTATGAGGTTCCCTCTCAGGATCCTGTCTACCACGAGGAAAACTATATTTCTTCTCCCACTCAAGTCCACATGGTGGACACCACTTCTATGGAGGTTTAGCCTTCTTCCCATGCTCAACCTACCACTCAAAATACTTCAGGGGACGTTTCCTCTTCTTTCAACTTCAATGAAGTTCTCAAAGTTCTTACTCACCTGGATGATTCCCAGCACCAGGCGGCCCAAGCCGCTTTAAAGGGAAAGTCTGTCCTGTCATCTTCTAACCCTCCCCAGGCCATGGGTGGCCACTCTGCTAGTTCTCCCAACGACCAGGCGGTCGCACCTAGGGTTCCCTCGCGCCCATCAACTCCTGTTATGACTACGCCGACCCAATCGGCAAGTCACTCCATTGCTAGGCCTCAACAACCTCATGTTCCTCAAATTTTGAGAAGGCCTATGACGAACCAATACTCTTTTCGTCCGGCCTCAGCCGAGTCCGATAACCACACTATACTCCTCCAAAGGATGCCTAGTATGGAGGAGCAGCTCAAGAAGGTCACTGCATCCAAGGTCGCACACGAAATTATGCTTCCCACTCTGCAAGATTTTCACCTACCCCTGCCTGAAATGCCGAATTTCCGACGGTACAATGGAACGGGTAATCCGCACATCCACTTGAAAGACTTCTTATATGAGGCATCATTCTGACAAGATAACAAGACTTCTCTGGCTTATCTCTTTAGGATGTCTTTAGATGGCCCGGCACTAGAATGGTTTTACTCCCTGGAGCCGGCGGATGCCGGTGATTTTGATGTGGTTCAACGAAAGTTTCTGCAGAAGTACAAGGACCGTGTGGGTCCCTCTTTGTCTGTTACTGATCTGGTTGCCGAAAAGATGAAGTCCGAGGAGGACTTTGTTTTGTTTGCTGATAGGTGGAGAGCTATGGCCGAGAAGTTAAAGGACACACTGTCGGAAACGGAGCAAGTGAAGATGATTATATCAAACTCCACTCCGCAGTTCCGTCATATTTTAGCCGTGAACAAGTTGAGCACTATGGAAGAGCTCTACGAAATAGCTAGATACATACAAACATAGATGAAAGATTCGCCTATTATGGACATGTTTGAGCCAAGACCAAAGGTAATAAAGAGGAACGTTAATGTCGGCAATACTGGTGTGACCACTGAAGGCACTATTATTAATGAGCAGGTGAGAGCGTTCGGTAAAATCTACACCCTTCCGCCACCCTCCAAACCAAGGGCCACCACCACAACAACCCACCTTCCAAAACCAAGTCCACCAGCCAAATAATAACCTTCCTCATACCCTACGGCCTCATCCATCTCCTCAACAGCAATCCCACTTTACTCCACAGAATCAACCTGCACAATACCACCAAATGCCCCCGCCAGCCATTTATGCACAGCAACAACTGTAACAACCAAGAAGACCATTGGGTCCCCGAAGAGCACAATACCCTCCCTTACCCGAAAGCCTATTAGATATTTTCAATGCCCTCATGGCCGCCAACCTGCTCACCTTGCCTAAAGAAAGAACGATATGGCCGCAACATGTAGACACCTCTCGGTATTGCGTCTTCCATTGGCAGTCGGGGCACAAATCTGTAATGTCAAGGACCCTTCGGATCCTTCATCGTGGGTCCCGGATCTGATTTCTCGGAGTGTCCGACTCCATTGTGTCCGAAATTCCGTTTCGGACATCTTTCGAGTTCGGATCGGTGCGATCCGGAGTTGTTTCGGAGGCCCGGAGTGCGTCCGCGCTTTCCCGCGCGTGTTTTCTGATTACCGGTGTGTGTTTCGGTAATTGCTTCGGAACCTCGTTACGGGTGAACCGGGTCGTTCACCTACGCGAGAGTGGTACCGTTGCGATCGGTGCATCCCGAAGATCGAGAATATGTATTTTTCTATTTTTTGATATTTTTGGCATTTTCCGGATTTTCCATTTATAGCCCTTTTCTTTTTCCTTTTTCTTCTCCTTTTTTCTTTCTTCTTTCCTCCCCGTGAGCGCAACAGTCACCTCCTCCCCCTTCTTGCCCGTTGGACCTCGCGACGCCCCTTCCTCCTCCAGCGACGGGTGGCAGACGACGGCGACGGCGCGGTGACGACGGCGGCGGCAAGAGGATCGCGACGGTGCCCTCTTCGTGGCGCATGGGTGGAGTTCGTGTTCGTGCTAGATTCGAAGATCGGCGACTTTCCGGTAGATTTCGAGCTTCATTGAGGTAGGGGGATGGATCCTTAACCTCTTTACAGTATTCATCGTGATTTCTAGGCCGTGGAGAGGCCGAGAGGGGCTTGATTCATGCCGGGAGGGTCATTTTCATGCTTGGGGTTTGAGCACCGGATCCATCATTTTTGTGGAGTTTTTGATCAATTTGGGGCTCTAGATGAATGCTAGGACGTCTGGGGGTGATTCCCCGTTGTTTTCCCTTCACCGGGGGGGGGGGGGGTGAATGGGCTTGGTTTTACGATTTTCGGACGTATTTCGCGAACCGGGCTCGGCCCGTTGTCACGCTATAGTCCAATGGCGCGTCCATGATGAATGCGCCGTGTCGTCCGGGCGCGTTCATCGGAAGGGATGACGGTCTGGCGGTTCGGAATGCGCTAGGGTTGGGTGGCACGATCGGATGATCGCGCTAGCCCAGACTAGCGTGTTCAGGTGTGAACGCGCTAGCCACTGCTAGCGAGTTCTCCGGAGTCGCGCTAGGGGAGCCTAGCGCGACCATCCCCCTCCCCCGAACCGTGTTCCTTTGGGTAGCTTAGCCTCCGGTTGGGTGAGTTTTGGATCCAGTTGTGGCGTGTGGCCCGAGGGTTACCATGGGCACCCAGTGAAAACCACAGAGGCGCCCGGGGGTCCCCGGAGAATCTGTTACCTCGGTGGGGGTGCCGCGTGACTTGAGAGACGGTCGGGCCTCATGCGTGTCCCCGGTATCCGTACCTACCGTTTGGTTACCGAGAGTCTGTGTCAGTGTGTTAGTCGGAGGGTGCCGTGAGTCGAGTCCTTACTTCCAGTGACCTGTCCACTAGTCGTAGCTTCCAGCGCACGTGTGTTCGGACCCACCTGGGAGTGGTGGAGAGCGAGACCCAGTGTGAGGTGGTTTTTAGGATGGTTACCGTAGGGCCCCTTGCCTTTGCCACCAGAGTCCAGTGGGGGGGAAAACCAGCTAGAGGACCCGACCTAGAGCAGATGGTCTGTGTGTGCACACGTAGTTGGGGGCTTAGGACACGCGCTGACGAGCGTGACCCCAGCTAGTCCTTGTTGTGGTACTTGTTGTGTGTCTGAGTCTCACGCCTGGGGCGTCGTAGCTAGACACTTGTGACGTGATGTAAGACGTCAGGGGATGCTTCCGGTCGTTCTTCTAGTGGGTAGTGCTCCCGTTCGCTGGCAGGTGTGGACCCGAGTGTTGTTGGACCGTGGTTCCATAGTATGGTACTGTTAGAGTAGACGGCTTTTCCGTTTATTTACTTTAGCTTGTTGGTTCTACCGTACTCCTGTTAGGTAGGGTTGCCTTCTGCTTCTCGTTTTCCGTGCGAGGTGGGGGTTCGCGGGATCCTTACTGGGCCAATGAAATGAGGCTCACCCCTACTTTTCAGGTGAGGCGGGGTCTTCAAGAGGCGCAGTCGAGTTTCAGCGTGGTTCTTCTAGCCAGGGTTAGTCGCCAGTCTGCTAGAGCCGGAAGATGCCCCATGTAGTTGTACGCCGGGGGATGCCCCGTTTCGTTGTACTTTCCTTTCTGTTGACTGTACTTTTATTTGGACATGAGACTCTGTGGACCTTGTAGCAGTTTATTTTATTTATATTATTCCGTGCATTTTATTTTCAATCATTGTGCTATATCTGCAGTCGTTTCAGCTTCTCTTGTACCCCCACACCACTCCTTTCTACCCTTCTGAGTCTTCGGGCTCATGGGTTGGCGGGCCGAGATTCGAGACGTGCCGGTTCCTTTTCGGTACTCGGATCCCGGGTCGTCATAACTGGTATCAGAGACTAGGTTGTGGAGGTACATCGGAACTTGAAACGAATTGCGGTGGTCCAGAAGGTCCATGAATGTCCTGTACAGTCGGTGACTGGCTTAGGGCCACGCGTGTTTTATTGATTTGTGGTTGTTTTCTTAATGCCAAAGTGTATTATGGTGCCACGGAGGAGGGCTCGTCCCCAGCAGGGAGAGTGTAGTGGTGGTCCGGAGGAGCAGAGAATGGCTTCAGTTTCCGAGGGTGTAGCTGGAGATGCGAGAGCTCCGGGGATGGGCAATTTCTTCCGAGGTATGTTTGTGTATGCGTTTTAGCGGCAGCAGGGAGGCCAGCAGTAGGGCGGTGATGTTGGTGAGGACCGGGCTCGTGGTGGTCATGGTCATGTGCTGAAGGAGTTCTTGCTGTTCCAGCCTCCTTCTTTCGGTGGGCAGCCAGATCCTGAGGTGGCCAGAGAGTGGCTGGATGATGTGTAGTGGATTTTCAGTGTGATGGACTGTCCTGAGGAGGAGCAGGTGGCGTTGGCTACTCATCATCTTCAGGGAGCGGCCCGTACTTGGTGGACGTCAGAGTGGGGTTCAATGTTCTAGTCCCGTCCTCTTCGGCAGATTGCGTGGCAGGAGTTCGTCACGGCTTTCGAGCGTGCTTTCTGTCCACCCTTTGTCAGGTCGCAGAGGTTGCGTGAGTTTATGGAGCTGACTTAGGGTGACATGACGGTGATGCAGTACCGTGCCAGGTTTATCGAGTTGGGCCGTTATGCTCCTCATATCGTGGCAGATGAGGAGGTGAGGACCGACCAGTTTGTGGGTGGCCTGAGGCTAGAGTTGAGGCATCATCTTCTTGCGTCAGGTTTGACCACTCTGGATGCAGCATGTAAGGCAGCAGCGGCGCTGGAGAGAGACTTGCACAAGGTTCGAGGGCAGGGCAGTGCTGGTCAGGTGCAGGCAGATTTCAGCCAGCCGACAGGGATGCAGCAGCAGAGTACCGTCCAGCTCTCAGCAGGTGGATCAGTGGCAACACAGTCTGTGGCTCCTGCACCAGGGTCATCCTTCAAGTCGAAGCTTAAGAAGCTGCTTAAGGAAGCTGGTTTTGGTAAGAGGCATCAGGATCATAAGGAGTCGAAGCAGGAGTCGTTGGGCAGTGTTCAGCAGCCGGTGGCTTTTCAGCGCCAGGGTTCGATGACGGGTTCGTGGGGCGGTTGTCCTAGGTGCAGTGGTTCTCATCTAGGCAGACCGTGTTCAGCGCCCGTGATTTGCTTCAGGTGCGACCAGCTGGGGCACATGGCACGTGACTGTCCCCAGAGACCGAGCCAGCCGCACGAGTTTCAGCAGCAGCATCAGTTTCAGCCCCAACAGTTGTCATCACAGCCGCATCAGTACTAGCAGCAGGGACATTTTCCTCAGTTGTCACGGTTAGCTACTGTGGGGGGGCAGAGATCCCGAGGCAGAGTGACTCACATGACCAGGGCAGAGGCTGAGGCGTCACATTTGGTGGAAGGTACTCTCTCGATTTTGGGTCGTGCGGCTCGTGTTTTATTTGATTCAGGTGCTTCTCATTCGTTCATCTCGGAGGATTTTGCTCAGAGCGTGGAGGACCCAGTGACCGAGGTGTCATGTGACTTGGCGGTAGAGTTACCTACTGGTGACTTCATGATCACCCCGTACTGCTTCGAGAAGGTACATGTGTGGGTGGAAGGGCGGAGTTTGCCGGTTAGACTCTATGCGTTACCGCTTCAGGACTTCGATGTGATTTTGGGCATGGATTGGCTCGAGACTCATCATGCCTTGGTGGATTGCGGCTCGAAGAAGGTCTACTTCCGACAGCTTCGTGGACCCACCTTTATTTTCAAGGTATTCGGTCTTCCTCTTCCCGCTTGCTTATTTCGGCTATCCGTGCACGTCGCTTGCTTGATGCGGGTTGTCAGGGCTTTCTCGCATCTGTGGTTTTGAGTGATCGACAGTGTCCTGAGGTAGAGGACATTCCTATCGTGTGCAAGTTTCCCGATGTTTTTCTCGAGGAGCTACCAGGGTTGCCACCGCAGCGAGAGATTGATTTCGTGATTGAGGTGGTGCCGGGTACGGCGCCTATGTCGAAGGTCCCTTATCGGATGGCGCCTGCTGAGTTGCGAGAGCTGAAGGCGCAGTTGCAGGAGTTGCTGGTCAAGGGGTATATTTGTCTTAGTTATTCTCCGTGGGGTGCGCCGATGCTGTTTGTGAAGAAGAAGGATGGTAGTTTGAGGCTGTGCATCGACTACCGTCAGTTGAACCAGGCGACTGTTAAGAACAAGTATCCGTTGCCTCAGATTGACGACTTGTTTGATCAGCTGCAGTCGGCCCGGGTGTTTTCTAGAATCGATTTGAGATCGGGTTACTTTCAGCTGCGGATTCGAGAGTCGGATGTTGAGAAGACAGCGTTTCGGTCGAGGTATGGCCATTTTGAGTTCTTGGTGATGCCGTTCGGCCTCACCAATTCCCCCGCAGCATTCATGGATTTGATGCATAGGGTGTTTCGTCCGTACTTGGACCAGTTCGTGGTCGTGTTTGTGGACGACATCCTTGTGTATTCGCGGTCTGCTGAGGAGCATGTGGAACATTTGAGGGCAGTGTTGCAGACCCTTCGTGATCACCAGTTGTATGCGAAGCTCAGTAAGTGCGAGTTCTCGCTTCGTGAGGTGCACTTTTTGGGGCACGTGATTTCTAGTGATGGTGTTTCCGTGGACCCGGCCAAGGTCGAGGCTGTGGTGCAGTGGTCGAGGCCGAGTTCTGTGACGGAGATTCGGAGTTTCTTGGGGCTTGCGGGCTATTATCGGCGATTTATTCAAGATTTTTCTCGTATTGCAGCCACGATGACCAGGCTTACGTGGAAGGAGGTGCCGTTTGTCTGGACGGAGGAGTGTGAGCGGAGCCTCGTGGAGCTGAAGATGTTGCTTACCACTGCTCCGATTTTGGTGTTGCCATCTGGCTCGAGTGGTTTCGTGGTGTGTACGGATGCTTCCGGGGTAGGTCTCGGTGCTATGTTGATGCAGCATGGGAGAGTTGTGGCGTATGCGTCGCGGCAGTTGAAGCCACATGAGGCGAACTACCCTACTCATGATCTTGAGTTGGCGGCGGTGATTTTCACTCTGAAGATTTGGATGCATTATTTGTACGGCGAGAAGTTTGAGCTTTTCACTGACCATCAGAGTTTGAGGTATGTGTTCACGCAGAAGGACCTTAACCTCAGGCAGAGGAGGTGGATGGAGTATATGAAGGATTATGACTTCACTCTGTCTTATCAGCCTGGTAAGATGAATGTCGTGGCTGATGCTCTGAGTAGGAGGGTAACGGTCAGTCGGATGTTGTTGAGGAAATGGAAGCTTTGGGAGCAGGTTCCGGCCATGACTTTTAGGCTCAAGGTCCCGCAGGACCAGGGTTCGGCTGTCCTTGCGAGTCTGACTGTCACGCCAGCGGTGCGTCGACAGGTGACTAAGGCTCAGCGAGCGGACCCCGAGTTACCACGTATTCTGTCGATGGCCGAGGTGGAGTTTGGTGAGGATGGAGCTG
Organism: Amorphophallus konjac; assembly: GCA_022559845.1. Classification (NCBI taxonomy): domain Eukaryota; kingdom Viridiplantae; phylum Streptophyta; class Magnoliopsida; order Alismatales; family Araceae; genus Amorphophallus; species Amorphophallus konjac. Next base: position 23,587,625 of record CM040121.1, read on the forward strand.
TGAGGTTCAGAGGTAGATTGTACGTGCCAGCCGAGGAGCAGGTGCAGCGTACGGTATTGCGTGAGGCTCATGGGAGTCGGTATGCCATGCACTCCTGTGGAGCGCGGATTTTTCCGTTGATTTTTTTTCTTTTATTTCTGTTGTTTATTTATTGGCGTGCCAGTCACATGTGTGACGATTTCATTGTGCGCTCGATCTGACTTCTAATCAGTCGATTGTGAGTGATCGTGTCTGGACCAACAGTCCGTCATACCATAAAGGTTATGACGTTAATTACGTCCTCCCTAAGAAGGACAACCCTTGATTAAACGCCAAAGTAAGAGGAGACCGGCGGCAAAAACCTAAATGAGAGCATGCTAATTTATCTGCAAGACATTGAGGAGACTGGATAAAGCGAGGGTATATCAGGTGCGGAGCAAATCCGGCAGCATATCCCCATATCTTGGATCATGCCAAGGAGAGATAGGCCCTCATCCACGGGATGCCGGGACGAAGGCCGAAAGAGAAGGGCACTAGGCCCGGGAACACTGTCTGCATTCATAGCACCGGTTGATATCCCCTTGGAAACCATCGGAGCGTATGCAGTGGCAGAGCTCCCTAGGTTCATAGGGTTACAGAGGAATCCGGATCGGGACCGGATAATGTAGGGGAGGCCATTCCCCGTTAATTTATCTCCTGAGGCATACCTCGTGACCTCTGGATATCCCTCAGACAGGTATAGTGGAGTGACCAAGAGTTGGACTGAGGTGGAAATGCAAATTCTTGGTGCAGGGCTCCGGTGGGACCTTCTCGGCACAGTTTCCACATAAAAGGGAGGGGTTCTCGGCACGCTAAGAAGAAGATAAAGAAAGCTTCCCGGCACGAGGTTCCCGGCGCGCTAAGAAGAAGATGAAGAGAGCTTCCCAGCACGAGGTTCCCGGCGCGCTAAGAAGAAGATGAAGAGAGCTTCTCGGCATGGCTTTAAAGAAGGAGAAGGGAGCTCTCGACATGACTTTAAAGAGGGTTCTCGGCATGAGGTTCCCGGCATGGCTTTAAAGAGGGTTCTCGGCATGAGGTTAAAGAAGGAGAAGGCAGCCCTCGGCATGAGGTGAAGGGAGGAGGATGAGGCTCTCGGCGTGAGGGTTCCCGGTGCGCCGATGGCCGCGCCAGGAACTATTCCCGGCGCCGAGAAGGGTTGGCGCCGGGAAGGTGCTAGGCCTAAGCGCCGGGAAGACTTATGGGTTTTTTCGGTGCTCTGTTCTAGGGATTTTTCTCAGGATTCAGACAGTGGCTGGGGGATGGATTCAGGAGGCAAGTAAGGAAAGAGCCAGGGGTCTACCAAGTTGACAGCAAGGAATTACGGATGAAAGGGGTCCGAGAGATCAGAGTCACAGGGCCTTCGAACTCTCAGGAACAGGCTTCATGCCATTCATATTGCCAACCATCCGGGAAATCGAGAGATAACGTTCTCTGATCCCTGCAATGGCCCTAGTGGCATGAGAAATTTGGAGAGAACCACGGACTCCACGACGTTTAAATTATCGATGACATTGAGGGAGAAGGGGGAGAACAAAGCCCAAAAATCCACAGTGAGGATTGGGGCGTTGTTGGCTCCGTCCCATCCTACACAGGCATGCATATAACGGGAAGCCAGCAGACGATTAACATGTCGAGCCTGGATGAGTCGAATCTGACAGCATATCCCTTGGGCTTGCAGACATGCCAAGTAGGGATAGGAGACCATCCACGCAGTGGCGGGATGGAATCCGGGTAAACAACGGGGAATCTTCCCCTTTGAACTCCCTGCTCGGTTGGAGGCTCCATGATATTCACTCTCCCGATGGATAGAGTCAAGCGGGGTGTGTATCGATCACACTCCCTTGGCCTTCCAGGGTCAGCTCTGTCGGATAGAATTCCGGCAGCGTCTCCCCCTCTTTCGGGTCATGCCAAAGAAAATAGGCCGTCATCCACGGGTGCCGGGATGATAGCCGAAAAAAGAAGGCCCTAGGCTCCCTGGTGATGTGGGTGTCCATGTCGATGCTTACTATCCCCTCAGGAACCGTCAGGGCTTATACAATGGTATGGCCCCTTGGGTTTATGGGGTTACGAATGAATCTGATCTGAGATAATGTAGGGGAGGTTATTCCCAGTTAATTTATTTCCCAGGGTGTGCACAATGACCTCTGGATATCCCCTGGACGAGCACAATGGAGGTTCTCAGAGCAGCTTATCATGTAGATAAAGGTTCTCGGCGCAAGGGGTTCCCGGCGCGCTGAGGGCCGCGCCGGGAAGGTTACACGCCGGGAAGGTAGGGGCGCCGGGAAGCCTTCTGGGCTTTTGAGGGTTTCTACGGAGCTCTGTTCTATGGAATTTTGGGTCCAGATTCTGATTGAAATAGGATTTGGGATGCAAAAGGGGACTGGATCAAGGCCTTTGCTGGGACGGTGCGAGGGAATCACTGGGAGGCAAAGTTTATGGAGGGATTGAGGTCATCGGCCATTTAAAACTTCCTGCCAAGACCTCTTTATTTACTGCCGGTCGTCTGGGAAGATCAATAGATGATTGTCTCTGATCCCCTGGACGAACCTAATGGCATAGAGGAAACAAACCGGAGATGGAGGGGTAACAAAACCCTCGGCACTGGAACCCTTCGGGAACTCTAGGCCCCAATCATTCATGGGTTAGAATGGGGGACCCAGGAATTCTCTTTAGGAGCAAGAGCAATGGGGAACGGAGCAGAACGGTCGATGCACACACCCAAAACTCACACCTCCAAACAAGCATACATAGAAGCGATGCACAGAGAACAAAGATCGAATGTATTCGACATTGAAGACAAGGGGAAGACCCTGCTCATTCATAGATACATACACATTTGATTACATCACCCACCTGTGTCTGATCATAAGAAACAGAGGGAGCAACAGCATTCCTCTAAGGAAAGAAAGATGAAGAAATACAAAGATGCACATCGGAGAAATGAAAAACAAGAAAGAGAAATAGAAGACGGGGGAGGGCGGAGCATTGACTCCTCTCCCTCCCCCTTCAGCAGACCTTCTCCTTCTTCTCACGATCTCTCAGCAGCCGCCGGTTTCCTGGAGCTGGGTATGGACTTCTCTCTTCCTTTCTTTGGTTTCTTTTGTGGCTATCTTCTCTTCTGTCCTCCTCTTTCTCGAGAGAAAAAGGGGCTTTTATAGCACAGCCCTCTCCCCCTATCGGCATGATCATCTCGGCCTGCCTTCGATGAGCTCCCGGCGCGCCTCAGGCGGAAGCAGTAGGCTTCCCGGCGCCACAGCTTCCCGGCGCCCCTTCCCCATATGGGCCTTGTTGGGCTCTCGGCGTTGCACAGATGGGTCCGCTTAGAGCTTTTAGTATTTTTATGCTTCCTCATTAGTAAGCTTGAGCTGTTAAAGCCGCTTAATCCGTCCTTTCATTCGTCAGTCCGGACATCAGCTTGGTCGGGGAGGACTTCAGCCGGGTGATAGCTTCAGTGACGAATCTTCCGTAATCCTGGTCTTGCAGGGACTTCCGGGATCTTTATCTTTCACTCAATCTTCCATTATGTCTCGTTTCAGTGGTTCTCTATTAGAGCCGGCCGTCTCTTCTTTTCTTCTTTTATTCCTGAAAACAAGATAACAAAAATAAGACATTTTATAAAGGTATTTTAGGGTTATTATTATTATTTCATCGCTGCTATTATTATTATCTTTATTTTAGGCGTCAACAAATGCCCCCCACCCGTAGGTGGCGCGAATGAGGGACAAGTGAGCGGGACCTGCGGGTGCAACCCCCATCTGAGAACGCGTCTTTTTATTCTTCATTCATGCGAACATGCAGGCACTTATTGATCGCACGCATATCTAGATGTATATAGGATAGCTCCCTTGTTTTAGGGATAGGATAAGGATGGCATCCATGATTCATGGACGGAGTGCAGCTCACGAAGCACAACTAAGGGAGATGTGCATACGTAAAGGGGACGCCGCGTAGAACGTATGCATAGCATAAATCACAATCCACACCCATAACTAATCCTCCATAGCGTGAAAGTGCAATCATATAGGTAGTGAACCCTAGTCATAGGGACGTGCAGACGCTCTAAGTAACACTAGAGGATTGCTTTATCGCCTACGCACACATTCATGGATCTCGATTTTTGGTAGTTTTGCACACCCCCCTTGTTTATTCTTAATTTGAGATTTCACTGTTCGACGCGAGTTTCCTCATGTGTCTCAATGGGGATTCCCGACTACTAAGATTCATCCCTTTATTGGCAGTGTTTTTTATAGACTTCACCATTCGGCACGAGTCTCCTCATGTGTCTCAATGGGGATTCCCGGCTACTAGGATTAGTCCTTTTGTTCATAGTGGCATAATGGACTTCACCGTTCGGCGCGAGTCTCCTCATATGTCTCAATGGGGATTCCCGGCTACTAGGATTAGTCCTTTTGTTCATAGTGGTATAATGGATTTCACCGTTCGACGCGAGTCTCCTCATATGTCTCAATAGGGATTCCCGGTTACTTGGATTCATCCTAGTATTATTCAGAGTATTATCATGGGCTTCGCCGTTCGACGCGAGTCTCCTCATGTGTCTCAATGGGGATTCCCAGCTACTAGGATTTGCCCTTTTATTCATATATATATATATATATATATATATATATATATATATATATATATTTTGGGTATGTGGCTTTTTCCTCACGATCACCCTTTATGCGAGTATAGAGATTTAAGCCTCCAAGAAGTGTTAAGAAGAATTTAAGATGTCCCTATGACTAAGGACCATAGCCCATATCGTGTGTGAAGTGTGGGCGTTTCGTCTAGGGTGTATTCTGTGAATTGCGCACGCAACGTGGCCACGACTCTTTCCCCTGGCCGCATGCACTCACCGAGAATTGGCTTTTCAACTCTTAGTATGTGACGTGGCGCACACAGTCGTAGAATCTGGAAAGCGTTATTTTAGCAAGGGAATGCGGTCATAGAAATTTGAAGGAAGGTGTATTAATACTATACTTCAAGCAGACATGCACGTAAAACATGCAAGCAAGCAAACCATGTTATTATTATTTTTTCTCTTTTTTTCTTTTGTTTATTATTTTGTTTATTATTTTTTTGTGTTTTGTTTTCCTTTCTTTTTTTTGTTTCTTCTTCTTCTTTCCTTCTTTCCTTTTTTTTCTCTTTCTTTCTCTCTTTTTTTTCTTTCTATCTTCTTTTCTCATCTTCTTCTTCTTCTTCTTCTTTTTTTTTCCTTTTCTCATCTCTTTTTTTTCTCATCTTCTTTTTTTTTAGAACTCAGTGGATACATCCTTAGGTCGACTCTCTTATAAGTGGACGACCGATGCCATGGTGATAGGGAGAAGTTGTCACATGTTGTGACGAATCCCTGGAGGGACCAAGGGCTGGCGTGGAACCAAGGGGTCTTTTTGTTCATCGGTTAGGATAACAATTCCAAGCCAATGGTAGGATATTTGTTGTCTTAGCCTGAAGGTCATGATGTTGGGTGACTTGGCTTAGACATATGGTCGTGACGACCAAGGCAGAATTTTTAAACGGCTTAGGCAAATTGCCATGACGCCGTACAGCTTGGCTTAGGCGGAAGGCCATGACGCCAAGGTAGGATATTTAACGGCTTAGACGTATGGTCGTGACGCCGTACATCTTGGCTTAGGCGGAAGGCCATGACGCCAAGGTAGGATATTTAACGGCTTAGACGTATGGTCATGATGCCGTACATCTTGGCTTAGGCGGAAGGCCATGACGCCAAGTTAGGATATTTAACGGCTTAGACGTATGGTTATGATGCCGTACATCTTGGCTTAGGCGGAAGGCCATGACGCCAAGTTAGGATATTTAACGGCTTAGACGTATGGTCATGATGCCGTACGGCTTGGCTTAGGAGGAAGGCCATGACGCCAAGGTAGGATATTTAACGGCTTAGACGTATGGTCGTGACGCCGTACAGCTTGGCTTAGGCGGAAGGCCATGACGCCAAGGTAGGATATTTAACGGCTTAGACGTATGGTCATGACGCCGTACAACTTGGCTTAGGCGGAAGGCCATGACGCCAAGGTAGGATATTTAACGGCTTAGACGTATGGTCATGACGCCGTACAGCTTGGCTTAGGCGGAAGGCCATGACGCCAAGGTAGGATATTTAACGGCTTAGACGTATGGTCATGACGCCGTATAGCTTGGCTTAGGCGGAAGGCCATGACGCCAAGACAGAACAGTAGGTTTCATCATCGCTACTGGATTTATACTGATGTAAAGAAGTCCATAAGTTTCATCAGAATAGACGTAAGGTCTAATCTGGGTAAGTTTCATCCTTTTTTTATCACAGGTGGGACATGAGGATATATACGGGTTTCATCGTCAATGGGACTTAAGGAAACATATGAGTTTCATCAGAAAAGATGTAAGGTTTATCCTGGACAGGTTTCATAGTTGAACAGGCAATGCGCCGGTCAATCAACGGGAGGGTTTCATCGTCGGTGGGACATATAGAAATATGCGGGTTTGTGAGGATAGACGTAAGGTCTATTCCAGATAGGTTTCATCGCCAGTCCAGACTGATGGTCTGGGTCAAAGGTGAAAATTTCTTGTTGACTCACTGAATGAAAGGTCCGAGCCAGAGGCAGAAGGGTTTTCTCTTTTTTTATTGACCGACTGGACGAAAGGTCCGAGCCAGAGGTAGAAGGGTCTTTTCATTCATCGACTGGACGGAAGACCCGTGCTCAAGACGAAATATTTTTAACTGGCTGGACGAAAGGTCCAAGCTATAGGTAGAAGATGGGTCTTTTATTGACTGACTGGATGAAAGGTCCAAGTCAGAGGTAGAAGACTCTTTTCATTTATTGACTGGGTAGGAGGCCCGTGTCGAAGATAAAATATTAATGTCGACCCGACGGGACATCAGAGTCAGCAAACCTTGCTTGGACGGTATGTCCAGAACAAGGGCAAACGTAAAACATCATTGTCGTATTGATGCCATGTCAAAATGGCTAACCTGGAAGAGACAAAGGGTCTGGGCCAGGGCAGAGGTAGCTGTTGACTTGACAGACTTGTCAAAGTCAACCAACTTAGCAAGGGCGTGAGGCCATAAGCCAAGGGAGGAATACATGATAGGTGTTGACTCGACGTCCTGTCGAAACCAACGAACTTGACAGAGGCGTGAGGCCTAAGCCAAGGGCAGAATATAGAATAGGTGTTGACTCAACGTCTTGTCGAAGTCAACCAACTTGGCAAGGGCGGGAGACCATAAGCCAAGGGAGGAATACATGATAGGTGTTGACTCGACGTCCTATCGAAACCAATGAACTTGGCAGAGGCATGAGGCCTAAGCCAAGGGCAGAATATAGAATAGGTGTTGACTCGACGTCTTGTCGAAGTCAACCAACTTGGCAAGGGCGTGAGGCCATAAGCCAAGGGAGAATATAGGATAGGTGTTGACTCGCTGTCCTGTCAAGGTCAACGAGCCCTTACCCTGATAGAAGGTTTAAGGCTAGGGTAAATCAGATGATAAACGCACGAGAGGCCCAGACCCAGGGCTAAGTATTGATGTTGATCTGACGAAAAGTCAGATTTAATGAACCTTGCTCAGACGGAAGGTCTACAACAGGGGTAGAATGTGCAGATAAGGATGTCAGCCCGACGTCATGTCGAAGTTGACCAACCTAGCATAGACGTGAGGTCCAAGCTGGGATAGAATATGGATTTTGACCCATGGAGGTATCGGGGTCGACAAACCTTGCTCAGACAGAAGGTCTAATGCCAAGTGAAAGAAACTTTTGTTGGTTTATTTGTTTGAGTTTATTAAGTTTATCGAGTTTGTTGAGATTTTTGTTCATTCATCATTTTCATTGGGCCTCTTGGGCTTGTTGAGTTCATTAGGTTTATTTATTTATTTTTATTGAGTTGATTAGGTTTGTTTGGTTTATTGAGCTCATTAGTTGACTGAATTTATCAGGATTTATTTGGTTTGATGATGTTTGTTGAGCTCATTGGATTGATTATTATTATTTTTTTTATTTTTTTATTTTTTTATTTTTTTATTTTTTTATTTTTTATTTATTATTTATTATATATATTTTTTTTAACTTGGCCCAGTGGGATAAAAGGGTTTTATAGACCCAGACCGGTGGGATAAACTAGCTTGGCTAGGACGGAGTGTCTCAAGCCAATGAAAAGGGCTTTATGGGGATAGTCTGGTGAGACAAAGGAATTATTTTCAGAGCTCGACAAGGGCGGAGTGCCTCGTGCCAGGGGACAGGTTTGTATGAGCCCACGTTGGGCAGGGGGATTGAGACAACAGTAGTGGAAAGTCCCGTTGGGCCAATGCAGCAGGTGTTGAGATATTTGGTGTAATTGTTGGCTGAATGCCGGAAGCTAATGAAGATGTGTTGGCCGGGGCCCAGGACCTGTATCAAGGGTAGATGGTCAATCCCGGTGGGACAAATGGGAGATATCCCTATATGATGGGAAGATGGCGATGCGCCATGCATCCCAGTGGGCCATTTTATGTTAATAATAATAAAATCATCCCAGTCTCCATAAACGGGACGGACATTTTGTTCTCCCTTGTTACCTCAGAGCTCGTCCCCCTTCTTTTTTTTTATTGACCAAGGCGGGGATGTAGGATAGCACTCACCTCCTTAGGGAGGGGATGAGTAGTTCGCTCCACCACATAAGCCCCACAATGGTAGTTATATCTAGTACAAATTTGGATATAGAGGGAGTGTCGGTTCCCTCAATAGATACGGCCATCATGATCTTTTCATTTCTCTCTCTCTCTCTCTCTCTCTCTCTCTCTCTCTCTCTCTTTTACAACCCTCTATACTCGAGCTGTGAGATAATGCTCAAATGCTGGCTTTTAGCCGAGTTTGCGGGGGACAGCAAGGCCAGTGACGCCACCTGAGACTGCTTGCCTGAAGACGGGCATTTGGTGAGGGCGTGGCGGATCCACCTTATATTCGCCCATTTGCAGTTCACCTTTCTTGATTGTGCCTTCGATGATGTCCTTGAACACGTAGCAATCCTCGATAGGATGTCCCGCTACTTGGTGATACGGACAAAAGCACGAGTTATCTTTTCTTGCGGAGTTGCTTGATCTCTTTGGCTCTGGAAGCACCACTTTACCGCATTCTAGGGCCCACTCAAAGAGAGCTGAGGTCATATCTTTTGTAAATGAATAGGGCTTCATCATTTTACCCCTTAACGAGGACCCTTGTGTGTCCGGCTTGGTAGAAGTGATACAAGCAGTCTCTGCTTTTTCCTTCTTCTGTCGCTCGAAGGCTTCAAAGCTTGGAATGCAAACTTCCTGCGCTGGCTGCTTATCGGCTGGTTTGTAGTTTTGACCCATGCTCGTGGAGGATGGGTAAATCCTTGCAATGACTGCTTCAGCTTCAGTTGCGAAGTCATTTAGACTTTCAAAGGTCGTGACTTCGAAGTCAATGACCCATCGTAGAATCTCTAATTTCAGATTCTCTTTACAGATCTGGATAGATTCACAGTAACTTGGTGGGTGCCTACACCTTTCACGCAGGCTCCTCCATCTGTTTATGTAGTCCCTGACGGACTCATTATCATTTTGTTTGGTCATTTGCAGCTCGGCCTCAGTGACTTCTTCTTCGGCCGTCTTTGTATTCATCGTTTGCTCTACTTTGGTCTTATCCCTTGTGGCTGGACCCACTGATCTTGAACGTAGGGTAGTTGGCTGCATATGAGGCCTCGTCGATGTCTTTGTCGGATACACTTTAGTTGCCCCCTGACTTGCCCAAGGGAGCGTGTGTTGGGATGATTGAGGGAGGATGCCCCCTGAATGATCATGTGTTGTTCGGGGCATTGCTGACCGCGCTGAAGCTTCAGATGAGATAGAACTTTCTTGGGATGCCTCGCATTGATGCCTCGGCAGTCGTGACGTATGTGGCTTTATGTTCATTTCATTCAGTTGCCCTTGTAGCATTTCAATCTCCTGCTGCTTCTGGTGGAGTAGTGCCATTATTGTAGGGTCTTGTAGGAAGGGACTGGGAGTTCTACTGCCCCCTGCCCCTGATTTGTGCAGAATGGATTTCCTCTCGCCATCATTGCTGGCCATAGGTAGCTTCTTTGGGACAAACCCCCTCTGTTCTATGCCTCTGGGCGGAGGAGGAATATGGCACTGAGCCTCCTTATTAGCTGGTGAGTGTTGCTTTGGCATCCTCCCAGACCTGATAGACTGAAGAGAAGCAGAAGCATTGGCTGGAACTACTTCCTTCGGCACAAAGCAAATTTCTTCATCTTTTTCATCAACGGTTTGGGCCTCACTAGAGGATGCTGACAATGTGTTGCAGGAGAAAATAAGATTCCTCCTTTCAGTATTTGTATTCTTATTTCTCTTTCCCTTCATGGTCGGCCCCTGCCCCCACAGTGGGTTATTTGATGCATTCAGCTTTTCTGCCTTTTCTTCAGCTCTTTCTGTTAATTGGTGAGACTCGCTGCCTATTTGAGGGGCAGGCTTCTTGAGCAGCATAGGCTGATTCTTTGGCTGCTCATGGTTACCAGGCTCATTTGTAATGGCTTGTAGCTGTGGGTTAACTTCTTCATGTGCCCACAATGGGGTTTGTCTCTTCTTACTGTCCATTGGCCTTTTAATGATTGTTGGTAGAGTGGGATGGGCCATAACTCCGTAAACCTGGGCTTTTGGAGGTAAGCGAGGTACCAGTCTTATTTTCCTTCCCGTTGACACGGCTTGCCAATTTCTTTGTTCTTTTTCATGCTTAGGAATATTGTCTTCATAGGTGTGCCGGCTACAAGCCTCTGGCATTTCTTCAAGCAATTGTTGACATATAGATATCATATTGACTGACGCCCTTGGCACAGACATTTCGTGCGGGTGTGGGGGATCAACTTTGTATTCCCCTATTTGTAGCTTACCCCTTTTTATTAAGCCTTGGACGATGTCCTTGAATATTTGACAGTCTTCAATAGGATGTCCGAGGATCTGGTGGTAAGGGCAGAAATTCGGATCATCTCTTCTCCTGGCATCATCAGGCCTCTTTGGCTTTGGCAGGATGACCTTGTCATGTTTGACAGCCCACTCGAACAATGTTCGAGTCTTGTCTCTTGGGAAGGCATAGGACTTCTTTTCTTTATTCCGGTGTGGAGGCATTTCTTGACATTCAGCAGGCCCGTTGAGAGGAGAATGGTGTACCCATTTCTGCCTTTTTGCCCCGACGCTAATAGCGTGTACAGCTTTCAACATCGGCCTCTTATTAATTTGCTTAGCCTGATGGTTTGAGTTGATAGAAACTAATGGATATCTTGCACAGAAGTCTTCAATCTCTGTTGCGATATTAATCAATCGATCAAAAGACCAGACTTCCGCTCCAATTAACTTTTCCAGGACTTCTTTCTTCAGACTTTGTTTACACATCTGTACTGCATCTTCTAGATGTGGAGAGTGCCGGCATCTCATACTAAGATCCCTCCATCTTTTGATATATTCTGCAGCAGCTTCATTATCTTCTTGCTTGGTTGCCAACAGCTCAGCCATGGTCACCCTTGCCTGTGTGACATGGAATCTTTCTATGAATTTTCGCTGCATATCCGGCCAGTTGTTGACAGATCCAGCCGGCAAGCTATCATACCATTCAAAAGCATGTCCCGTTAGAGAACACCCAAAGAACTTCAATAGGTATGACTCATCTGTCGCCAAGTCACCCAGGACTGTTACATAGTGTGCAATGTGTTCCTTCGGGGAGCCCTGCCCATTGAATTTGTCAAACTTAGGAATTTTATTGATGCTAGGCGGCAATCTCTTAGTAACATGGTAGGCCGGATATGGCACTTTATACATGTCAAAGGGGGCGTAATTAGCACTACCCCTTTTGGCTAGCCTCTCTTCAACCATCTTTTCCACCATTGATTTATTCACCACGACTGGCAGTGCTGATTCAGGACAGAGGTGGGTGGGCTGCATTTCTTGTGTGGCTGGAGTTGCAACATGAGATGGCGGAGGTTTTGACAAGGGAATCTGCCGTTGCATTTGAAGAAGCTTCAGTTGTGCTGGCTGGAGCGACTGGAAATGATCCTGGGGAACAACCCAACTCTGACCATCAGTTTGCAGAACAGTCTGTGAAAGAGCAGTCGAGGGGTTAAACCCTCCCAGTGATAGGTCAGTTCGTGCCCCCGGTTGCTTGGGTACCACATCATGTTCAGTCTTCTCTTTTAGTTGTTCCTTCAGCAGTTCTATCTCCCGCTGATATCTTTGCATGGCTATTAGGATGGCAGGGTCCATAGCTATTTTGCTGGTAATGGTCTCAAGTGTTTCACCAAAGCCACATCCGGACAGGGGCACCCTTTCTTCTTCAGATGCCATTATTTTGGTGCTGAGAGTAGTGTTGTTTTCATCAGTAGCCTGCTTGCCCTTAGCGGTCTGTAGTAACCCAGCTTCATTTTTGCTTTGTCCTGTCACAGGGTCTTCTCTTTCGGTAACCTTGGCTAGTTCTTCTTGCCCATTTAGCAGGGCGTCATGCCTGCCTATCACTCCTGTCATATTACACGCGAGGACTTGCATTCTTCTTTCATGCTTTTTAACTCTCCTTCGGGACTGGCGAGGGAAAGTTGGCCCTTCATTTGTCAGAACTCTTTTCATTTCTTCCCTCTGTGAAAGACTTTCAAAACTTCTGAACTCAGCTTGCTTTTTCTCTTTATCTATCCCAACAGGTGATATCTTATTTTTTCCTTCTCCTTCAGCCTTGACAGCATGGAGTGACCTTTGTCGGCCTATGACAGGACTTCCAAGGCCATGGAAGTATTCCCAGACCCTCTTAACCATCCCCTCTTGACTGTACTCTGAAGAGATAGCAGGAGGCAGCGTCCAGTCTTGGGCGGGTGGCATGTATGCTAATCGTGTCAGCTTGGCAACTTGGTTGAGATTCTTTGAGTTCTTGGAAATATCAGCCTGTCTTGCACAGACCCTGGCAGCGAGTGGAGGAGTTGTGACTATGACTTCTTCCTCATTCATGACTTTATTATCCCTTCTCTTGGGGGCATCAACAAAACTGTTATAATTTTGTAGGGTTGACATGACACTCCGGGTCTTCTTGCGAACCCACATTTGCTTGCGTCTTGGCAATTTTGAGGTTGGCTTCCCTTGCTTGCTATCATCACTGTTCGCCCTCCGGCTAGCCAGCACTTGGAAAGCATTGCGGGTAGGAATGGTCGGGATGACCCGATCTGGCAGAGCTCTGGCATTGCGGCCGTTGAAGAAGATCCGAACGCCCCCAATCATCATGGACTTCCCAGATGCAGAAAGTCGACATTGGGAAGCGGCAGAGGCTCTTCCTCTTCTGAAGTTCTTTTTGTTGCCCCCAGTGGGCCCCTTCTCATGTGCTTCAATCGGGTTGGTAGCATGGTGAACATAACAGCTCACGGTCACTAGATTCTTGAGTAGGGATTTCTTGATCTTATCCTCGCTCTGACAAGAAGCAGCTTTATCATCCTTCAGCTCTACAGGCTTCGGACTTTCTTTGCTCAGAATATCCACGGACACAACTCCCAGGAAGTTGGGGCGGCCAACGACCGGAGGAAAGTCACTGAAAGTGGTGGACGAAGCAGAGGATGCGCTTCTTTTCGCCTCGTGATGGACGAAGTAGGACACGACCTCCGGAGCATCCTTCATCACCTGGCTTATCTTGGGGCCGGTAGCTTGCGGTGAAGTCTCGACAACAGTTTTCGGCTCCTGGTTGTCGATCTCGAGCAGGTCAGTGAAGCTGAGGCCCAGGCAGTTAGGCATCCCGACAGCAGGCGGCATCGATCCGAACGACAGAGGTACCGCCAGGTAGCTTTCTTGAACATGCACATCGACTGGTTGCTGGTCAAAGCATACAGACATGATTCCAGCCGTCATTGTAGCTTCCTGGAAATAGAGAAAGCGCACAGAATCAGAAATTTGAGGGGGGCCCGCTGGGCCTCCTATTTTTGGCGTAGAGATGAAGGGAGACTTGGTCCCACCGGGCGTGCCAGACTTGTGGACGTGCTTTTTCCGTTGGATTTTTATTCTTTTATTTCTGTTGTTTATTTATTGGCGTGCCAGTCACATGTGTGACGATTTCATTGTGCGCTCGATCTGACTTCTAATCAGTCGATTGTGAGTGATCATGTCTGGACCAACAGTCCGTCATACCATAAAGGTTATGACGTTAATTACATCCTCCCTAAGAAGGACAACCCTTGATTAAACGCCAAAGTAAGAGGAGACCGGCGGTAAAAACCTAAATGAGAGCATGCTAATTTATCTGCAAGACATTGAGGAGACTGGATAAAGCGAGGGTATATCAGATGCGGAGCAAATCCGGCAGCATATCCCCATATCTTGGATCATGCCAAGGAGAGATAGACCCTCATCCTCGGGATGCCAGGACGAAGGCCGAAAGAGAAGGGCACTAGGCCCGGGAACACTGTCTGCATTCATAGCACCGGTTGATATCCCCTTGGAAACCATCGGAGCGTATGCAGTGGCAGAGCTCCCTAGGTTCATAGGGTTACAGAGGAATCCGGATCGGGACCGGATAATGTAGGGGAGGCCATTCCCCGTTAATTTATCTCCTGAGGCATACCTCGTGACCTCTGGATATCCCTCAGACAGGTATAGTGGAGTGACCAAGAGTTGGACTGAGGTGGAAATGCAAATTCTTGGTGCAGGGCTCCGGTGGGACCTTCTCGGCACAGTTTCCACATAAAAGGGAGGGGTTCTCGGCACGCTAAGAAGAAGATAAAGAAAGCTTCCCGGCACGAGGTTCCCGGCACGAGGTTCCCGGCGCGCTAAGAAGAAGATGAAGAGAGCTTCCCGGCACGAGGTTCCCGGCGCGCTAAGAAGAAGTTGAAGAGAGCTTCCCGGCATGGCTTTAAAGCAGGAGAAGGGAGCTCTCGGCATGAGGTTCCCGGCATGGCTTTAAAGAGGGTTCTCGGCATGGCTTTAAATAAGGGGAAGGGAGCTCTCGGCATGAGGTTCCCGGCATGGCTTTAAAGAGGGTTCTCGGCATGACTTTAAAGAAGGTTCTCGGCATGGCTTTAAATAAGGAGAAGGGAGCTCTCGGCATGAGGTGAAGGGAGGAGGATGAGGCTCTCGGCGTGAGGGTTCCCGGCGCGCCGAGGGCCGCGTCGGGAACTATTCCCGGCGCCGAGAAGGGTTGGCGCCGGGAAGGTGTTAGGCCTAAGCGCCGGGGAAGACTTATGGGTTTTTTTTTTGGTGCTCTGTTCTAGGGATTTTTCTCAGGATTCAGACAGTGGCTGGGGGATGGATTCAGGAGGCAAGTAAGGAAAGAGCCAGGGGTCTACCAAGTTGACAGCAAGGAATTATGGATGAAAGGGGTCCGAGAGATCAGAGTCACAGGGCCTTCGAACTCTCAGGAACAGGCTTCATGCCATTCATATTGCCAACCATCCGAGAAATCGAGAGATAACGGTCTCTGATCCCTGCAATGGCCCTAGTGGCATGAGAAATTTGGAGAGAACCACGGACTCCACGACGTTTAAATCATCGATGACATTGAGGGAGAAGGGGGAGAACAAAGCCCAAAAATCCACAGTGAGGATTGGGGCGTTGTTGGCTCCGTCCCATCCTACACAGGCATGCATATAACGGGAAGCCAGCAGACGATTAACATGTCGAGCCTGGATGAGTCGAATCTGACAGCATATCCCTTGGGCTTGCAGACATGCCAAGTAGGGATAGGAGACCATCCACGCAGTGGCGGGATGGAATCCGGGTAAACAACGGGGAATCTTCCCCTTTGAACTCCCTGCTCGGTTGGAGGCTCCATGATATTCACTCTCCCGATGGATAGAGTCAAGCGGGGTGTGTATCGATCACACTCCCTTGGCCTTCAGGGTCAGCTCTGTCGGATAGAATTCCGGCAGCGTCTCCCCCTCTTTCGGGTCATGCCAAAGAAAATAGGCCGTCATCCACGGGTGCCGGGATGATAGCCGAAAAAAGAAGGCCCTAGGCTCCCTGGTGATGTGGGTGTCCATGTCGATGCTTACTATCCCCTCAGGAACCGTCAGGGCTTATACAATGGTATGGCCCCTTGGGTTTATGGTGTTACGAATGAATCTGATCTGAGATAATGTAGGGGAGGTTATTCCCAGTTAATTTATTTCCCAGGGTGTGCACAATGACCTCTGGATATCCCCTGGACGAGCACAATGGAGGTTCTCAGAGCAGCTTATCATGTAGATAAAGGTTCTCGACGCAAGGGGTTCCCGGCGCGCTGAGGGCCGCGACGGGAAGGTTACACGCCGGGAAGGTAGGGGGGCCGGGAAGCCTTCTGGGCTTTTGAGGGTTTCTACGGAGCTCTGTTCTATGGAATTTTGGGTCCAGATTCCGATTAAAATAGGATTTGGGATGCAAAAGGGGACTGGATCAAGGCCTTTGCTGGGACGGTGCGAGGGAATCACTGGGAGGCAAAGTTTATGGAGGGATTGAGGTCATCGGCCATTTAAAACTTCCTGCCAAGACATCTTTATTTACTGCCGGTCGTCTGGGAAGATCAAGAGATGACTGTCTCTGATCCCCTGGACGAACCTAATGGCATAGAGGAAACAAACCGGAGATGGAGGGGTAACAAAACCCTCGGCACTGGAACCCTTCGGGAACTCTAGGCCCCAATCATTCATGGGTTAGAATGGGGGACCCAGGAATTTCTCTTTAGGAGCAAGAGCAATGGGGAACGGAGCAGAACGGTCGATGCACACACCCAAAACTCACACCTCCAAACAAGCATACATAGAAGCGATGCACAGAGAACAAAGATCGAATGTATTCGACATTGAAGACAAGGGGAAGACCCTGCTCGTTCATAGATACATACACATTTGATTACATCACCCACCTGTGTCTGATCATAAGAAACAAAGGGAGCAACGGCATTCCTCTAAGGAAAGAAAGATGAAGAAATACAAAGATGCACATCGGAGAAATGAAAAACAAGAAAGAGAAATAGAAGACGGGGGAGGGCGGAGCATTGACTCCTCCCCCTCCCCCTTCAGCAGACCTTCTCCTTCTTCTCACGATCTCTCAGCAGCCGCCGGTTTCCTGGAGCTGGGTATGGACTTCTCTCTTCCTTTCTTTGGTTTCTTTTGTGGCTATCTTCTCTTCTGTTCTCCTCCCCTTTCTAGAGAGAAAAAGGGGGCTTTTATAGCACATCCCTCTTCCCCTATCGGCATGGTCATCTCGGCCTGCCTTCGATGAGCTCTCGGCGCGCCTCAGGCGGAAGCAGTAGGCTTCCCGGCGCCACAGCTTCCCGGCGCCCCTTCCCCATATGGGCCTTATTGGGCTCTCGGCGTTGCACAGATGGGTCCGCTTAGAGCTTTTAGTATTTTTATGCTTCCTCATTAGTAAGCTTGAGCTGTTAAAGCCGCTTAATCCGTCCTTTCATTCGTCAGTCCGGACATCAGCTTGGTCGGGGAGGACTTCAGCCGGGTGATAGCTTCAGTGACGAATCTTCCGTAATCCTGGTCTTGCGGGGACTTCCGGGATCTTTATCTTTCACTCAATCTTCCATTATGTCTCGTTTCAATGGTTCTCTATTAGAGCCGACCGTCTCTTCTTTTCTTCTTTTATTCCTGAAAACAAGATAACAAAAATAAGACATTTTATAAAGGTATTTTAGGGTTATTATTATTATTTCATCGCTGCTATTATTATTATCTTTATTTTAGGCGTCAACAACCCCGGATCGGCTAAGATGTACCAGAACCTGAAGAGGCAGTTTTGGTGGCCTGGCATGAAGAGAGATGTGGCGGAATTTGTGGCCAGGTGTTTGACCTGTCAGCAGGTGAAGGCTGAGCACCAGCGACCAGGAGGCACACTTCAGCCCTTGGATGTTCCTGCTTAGAAGTGGGACCACGTGACCACTGATTTTGTCGTTTGGTTGCCGAAGACGTCCAGTGGGGAGGATAGTATCTGGTTGCTAGTGGATAGACTGACGAAGACTACGCGGTTGCTGCCGATCAAGGTCAGTTGGAGCGTGCAGCATTTGGCTCGTCTGTATGTGGAGCGGATTATTCCGGTGCATGGAGTTCCCATCTCCATTGTGTCGGATTGTGATCCCCATTTCACTTCTGGATTCTGGAGGAGCTTCCAGAAGGCTCTAGGCACCGAGTTGGCATTTATCTCGGCCTATCATCCTCAGTCGGACGGTCAGTCTGAGCGGACCATCTAGACTTTGGAGGACATGCTGCGAGCGTGTTGCTTAGAATGGCAAGGGAGTTGGACCCACCATCTGCCATTGGTGGAGTTTGCCTATAACAACAACTATCATTCGAGCATTGGTATGGCTTCCTATGAGGCGTTGTACGCGCGACCTTGTCAGACTCCGCTTGATTGGTTCGAGGTGGGTGAGCGTGCCCTGACCGGACCAAATTTGGTGCAGCAGTGTGTTGAGGTGGTGCATCTCGTTCGGCAGAAGATGTCGACAGCTCAGAGCCGGCAGAAGATTTATGCCGATCGGAGGAGGTGACCTCTCAGCTTTGCTCTGGGAGACCGAGTTTTCTTGAGAGTTTCTCCCATGAAGGGTGTGATGCGTTTCGGTAGGCGTGGGAAGCTGAGTCCCCTCTACATTGGTTCCTTTCCCATTGTTGAGCGTGTTAGGGAAGTTGCTTATCGGTTGCAGCTACCTCCGGAGCTTTCCGCTGTGCATGATGTGTTCCACGTGTCGATGCTTCGGAAGTATATGCCCGATGATTCCCATGTTCTCGAGAATGCCGTTTGGCCTGAGGTGACCCCAGATCTGTCCCTTCCGGAGTTTCCTGTTCGCATTGAGGATCGGCGAGAGCAACGCCTGCGGAACAAGGTTATTCCTCTAGTCAAGGTGGTCTGGCAGCGTCATTCTGGCGGCGAGGCGTCTTGGGAGCGCGAGGATGAGATGCGAGAGATGTATCCTTATTTGTTTGTGTGAGTCTTTCCCCCGTTCTTGTGCTTTGTTCTTGAATTTCGAGGATGAAATTCCTTTAGGGGGGAGGGCTGTAATGTGCCAGACCCTTCGGATCCTTCGTCTTGGGTCCCGGATCTGTTTTCTCGGAGTGTCTGACTCCGTTGTGTACGACATTCCATTTCGGACATCTTTCGTGTTCGGATCGGTGCGATCCGGAGTTGTTTCGGAGGCCCGGAGTGTGTCCGCGGCTTTCCCGCGCGTGTTTTCCGATTGCCGGTGTGTGTTTTGACAATTCCTTCGGAACCTCGTTGCGGGTGAACCGGGTCGTTCACCTAGGCGAGAGTGGTACCGTTGCGATCGGTGCATCCCGAGGATCGAGAATATGTATTTTTCTATTTTTCAATATTTTTGGCATTTTCCGGATTTTCCATTTATAGCCCTTTTCTTTTTCCTTTTTCTTCTCATTTTCTTCTTTCTTCTTTCCTTCCCGTGAGCGCAACGGTCACCTCCTCCCCCTTCTTGCCCGTTGGACCTCGCGACGCCCCTTCCTCCTCTGGCGATGGGTGGCGGACGACGGCAACGGCGCGGTGACGACGGCGGCGGCAAGAGGATCGCGGCAGTGCCCTCTTCGTGGCGCGTGGGTGGAGTTCGTGTTCGAGCTAGATTCGAAGATCGGCGACTTCCCGGCGGATTTCGAGCTTCATTGAGGTAGGGGGACGGATCCTTGACATCTTTACAGCATTCCTCGTGATTTCTAGGCCGTGGAGAGGCCGAGAGGGGCTTGATTCTTGCCGGGAGGGTCATTTTCATGATTGGGGTTTGAGCGCCGGATCCATCATTTTTGTGGAGTTTTTGATCGATTTGGGGCTCTAGATGCATGCTAGGACGTCTGGGGGTGATTCCCTGTTGTTTTCCCTTCACCGGGGGGGGGGGGGTGAATGGGCTTGGTTTTACGATTTTCAGACGTATTTCTCGAACCGGGCTCGGCCCGTTGTCGTGCTATAGTCCAGTGGCGCGTCCATGATGAACGCGCCGTGTCGTCCGGGCGCGTTCATCGGAAGGGATGACGGTCTGGCGATTCGAAATGCGCCAGGGTTGGGTGGCGCGATTGGATGATCGCGCTAGCCTAGACTAGCGCGTTCAGGTGTGAACGCGCTAGCCACTGCTAGCGCGTTCCCCTAGCGCGACTATCCCCCTCCCCCTAACCGGGTTCCTTTGGGTAGCTTAGCCTCCGGTTGGGTGAGTTTTGGATCCAGTTGTGGCGTGTGGCCCGAGGGTTGCCGTGGGCACCCAGTGAAAGCCACAGGGGCGCCCGGGGGTCCCCGGAGAATCAGTTACCTCAGTGGGGGTGCCGCGTGACTTGAGGGACAGTCGGACCTCATGCGTGTCCCCGGCATCCGTACATACCATTTGGTTACCGAGAGTCTGTGTCAGTGTGTTAGTCGGTGGGTGCCCTGAGTCGAGTCCTTACTTCCAGTGACCTGTCCACTAGTCGTAGCTTCCTGCGCACGCGTGTGCGGACCCACCTGGGAGTGGTGGAGAGCGAGACCGAGTGTGAGGTGGTTTTTAGGCTGGTTACCGTAGGGCCCCTTGCCTTTGCCACCAGAGTCCGGTGGGGGGGAAAACCAGCTAGAGGACCCAACCTAGAGCAGATGGTCTGTGTGTGCACACGTAGTTGGGGGCTTAGGACAAGCGCTGATGAGTGTGACCCGAGCTAGTCCTTGTTATGGTACTTGTTGTGTGTCTGAGTCTCACGCTTGGGGCGTCGTAGCTAGACACTTGTGACGCGGTGTAAGACGTCAGGGGACGCTTCCGGTCGTTCTTCTAGTGGGTAGTGCTCCCGTTCGCTGGCAGGTGTGGACCAGAGTGTTGTTGGACCGTGGTTCCGTAGTACGGTACTGTTAGAGTAGACGACTTTTCCGTTTATTTACTTTAGCTTGTTGGTTCTACCGTACTCCTGTTAGGTAGGGTTGCCTTCTGCTTCTCGTTTTCCGTGCGAGGTGGGGGTTCACGGGATCCCTACTGGGCCAATGAAATGAGGCTCACCCCTGCTTTTCAGGTGAGGCGGGGTCTTCGAGAGGCGCGGCCGAGTTTCAGCGTGGTTCTTCTAGCCAGGGTTAGTCGTCAGTCTGCCAGAGCCGGGGGATGCCCCGTGTAGTTGTACGCCGGGGGATGCCCCGTGTACTTGTACTTTCCTTTCTGTTGATTGTACTTTTATTTGACCGAGATTCGAGACGTGCCGGTTCCTTTCCGGTACTCGGATCCCGGGTCGTCACAAAATCGATCATTATTTTCACTTCAAGGATTACGTACATGATATGAATGATCAAGGTGATATTGATTGGGATGAGATGAGGAGGGTTATTGCTACTCTAAAGGCTCGAAGGCCTCCTCGGCAACCATCGGCTCAGCAGCACCTGCAACAAGGTCAGCAACAACAAGTTCCCCGGCAACAGCAGGCTCCTGCACCCCAGCCAAATATGGGGATTCTCAATAATCCGCTACCAGAGCACCCGGTTCAAAATCAACAAGTGAAACTTGTCACCTCAATCCATGAAGTGGAGAGAGGGCAGGTTTGGCATAAGGAAAACACCTTTGTCGGGGCCATTAATCAAAACTCCAGTCAACCGCAACCACCACAATTGCTAAGGAGGCTTCAGCCTGTACCCCCTTCCCAAATGCCACGCCCCCTTATACGTTCCAGCACTCCAGGGCCATTCAACCCTAACCCTACTCCTTCACGGTATCTTCTTTTACGCCAACCCACGAATTCCCCTTCACCCCAAAATCCTCCACCAAATAGACCTCTCCTTATCCGCCCCCCACCGGCAATCGTCACCCCTCCTATTTCACCACAATCTACCCCATCCACCGCCATCATGCTTCCAAGGCCCCTTCTTGTCACTCGATCCCCGTCGCCACCTTTCGATAATCCTCAGCCGACGAGGCCTCTTATAAGAACCCCTTCTCCAGCTAATCCTGCACCAGCACCCAACATGCCCTACACCATTCCCTCTACCTCCTCTACCCCTTCATCCACTCTAAGCCCGACAGAG
The DNA here is from genome assembly GCA_022559845.1 of Amorphophallus konjac. NCBI lineage: Eukaryota > Viridiplantae > Streptophyta > Magnoliopsida > Alismatales > Araceae > Amorphophallus > Amorphophallus konjac. The sequence continues at coordinate 23,609,580 of CM040121.1, forward strand.
GCTCCAAAAACAATGGTGCTCCGTAGTGGACGGATGTTCCATCGAGTGTTTCCCCAGCGGGAGCTGGAGCCGATACAAGAACAAGGAGAACATGAACAAGTGTCTGCACCGGGCACGGAGTATGACTTACTAAAGCATTTGGACAGAACACCGGCCCGAATTTCTATTCTGGAATTGATCAAAAGATCTACTACACATCAGCAGGCTTTGAAGCAATATCTGCAGAAAGTAATAGTAAACAAAGATATCCCAGTTGAACATGTCACTACAGTCTTAAGTCCAGCCAGCAATCAACCAGCCATCACTTTTTATGGACATGAATTGGCTCCGCAGCCAGCCAGAAAATATGCACTGTGCATTACTATTGACATTAACAAGGTGGCAGTGAAACAATGTTTGGTGGATACTGGGGCATCCATTAATGTTTTGCCACCAAGTACCTTGAAAATTAGTGGCATTCCGGAGAGTCAAATCCGGCCATCTACAATCACTGTCACTACCTATGATAACACCAAGAAGCCGCCTTTAGGTATGATCACTTTAAAAGTTGGTTTGGGTCCAGTCTCGGTGACAGCGGATTTTCATATTCTGGACATGGACCCGACATTCAATGGCATTTTGGGTCACCCTTACATTCAAGAGCTTGATGTTGTGCCTTCAACAAATTATCAATGCATAAAATTTCCGCACAAAGGGCGCATTATTAAAGTCACTTGTATGCCCATTTTGCCGACAGAAGATATACATTCCGCAACATCAGTGCCTTCTCTGTGGCCTTCCAATAGGCCTTTGCTCTCAGTTTTGGATGTTGCCGATCTGCGGCAAGACTTGGTAAGGCCGTCTCCTTCAACTTCTCCTACCACTCAAATGCCACCAAAACTATCCAAAGGCAAGAAGAAAAAGGGTTTGATGAACACACCAGGATGGAACATTCTGATGAAAATGGGGTATAGAACTGGTAAAGGCCTGGGTGTTAATCTTCAGGGGAGAGTCAAGCCCGTCAGGCATCAAAAGATGATTCCCTGAGGTGGCCTAGGGTACAAAGGGCCAAGCAAAGACAAAAATGAGCCATGGGCCGTCATGACTTCCACTCTTAAGACAGATCGGCAGCCTCTCACATGGACCCTACAAACACACTTCATGAAAGGAGGCACTCATAATGATGAGCAAACCACGCTAGTCACTTCCATGATGGATTGTCAAGATGTACATGCACGGCAGTTTGCTCGTCACATAGCCCCACTGGTTACATACAAAGCTCTGGAGTCTTTACGGCCAGATAAAAGAAGAAAGATGGATGACCACGAATGTGACTGGTATAGATGGTTCGACATGAACGATATCACTATTGCTCCAAGCCGATTGTTTATGCCAACAGATCCGGAATGGCCGCCACTAATTCATGAATTAATCGAAAAGCCAACAGTGATCACGGACAAGAGGCAGCTTCTAAGCAATTACACAGATACCGGGGAGCCTGATGTGCCGTTCGAGGAAGGCTACAACGTGGATAGGCTGTAGGCCGGCCTTTTCTCTATTAAATCCATTCATCCAACGATTGTTGTCCGCTTGTTCAATCAAATATTTTTCTCAGATATCCCTAGACCGCCTCCCGTCTTGATAACCTTTTCTCCAAATTCACTTTAAGTTTCTCCTCCGATTCCTCCCTTGCTCCTCGAGCAATTCTCTAAACTCTCCATCACACCCCCGCGCAGGTCATCATTTACTCAATCTTTCGTCAATCTGTCAATCTTAACACCACCTCCTATTCCTCCCTCTCATTGCCTTCTTCTTGAAAAAGAAAACGAAAAAAAAAACCTCCAAAATTCAAACTTTCCAATCTTTCATCTCCATTGAGGAGACCTCCTATCTTCTTCCTGGGTGTGTCCCGACTCAGGGGCCGCTCTTCCAGGATTCATTAGGGGAGCTTCCCTACCCCTCCGGTGAGGAGTCTTCATTTGTATCTCCTTCTGTACCCATATTTTCCTCACCTCCTTCATCTTTGTTGAATTCTAGTGATCAGGCTAGTTGCTCTTACTCTTCTCGTTTTAAGACTCATGGGGTAGCTTCACGTAAGAGATCCAAGGGTAAGCAGATTCCCCGTAGATTCTTGTTAGAATTAGCTAGAAGGTGCCGGGCATGTCTAGCCATTCCCGAATTTCTGGAGAATCCGATTATCTTGCCAGAAGTAGAATATGAGGATACTTGTGTTTTTAATGAGGGTTTTGGTGTTTATGAGATCATGAATGATGAAGACCCTATTGAAGAGGGGGATGAAGGTTACGAATAATATGAGGACGAGGCCGATGCTTTTGCCAATGGCATGAGAAGATTCGATGAGCCATCAGCCTCAGTAGAAGAGCCTACCAAAGAAATAAATCTGGGTACTGAAGAAGACCCTAGGATTATCCTCATTAGTAAGAACTTGCCGCCCTCCGAAGAGGAGGCGCTTATTTTGGTTCTTCAAGAATATAAGGACACGTTCGCATGGAGTTATGAAGATATGCCGGGACTAGACCCTGCGCTTGTTGAACATCGACTTACGCTTAAGCCAGGGTCCATTCCGGTCAAACAGCGCTTGAGACGTTTCCACCCTAATATGGCATTAAAAATGAAAGAAGAGGTCGATAAGCTTCATAAGGCTAGATTCGTTAGAGTTGTCCTCTATCCCAATTGGGTGGCTAACATCGTCCCAGTCATGAAGAAAGATGGAAATGTGCGGATTTGTATAGACTTTCGGGACCTCAACCGTGCATGTCCTAAAGACGACTTCCCCCTCCCTCATATTGATGTTTTAATCGACAATACGGCAGGATATGAGACTCTCTCCTTTATGGATGGCTTTTCAGGTTACAATCAGATTCGCCTGGCTGAGGAGGATCAAGAGAAAACATCGTTCACTACACCATGGGGAACTTATTGCTATGTGGTCATGCCCTTTGGACTTAAGAATGCTGGAGCCACCTATCAAAGGGCTATGATGGTAATTTTTCATGATATGATCCACATTTATATAGAGGTGTACGTTGACGACTTGGTAATAAAATCAAGAACAAGGATTGAGCATCCCGGGGTTCTAACCAAAGTCTTGCAAAGAGTACGGGAGTATCAGCTAAAGATGAATCCCAAGAAGTGCGTGTTTGGTGTTTCCTCAGGGAAGTTGCTTGGATTCATCGTAAGTAAGAGGGGTATCGAGATTGATCCCAACAAGGCGAAGGCCATAAGAGAAATGCCTCCTCCCAGGAATTTGAAAGAAGTCCGAGGGTTGATCGGGAGGTTGCAATTCATTCGCCGATTTGTCTCCCAGTATTCACAAAGATGTAGGCCGTTCTACGAGCTTACTAAGTCGGGAGTCAAGTTTATTTGGGATAACAAATGTCAGGCAGCTTTTGACGGATTGAAGGATTATCTCTCAAACCCTCCTATCCTGAGGCCGCCAGTTCCAGGGAAACCGCTTGTTCTCCACATTTCCGTCCTGGATGACTCTGTAGGCATTGTCCTAGCCCAAGTTGACAAAGAAGGAAAAGAAGGGGCAGTCTACTACTTGTCAAAGCTTCTCAACCCCTGTGAGCAGAGGTACTCAGCTATAGAAAAGACTTGTGCTGCCTTAGTCTGGATAGTTCAGAAACTCAAGCATTATTTCTTAGCTCATGAAATTCATCTCATTGCCCGTATGAATCCAATCAAGTTTCTTCTTGAAAAATCCGTTCTCACCGACCGATTAGCATGATGGCAAAGCTTCCTTTCTCAATTCGATATTATCCACATTCAACAAAAAGTAATTAAAGGCTATGCCATAGCAGAACATCTTGCTCATCACCCTCTCCCTAAATTTGACCATGTTCGCTCAGAGTTTCCAGATGAGGAACTAATGTCCGTCAATCAATCCGATTCGATGTGGACGTTACATTTTGATGGAGCTTTGAATTCAAAAGGAAAAGGGATTGGCATTGTTCTTCTATCACCAGAGGGTATCACTATTCCGCTCACCTCTCAGCTTGCATTTCCAGGTACAAATAATATAGCTGAGTATGAGGCTCTTCTGGCCGGGCTGGAGGTCGCTTATCAATTCAGTGTTACCCAATTGCGAATTGTAGGTGATAGTCAGCTTATTCTTCGCTAAGTGCTCACCAAGTGCCGTATGCTCAATCCTAAACTCAAACCCTATCAGGAATTGACTTCTGCTTATACCAAGCTTTTCACCAAATTAATCTTCGTTCACATTCCTCGTGAACATAACATTCTAGCTGATGCTCTCGCTTCTCTTGCATCTTCTTTGATTTTCCTTCCCGAAAGGGATTCCCATTCTATCATTATTCACAAGCGGCTCACTCCAGCTATTAAGGATCCAGCTTTCCTTAGTGTTAAGGAGGAGGTGCTTAGGAAGGTTAAGCAAGGTGGAATCATTGAGAATAAGGAGGTCGTGCTATTAGATTTAGAAGGAGAATTGGACGATGAGGAAAAGCCGTGGTATTACGAGATTGCTAAGTATTGCCATGATCAATCCTATCCCGAGTAGGCCATGGCTGAAGAAAAGAAAGCCATTCGAAGAGTTGCTCAGCGATACACCCTGATTGGAGGTATACTCTACAGAAGAGGTCTCACCGGAGTTTTATTAAGGTGCCTAGATGATGATGAATCTTGGAAGGTCGTGGAAGAGGCGCATTCAGGAGTATGTGGTGGTCATGTCAATAGCCAGATGCTTGCTAAGAAGATCCTTAGGTTAGGTTTCTATTGGCCCACTCTAGAAGAGGATTGTTCCATCTATGTTCGAAGGTGTGTTAAGTGCCAACTGCACGCCGACAAAATTCACTCTCCTGCTTCTTCACTTCATCTTATGTCCTCCCCATGGCCTTTCTCCATGTGGGCTTTCGACATCATTGGACCCCTTGGTGATCCGAACCTCCTCACAAAACCAAAGTCATTTATACTCACGGCCACGGAGTACTTCACCAAGTGGGCGGAAGCGGAAGCTTACGTGGAAATAAAAGCGTCAACCATCTGCAAATTTATAACGAAGAACATCATCGCAAGGTTCGGCATCCCAAGTACCATCGTCATCGACAATGGGCCACAATTCATCTCTCAGGAGCTTCAGGACCTATGCAACAGGTATAACATTGTATTACATCATTCATCTCTTTACTATCCACAGGGCAATGGCCAAGCAGAGGCAACTAACAAAACCTTGATCAAGATTATTAAGAAAACATGTGAGGCTACTAAATTTACTGATTGGTCTGAAAAGCTGGTTGAAGCTCTTTGGGCCTATCGCACTTCTATTCGTACCCCTACTGGGCAGACCCCTTTTGCCCTTACTTATGGAATGGAGGCGGTAGTCCCTTACGAGATTCTTATCCCTTCCCTTAGAGTACAATTGGACAAGGAGCTCCCCATTGACGAGCATCGCGAATTTCTCCTTGCTCAGTTGGAACTCCTAGATGAGAAACGTCTAGCCGCCGCCGAGCATGCGCGTATTTATCAAAACAGACTTTCACGTTTTTACCAAAAGAAAGTAATTAAGAGAAAATTCAAAATCGGTGAAATGGTAATTAAAAGAATCTTCGTAAAACTCGGAGGGCCTCGTTCAAAGCTTCAACCTAACTGGGAAGGGCCCTTCGTCATAAAAGATGTTTATCCTGGCAACGCTTACAAATTAATTAATGCTGAAGGTGAAGAGCTGGCTCACCATTAGAATGGTCTTTACTTGAAGAAATACTACCCCTAAAAAAAAGAAAGAAAAAAGTCGGAAAGAGAAGATCAAAAACAACAAAACAACAAAACAAAAATAAAAAATTACAGACTAGCACGGTACATAGGCCGCGAGCCCGAAAAATCAAAACCCTTAATTCATTCTTCAGTTTTGATGGTTTAACTTTGGGGTCAACTCCCACACACACTACACGCTTTGCTTTTAAACTCGAGCGGCTCGGAATTCGAGGAAAGTCAGACCTAAACTAAGAGTGTATGAACCTTACCTATTCTCTCCTCTTCGGCTCACAAGAGGGAGTACAAGTCAGGGAATACTAACCAAACCTGTCCGCCGCCCTAGTAGGTGGAAGTCAGGGCCCAAAAGGGAACATAAGCTTAAAGCCCAAGTACAATTAGGTCTCTATCTGTTTGAAGAAAAGGAAAAAAGAAAGTCGAAATAAAGGAAAAGCATGTCAAGAGGGTAAAGTCCCCGCAGGGAAAACCCTGGTCGTAAACATGTATGAATAAGGGTAAAAGTGTAACAAAATTTCCCTAAGCCGAAGACCGAATCCCAACGGGCATTAGGGCAGGGGAGGAAAGTTTCCCCATTCCCGGAAACCTCCCATAAGCTTCCTCAACTTATTCTTCCCTTCCTCCTCCATGGTAGGTTACAAGCTCAGAGCATGGCGAAGACCGACTAAGAAGGATGGGCCGCGAGAGAACATGAGTAAAAGCACAAGTATTTAAGCATGTTGACCCTTTGTTAAATCTTTTAAGAAAGATTAATGAATTCAAGATGATGATTGTGTAAAGTTTAAGGCCCTTATACTGTGCCCAGTCCCATCAAAAGAAGCAAAAAAATTGTTTTCCTTAAAAATAACGCCCTTTGGGCAGGCATCATTTTCATGAGCCGCGACTCCTCTAGGGTCGTCATTTCCAAAAAATAAAACTAAAAAATAATAATAAAATAAATAAAAATATAATTGATCTTTTAATTCACGCCCTTTATAGGGGCGGCATTTCATAAATTCACGGCTTTGTCTATGTCGTCATTTTTCATGATAAAAATAAAAAAATGATTTTCTAAATAAACGCCTCCCACTTTGACGTCAATTCCACAATCAGTGCCCGTTTGCGGGGGCGTCATTTTTAAACTATAAATAAAAAAGAAGAAGAAAATGAAAAAGAACAAAAAATTAAGCCTGTTGCTTTCCATCTCATATGCTTGATTGCATTCTTGTGTGGGCATCTTTTCTTTTTAAGTTGGCATTTGCTTGCTTGCATGCTGTATTTCCTTATATATTTTTATTATCCACCTTTATTAATTAGAGGCTTGGCCCCTTGACCCGTCAACAAGGTCAAAGAAGAGACAACCCCTTGCTTATTGAGCAAGGGGCCAAGCCAGACAGATGGATTAATCTGTTTGTTTAAGTATGAACTACAAACACAGGGCAAGAAGGAAGACAAAAAAAAAGGAAAGTGAAAGCAGAAGGCAAGTACACAAGTCTACAAGTGCTCAAAGTAACTCAGGTAACAAAAATTTCAATTTCATATATATATCAATATATATCTGAGTACATGTGTGAGGGTGGAGGGGTACAAGTAAGTCTCTCTCAACTCTCGCCTCCACCCTCCTCTCTCCTACTATCTACTTCACTATCGTCGTCCCGACGAGGCGCTCGTGGAGGGGGCATGGACCCCCTGGAAGTAGCTGGATCTCGAGCCTGCTCCTCTGCCTCGCTCCTCTGCCAAAGAGAGGAACCCGCTACAAAGATGGAACTAGTGAACGCGTACCCCGTAGCTCTCGCTCGGTCCCGGCCTTGCTGTAACCGCTCCTCGGTCGACCGTAGCCGCTCCTGAGTGACAGCTAGCTGGATCCTCAAGTCTGCAAGCTCCCGCTCGCGTGCTGCCTCCTGCTCACGGCGCTCCTCTCGCTCCCGGGCAAGCTCCCGCTCGCGTGCTACCTCCTGCTCACGTCTCACTCCCGGGCACGCTCCCTGCGCTCCATCTCGAGGGCGACTCTCAGCTCTGCCACATCCTGAGGTAGCTCATCTCGCCGCCTCAAGGCCCTCTCCAGCTCCGTGACTTGCTGCTCACGGATGGTCAGCTCCGTCCCAGCTAGTGCAGCCTGGGTAAGTGCCGCCTGTAATTCGGAGGTCTGCAACCAATTAAACGAATCATCAGTTACATATTTAATTCAATAATTCATGAAAAAAGCAACTGAAATACGATCTTTGTTAACTTACCCAGGTAGCCATCGCTTGCTGTCCTGCCTCGATGCAGGTAAGCGAGGCTCGGAGCTCCTCAGTCTGTAACATAAATTTTCATCAACGCATAATAAACATGTAATCAAATGCAAATCTGAGTTTGAGTTTAAGTTTACCCGTGTGGTGAGGTCGCGCTCTGCCGCCTCAGCCCGTGCCACCGCTCCAACCAGCTGCTCTGCTAGTGCAGTCGTCTCTGCACTAGGTCCCCTCGAGCTGGAGGCTCCTCCCGTCTCTCTCATTGCCGCTCCCTGCTGAGCACGCTGCATTCATTGAGATTGTCAGTGGCTCATCATCAATAATTCAGGAAATCATTTGCATATAGATAATTTAAACACTCACCAGGGTCTTTAGGTTTGCCCGTGTGGTAGCCAGCTGGGCCTCTAGGCTGTGGAGATGGGCTTGCATATCCATCGCCGCTATGTCCCGTGCATCCTGCATTCATCATGCACATCAGTCACATAATAGATATATAACATTCGTAATTAATTAGAAAGAAAGTGCATTCATACATACCCCTAAGACCCTCATCTGGGGTCGGCCAGCGTAAACCTCCCAGTAGCGTCGGAGGTACTCGGAGTTGTCTGCCGCCTGTGAAGTAACTTGGGTCCCGCCACGCTGCCAGTCAGCATACTGGTCAGGATACCGGGCTCTCCAGTTGATCACCTTCGTGTGACCGCGTGTCTTCTTGCCTATCCCCCGGGGCTCTCCCACCTCGATCACTCCTGGTGTAGGCCGAGGGTCTTCATCACCAGCCTAAGCCGTAACAGCTCAATCTCGTTCAGGCAATGAACCCAAAGCTCATGCCCAAAGCGAGGTCGACCCGCTACGACCCAGGGCTGGCCCTCATCGGTCATCCCCTCATAGGGTCTCCACACCACCTGCATTCACAAACATGCATCATCATATCCCATCATCATCATTTCATACATATTTCATAAAACAAAAAAAATTGCACCGTGTTTCGCATGCATACCGGTGAGGTAGGGTAGTTACGAAACTCCCTCCATAGAACTCGTAACTCGTAGGCGAGTGGTGCTCCTGTCACGACGGTCAGCCAACACCGTGCTAGAGGGAAGGATCCCTCATCTCTGGGTCGAGGGTCGACACGCCCCATCGGCATGTATAGGTGGCTCCATATCTGCATCCATGCATTGCATTAGTAAACCATTCACATACATTTAAGAAAAAGAAAAAGAAAAATGCATACCTGAAGAAAAGGTGAAAAGCCGCTAACAGTCGTCTCTCGACCTGTCCCTGTGGACAAGTCGGCCATCAAGTGCACCAGCAACGCTGCTCCCCAGGCGTATCTAGCGACGCCCTCTAAGTCCTCAAGAATCCCTAAGAAGCGACAGTTGATAATGTCGCACTTCGTGCCGAGTAATAACCTCCCGAGCATCAGGAATAGAAACCTCCTCAAATCTCGATCTGCTCTCTCTCTCTCTCTGCTGGGTCCTGGCAATAGGCGGCCCTAGCCCCATCAATCAGCCTCTGTGAGAACTGCTCTAGAGACTCCCTCGACCTCTGCCTAGAGTCACCCAACCCCATAGCGATGGTAAGATCGGTGCGGTAGATGGTCCTACACTCACTCGGCGTCTCGTAGACTGTCTCTAACCCTAGCAGCCTCTGAGTCAGCTCGCTATAGTCAGGTAGGGTGATCCCGCTAACAGCCCCGCCGTCCACCCTCAACCCGGTGATCCTAGCAACATCCTCTTGGCTAGGAACCATGTGACCCCATGGCATTAGGAATGCCCGGCTCGTCCTATCCCATCTCTCCCTAAGCACCTGGATCAGGGGTAGGTCAGGTCTCATGGGCTCTATGCGTAGGAAGGGTCTGAACCCCATGGCATCTACCCTATCCCGCTGAAAGTCTGGAAGCCCGTAGTAAGCTGCTCGAACTTGGACCCAGGATATCCAAGTCCTCGTCAACCCCTGCGAACAAAAAAAGAACATTTTTTAGTTAAGTTTTATAAGTTTATCATGTGGGTATTCATCGGCTGTTTCAATTTACCTTCTGTTTGAATTGAAGACCCATCCTAGGTCGTGACTTATTCAATTGACGCCCCTGAGGGAGGCGTTGTTTCAGAATGTGTTTTTGGTGATTTTATGCGTAATTTGAATTGACGACCAACCCTGGGTCGTTATTTGTTTAAGTGACGCCCCTGTGGGGGGCGCTGTTTTGCAAGTAAGTTTCTGTCCTAAAAAATGATTGCGAAAGTTTTTTTAATTGACGACCACCCCTTGGTCGTCGTTTAATGAATTGACGCCCCGGTGGAGAGGCGTTGTTTTCTGTGGGTTTTAATCTACCAGTACACGAAATAAAAATAAAACAAAAATATATATCAAAAATAAATGAAATGGCATGAAATTAACAGCAAATAATGAATAAACATGATAAAATTTTAATTGACGACATGCTGTAGGGCGTGGTTTCAGGAATTAATCATTTTCAAAAAATAAAAATAATTTAAATTGATGACCCGAAGGGGGTCGTTGTTTTAATTGACGGCACCCACTGGGGCGTCATTTGACTGTGTGTCACTGGTTTTCCCTTCACCGAGGGCTATGGAAATTGATGGAAATAAAAATAAAATAAATAAAAAAATGAGGGCTTGGAGGGTAGGGCACCTACCTTGCTTCGTTCGAGCGTTAGAAGACCTCCGCGGAGTGGCTGCCGGGGTTTCCGTGGCCGCCGTGGTTGGCCGGGTCGAGGGACCATCGCCGCCGCTGGTGGCTCACCTTCTTCATCTCCTCCTCCTCCTTCTCCTTCTTCTTCTTCATCTTCACCGTCGTCATCTTCCTCGTCTTCTTCTTCATCCTAGCCATTGTCGTCATCTTCTTCTTCTCCATCATCTCCTCTTTCGTCCTCGTTGGCCGCTTCTTCTTCTTCGCCATGCTCCGCCGCCGGAGCACCCTCGGCCGCCGTGAGAGGAGCTTCCTCCACGGTGTGCTCATCGCCCAGGTCCACCACCTGATGGGAATCGACACCGAGCATGTACTTTTTTTTGCATTTATGTCTTTTAGTTTGTGTTTATATCCTTGCGAAAGTATGTACACAAATGTAAGGCTTTATAAGTCAAGGAGTCATTCCCATGGATTGTGTGGGTTTTTATGCAATTATACAGTAGGACCAGCAAGGGGGCCCTCAGCCCTTTCCCATTGGTCCATGTCACCTATGTGGGGCTGGTCAACCATCCTAGGTGGCCATCTAGAAGGGTTGAATGTCAAATGCCACATGGGTAGACAAAGGGAGTAAAAATTCTAAGGTAGGCTACCTACCATGTCAAGCTTGTCTCCCACTTGGGTTATTTTATTTTTTTATGAGTGTGTTGGTCACATTTAATCTAGGCCATTCATTCCCATCCCTAGATCCAATGGTGGAGATTGGATTAGATTGGAGGCATATAAATATTTGTATTTTTCATTTGAATATTAATGAAATGAGAAAAAAGTATTGTGCAAGAGCCCCCCCTTGAGTGAATTTCGACCTCCCCTCTCTCTCCCTCTGGTTTCTTCATCTCCAACCCCCATTCTAGAGTGATATCTCCCTCCCCTCTATCTCCGGTGATCATCTGTGCCGCCGCCGCCGCTGTTCGTGCCGCCTACGAGCCGCCACGGAGCCATCATCAAGGTTCTGTCCTGCTGGACAGAGGTGACTTCCACGAATTCGTTCGGTCAGCCACAAGCTCAGATGGATTTGAAATTTTGAGGGTGTGTTCTTGCCTTGAATCTCCACCTCCACCTAAATTTTCACATCCAAACTCCTCCATTTAGTCATTTTCCATTTTCGTTCATTTTACATTCCCAGATCTATTTTGTCTCTGTCTACAGTGACAACAGCTCTGAGTTTCCCATCTCCGACCATCTTTTTGAATTTTTCAAACCCTCCCAATTTTACTGAGAGTTCTGTCCATAATCTCCTACATCCACGAATTTTCTTAAATTTTGATCAGCCTTTCATCTATTTTTAAAAATTTATGTTCTTCCTCAGCTGCAGTGTTGTCAGCCAGATTCTAGATCCGACCCACTGCTAGTGCAAAAATCACAGCAATTCGTAACCTTTTCCAAATCTAGATAAAAAACTGTCATGATTTCCTAACTTGATTTCGAACAACTTTACTGAAGACCATAACCTCAGATACGGACGTTCACATATCGGTCAAAGGTAACTCTCAGGAAAGTTCCTGCTAGTCTGAGAGTTCAGACACTGTACAACAGCAACCTTCAAAATTCTCCAATCAGAAGTACAGGCTTGATTATTTTTCTGTAATCCCCTTGGGTTGAAGCTCTTCGAAGCATCTTTCCAACGGCGCCAGTTTCGTCGCATTTCGACGTCGGGACTGATCGCAGCGTCCGTTCTCGCCGGAGCGCGTGTCGGAAAACAGAACCGACAGATCCGTGGCCGGTCATTCCGACCGGTGCCGAACGGAGCGCCGGGCCTCCGACCGGCGAACCAGCATGCCGCCAGCCCAGGGAACGCTTCCCCAAGCGTCTCCACTACAACGGCTACCACGGATCCCACACGGCCCCTCCGGACAGCACGTGGGCCCCACCATCACTAGTTCGGGTGTTGCCGAAGAGACGTGAGAAGCCACCCGTCAACCCGAATTCGGTCCTCCCGGGCCCAGTTGTGTAGCCCTTTACCTCCCTGCGTGGAGTGGGTGATATTTCATTGCTGTCATCATTGTGTAATATTTATCCCGGGAGTACGAGTTTCGGCCGGGTCCGTCTTCCCCACGCCGAGCGCATGGAGGTATCGCATTCGCTCCCTTACTTGGCATTTTGCTTACTTCATATATATTTGTTTTTGCCGCTGCTAGAGAGCATGTGTAGGGATATCTAGCTCGCTTTATCTATTCATTACCGCTGCTGTGAGAGAGTGCGAGACCGTCCCGTGACCCGATCCGGGCACACGAGAGAACCGATCACCCTATCTCATTACCGGTTTCTCAACCGCGCACATCCGACGCTTCCCTCGTTAAGGGACAATCGCGAGCTTGTCGTGTCCGTGGTCTCTTCCCGCATCACCACCTCAGGGGTGCTAACCCTCTACCGCTTGTGTGCACCACCCGCCATGGGTTCAGAAGAGAGAGAGATTGGAGAGACGGAGATGGGGGAAGCTCGGTTAGGGTTTTAGAAAGAAAGGAAAGAAAGGAGACGAAGGAAGGAGAAGAAGGAGGGAAAAGGGGTTGAACGATCGAAAAGAATTGACGCCCTGAGGGAGGTCGTCGTTATATTAATTGACGGTCTGAGGTGAGGCATGGTTTCATGATTTGACGACCCGAGACTAGACATCATTTATGTTTGCATGGGAACTTGTAACCGTCGTCAGGTGCATTAATGGGAAATTGATTGATGTGATTGATCGTCATGATCACTGTTTATAATTGACGACTTAGTGAGTAGGCGTCCATTCGTTAAGGAACGACATGTGTGAAGGCGTCATTTCTATGAAATTGAGGAACTATTTTGAAAATATTATAAGAAATTTAAAGCGATTAACGTCTTGCCTTGAGGCGCGAATTAATAAACGCCTGTTTGAATAAGCGTCAATTATGGTTTTATCTATTTTTCAGAAAATTGATTAAATGAAATGGACGACATGTGCTAAGGCGCGGGTTGAGGAATTGATGCCATTATTAGGGGCGCGTCTCAGAACGGAGAGCCCGAGGCTTCGTTTTATCAGACATAATCATTGAATTGGAAGATAAGATCATATAACATGTTATTTTGGCTCAATTAAAGGAAAAATCTTTTTATTTCATTTTATGAAAATCATTGTTACATTCACTGAGCCACCGTGGGCCTTATTTTTCTAAGTGCTATTACATAAGATTTGCATTTGTTCTCTTCTTCTTCAACATATGTTTTTGACCTATGGAGAAGTCCAACCTTCCATTGAGCCATGATTGTTTTGACTTCTTCTTGATCTCCACTTGAGTCTAGTTCCCTCCTCTTAAGTGGTGGAAGATGAGAAGGTTCTTCAAAAGTGTGCCGAGGTAATCCAAGCTGTGGGAGACTCCGATGAGCATTGTAGAGGACGAAGTCGTTCCCACCGATCAATCGAAGTTCTATGCCGGAGGAGAGTCTTGAGCGAAGCTCTTGGGTCTTTAGAAACCCCAATGTGCAAGTAAAGCCACTCTTGGGCATAATTTTGAAGTAGTCCCTCCATTCACTTCTTTTCTTGAGCTTTGGCACCCGATTAGTCACTCTCTCACATAGGCCTAGAGAATCCGTCATATATCGAAGGGGCTTTTAGAGAAGATTTTTGAGGCCAATTGAGTTTCTTGGCAAGGGTCAAATTTTAGGTGGAAGTCCACCCAACAAGAAAGGAGTAGCATTGACCCACAGAGAGGTCGTCCCAAGGAAGCCGATGTGAGGCCATTATATAGGTTGACTAGTACCGCCGGTCCTATTCTTTTACCTTCCCATATGCTAGCTATGGTGCTTAAGTGGCATTCTTCTAGGTGCTCTTCGATTGAAGATAAGAGGAGAGCTCCAACCATGCATAATGTAAAGTCTTTAATTAATCTCTCCAACAAGTCTTCCTCCTCTTGGGCTTTGTCCATGTTCTTATATACCCACGAAGCTAATTTCAAGAGATTGATTCCTTTGTGGGCATTGATTTGGTTCACTAGATTTGGGTTTGGTATGAGGCTAGTAAGCATGTCATGGGCATTTATTGGTTTGATCATACTAGCCATCTTTGACTCTTCCCCTTGCTTCATTTTTCTTAATCCAAAGAGCATTTCTACTTCCTCCAAGAAAATGGTGGCTTCAAAAGCGGGAAAGAGGAAGGTATGAGTGTTTGGATGCCATAATTCTATTAGTGCTCCTATGGAGGCCCAATGTAGGTGGATTTCATCATAATTGGTAGCATGGGTTATAAGGCCAAGTAGGTGCCATCTACTAAGAAAAGATCTCATGTCTAAAGAGAGTTTAGAGAGGAGTAAGGGGAGCCACTTAATTCTTAAGAACCTCCTTGGTCCCGGTACATTTGGGTAGTCCTGAAAAGTATAAAAAGAAGAGAAGAGAATGCAATCCGAGTTTTTTGAAAAGAGAAGAGGAAGAATGAAATAGAAGCTTTAAATTAAAAATAAACTTACTTGGCCTTTGGCTATCCTCCCGCTAACATGGCTTGCAACTTCAGAGATCCTAGGAAAGCTCATCCTAGGCTTCTTTGAAGGTCCCTGCATTAGCATCATGTCCATCTTCTTTCGATTGATGGAGAGGTCCCTCTGGTCTCTATTTTGGTTTGCTGTTGAAGGCTCGATTGCTGCAGCGTTCAGTTGTTCTGATGACCTCGATTTAGCAGAAGGTACATCCTTTTATAATGATTCAGAGCTTTGGCTAGCCGTTTAGAACATCACAGTTTGAGTTCGAGTTCGAATCAGTCGATGGAGGTTTGATTCCGAGCAGGGAACGGAGCGCCAGTAAGATAGTTAATTGACGACATATAGCTTGGCGTCATTTATTTGCTTGACGTCATTCTCAGTGTCGTCATTTATCCAGTGCCTCTCCTGCGGGCGTCAATTTCGATCTGATTCCAAGTCTAATGGTGATTTTAATTAACGTCCCAATAACCGTCGTCATTTATGCTTTTGACGCCGCTGCGTAGGGTCGTCTTTTTCTGAGCTTACACTTTTGAATTGCTTTACAACATTATGATTATTCATGAACTTAAGTGCTATTATATCTTGATGACGTTTATTATGACGCACACTTATGATCATAGTTTGAGCTTTATTGAGCTGAGCTAATAACTTTTGAGCATAGAAAAGCACAGGTTATGCAGATCTTGAGACGATTGGATTTCTTCCGCTGGTAACACCATTCCATCTTTGTATTCTCTCTTGTACGCATTGTTACTATATGATATCTTCGCTATTATAGGATATCAAGGACCATGTAGTTCTGATGAACCTGGAATTTGAGTTCCCCCCCCATCAAAAACAGTGATAATTTTAGGGGAGTCTTAATTACACGGATAGGCCGTTGGGTCATCTAAGGTTTGGAACGACGGTTCCACTTTCTGAGTTGATACGTGGATAAACGGGCTTCGGCTTAATGTCAGCTTAGAGATCTAGATTTCTGATCAAATCTCGATGGTTTAGTAATATTATCCTTGATTATCTTCTATTTTACTTTGTTTTAATTTTTCCTTTAGCCCAGCATGCATAATGTAGGACTTTGAGCTCTAATGATGAAAATCCTCATACTACGCCAATAATGAGGGCCACCCGCTCTTAATGAAGTTGACATGAGATATTCATTCCAAATCAAGTACTATATTCTCCTTGAAGTCGCTCATGCTGGTTCCTTGAAAAGTATTCATTTGCTAGGTCTTTATCTCAATTCATTTTATTTTCTACAAATCCACCTTGGTTGTAGCACGTCCACATTGGCTGGTAATCGCTCTCCAATGGTGTCTTTCCTTCTGTGCCCTCGCGCACATTTGGTTCTTTAAGATTAGTCCCTTCATCAAGCTAATCATTGCTTTCTTGTAATCATCCAAAGCTATTTCATTTAGAATCCTGGAAAGATTTCCAACGCTTAGTGTCAGAGACGTGTCCCATCACACCTTGACATCTACTTATCAGTTCGTTCTCACTTCATTCCACTCGTTACACTTTCGCTTCATTTCGTTTCACTCCCTTGCAAAGCAGACGCTAAGGCGGGACAGCTGTAGACACGCCAAAATCGATGCTACGTTGAGTAAATCTCATGTCATCATGTGACGCCCCAAAGTGGACTTCAATATTGGCTTAAATATGAAGTTGTTCTAGTTTCTCCATATTTAATTGTGATTTCTTGGCTTTAATTAAAATTAACGCATGTGGGGAGGGCGTCATTTAATTGACGACCTAATTAGGGGCGTTTTTCTTAAGTAAATGACTGTCCAAACGGTCGTCGATTCTTGGATTTTACAAATTCTAACGAAAATAAAACTCAAGGTAATTGACGTCCTATTGAGGGGCGTTGATTATTTAACGCCCGTTCAAACATGCGTCATTTGACAATTTTAAATAAGGAAAGTCCTTTATTTCTATAATTAAATTCAAGAATTGACGACTGTGTGAATGTCGTCATTTCAATTGACGCCCCTAGTTGGGTCATCATTTTCACTTCCTTCTCCCTTTCGCCTGCTTCTTTCCAGTAGTAATCCTTTCCCCATTTTGCACCTTGTGTTCGATTGGGAAGATGGTTCCTTATTGAGGATTCATTACCTTGTTTTAATCCCATTAATACAAGGATTTTTAGCCCTATAAATATCCCCTAGAATCCCTCACGCGCGAGAGAGAACGCAGTAGAAGAGTGTAGTAGAGGACATCGCAGAATAGAGCTAACAACTACACACAGAGAGAGCTAACAGAGAGGAGCGTTTCGTTGTTTGCAGGTTGTTTTCTGCCAAGCTCTTCCTCCAGCGTACTTCTTCCACGGACGTTCTTCTTCCACGGCGGTGGAGATTTCTCCTTCCGGCGTGCTTCCTTCCTCCCGTAGCAGCTGAAGCTCTTGTCCTCCTCCCTTTACTGCTGCCATACAGCAGAAGGGTGACCCCTCTCTCTTATTCGTTTTATTTTGTTGTTATCATATCATTACATATCATTCTCTAGTTGCTTTGCTAGAGAGGATCATATTACACTAGTTTACGTTGCATTAGCATACTCATCCATAATCCCATCCCTTGTTACTCATCTTAGGGGTTTTAAAACTAAAACACACAAGGCGTGTGTTCATGCCCAATTTGATTGATTTCTATACTTCTAGAGCATTGATACTACACATCTTTGGCTAATCCATATCTTTATTTTGTATGTTTCTTGCAAGGGTAATCAAACTATAAACCCCCTTCGTCGGCCGGCCGATAGAAGGAGGAAGGAAGAATCACCAATCTCACCTGCTCAACACAAGGTACATGCGATCACGCCTTTGATATTTTGAGGTAACCCCTCTGGCGATCACTCTCCTTATTAGCACCACGTGCATCCTAAATTCTTTCATGTCTATATTATCTTAGTGGATTTTTAATTAGAATCTACAAAGTCAACGAAAAACAACGTCCGCATCCGACGACGTACGGGACCGTCCCATGTACCAGCACCGTCGCACGGTGACCACGGTCGGAAAGGAAACGGGGTTGCAAACCACCCGGGGCACCCCTGAGCCTGACGGTCTACCCTAGACGTGTCACAGGCTCTAACGGTCTAAGGCTGGACCGTCATAGCCATCTGACGGCCGAACACAAGGGCATCAGACACCCAGTGCAAAACACCGTGTAAAGCACCTGCCCTGGTGCGTTATAGTCTGTAACGCGCCTACCCTGGTGCGTCACAAGACAAGTGGAAAACAAACTGTGACGCGTGCCACTCTGTGCGTCACAGGCCCTAACGCACTTAGCCTGGTGCGTCACATGTTGTAACGGACCATGCCTGGTGCGTTACAGTGTGGGAATGCGTCCACTCTAACGCACCCACACAAGGGCATCACAAGGCTGTGACGCGCCAAGCCTGGTGCATCACATGCCTTGACCCCCAACGGTCAAAAACCCAACAGTCAAAAGCCAACGAGCGAACGCCTTTGACGCTCCAACCCAGGTGCGTCACAGCACCTGTGGTGGTCTATCGTGGGACCGTCACAGCCCACAGAGCCCAATGGGCTGAACACAGGGCTATAACACACCCACCCGGGCGCGGTACATAGCGTGACAGTCACTGGAAGGACCGTCACACGCGCCAGAGGGCAAAACGGCGGAAAACGCCCAAAAAAATTGACCACGCCCCCATGCCTCAACTGGAGAGGGGGAAATAAAAGGGGAAGACCCCTGGGGACCCCTAGCATGCTTCTAAGCTATGAAAATGTAAAATCATGGCTCAAATCCATAGATCGGGCGAACTCTCCCAAAATCATGCTTTTGCCCAAACCTGCTCAAAGACACCCCTCTCGGCTCCCATTCGGCCTACAAAACGCGGGGGATGACGGGATGAGCATAGGGATTCGTCCCCCTATCTCAATGGAGCGAAAGCCCTGCCGAACCGAGCTTAAATCACGAAGAATGTTTTTGGAAACCCCGCTCCTTCACGCTTCCCACGAACACCGCATGCCCATGAGATCACCTCGCAGCCGCCCACGTCGCCGTGCCGTCGCCCCGCGGCCGTCTGCTGTCGGAGAGAGGCCCGCCGCGTCGAAATGGGAGAGAGAGAGAGGGGGGGCGGTCACGGTGGGAGGACGAAGAAGAGGAAGAAGAAGAAGGGTGGGGGAGAGAGAGAAAAGAGAGGGTATTTATAGGAAAATCCAAAAATTCCAGAAAATATCGAAAAATTAAAAATTACATTTCTGTGATCCTCGGAACGCACCGATTGCAACGGTATCACTCTCGCCTAGGTGAACGATCCGGTTCACCCGCAACGAGATTCCGAAGGAATTTCTGAAACACACACCGGTAATCGGAAAACACACACGGAAAAGTCGCGGAACGCTCCCGGGCCTCCGAAACAACTCCGGGTCGCGCCGATCCGAACACGAAAGATGTCTGAAACGAAATTTTGAACACAGTGGAGTCAGAAACTCAAAGAAATCAGATCCGGGACCCACGAAGAGGGATCCGAAAGGTCTGGGATATTACAGCCCTCCCCCCTTAAAGGAATTTCATCCTCGAGATTGAGAACAACCCACGGGGAAAGAAGAGGAAGACTCACTCAAATAGGTAAGAGAATTACTGACGCATCTCGTCCTCACGCTCCCAAGAAGCCTCACCACCAGAGTGCCACTGCCACACCACCTTAACCAAGGGGATGACCTTGTTCCGCAGGCGCTGCTCTCGCCTATCCTCCACGCGGACCGGAAACTCTAGGAGAGAAAGATTTGGAGTCACCTCGGGCCAAACAGAAATCTCGAGCACATGAGAGTCATCGGGCATATACTTCAGCAACATCGAGACATGGAACACGTCATGCACCGATGCCAACTCAGGGGGCAACAGCAACCGATAAGCTACCTCACCGATGCGTTCCACGATGTGGAAAAGACCAATATAGCGGGGACTCAGCTTCCCACGCCGTCCAAAACGCATCACCACCTTCATCGGAGAAACTCTCAAGAACACGCGATCGCCCACGGTGAACGCGAGAGGCTGCCGCCTATGGTCAGTATAGCTCTTCTATCGACTCTGGGCCGCCAATATGTTCTGACGAACAAGGTGCACAACATACACACACTGCTGCACCAACTCCTGTCCCGTCAAGACACGCTCACCAACCTCAAACGAATCTAGTGGAGTTCGACACAGACGCCCATACAAAGCCTCATAAGGAGCCATGCCGATGCTCGAATGATAGCTGTTGTTGTAGGCAAACTCCACCAACGGTAGGTGGTGAATCCAACTCCCCTGCCACTCCAGCCAGCATGATCTCAGCATGTCCTCCAAAGTCTGAATGGTCCTCTCTAACTGACCATCTGACTGAGGATGATACGCCGAGCTAACAGCCAAATTCGTGCCAAGAGCTCGCTGGAAACTCCCCCAGAATCCAGAAGTGAAATGCGGATCCCGATCCGACACGATGGAGATGGGAATCCCATGCAACGGAACGATCCGCTCCACATAAAGACGAGGCAACCTGGACACGCTCCAGCTGACTTTGACCGGTAACAACCGAGTCACCTTCATCAGCCTATCCACCAGCAACTAAATACTGTCCTGATCGCTCGGAGTCCTCGGTAATCCCACCATGAAATCTATGGTCACGTGGTCTCACTTCCATGCAGGAACATCAAAGGGCTGGAGAGTACCTCCCGGTCGCTGATGCTCTGCCTTCGCCTGCTGACAGGTAGGCACCTGGCCACAAACTCGGCGACATCTCTCTTCATGTCAAGCCACCAAAACTGCCTCAACAAGTTCCGATACATCTTCGTCGCACCCGGGGGTATGGTGTACCTGCTCCCATGAGCCTCGCGCAACCCCGCACAACGAACTTGTCCCTCGGTTGGGACGTACAGCCTACCGCGGAACCTCACGACACTGTCCTCGCCGAGCTCCACATCAGCCAAAGCCAAAATCTGGGGCAAGTCAGGGTCCGCATGCTGTGCCTCTGTCACCTGACGGCGGGTAGCATGCGTGACAGTTATACTAGCGAGCACTGCCAACCCTGAATCCTGGGGAATCTTGACCCTGAATGAAATTTCAGGCACATGTTCTCAGAGCCTCCACTTCCTTGACATCAAGGCACTGACCGCGACCTTCCGACTCAAGGCATCGACGACGACATTCATCCTGCCCGGCTGATAAGATAAGGTGAAGTCATAATCCTTCATAAACTCCATCCATCGCCTCTGCCTGAGGTTAAGGTCCCTCTGCGTGAACACATATCGCAAGTTCTGGTGGTCAGTGAACACTTCGAACATCTCGCCATACAGATAATGCCTCCAGATCTTCAGCGCGAAGATCATAGCCGCCAACTCCAGGTCATGGGTAGGGTAGTTCTCCTCGTGGGGCTTCAGCTGCCGAGGTGCATAAGCCACCACTCTACCATGCTGCATCAACACAGGACCCAATCCGACCCCGGAAGCATCTGTACACACCACAAAACCTCCCATCCAAAAGGTAAAACCAACACCAGAGCCGAGGTGAGTAATCTCTTCAGTTCCCTGAAACTCTGCTCACACTCCTCAGACCAGACGAAAGGCAC
This sequence comes from Amorphophallus konjac, assembly GCA_022559845.1. Lineage (NCBI taxonomy): Eukaryota > Viridiplantae > Streptophyta > Magnoliopsida > Alismatales > Araceae > Amorphophallus > Amorphophallus konjac. The sequence continues at coordinate 23,631,217 of CM040121.1, forward strand.
ATCCTTCCGCGTAAGCCTAGTCATCAGGGCCGTAATGCGAGAAAAATCCTATATAAATCGATGATAATAGCCCGCAAGTCCCAAGAAACTCCGGATCTCCGTCACCGACCTCGGCCTCGGCCACTGCATTACTGCCTCCACCTTGGTAGGGTCCACGGAAATACCATCACCAGAAATCACGTGCCCTAAAAAGTGCACCTCACGAAGTCAGAACTCGCACTTACTGAGCTTCGCATACAACTGGTGATCTCGCAATGTCTGCAGCACCACACCTAAATGTTGGGGAGTATGTTTTGCTAAAGTTGGGCATGTGTGGAACGTGAGTGTTTCTATTATTTTGATGATGTCCAACTATGACTCAACTAATGATTGGTTCTATTGTTTTGATGTGATTCCAACTATGACTCAACTATGACTCATTTCTAGTGTTTTGATGATGTATGTCTTTAGAGTCATTTTGCTATTCATTATGCATTTGCTATGCATTTGATAAAATCAATTTGATACGCATTTTGCTTTTGCTATGCATTTGATAAAATCCATTTGCATACAATTCAAGTCATTATATTGCCAAGTGCACTCGCAGATCAAGAATGACTTGCAACACACAAATCAAGATCAATCCAAAGGAGCAAGCCATCCCAGGAGGACGATCAAAAGTCACTCATGATGCCAAGTGCATTATGCAATGGAATGGATGTGGCGAAATGAAAGTGAAATGAACACGTCCAAGCAAGGCTAAGCAATGAAGAAAAGGCTCTAGCTAAGCAAGGCCAAGCAAGAAAGAAAAGGCCCAAGCAATGAAGCAAAGCTTCTACAAAGGACCGGGCATTCATACAAGATAATCCAAGGAATGGAGTGGAGTTGGCAAATGTGAAAGCTCAATGTTGCGTCCTCGCACACGGATCGACCTGCGCGGTCAGGTCGCGGGGATCGACCTAAACACCCACAATATTCTAAGTTGATTTCAATCCCAAAATACATGAAATTGATGAGGACATGAATATCTTGACTTATGAACATGTTTCATTGGTCTAACACTTCATTTTTGCAGGTATAGGTGTTTCCGGTCGACCTACACACCTTGGCTGGTCGACCAGATTTGCCAGAGCCTAAGAATTCCACGTTTTACAGGTTTCGGTCGACCGCCCCTGCCTTTCTGGTCGACCGGTTCTTCCAGAAACGAAACCTCCAGGAATTACAGATTTTGGTCGACCGCCCATACTTTTCCGGTCGACCGGTTTTCCCAGAACCGACAAGTTGGAGATTTTACAGATTCCGGTCGACCGCCCCATGAATTCCGGTCGACCGCCAGCCCCGAGTGCAGCAAAGTTTGACTCGAATTCCACCTCGTGGGCTGCCTAACTCTCATGATTTCTTTAATCCCAAAGAACCCCAAAGTCACCTAAACACCCACAAATTGTGGATCTGGTCTAGGGCTTGTCCAAGGACCATTCAAGGTCTATAAAACCAACACATTGGTGGAGGCAAATGATAATGCTTCATTTGGGATTAAGGGTGGCTGCAAGAGGGGTTTTCAAGGAGAGAGGAGACGAAGTACTGTTCATATGAACAGTAGTTCGTGAATGAGTTCTTCATCCACTCAAGAGTTTCAAGTAAAGATCTGAAGCAATCCTGAAGCAATCACCTTCTACTCTTCAATCAACTTCCAAGAAGGATAAGAAGCAAAGCTTTCAAGGCGATCCAAAAAGCTCATTTCTCAAAGTGATTTTCTTCATCCTTTCAAGTTCATCCAAGGTGATTTTTGAAGCAATCAATCTCCTACAAGCTATTGAAGAAACAAGATCCAAGGTAGAATCAATTACTCTCTTCATCCACTTCAAGAAGATACAAAGAGAAGATCAAAAGAGGAGATTGATGGAAGAGTTACTGTTCACGTGAACAGTACTCCGTGAAGAACATCTTCATCCAATCCAAGGTATTCAAAGTTCATATCAAAGCAATCATCTTCCAAGATCTGTGAAGAAGGAAGCAAGGATCAAGGTAGCATTTATTCACTTCTTCATCCATTCAAAGAGATCAAAAAGAAGATCAAAAGAGGAGACTTGGAAGAACAATTACTGTTCATATGAACAGTACTCCGTGAAGAACATTCATCCATTCAAGGGTGAATCAAGAAGATTGATTTGCAAGAAGAAGAGATCCTTGTTGCTGATCAACAAATCATTTCCATTCAAGGGCCAACTCCTTCTTACTCAATCTCTTGTTTTAGTTCCTTCACATTTGTTTTATTTTCAATATTGTTAAACATTGAAGTCGTGATTCGTCCCTACCGGTGATTAGTAGGAAGGTAATTGGAGGGTGTTCCAATTTGCGGTTGACGTCCCTACCAGTTGGTTAGTAGGAAGGCAATCGGGAGTTCTTCGATCTGCGGTATAGCCGTCCCTACCGGTTTTGTGTGTAGGAAGACAGAAAGAGGGTTTTCTCTATTCTGTGGGTTGGGGTGTGTCCCCAGGTCAAGCTGTGAGTCAGCAAGGAAGCCTCACCGGGTTTTGGTGAGGGGTGGACGTAGGTTGCGGGGTTGCAACCGAACCACCTTAAAATCCCTGTGTTGTGGGTTGTTTATTTTGTGTGATTGCTCTATATCTTCTAACCCCATTCGCAGGTTCGTATGCTTCCATACTTGGTTATCTTGCTCACATACATATGCACTTTGAGTGATCAACATAGCATACACACACACGCACGGTTGTTGCAAGTTATTGCATGTTCATCTATGTGTTATGCTTTGTAATTCACTTAAAGAAGTGTGGACGTTTCATAGCTTGTAATTCAAGTCTTTTCATTTGAGCCACTCTACTTAATTCCGCTGTGCATCGTGCCTAAGTGATTCATTCACTTAATAAGAGTGGTTTAAGTTTCTGTTAGCTAAGAGTTTTAAATAGGCCAAAGTTTCTGATAGGATCTATTCAACCCCCCCTTCTAGATCCATTTACACCTCATGGGACCCAACACTAAATGGTACGCGTGCTCCTCGGTAGACCATGAATAAACAAGGACGTCGTCCACAAATATGACCACGAACTAGTCTAGCTATGGATGAAACACACTCTGCATCAAGTCCATGAAGGCTGCGGGGGCATTGGTGAGCCCGAACAGCATCACCAGAAACTCATAATGCCCGTACCTCGTACTAAACGTAGTCTTCTCCACATCGGACTTGCGAATCCTCAGCTGATAGTAACCGGACCGCAAATCAATCCGCGAGAACACTCGCGCAGACTGAAGCTGGTCAAAGAAGTCATCAATCCGCGGCAACAGATACTTGTTCTTAATGGTCACTCCATTCAGCTGCCGGTAGTTAATGCACAACCGCAAGCTACCATCCTTCTTCTTCACGAACAACACGGGCACACCCCAAGGGGAAAAGTTAGGGCGAATATACCCCTTGGCCAGTAGCTCCTGCAACTGCGCCCTCAACTCCCTCAACTCAGCGGGGGCCATACGGTAGGGAGCCTTTGCCAATGGTCCCGTACCCGGCACAACCTCGATAACGAAATCAATCTTCCGCTGGCGAGGCAATCCAGGTAAGTCCTTCGAAAAAATATCGGGAAACTCGCACACCACCGGAATGCCCTCAACATCCGGCTCCATTCGGTCAGTCACAACCACGGAGGCGAGAAAACCCTGACAACCCGCATCAAGCAAACGACGAGCTCGAATCGCAAAAATGAGAAAGCGAAAAGAGGAAGACCTGATACGTTGGAAATAGAAGGTGGGTCCGTGAAGTCGCTGGAAATAAACCCTCTTCGAGCCGCAATCCACCAACGCATGATGTATCTCGAGCCAATCCATGCCTAAAATCACATCAAAGTCCTGAAGCGGCAACGCATAGAGCCTAGCCGGCAAACTCCGCCCTTCCACCCGCACAGGAACCTCATCGAAGTAATACGGAGTGATCATAAAATCACACGAAGGCAACTCCACTGCCAAATCATAGGACAACTGGGTCACCGGGTCCTCAATACTCAGCGCGAAATCCTCCGAAACAAACGAATGAGACGCGCCAGAATCAAAGAAAACCCGAGCCGCACAACCCAAAATCCGAACGGTACCTTCCACGAGCTGCGACGCCAATGCCTCTGCCCTGGTCATGTGTGTGATCTGACCTCGAGCCCTCTGCCTGCCTCCCACACTAGCTGACCTGGGTAGCGGCGGATACTGCCCTTGCTGCTGCTGCCACTGCTGCTACTAAGGAAACGGTTGCTGCTGTTGTGACCTCTGAGGCCAGTCACGCGCCATATGTCCTGGCTGGTCACACCGGAAACAAACTATCGGCGCTGTGCACTGCATGTCTGGGTGGTACTCACTACACCGTGGATACGATCCTCGCGATCCACCCACTGATCCCTGACGCTGAAACGGAATCGGCTGTTGTACACTGCCTGATGATGCCTGCCTCTGATCCTTGGGCTTCGTCTTACCAAACCCCTTCATGAAGAACTTCTTGACATTCGAGCCAAAAGACGCAGATCCTGTCGCCGACGCTGCCGGCGCTCTTGAACCACCCAACGCATGCGGAAAGGAACCCTACTGCTGGGTAGCCGACTGTTGGCTGCGACCCGACAAAGACTGCCCCGGGCTAATCGGTCCTCGAGTCCTCTGCATATCCATCTCCAAAGAAGCCGTAACACGAGACGCTGTCTCAAGATCAGTGGCCGCATTCGCGATCAAATGGTGCCTCAACTCCTGTCTCAAGCCCTGTATGAACTGTGCGGTCTTCACCTTCTCATGCTCCATGATATGAGGTGCATACCGACCCAGCTCAACAAATCGGGCCCTGTACTAAAACACGGACATGTCGCCCTGAACCAACTCCAGAAACTCACGCATCCGCTGCGTAGCGATATACTCTGGACAGTATGTACGCTCGAAAGCACTGACAAAGTCACTTCACATAATCTACTCAAGTGGACAAAGCTGGAAAGACGTCTTCCACTCGGAAGACCACCACTCCCGAGCTGTACCCTGCAACTGGTTAGAGGCCAACATCACTCTGTCCTCTGTAGTACTCCGCGCGGAACTGAACACCCGCTCCATCTCGTCGAGCCAACTCTGAGTCACATCAGGGTCTGGCTGACCGCCGTAGTAAGGTGGATGAAACTGCATGAAATCCCTCACTGCCCGGCCTGGCCCACCCCTGGTCGACGAGACCTCACCAGCCTCTCCGCCGAACTGTTGCGACATAAGCTGGTACATGCCACGAAAGAACTCTTCGGCCCCTAGAAATCTCACAATATCCACTGCCTCGGTGACCCCCGGTGGCGCTCTACTATGCTCCTCCTGATCTCGCTGAACCCCCTGCTGGATCTCCTGACCTCCAGCCGACTACCCCTGCTGAGAGCGAGTGCTCCGCCTCGGTGCCATGCTCGCTCCTGAAGCAAAAGATAGAAAACACGGAAACAACAAGGTCAAGAAAAACGCATGATGCCCGATGCCAGCGTCAACTGTACATCATCGCTGTGGACTAGTGGACCACTACAATCACTTATGATTCTCGTATAATCCCACAACAGCTACTCTGATACTAGCTGCAACGACCCGAGAATCCGATTATCGGGAAGGCCTGATAACCCGAGACTCGCACCGCCACCCACGAGTCCGAAGACTCGGAAGGGTTAAACGGATGGTGTGGAGACTACACAAGTATCACAATTAATTGTAGAAATTAAACAGTTATATAATTAAGCAGGAAATAAATTAACAGTTTATATGATACATGGTCCACAAGATATAATAAAATAACAACAGCAGTAGTCCACAACTAGTACAGAGACAAGAAAGAAAAGTATAGCTACACGGGACATACCCCGGCTCTGACCTCTGGCACTAACGCTGGGCACCTGAACCACGCTGAGCCTCAGACGCGCTCCCCTGAGGCCGCGACTCACCTGAAACACGGTGAAAACACGTAGGGAATGAGTCTCGGAACAAGACTCAGTAGGGGTCACTCGAACCCTACCTCACAAACGGAGAAACCTCTACGCTAGCAGTAAGCAAGTACCTCAAAGAGGGAAGCCCTGCAATCTACGAAACACTGATCTCACGGCACAAAAGCCGACGCACGTGCCACGGTGGAACGGTCGGAACACCACGGTCAACACGACAAAACCAGAAGGTCGAAGTCGTAAAGACTGACAGTCTGACACTCCCGACTCGACAGTAGTACCTCCCACTAGAAGTGCAGTCGGTAGCGTCCCCTGACGTCTTACACCGCACCGCAGGTGAACTGCCTAACGTGGTAGCACCTACCAGAGGCACGGACACCGACCGAGTAACCGCAAACGAGTGACTAGCTGGGGTCACGCCCGTCATCATGGGTCTAACCGCCCCCAACCACGTGTGCACACAGAGACAGCGCGTCCCTGGTCTGACCCTCTGACAGGTTTTCCCCTCAGCCGGACTCTGGCGGCAAGACATGGGGCCTGACGGAAATCGGTCCACAAATCATCTCTAAGGGTAGCCTCTCCACCACTCCCTGGTGGGACCACACCCGTGTAAGCAGGCTACGACTAGTGGAGGGTCACTGCGGAGTAGACTCTCAAGTCAACGAAAAATAACGTCTGCATCCGACGACGTGCGGGGACCATCCCACGTACCAGCACCGTCGCACGGTGAACACGGTCGGAAAGGAAACGGGGTTGCAAACCACCCGGGGTACCCCTGAGCCTGACGCTCTACCCTAGATGCGTCACATGCTCTGACAGTCTAAGGCTGGACCGTCACAGCCATCTGACGGCCGAACATAAGGGCGTCAGACACCCAGTGCAAAACAGCGTGTAACGCACCTGCCCTGGTGCGTTATAGTCTGTGACGCACCTACCCTGGTGCGTCACAAGATAAGTGGAAAATAAACTGTGACGCGTGCCACTCGGTGCGTCATAGGCCCTAACGCACTTAGCCTGGTGCGTCACAGGCTGTAACGGACCATGCCTGGTGCGTTACAGTGTGGTAATGCGTCCACTCTAACGCACCCATACAAGGGCGTCACAAGGCTGTGACGCGCCAAGCCTGATGCGTCACATGCCTTCACCCCCAATGGTCAAAAACCCAACAGTCAAAAGCCAACGGTCGAACGCCTCTAACGGTCCAACCCAGGTGCGTCACAGCACCTGTTGCGGTCTATCGTGGGACCGTCACAGCCCACAGACCCCAATGGACTGAATACAGGGCTGTAACGCACCCACCTGGGCGCGTTACATAGCGTGACGGTCAATGGAAGGACCGTCACACTTGCAGTTGACACCTTGAAAATGAACAGGGGTGGAAGCATAACTGAAAAGAAGATCAGACCAACAGTGGAAGACCACTGATGAAGCTCGACAACCGTTTACCCGGTTGAAGTCTCCGCCAGCCGAGCTGATGTCCGGTGCCATCGTCAGTCAAACGGCAGCACTGATAAAGCAGCAGTCATTCGACTGATAAGACCTCCAAGCACACTCTGATGAGAAGCCGGAGCCGACAAATGAAGATTGCGAAGGCTTTTGCAAAGTCAGGACAAATGAAGAATCCTCTCCACAGATTACACACCCGGCCGAAGTCTGTCAGACTAAAGCTGATGTCCGGTCTTGTCACCGTTCGGATGACAATGCCGATGAAACATACCCGGTTTTGTCGTCATTCAGACGGCAATACTGATTCAACCCCAGTTTGTTCACTGATTGAGCCTCAAGACGATCTCAACAAAGTCATGTCTCTACTAAAGGGGGCCTTATTCGGTTCTGATGAAGATTAATTCAAAAAAAAAATATATATATAAAGAGAAGCCTAAGGCACGTATGAGGCCTGAAGGCACTAGATGGGCCGGCCATTTGGGCTTCTGATAATGGCGCCGGGAACCTCCACAGGGGGCTACTTGTCGCGCCGGGAGATGTCTCGAATGGAACAAGCCGCACCGACTGCCCTCCACCGAGAGGACAGAGGGATGAGAGCTATAAAAGCAAACCCTCTTTGAAATGGGGAGGAGATCGGAAGCCAGGCCATCGATCGAAAAGAAAGAAAAGAGAAGAGACCAGAGAGAGAGAGAGCTCCTCCGCTAAAAAAAAGAAAGAGAGAAGAGACCGATCCCAAGGGAAGAAGCTCCAGGTGGGCATCGGGGGAGGGAGAGGAGTCAATGCTCCGCCCTCCCCCATGTTTGTTTTCTCTTTTCTTCTGCTTCATGTGATTGTTCCAAGTTTTATCTTGATTCATGTAATGTAGCCGAGATATCTCGGCATCTGTCTGTTCCCCTTTCCCTCACTCTCTCCTTGTAATCGGTTTGAGTATTGGAATGGTGTTTCATATGGGTTTTCTCACCATGTGTCTTCCGTGATGGGCATCGCCAGACGAATGGATATATATGTATGATGGGTCATAGTTTGAGCCTGATTTTTGCTTCTTCTGAAGCCCTATTGCCCTTCCCTGTGTTATCTGTAAACCAGTAGCATGATGATCCGATTTGCCTGTTTCTTTTCTCTGCTTCGTAGCACCATCAGTGCTCACCCCAGAGCCCGGAACAGACTATCCCTTGGCTGCTGGGATGGAGCCGTGCTATGCAATGATCGAAGCTTGAGAAACTCCGGGGTTCTAAGCGCGCGTGCTTTATCCGTTGATGTCATCGAAGTCGCCTCTGGGGCCAGAGACAGCCATCTCTTGGCTCCCAGGGTGACGAATGACCATATCAAGTTTGTCCCCAAGCTCTGCGTGATAATGGCGATGGACAAGGGCATTCAGACTTCGGCCTCCCAGATGCCACTCGAACCCTAATACTCCTTTGAATTCTAGACCTAATCCAACTTAGAGTGGATGCCTTGAGCAGTTTAGAGCCCATAGAGTCCGTCAGTTTCTGCCCAAACCACCATTAAAACCAAAAACAGAGTACCGTAAAACCCTGAACCCCTCTCGGTGCCCTCACCATTTCGGCCTCCAGAACAGTGAAATAGGTGAACAGCCCTCGGTGCGGGTCTTTCCGCGCCGATTACCCCATTCTACCCACGCCGAGGGCTTCCCTCTGGCCAGTCACCAGAGCCCAAACCCCACGAAGCAGCCTTCCCGGCACGGCTACAATCCCCTTTGCATTTGCTTCCCGGCGCGCTGAACAGTAACCTGGGAGGATTCCTCCCGGCGCGAAGCTTCCTGCGCCGAGAGCTCTTGCCATTTGCTCCCCGGCGCGCCCAATAATGACTTCTGAAGGACTCTTCCCGGCGCGAAGGTTTTGGCGCCGGGAACCCCCCTTTTCAAGCCAAAAACCTCCTTCAAGTCTTAAAACCCTTGCTGCTACTAAAAAACCCTAAAAATACCCTTATGAGCTGCTCAACAGAACCCTACCCTCTGTCAAGGGATGCCTCGGGCCATCACACGCACCTCGGGGACGACATCTAGTGGGAGCAACTCCCCTTTTTCTACGCGGTTTCTCGAACTCGATCGGCTTTTATAAACCCTCAGACCAAGGAAGCTCTGCCACTGCATAAGCTTCTACGGTCTCAAAAGGGATATCAAGATATTGCTCCAAGCATACACAGGCGCCAGGGGTTCCATACCCCTCTATTTTTGGCTTTCACCCCGACATTCAGTGGGTGATCGTCTATCATTCCCTGGCAAATGTTAAGTCCAGGGGAGATGCTGTCAAAATTCTCCCAGGATGCCAGAGATGACATGAAACCCATCCCCGGGACCTTATCTATCAGTGGTGACAGAGGCTCCTTATACCCTATTGTTCCCCTCCCAATCTTTTTATGTTCCCGGCCTTCCTTGGGAACCTATACCAAAACAGGTCGAAGTCTAGTGAATTGAGCCATTCAATGCCCTAGGGCCCATTTGCCTCAACCCTAACCAATATGAAACCCAAAACAGAGTACCGTAAGCTCTGTTTATTGTCCCGGCGCCCTCACACCTCTCGGCCCAGCCTACAGTGAACCGGGTGAACAGCTCCCGGCGCCACTTCTTCAGGCGCCGAGAACCACCAGGAATATCTCCTCTCCTGTACGCCGGGAGCCCCTACGCCTTGGCCTTCTTCCCTGCGCGCCGGGAGCCCTCTCTGCATCCTCATGCGCCGAGAACCTAACCCCCTTTGCATCCTCATGCGTCGAGAACCTAACCCACTGGCATTCTTCTGGCGCCAGGAACCTATATGCACACCCAATCTGCCCCAGGAGCCTACTCCTCCATATAATTGAACCCTCCCCCCCATTACTTTAACTCAGCCCATCCAGGGATGCCTATGAGTCATCATATCTGGCCCGGGGATAAATTTATAAGGAAACTGGATTCCCTTATCCTCCGCCATCGGATTTATGAACAACCCCTCTTACTCGTGTGGATTCTGTCACTGCATGAGTCCCGCTAGCTTTCCGAAGGGAAGATCGTACATTACCCTATAGTCCGTATATAGGGGTCGAGAGGCTTGATCTCTCTCTTTCTCTCGGCTTTCACCTAGGCACTCCGTGGGTGATAGCCTATTTCCCTCTGGGCGTAACCCAGATTAAGAGGAAAGGCCGTCGAAATACCGATCGAAGCTTTAAACCAATATCATGGTCATGGCTCTGCCTTTCCGTGGTGGACATCTTCTATCTCCTTGTTTTCACCAAGTATAACTATTTTGAACCGCCAATCACACGATCTAGTCTGTTTCTGTGGTTGATGTTATTATCTTACCCGCCTCCCTGGCCCTGGTAGGAAGTTTAAAATTAAGCATGTGAACATCTGTTCGCCTTACGAGGCCTCCTACTTTTAGCGTTTAATCAAGGGTTGTCCTTCCTTAGAAGGATGTAATTAACGTCATAACGTTCATGGTATGACGGACTTCTAGTCCAGACACGATCACTCACAATCGACTGACCATGTCATATCGAGCGCATAATAAAATTGTCACTTCGGTGACTGGCACGCCAATGAACCAATAAATAAATAAATCAATAAATGATAAATCAATCCAATAAAAATAAAATAAATAAATATAAATAAAAATCCAGCGTCCACACCTGCCCGAGGGCGAAACGGCAAAAAATGCCCAAAAAAATTGACCACGCCCACGTGCCTCCACCGGAGAGGGGGAAATCAAACGGGAAGACCCCTAGGGACCCCTAGCATGTTTCTAAGCCATCAAAACGTGAAATCATGGCTCAAATCCATAGATCAGGCGAACTCTCCCAAAATCATGCTTTTGCCCAAACCCGCTCTGATGTGACACACCCTTGGACCAAAATGAACAAGCACAATTTACAATTCAAACGGACCGATAATGGCGACCGCTCACCCGATGCTCACCCAAGACCCGGGGTAGCTTGGAAATGCCAAGGAGAGGTTGTGAGGGCTGGGCCCTTACTAGTAGAGGGCCAGCAAGGCCTAGGTTAATTCCCAAGGGTAATGGCAGCCCAATTCAAGGGAGCCGACGAGGTGCCAAGGCACAGGTTACTCTCCTCACCCCACTGTGATCTCTTGAAGCAAAGAGCTCAAGGATCGGGCTCTCACTCTCACGGCCAGCGGAGTTTATGAACTAATATTAGAAAGAACAAGCACTAAATGGAGCTAGGAGTGGAGCACTTACTCGACCGGTTTGAAGAAACCGGTCCCGCTCGGAGACAAGGGCGAGCGGGGAAGCGTGGGTTCCCCACACGCCGCGCCGGGGTAGCTTGACCTGCTCAAATTGTTACAACACTACACCCCATGCAAGGGAGGGATCTAGGGGTGGGGTTCAACTGATATTACATTCAAAACTACCTCCACACAGGGAGGGGCCTTCAGCCGGCCAAGCGGGGAGGGGTGACACCGACTAGCGATCAACAAGGAAGCCGATGTTGGTTCTATCCGCTGTCTGTGCTTCAGGACTGACTGATGGTTATCACGATGCTGTGGCCACTCCAGAATTTTTCCGAAGGCAAGACCACTTGGAGATTCTTCGTAGCTGGATCGGGATGATTCTTGAATTTTGTTGATTTCTTTGGGAACCGCTGCTGGTCGGGGTAGTTCAGGCAAACCTTTGTCTTGCTGCACCAAAATCTGAAATTGCTTGGTTATGGCATCGTAGACTAGGACATGCTAGCTACAATGTCTTGCATAAACTCTTGAAGCATTCAATGGTAAAAGGTTTGCCTGAACTATCCTTTAAACAAGAAAATAAATTGTGTGATGCATGTGCCCTAGGTAAACAAACTAGAAAATCATTCAAGGGAAGATCTGAAAATACATCATCCAAACCACTCGAGCTAATTCATATGGATCTATTTGGCCCAACCAGAACTGCTAGCTTAAGTGGTAGAAAATATGGATATGTCTTGGTGGATGATTTTTCTAGGTTCACATGGGTTTTCTTTCTCACACATAAAAATGATGCTTTTGATGAGTTTCAGGCACTCTACATGAAGATAAAGCAGGATGGTGAGTTTAAACTTTCCAAGATTCAATCTGATCACGGTGGTGAATTTGAAAATGCTAACTTATATAACCGTTGCAGGGCTGAAGGCATTTCACACCGATTCTCTTCACCAAGAACGCTGGAGCAAAACGGTGTAGTTGAATGGAGAAACTGAACACTTGTAGAGATGGCAAGAACTATGCTTGCTGAACGGCAACTTCCAAGGAGATTTTGGGCTGAAGCGGTAAACTCGGCATGTTACATTATCAACCGCTCTATGGTAAGGCCACACACCAAAAAGACTCCTTATGAGTTGCTAAAAGGTAAAAAGCCCTCTCTCTCTCATATGAAAGTGTTTGGATCAAAATGCTTCATCCACAATAATGACAAAAGAGATCTAGATAAATTCGAGCCCAAGAGCTATGAAGGTATATTTCTTGGATATTCTGATAGATCTAGGGCTTATAGAATTTATAACATTAAGAGTCAAACTGTGGAAGAATCACCCCATGTTTCCTTTGATGAATATCATGATTCTAACAATGATAACTCTTGCAGGAAAAATGATGAAGATGGGGAATTCCTAAGCATGAAGGACAAGTGTGATCCTCCACAAGAAGAAATAAAAGAAGATGGTGACCTAGCTGAATCAAGCAATGCAAGGGATCAAGCTCCATGAGACGGTAACGATTCTACAAACATTAGAATTCTTAAGGATCATCCCTTGGAGAATGTCCTTGGCAGCTTGAATGACCCACCTAGAACAAGGTCACATTTTAAGATTGTGGAAGAATTAGATCAACTTGCTCTTGTCTCACAGCATGAACCCAAAAACATTGATGAAGCCTTAAAAGATGAAAACTGGATAAATTCCATGCAAGAAGAGTTAAACCAGTTTGAAAGAAACCAAGTTTGGCATCTTGTTCCTAGACCTTCGTCACAATCTGTCATAGGCACTAAATGGGTCTTTAGGAACAAACTAAGTGAGGATGGCAAGATAATAAGAAATAAGGCTAGATTGGTGGCTCAAGGGTATAATCAAGAGTTTGGGGTAGACTTTGATGAATCTTATGCCACGGTTGCTAGACTTGAAGCCATCAGAATCTTACTTGCCTTTGCATGCTCTCTTAGAATAAAGCTTTATCAAATGGATGTCAAAAGTGCTTTCTTGAATGGCTTGATCAAAGAAGAAGTCTATGTTGAGCAGCCCCCTAGCTTTGAGAATTCTAACAATGCAGATTTTGTATACAAGTTAGACAGGGCGCTTTATGGACTTAAGCAAGCACCAAGAGCTTGGTATGAGAGACTAAGCTCATTCCTCATTGAAAAAGGGTACACACGAGGTAAGGTAGATCAAACACTTTTCACCAAGAAGTAAGGTAAGAACATCTTGATTGTTCAAATTTATGTTGATGATATTGTGTTTGGTTCTACTAAATATGAAATGTGTGAGGAATTTGCTAACCTCATGACTAGCGAATTTGAGATGAGCCTAATGGGAGAACTTCAATTCTTTCTCGGTTTGCAGGTCAACCAAGGAGAAGACGGATGCTTCATAAATCAAGCCAAATACATTAAGGAGCTGTTGAAAAGATTTGACATGGCAAACAGTAAAATCATTGCAACTCCTATGAGCACCTCAACTTCATTGGATTCGGATGAAAATGGTAAATTGGTGGATGCAAAGGTCTATAGAGGTATGATTGGTTCTTTGCTTTACTTGACTGCATCCCGACCGGATATCCAGTTTAGTGTTTGCCTTTGTGCTAGATTTCAAGCTAATCCTAGAGAATCCCATTTGACTGCCATCAAACGTATCCTTCGATATCTTGCCGGCACTCAAGATTTGGGATTGTGGTATCCGTCATCATGTGATTTATCTCTTATATCTTATTCTGATGCGGACTACGCCGGATGCAAGCTGGATCGCAAGAGTACTAGTGGCTATTGCCAGTTTCTAGGCGGGTGTTTAGTTTCTTGGGCCTCCAAGAAACAACACTCGGTTGTCCTCTCAACCGCGGAGGGAGAATATGTTGCTGCGGGGAGCTGTGGCACCCAAGTGTTGTGGATTAAACACCAACTCCAAGACTACTTGGTGGATCTCGGTTGTGTCCCGATTTTGTGTGATAACACTAGTGCTATCAACCTTACCAAAAATCCAGTCCAGCACTCTAGGACTAAGCATATTGAGATTAGGCATCACTTCATTAGAGATGAGGTCGGTAAGAAAAACTTTGAACTGCATTTTGTTAATACATTGAATCAGATTGCTGATATCTTCACCAAGCCTTTGTGTAATGACAGGTTTTCAACACTCAGAAGGGAGCTTGGTCTTTGCCGACCTCAGGCCAACAAACCTTGATATGATAATCTTGTTTCATTTAGTTGTGTGTTGTTGCATTTGTCCATGCATTGTTTATATGTCAATGTGTCATTTTGCACATGGTGCCGCATTGCATGTAGATGCATAATAATGAATTGAGTTCATGTTCCTAATGCATTTATGTAGCATCATTCTCGCATGGCCGTGGTATATGAAATGTTGATGTATGGAAGGGCATGTTATGCTTGCCTCGAAACACTCAATATGCGTGAGCTTTCACCTCCGCCAAGTACCATGTGTCAATGTCGCATATAGGCCATATAGTACGGGGGAGTTATCCTTGTGCATCACTCATGCATATGTTTCATCTTCATTCTGTTGCATTTAATAAGTGTACAACCATGTGTTGGGTCATGCACATCATTTCTGCCAAATTCATGACAACCCCTGCATGTTTCAGGTCATTCTCCTCTTGACTGTTATCATTACATGTGCTTACAAACATCACTCCTTCGTGCATCCATTGCATATACTTAGGGGGAGTTTTGTTGAATCTCTTAACCTCTCGCAATCTACATTTCTTGGCTCACAGTCTGAATATGAGCTCATGAGACTAGCGAATATATGGTGTAAGAGCTTTCTATTATGTGCCTTGATGATTGTTCATTCAATGAAAATGGTTCAGATTTAATGATTTCCTTGAAGTTCTGATATTTCTTTTGAAATCATCTATGTTATGTGGATTTAATAGACCTTAACTAACGATTGCATATTGTGCTTTGCATGACTATCCTGAAATCTGAAAATCCAGACTTTATGGCAATCTTGGTGATACTCTTGAGTTTAGTATTGTTTCTAAACATCTTGATGAGTTGGAATTCCTGAAAATCATTCTGACAGAGCAATGATATTGTTGCACGGAGAAACATGTCATGTCATCAAATCAAGTGACAAATGCATATGTCATGATGTGCCCCTGTTATCTCTGTCTTAAAACTTTTGGACTCTAGGCAGAGCAATGGCATAATTGCTGAGAAACATATCTTCTCATCAATGAAATGAGTTTGGATATGTCATGACGTGACTCTGCTATCTCTGTTCATTCTGAAGCATTACAGTCAGTCTTGCCAAATACCTAGGTATACTGGCGTCTAAACAACGTGTATTCTTACGGCTAGGAGGCATGTACTAGACTTGATTGCTCGTAAAATATGAGTCATGTGCCTTCAAATACTCAAGATATTGAAAATCAAAATATGAAACCTCTTGCTTTAATCATACAAATTCCTTGCTCAAGTCATGATTGTTTAGTCTCAATACTCGTTTCTGTGTTATTCTCTTTGTAGTTCTTGAATAAGGATATATAAGACAAGGGACGGTTAAGCACTGCCATGATATGCCTTTTTGGTTCATTTCTATTAAATCTTGACTGTAGCAGCTTCTCGAACTCTGTTGATGATCTTAGATTTCATTAGCTTTGAACCATATATGTGCTCACGGTCTACTTCAAGTTTGCATATAATGGCTTGCTCTTCACTCCTTTCAGCTCTGGTCTCACAGACACTTCACTTTATCACTCCTTTTTGCTGTTGGCAAAGGGGGAGAATTCTATGTGTGAGTCTTTGTACGAGCTATGTGTTATCGTGTTGTCAAAGGGGGAGAGTGCATTGTGGACAAGGGAGATTCCAAGGGAGAGAACCTTTGTGTGCGCGTTTGTGTATGTGATGGGGTTTGCATCATTTCATCGCATTCAGATGTCATATGTGTCTTCACATGCTTTACTTGATGGATCTTGAGCTGCACATGTCACATAGCATAGCATTCATATCTGCATTCATATCTGCATTCACATGCTACTATCATGAATCTTGAACTGCATATATTGCATTTGTTATAACTTGTGCCTTTTTAGACATTCATATCACATAATGACTCACAGTGTTGCCATCATCAAAAAGGGGGAGACTGTTGTGTCCCTGAGGTCATTTGAGTCATTCTGTGGTCACATGGGTCATTCGGCATCATTCTATAGTCAGATGAGTCTTGTATTCTTGGTTTTGATAATGGCTTAACACTATTAGTCATTGTTATTTTCCACGCTCTTATGACTGACATATGTGATATTTTGTTCATGACAGATATGCACATGAAAGCTCAATGTTGCGCCCTCACACGCGGATCGACCTGCGCGGTCAGGTCACGGGGATCGATGCCACAGATAATCAAACTTCAAGACAATCAAGGTCGATGCCACAGACATGAACGAGCGGCTAACGGACTCAAGCGACGGAGCTGGTGCGGCCAACGGACCGAACCGGGGTGACCCGGGTTCTGCCCAGCTGGCGGTAGATCGCCAGCACAGGGGCGGTCGACCGCCCCAGCCAGGGACCGCCCAGCTGCAGGTCTGGCAGCTGGCGGTCGACCGCCAGCCAGTGGCGGTCGACCGGTTTTCCCAGGGATCGCCCGGTTGTATGTGTTTCAGTGGCGGTCGACCGCCAGGAGCCTTAGGTCGACCGCCAGCCCCGATGCAGCCTTGTTTGACCTCGAAATCCACCTCGTGGCTAGCCCCTTTCCATGGATTTGTTTAATCAAATCTTACCTAATATTCCATGATTTGTGGATCTGGTCTAGGGGGCATCTATGGACCATTCAAGGGTTATAAAACCAACACTTGAGGGGATGGAAAACCCAATGCTTCAAGGAGCTTCTTGTGAGATCTAGGGTGGCTGCAAGAGAGCTTGGAGACGAGCTACTGTTCACGTGAACAGTAGTTTGTGAAGGTGTTCTTCATCCAATCAAAGGGGAATCAAGCTCAAATCAAAGCCAGCAATCTTCAAGGAAGATTACATCAAAGCAAGGCTATCAAAGTGATCCAAGGAAGCCGGTTTGATTCAAGTTCTTCAAGGGAAATCATCTTCATCCATTCAAGTTCTTTCAAGTTCATTCAAGGTGATATTTCAAGCATTCAAACTCCTAGAAGCTAAAGAAGCAATCAAGGTTCAAGGTAGCTTCATCATCTCCTTCATTCATTCAAAGAAATTCAAAGAGAAGATCAAGAGAGAAGAATTGAAGGAAGAGGTACTGTTCACGTGAACAGTACTCCGTGAAGAACATTCATCCAATCAAGGGTGAATCAAGAAGATTGAGTTGAAGCCAAGAGGAGCCTTGTTGTTGATCAACATTTCATACAAGGGCCAATTCATTTTCACTCATAACTCAATCTCTTGTTTTAGTTCCTTCACATTTGTTTTACTTTCAATATTGTCAAACATTGAAGTTGTGATTCGTCCCTACCGGTGGTTAGTAGGAAGGCAATTGGAGGGTGTTCCAATTTGCGGTTGACGTCCCTACCGTTGGTGAGTAGGAAGGCAATCGGTGGTTTCCGATTTGCGGTTTGGTGCGCTGCACAAGTGAAGCCTCACCGGGTTTTGGTAAGGGGTGGACGTAGGGCTGAGGATTCAGTCCAAACCACCTTAAAAATCTTATCTAGCGTGGTTTGCTTGTGTGATTGAATCATTCTAGGTGCATGCTTAGGATCGAAATATTATATATCTTGCTTATCTTGCTAAGTGAATCATAGCATACTTGGAAGCTAGTTTCTATTCCACTGTAATTTATTTTAACTAGCTGTTTAGAGGGCCGCATTGTGAAAAGTGGGGCTGATCTATTCACCCCTCCCCTCTAGATCCGCTGTCCACTACACAACACTGGATGCCGTGCGTGAGTTTGAGACCAGTCGGGCTCGTGAGGCAGGGGCCGAGGGACGCCTGGCGGAGTCCGAGACTGCAAACGCTGGACTTCGGGAGCAGTTGTATGGAGCGTGACCGGGACTCCTCATGGCGCGGGCTGACGCGGCTGGTGAGAGAGCGGCCAAGCTGGAGGCGGAGATCGAAGCCATGAAGGTCCGCTGCCAAGAGATCGATGCAGAGCTCGCCAGGGCGCGCATGTCCCTATCCTCGGCGGGGGATGAGGCTATGGAGGCCTTCTGGTCCTCCTCGACTTATCGGGCCAAGCTGACGGAGGCGGCCCTGCACTATTATGGGCCGGCCCATGACCGTGACTTCCGGGAGGGTTGGAGTGCCGCTGTGAAGGCCACCTCGGGGTACTTTGACCTCGAGGCTCCCGTCCTCACTCCTCCTCCAGATCCTTATGGCTCGGGGGCCAAGGATGAAGAAGAGGGGCCCGATCCCGTGGGATCGGGCGCCGAGCAGTCGGTGTTGAGCGCGGGCGAGCAGGCGCCCGTCAATGCTATCGTGGTGGATTTGAGTGACGAACCACATCCTCCCAGTGCCGCTGGTGTGCGTGCGCCTGCTGAGCTCAGGGCACGTGATGATGTAACCGGGGCAAGTCCTTGACAGGATGCCCCTCGTTGTCTTTTCCTTTCTTTTTCCTGTGCTTTCCGAGGCAGTAGCCTCTTTTTGTAATTTCTCCTTTTTTTGGAAATGAAAGGCTTTCCTTCTTTTCTTCGCAAATCTTCGAGATTTCTCCTGTGTACTTCTTCCCTCTGAACCGTCGCGAGATCCTCTTGGGATACGAAACGGTGCCCTTAATGAGAGCTTCTGAAGGAGCGCGACTTTCAGGATCCGTCGCTTCAACTTCCACGGATTGGATTGAGGCGGTAGGAGTCCTCCTACTTCTGGGGACTTAATCTCCCACTATAAATAGTGGTCTTACGTAGCGTCCCCGCGGTCGTCTTGCGCTAACGAATCGTAGTAGGTAGGCTCCACCGAGGATGTCCTCAGGAGAGTCTGGTACTTCATCGGATGATGGATCTCTGCCGATTCACCGCCAACCTTTGGTCCTCCGGAGGAACCCCGCGCCGGCACCCTGGCGGCCGTGGCCTGAGCCTGGAGAGGGTGGTCCGGCCTCTGAGCAATACATGCTCGGGTACCTGGACGGTTGGTGGGAGGCCTTGGAGAAGGTTAACCGCTTGTACGTCGGCCGGGGAGTACTGCTTCTTGAGTCGGATAGGTTCCGTCCTTGACGGGATGAGAAGAGTCAGGGTAGAGCTATCTTCCAGACTTTAGCTATCTCCTTCTCTCTCATCTTCGGGGCGCATGACGGTTGTTTGCTTCTTGCAGGTGCTCTGTGAGATGCTCCTCGTTGCTGGAACATCTTCCTACTTTCCGGTAGGAAGGATCATAAGGAAGGGTGGAATCTGTCTTCCATTCTTCCACTTGGTGGGCCTGGTCGTGCGACATGGATGACGGTAGTGGGCTCCTCAGTTTGCAGGCATGGCCAGTACGCGGAGGTGGTCTCTTAATGAGTTGGCATCGTAGTCCTGCTACCTCCCATCGGCTTGTGTGGGCCTGCTGGTTCCCTGTAACGGGTGGGCTTCACTGGCCTTCTTCCAAGCATGGGTGGCCGGAGCTACTGGCCAGGTTTTTCTCCTGCGGGCCTTCTACCAGTGAAGCCTTTTGTTGGGTCGGGGATCTTATCCCTCTTCTCAGGCATAGGAGGCTTCTCCGTGGGTACCCTTCCACAGAACAAAAACTGGGTACCTATGCTTGCTTGAAGATGTAGCATGATTGTCGACAGAAGATGGTGTCTGGGAAGTGAGTTGTTGGAGTCATTCGCCGCCATCGTCGAGCACTTTTGCTTCTCCATGTACTTATATCTGGCCCGTGTGAGGGTACTTTGCCAATTTTCTGGCAACTTGTACTTTGACTAAAGAAATACAAATTCTTTTATTCTGAGCCGACATTGATGTGTACCTTCTACTGGAGTTCCTCCGCGTGCTTCTCTGGGTGATCTTCCGTACTTGTCTTCCACGGTGTTCGTGTCCTCTACAGGGACCCTTAGGTCGCTATTTCATTTTCAAGGAGAGTGGTGCTCGCCTCTAGGGAACCCGTAGGTCACCTCGTTGTTTTCAAGGGGCGCGGTGCTCGCCTCTAGGAAACCCATAGGTTACCTCCATGCTTTTCAAGGGGAGCGGTGCTCGCCTCTAGGAAACCCGTAGGTCACCTCGTTGTTTTCAAGGGGAGCGGTGCTTGCCTCTAGAAAACTCGTAGGTTACCTCTCTGCTTTTCAAGGGGAGCGGTGCTCGCCTCTAGGAAACATGTAAGTTACCTCGTTATTTTCAAGGGGAGCGGTGCTCGCCTCTAGGAAACTCATAGGTTGCCTTGTCATTTTTTGTGGGCAACTTACCCTGGTGGAGCACGGCTGGTGACGTTTTACTGGAAGTATTTTCTGAGGTTGACGGAGTTCTACGTCTTGGGTACCTCTCTCCCCCCAAGCGTCACTAGCATGTACGCTCCTTTGCTGAGTACTCCTATTACCCGGTATGGGCCCTCCCAATTGGGTGCGAGTTTTCCCGCGGCTCCTCGCAGATCGGCCACGCTCGCTCACCGTAGAACCAAGTCCCCGGGGAAGAAGTGTCGTTCGTTAACCTGGGCATTGTAATACTGCGCCAGCTTCTGTTGATATGCCGCGAGTTTTATTTGGGCGTTGGCTCTTCGTTCCTTGAGCAAGTCCTGGTTCTCTCGCATCGCCTGGTTGTTTCTAGCCTCATCAAAATGTCCCACTCGTAACGAGGGGTTGGCTACTTCCACCGGGACTACTGCCTCAGCTCCATACGCGAGGTGGAAGGGTGTCTCTCCGGTGGCGGCTCTGGCGGTGGTCCGGTGAGCCCATAGGATGCTGGGGATTGAATTAATCCATGCATCGCCTGCTTGGTCAAGGCGAGTCTTGATGCTATGGAGTGGAGTTCGGTTGGCGTTTTCCACCAACCCGTTGGCTTGGGGATGTCCCACCGAGGTGTAGTGGTTCCAGATCCCCAATTCTGAGCACTTTTCTTGAAAGGCAGTGCTCGCGAACTGTCTGCGGTTGTCGGTTGTGAGAACCCGTGGGATCCCAAACAGGTAAATGATGTTCCGTAGCATGAATTTCTAAGCTGCCTCACTTGTTATCTTTCCCAATGGCACAGCTTCAATCCATTTGGTGAAGTAGTCTATGGCGACTATGAGGAATTTATTCCTCCCTTGCGCTTCAGGGAAAGGTCTCAGTATGTCGATCCACCACTGAGCAAATGGGCGAGGCTCCGTCAAGGCATGTAGCTGCGTCACGGGTTGGTGGTGCAGGTGGGAGTATTTTTGGCATTGGGGGCACTTTCGGACGTAGTTGAGGCAGTCATGCTGCAAGGTGGGCCACCAGTACCCTTGTCGGATTAGCATCCTCGGGAGTGCTCGCCCTCCCACATGACTTCCACAGAGTCTTTCATGGACTTCTTCGATGGCCTGGCTGGCTTCCGCGGGGAAGAGACACTTGAGTAGAGGAGCTGAGAGGGACCGATGATACAGCCGGCCGTCGACCACAGTGAAGTGGGCCGCTCTCGCCCGCGTGCACCGCGCTTCGGCGTGATCGCCGGGGAGCTGTTGTCGGAGGAGGAAATCGAGCAGGGGATCCATCCAGGAGGGTTTATAGTCGATGGCGTTTACTTGGAGTGCTGGATCATCTATGTTTGGTGCTGACAATTCCTCTATCAGGATCGATCTCGAGCTAGAGACCTTAGTGGCTGATGCCAAATGGGCGAGGGCGTCCGCTCGGACATTTTCTTCGCGTGGGATGAGGACCACTTCGAAGTGGGCGAACTCGCCCGCCGCTGCCTTGGCCTTCTTCAGATACTTCGTCATAGAGGGGTCGCGGGCCTCGAACTCCCCTCTGACTTGGTTGGCGACGAGCCTGGAGTCGCTGTACGCTCGTACGCTGGACGCCCCTAGGTGTTTCGCCATGCGCAAGCCGGAGAGGAGCGCCTCGTACTCGGCCACATTGTTCGTGGTTGAGAAATTGAAGCGTATGGCATACTGTAACTCTACCCCTTCTGGTGAGAGTAAGTCTGACATGCCCGGTGGGACCAAGTCTCCCTTCATCTTTACGCCAAAATAGGAGGCCCCACGGCCCCCCCCCCGCAAAATTCTGATTCCGTGTGCTTCCTTACTTCCAGGAAACTACGATGACAACACAAATCACGTCTGTATGCTTCGACAAGCAACCGGTGGACATGCATGTCCAGGAGGGGTACCTGGCGGTACCACTAGCATTCGGTTCATTTCCTCCAACTATCGGGCTGCCCAACTGCTTGGGCGTTGTCTACACCGACCTTCTACAGGTCGATAACGATGAGCAAGGCGCTGCTGCAAGCGCCCCGGTGAAGACCGCTGACTGCAAGGATGGCTTACCGAAGAAAACGGCCCCCACGGCCGTCGCCTGCTACGTCCATCATGTCCAGAAAAGAGACATGGTCCCCACTGCTGCCCAGAAGGGGAAGAAAACCAACCGGAGGAGCCGGTCTATTGCTGTTGATCGTCGCCTTTCCAATTCCGGAAAGACGATAATGATGGGTGCTATTAGGGCGAACCTTGACGGTCGTCCCAGGGGAGTCCGGCCGGACAGAATTGTCCCAACCATCCCAACTAACAACCAATGCCAGGTTTTGGCCACTAGGAGGGCCAACTGGGAGGCTGCTGAAAAGAAGCCGCTGGCGCCCAAGCCAGCAAAATGCAAACAGGTCTGGCGATAGAAGAAGATCCAAGGCTGGGCCCCAGCTGAAGACAGAAAGAACCTTACTGATGTCACTATCGCCCGCCTCAGAGCAGGGGGCAGAAGGGAAATGAAGAGAGATGAAGGAAATGCTACTGCTGTCTACCCCAGGACCCGGGGAAGGAGAGATGAGATTGAGGGTCAAGAAAGAAATATGACCGCTGTTCGCCCCTTGTTGAGGGGCAGAAGATATGAAACAAAAGAAAACTTCACTACCACCCATCCCATGGCCAGGGGCAAGAGATGGGAAGAGAAGATCCACAATGCTGCTGCCAACCGCTGTCAAGTTGGCAATGTGAGAAGAAGTGAACCAGTCACTATGATTACTGCAAGAAGATCAGGAGCCTGTGCCAGACAGGCTGATATCTTCAAATATCCCAGGGCCGAGCATCTGAATGCTCGGGTGACGAGACTGGCCTGGCAACAAAAGGGCCAGGACAGACTGATGCTCCAACCTGAGCCGCAAAGGGGCGACCCAGAGGAGACAAAGCAAGTAGTCCAAGACTACTTCCACTACCTAGGGAGCTCTGCCCTAGGTCAGCAAAGACTATCCCGTGCCTTGGGCACCAGGGATGATGAAGAAGAAGAAGCCTTCCAAGAAATGATGATCGGAGCCTCCTCCTCCGATTCGAATGACTATGAAGAAGGCCTCAGGGCCAGATATAATGAAGAAGACCTGCTCGGGGAAGAAGACAAAGAAAGAATATCGGTCTTTGACCGGCTCAGATATCCTAGCCAAATAAAAAGAAAGGTCTACAGGCGAAAAGGAAAGATGCAAATCTTCGCCTGCAACATGGTTGGACTGGCCAGGGGGCAAGATATACTACCAACTCAGCCAGATGAATTGCTCAGGCTGGCAACTAGACCTGGTCCTGTCACAAGAAGAGGCCAGGCCGCAAAGGATAAAATGAAAATTGATGATGAAGCCCGCAGGATTACCACTATGACAGTTAATGTGGTAACAACAGAAGATGGAGATAACCCCTTCGTTGATGATGCTGAAGGGACTTCTGAAGATATACAAATCCCATCAATCATGGATCCCATGATCCAGATGATGTTCGGAAGATACCAACAGGAGATCAATACTCTCCAAAGACAGCTCAATGAGAGACAGGAAGCTACATCAGTCTCAAAGCAAGCTGAACCTGTGGGGCAGACATCCAGCTCAGCAGAGACGGCTATTCCAGCTAACCCCCTCCTAGCTGATAAGGGCAAAGCACCAAGCCAACCTATTCCACAGCAGACAGTGACTCAGCCCTCCATGTCCCAGACACAGCCTACCGCGCCCATCTTGCGCGCCACTGTGATGACAACTCCTCACAGCCAGCAACAAGCCCACTTCTTTCCAGAAGATATAGATCCAGCTGTAGCCCACAAGCAGATGATTGAAAGAATTGTGGAAATGAAGCTTTCAGAAAAGACTGGAGATGATACTAGTGCCTATGATGTGTACAGGGTACCATATCCTCCCCAGTACGCTGCCAAAAGACTGCCTCCAGGCATCAGTAAGCCGCCAAAGTTTGAGAAATTCAATGGCCAGGGCTCCCCCAGGGAGCATATAGCCTACTACACTACAACTATGGGCGACCTAGCAGTCGATGAAGCTTATCTGCTCAAGTTCTTTGGCTCATCCCTCACTGGGTTGACCTTTGAATGGTACTCAAGCCTGCCAGCTGGGTCAGTGGCTGATTGGCCTGATATGCAGAGAAAATTCCGCGACAGATTTCATGTCACGGAAAGGGAAATCACGATAGCAGAACTATATGCAACCAGGCAGAAACAAGATGAGACTACACTGGACTACATCAAAAGGTGGAGGAACTTAGCCATGAGATGTCGAAGGCCTCCTCATCAGGAAGATGCGGTGCAAATATGCAAGCAGAGCCTCAGAAGGGAGGTGCTAGAAAAGATGATCGGTGCCATGTCACGGAAAGGGAAATCACGATAGCAGAACTATATGCAACCAGGCAGAAACAAGATGAGACTACACTGGACTACATCAAAAGGTGGAGGAACTTAGCCATGAGATGTCGAAGGCCTCCTCATCAGGAAGATGCGGTGCAAATATGCAAGCAGAGCCTCAGAAGGGAGGTGCTAGAAAAGATGATCGGTGCAGATGTCAGAACATTTGACCGATTGAACAATATAGTGGCCGAGGTCGAGACGTTCTTGTCCAAGCGTCCGATCGCCAATGCTCCCACTATGCTGAAGGGAAAATCCAATGAGCGACGGCCATCACACTCCGAGGCCAACACCGTCGATTTCAGAACCTTCGAGTAGCAGAAGGGGAAGAAAGGGGCAGATGAAGCTCCCCCACTGGCAGATATAGCAGAAAGGAAGGATAAAGTCTCTCTGAGAGACAAGATGAGAAAAGCATATTCCTTCCCGAAAGATAAGACGGCCGCACTATTCAACTGGGCATATAAGTTCAATAAGGTAACATTGCCTGAACCCAAAAGGCCAGCAGATGCAGCAAAGAAAGACGATCCGCTGTTCTGTCCATTTCACCATGCGCTGGGGCACGCAATTGAAGATTGTTATGTCTTCAAAGATATCATGGAAGGAATGGTCAAGAAAGGTGAGCTGCAGCTGGGAGATTACCAGGTAAAGCCGCCCCATCCACATGAGCCTCCACCCTGGAGAATGGCTGCCAATATGATCTCAGTCTACCAACAGCTGCCCAAGGAGGCCGTTGAAGAATGCACCAAGCATACCTATGAAGCTTGCTTCCTCACCCCGCAGAAAGATCAGGAAGGATGGCAGATGATACCCATAAAAAGTAGAAAGAAGACTCCTGCAGCCAGTACCAGTGGAGCAGTTATTCGGGGTGTTACACCAAGGCCTGAGCCGCCTCTGATAAAGCCAATATGGCATACAACTGAGACTGGGCCAGTCATCCGGATCCCTACTCACAACCGGAGGAGACAAACTCCCCTCCCTACACATAAAGAAGTAAGCCCTGCAGCCAGGCGTCTGCAGCAATATATTAATGAGCTTGATGAGTATGAGCAGAAGAAGCCCAAGCATCTGCTAATGAAGGACTGTATACTCTGGGAACAGCTTGAAGAATTGAAAATCAAAGAGCAGCCAGAGGCAGAACAAGAAAAAGCTGAAAATGAGCCCTTCTAGGGGCAAGGGTCAGCAAAACCAAATTTTCAAAAGAAGAAGAAACGGCCCAAATCCAAGAAAGGAAAGAAGGTCACAACAGTACAATGTAACACTCTGTCAGTACTCTTTTCCTTGCCCGGGGAGGATGATGAGCCGGAAGCATCCAACGCTCCGCGAGAAGCTAACCATGCCGAAGCCTCTACCTCGGCCCATGCAACACGTTCTGGGAGAAGATGGGGACGCCCACCACCAGCCAACCATAATATCATGTTCAGAGGGGAGCAACCCTATCAAATCCCTGAACCAGAAATACGAGGTGTCCAGGTTCCTCCCCCTGCCAGTCTGTATCAAGATAAAAAGAAAGTAGATGAAGCACCTTCATTCCTGGAGTTCCTGTCCAGCTTAGAAGACGAGCAACCGTCTCATACTGCTCCAGCTAAAAGCGATAAATGTCAGCAGACAGCAGCTGGAAAGCAGAAACAGCATGAAGAAAATGAAGGAAGTAACCCTCTAGCAAAACCAGGGGCAGTCGATACAGAAGAAGCCTTCCGGGAGACCGATGAAGAAGATAAAATTGGGACTGGGCGGCAAAGGCCACAGGCACCACATGAACCTCCAAGACCCCGATGGTTAGAGGAGATGAGACTATCTAATGTCCGGGTGGGCAGTCGAGTCATGAAAATGCTGAAGAAGCTCCCTACCAGATTCTCCATCTGGGAAATTCTCTCTCTGAGCGAAGAAGCTCGCAAAGCAATCGTGGATGCCCTGCAGTCCCCGGCACAATGTGAAGCACTCCTGGCAGAAGTGAATGCTGGGCCATCAGTCACGTTCACGGAGGTTGATATGCTAATCCCAAATTCCGGCCATAATAGACCGCTGTATATGAGGGGTTCCCTGAACTGTCAGCCGATAAGCAGAATACTAATAGATCCAGGGGCTACTGTGAATATTCTCCCATACCGCATCTATCAGAAATATTACTTTGATCTGCAGCTCACCAAGGTCAGAGATATGAAGATTGCAGGATTCAACCAAAAATGTGAAACACCTCTCGGGGTAGCTGATTTCAACCTCACACTGGGCGACCTCACTACCGTGGTACGATTCTATGTAATCGACTCCAACACCACGTATAAGGCCCTGCTGGGAAGACCGTGGCTGCACGAATATCAGATAGTGCCATCCACGCTACACCAATGCATAAAATACTGCCATGAAGGAAAAGAAGAAAGGGTGTTTGCAGACCTACATCCCTTCGAAGTGTTCGAGTGCCATATGCTCGATGCATCCTATTACACCGAGGTGTCACAAAGGGATAAAGGAAAAGAAACTGTGGTCAGCCAAGAAAAGCCGGCGACGAAAGTAAGAAATTGGTCTCCGCCGCCGCCAAAGGGCTACATTAAAAAGCATGGGGTGTCTCACATCTCTTATGCTGGTGATTTTGCTCGGATCACTCCTCCTGGCATACACCCAGATGATACTGAAGAAAAGATGAAAGAAAAATACACACAGGTGGAAGTTCCTCAGGGTCTAGTCAAGCCCATAGCCAGCATAGAATACCAGACAGTGCTGCCCCTAAAGACTATGGAAATCCCTCGCTTCGGCGAACCCCCTATCATATTCTTCACCGGGGAGGCAGTCGAAGAAGATGATCAAGATTGCATGGCCCCTGAAGAAGCTGCAAACCTGATGGTACCAATTACGGGCCTGGATTATACTACCCAACGGGTTTCACAAATGTTCTCCAAGATGCAAATGCCATCGATACAACCTGCTGCTCAGAAGAAAGCATTCAAGGAGTTATGGGATCCGCCTCGAGATAGCAAGGAGCTGAGGAAGATCACACAGCACCCGGGACTGGGTTATACCCTGCAAGAATACTATGAAGCCGAGGTGGATGTCATCTCAGCCTTCTACCCGGATGAAGATTCCCCAGAAGTAGGGTATGATCAATACCCCTTTGAAGATGAAGAGATTATGTATCAATCCATAATAGACAATGAAGCCCAAGACAACCAGCCGGAGGCAAGGATGTCTGATGAGACCAAGAAGGGTTGGTGCTGGGAGAATCCATCTTGCAAAGAGGATCTGTTCCAGGCCGAAGCACAATTTGACACGGGAACCCCGGATGAAGACCAAGTAGCCAGAGAGCTGCAAGAGTGCCTGGAGTTCGGGCGCATTCTAGAAGAGTTCCGAGCTCTACATAATGATAACCTCTCAGGGGAGCCCACATTAGAAGAGCCTCTAAGCATGGAAGATTCCACTTCGAAGTTTTCCACTGAGCCAGTCACGTCCTCGGGGCAGACAGAACAGAATCCGGCCGTATTGGCCTTACACGATGCACCAGCATCTGCGGATGACCAATCTGATGAAATAAAAAATCATGAGAGCGAAGAAGATTATATCCCGGGAGGCTTTATTGATTTGCAAGAAGCCCCACCCGAAGTTGAAGACGGAGGCCAAGCCACCGTCGATGAGCTGATAGAAGTGAATCTGGGGTCAGCAGATGAGCCAAGGCCTACATTCCTCAGTGCACTGCTGGAGCCAGCTGTCAAAGAACAGTATATTCAATTTCTGAAAGAATTCTGAGACTGCTTTGCATGGACATATGATGAAATGCCAGGACTGAGTTCCGATGTGGCACAGCACCGATTGGCGATAAACCCAGAGGCAAGCCCTGTGAAGCAGCCTTCCAGGAGAATGCGCCCCGAACTGATAAATCAAATCAACAAAGAGGTCGACAAGCTGATCGATGTGGGCTTTGTTGAAGAGAACCAATATACTACATGGCTGGCCAATATAGTGCCCGTGAAGAAGAAAAATGGGCAGATCAGAATATGTGTGGATTTCAGGGACCTGAATAAGGCTTGCCCGAAAGATGATTTCCCAGTGCCAATCACTGAAGTAATGATCGATGCAACCACTGGTCATGAAGCCCTGTCGTTCTTGGATGGGTCATCCGGATATAACCAGATCTGGATTGCTGAAGAAGATAGAGTGCACACTGCATTCCGCACCCCGAAGGGGATATTTCACTACAAAAGGATGCCGTTCGGCCTCAAGAATGCCGGCGCTACTTACCAAAGAGCTATGACAAAGATCTTTGATGATTTGCTCTTCAAGAAGGTAGAGTGCTACATTGATGACCTGGTGGTGAAAACCAGCAGAAAAGAAGACCATTTGCAGGATCTGAGAGTAGTGTTCCAAAGGCTGCGCAAATATGAGCTCAAAATGAACCCTATGAAATGTGCCTTCGGCGTGTCCAGTGGAAAGTTCCTTGGGTTCATCGTCCGTCATAGGGGCATTGAGATCGACCCATCCAAGATTAAAGCTATCCAGGAGCTCCCGCCACCAAGGAATCTCCACGAGCTGAGATCTCTACAAGGGCGTTTGGCCTACATCCGACGATTCATATCAAATCTGTCGGGGAGATGCCACCCTTTTCACAAGCTCATGATGAAAGATGTACCATTCCTCTGGGACGATGGCTGTCAGGAAGCTTTTGAGAAACTGAAAGAATATCTCAAGACCCCTCCAGTACTGGGGGCACCTATTAAGGGCAAGCCCCTGATACTATACATTGCAGCCACACATTGTTCCCTGGGGGCAATGCTAGCACAGATAAATGAAGAAGGCAAAGAGCAGGCTCTATACTACCTGAGTCGGAGGCTGATTAGAACTGAAGAAAGCTACACCTATATAGAAAAGACATGCTTGGCACTAATCTTTACCGTTAAAAAGCTCCGGCACTATATGCTGTCACACGAAATCAGATTGATATCTGCAGCAGATCCGCTCAAATACATATTGACTCAGCCAGTACTGAAAGGCCGGTTGGGCAAATGGGCAGTAATTCTGATGAAATTCGATATCACATATATACCCCAGAGGGCAATAAAAGGACAGGCCGTGGCCGATTTCTTCGCAGAGCACCCTGTGCCAGAGAATGATATGTCGGGGACTGAGTTACCCGATGATGAGACATTAGAAGCCTACCAGGCTCAGTCAACTATGTGGCAGCTATTCTTTGATGGAGCATCTAGAACAGAGACGGACTCCGATGGAAAGACCAGAATACGGGCCGGAGCCAGTATTGTGCTAAGATCGCCAGAGGGGGAGGTTGTGCATACTTCCTGTTCTATAAACAAGCCCTGCACTAATAATGAGGCCGAGTATGAAGCTCTGATAATCGGGTTGCACATCAGCCTCAACATGGGCATCCAGATGCTTCAGGTATTCGGGGATTCAATGTTGATAATAAAGCAAATCCAAGGTGAGTTCGAAGTGCGAAAGCTGGAGTTGAACCCCTACCACCAAAAAGCTGTGCGCCTCATGGCGAAATTCTATCATATTGAGCTCAAGCATGTGGGCCGTGCACATAATGCCCAGGCTGATGCATTGGCAAAGCTAGCCAGCTCAATAGCAGTCCCACCGGATGAGACACTGAACATTGTTGTTATAAATTGGCGGCAAGTCCCCAACATGCTAGAAGGCTGCCCCGAAGAAAATGAAGTCACCACGATCAGTACAGAACATGCATCTGATTGGAGACAGCACCTGCTACAATGGTTTTTACACCAACAGCTGCCACAAAAAAGAGAAGAAAAGATGAAACTTCTAAGGATCAAAGATTCTTATGAATTCAGAAATGGAACTCTGTTCCGAATAATGGCAGATGCACGCAAGAAGATTTTGCTCCGCTGCCTGTCCACTGAGGAAGCTTGGCAAGCAATGAAAGAAATACATGCTGGGACGGCAGGTGCTCACCAAGCTGGCCCTAAGATGAAGATAGAAATCAAGAAGCTGGGCAACTATTGGCCCACTATGTTTGAAGATTGCTGCAAGTTTACGAAGTCATGTCAGAAATGTCAGGAGCATGCTGTTGTGCCTAGAAGGCCACCTGCCGTTCTGCACCCTACAGTCCCTAGCTGGCCGTTTGCACAATGGGGAACCGATGTAGTCGGCCCACTACCGACCTCCTCAGCCGGACATAAGTACATACTGGCAATAACAGATTACTTCTCTCGATGGGCGGAAGCTATAGCATTACGAGAAGTGACTGGTGAGCTGGTTGCCAGATTCATCAAACAGAACATTATCTTCCGGTTTGGGATCCCCAGCCGAATAATATCTGATAATGGAAGTCATTTCAAAAATCAAAAGATCTATCGGCTTGCCGAGAAGTATAAGATCGAGTGGAGGACTTCCACTCCTTACAATCCACAGGCAAATGGATTGGCAGAAGCCTTCAACAAAACGTTGTGCACCTTGTTGGCTAAAGTCGTCAGTTCTAATAAGAAGGACTGGGAAGAAAAGATGTATGAAGCTCTATGGGCATACCGCACTGTCTTCAAGACACCTACAGGGTGCTCGCCATACTCACTGGTATACGGCTCAGAGGCAGTAGTTCCACTGGAGCTGGAAGTCCCATCACTCAGGGTGGCAGTCCAATATGACCTGGCCCGTGGTGAACAAACCAATGCAGAAAGAAGATTACAAGAATTGGCTGAATTGGAAGGGAAGCGCCTCCAAGCTCAGAAGAATATCCAGATGTACCAGGCCTGCATGGCCACTGCATTCAACAAACTCGTAAAAGGACGAGAATTTAAGAAAGGTGACCTCGTCATGGTCAAGAAAAGAGAAGTTATGGCGTCCAACCCAAAAGGAAAGCTGAATCCTAATTGGGAAGGTCCTTATGTGATATATAGGGTCTACGAAGGAGGGGCCTACATGGTTGTTAACCATCGAGGGGAAATCCAATTCTCACCACTCAACGGTAGACACCTAAAGCAGTATCATGCTGCCCAACCAATATTCCCTGAGTAATCAGGCTAAAAGTCACCCATTTCCTTGGTCTAGCGGCACTCCGCCCTGACCGAGCTACCCTACTCCCTTAGTCTAGTGGCACTCCGCCCTAACCAAGCTACCCTTTCCCTTGGTCTAGCGGCACTCCGCCCTGACCGAGCTACCCTTCTTCTTGGTCTAGCGGCACTCCGCCCTAACCGAGCTATCCTTTTTCTTGGTCTAGCGGCGCTCCGCCCTAAC
Source organism: Amorphophallus konjac (assembly GCA_022559845.1). NCBI lineage: Eukaryota > Viridiplantae > Streptophyta > Magnoliopsida > Alismatales > Araceae > Amorphophallus > Amorphophallus konjac. The sequence continues at coordinate 23,663,586 of CM040121.1, forward strand.
CAAGCTACCCTTCTTCCTTGGCCTAGCGGCACTCCGCCCTAACCAAGCTACCCTTCTTCCTTGGTCTAGCGGCACTCCGCCCTAGCCGAGCCATCCCTTATCATGATCTAATGACAGTCCGACTTGTTACCCTCCCAAAAAGAGGGGAAGAGAGAATAAAAGAATGAAAATAAATAAAAATGGGGTTAAAAAAATAGAGATACCCTGCCGGTCTTGTTCAGGTTTTCCGAGCAAGGGCAAAAATGGTTAAAACCCAGCTGTGGTGAAAACCCGAAAGGGCACTGCAGGCAAAATCGGGTACCCCGCCACGTGAAAATCCGGAAGGGCGCGTGGGCAAAAGCAAGAGGGGGCTGGCTCTGGTGAAAACCCGAAAGGGCGCTTGGGCCAGTAATATGGTGATCCTAAAGAAACCTCACCTCCCGTCATAAACTTCTCGTCGATCGGCCGGCACCTTGTCCGATCAACGATCAAATCCACCCAGTACGGACCCTACGTCTGTCCTGATAAAAGCCCTCATACCTTGTCCCAGGTCCCACCATGATGAAACCTGCTGCTGATCAATGGGCACACTCACCCGATCAGCAATGAAACCTGTCCGGCTTAGACCGTACGTCTATGCCGATAAAACCTATGAAATCCTTTGCACCGATATAAACCCAATATCGATGATGAAACCTGCTGTTGATCGATTGGTACATTGCCCGATCAATGATGAAACCTATCCAGGCCAGACCTTTCGTCTATCCTGATGAAACCTATGAAAATCCTTGCATTGGTATAAACCCAATACCGATGATGAAACCCGTTGCTGATTGATTGGCGCACTGCCCGATCAATGATGAAACCTATCCGGCTTAGACCTTACATCTATCCCGATGAAACCTATGAAATCTTTGCATTGGTATAAGCCCGATACCGATGATGAAACCTGCTGTTGGTCGATTGGCACCCTGCCCGATCAGTAATAAAACCAGCCCAGGGTAGACCTTACGTCTATTCTGATGAAGATTCATAAGATCCTTGCATTGGTATAAACTCAATACCGATGATGAAACCCACCTTTGATCAATGGGCACCCTGCCCGATCAACAAAGAAACCCGTCCTATCAAATTTGCATATCCCTTTATGTCCCGCCGTGATGAAACCTACCATTGGTCGATCGGCACCCTGCCCGATCAATGATAAAACCAGCCCAGTGTAGACCTTACGTCTACCCTGATGAAACCTATAAAATCCTTGCATCGGTATATACCCAATACCGATGATAAGAGCATGCACTAATGAAGCAGCACATCGCCTGATCCGTGCTGAAGTCCCGATTCAGGAAACATATGTATATATATATATAAAATAGGGTTAAAAATAGAGATACCCCGCCAGATTTGTTCGGACATCCCGGATAAGGGCAAAAATGGCCAAAAACCCAGCTGTGGTGAAAACCCGAAAGGGCACCGCAGGCAAAATCGGGTACCCCGCCACGTGAAAACCCGAAAGGGCGCGTGGGCAAAAGCAAGAGGGGGCTGGCTCCGGTGAAAACCCGAAAGGGCACTTGGGTCAGTAATGTGGTAATTTAAAAGTTCCATGCCAACCGGCACGCTACCTTTACCTCCCTTCTATTGATGAAGCCTTCCGTCGGTCAACTGGTTCCACGCCCCACCGATGATAAAACCTTTCCAGGATAGACCTTACGTCTGTCCTGATGAAATCTACGCACCCTCTTTCAAACGTCCCACCGACGATGAAACCCATCACCATTTTACTAAAGCCTATCCAGTTCAGACCTTACGTCTGTCCTGATAAAACCTACGCATTTCTTGACAATGCCCCACATGCGATAAAACCTATTGGAATAGACCTTACGTCTGTCCTGATGAGACCTACACCTTCACACACTTCCCACCGTTGGTCGATTGGCACCTCGCCCGATCAATGATGAAACCCTATCCAGTCTAGACCTTTCGTCTATTCTGATGAAACTTATAAAATCTTTGCATTGGTATAGACCCAATACCGATGATGAAACCAGCTGTTGATCGACGGGCACCCTGCCCGATCAATGATGAAACCATGCAGTTTAGACCTTTCGTCTATTCTGATGAAAATTATGAAATCTCCTTGCATCGATATAAACCCAATATCGATGATGAAATCAATTGTTGGTCGACCGGCACCTCGCCCGATCAATGATGAAGCCCTACCTAGTTTAGACCTTTCGTTTATTCTGATGAAACTTATAAAACCCTTTGCATCGATATAAACCCAATATCGATGATGAAACCAACTATTGATCGACTGGCATTTCGCCCGATCAAGGATGAAACCCTATCCAGTTCAGACCCTACGTCTGTCTTGATGAAAACCACATATCCTTCAAATGTCCCACCTGCCATAACCTCTACCCAGTCTAGACTTTCCGTCTATTCTGATGAAACCCCTTCTTTCACATTCCTGCAAATTGTCTCCCTCATAGCACATATTGCCAAGAGGGACGTTTGCTGATACCAACACAATCCGGTTTAAGCACCTCCTCGGATGCCCGTCACGCGGTGGAGCGAGTTCCCCATCCTTTCTCTGAAGGGGTGGACGCTCTCCTGCTAGATACGAGCCATTCACATGAGGGGTTGCTAAAACCACTACCCCACTTCCCCGAAGTGATGAAACCACATGGTAAACAAGATGGATACACATGAAGCCAAAAGATTTCTTTTCATTACGAAGTGAGTACATAAGGGGCCCCGAGGGGACGCTGTGTCACAAAAAAAAGGGGAGAGAAAGAGATGGGAAGAGAAGAAAGAAAAGAAAAGAAAGTGAAGATAATTCATGGCCGCCGAAAGATATCTTCAAAGGCCAGAAGACCAACATAGGGGGCGGCTCCTAACTCATGAAGGCGCGCTTCCTCCTCCTGAAGCCTCATGGACAGGTCCTGGAAAGACATCACCCGACCCTCCAGTAAAGCCACCTCCTCGGTGGACTGTGGCCGAATAGAAGATAATTGCTGCAGCTCGGCCCGAAGTTCAGTGAGTTCCGCCTCCAAAACGGCTACCCGTTTCTGGATAGCCTCCTCCCGCTGAATAATGCTCTGTAGCTCGGCCTGGCGTTCATCAAGTGTCAGCGTCAGCTTTTCCACCTCGGATTTGCATTCTGACCTCTGCAACTTCAACGCCGTCAGCCTGTCAACCATGGTCCGTGCTAGGAAGTCTCTCCGATGCACGAATTTCAACAAAAGCAAGACCCGCTGAGCCCATGTGTCCAAAGGGCAGCCCATGGCTTGCAGGCCAGCGGTGAGGCGATTGGCGATTTCCTTCAGCTGTAGATATGTCAAGCCAGGCTGAGACTCTACTAGCTGGCGTAACATGTCCAGATGCTGCCAGACGAAGCTGTCAGGAGAAGTAAAGCCAAAGGAAGCAGATGCGACGACTTCAAAGGTCACCTCTCCGTCAATATCTGCCCATAGTCCAATGCCCGCTTGGGAGGACGAAGAAGGCAAATCTGCCGAAAGAGCTAGCCGGCATTTCTCTGTACTCCCCTGCTGGGCTGAAGACTCCTCCTCTGCTGCTGCCTCGGGAGCTACACCTTGAACATCCGCGGGAGGAGAATCAATGAATAATGGGGTTATCTCTGCAATCGAGACTGCACCTTCAGCTGCTCTTTTGGTGATGGGGACAGAGGTGCCTTAGACTGTGCAGGCAGGAATTCGGACTCTGTAGCCACTATGGCAGGAATTGCTAACTCGGGCGCAATTGACATTACTGCGGCCGGTATGAAAGCGGAGCTCCTGGCCGGATCTGCTTCGGCTCTAAGATCTGAAGCCCTGGCAGGGATGACACTTTCTTCTGCAGCCCCCAAGTCTAATGATGCCAAGTCTGTCGAGGACTGTATCCGCACTGGCACAGGGCGAATGATCTCAGGAGCCCCCGTGCAAGTTAAAGGCAGAAAAGGAACAATAGCCCAATCTACAAGAGAAATGTCCATGAAGGATGTGGAGGTGGCCAAGGTAGCAGCGACAATACTCTGAGACCAAAGCAAAGCGACCTTCAGCACTAAATAAAAGAAACAAATGAAGCAGCATACATGAAGAACAACCCACCTTTGAAGCAGGGTCCGCACCCTCGAAATGGGGCGAAAGAGAAGAAAGCTCCGTGGCCGAAATGGCGAGTGGTGGAGTTATGTCAATCTCAGTATCGAGCCCGGCAAACTCCTCCTGAAATTCTTCCTCAGAGGATAACACTGATAGTTTGGCGGGTCGAAGAGACGGAACACCTTTCGCAAGTACAGGAGGGGCTTCTGACTTGGAAATACCTTCCCCTTCGCTGCCGCTGAAATCTACTTCCTCCTCATGGGAGACGACCTGGGAGCTGCCCGAAGATATTTCCACACTAGCTATATGCTGGGCCGGCACCTCTAAAGCATGGCGGGATGTAGATCGAGTGATTATGCGTCTGGCCGGAATAGTACTCTGCTTTGGCCGAGTCTTGTGACCCTCCTGTGGTCGAGGCAGCTCTTCCGTCATCATCATGGCCTCGGCTTGCTCCCCGACTGCCACTGCTACAAGAAGAGAAAACTTCTGAGAAGTATAGCAAAGAAAACAACGGAAGTATGAAACAAATGGAAAAAGCACATTTACCCTCCTCCTCGCCAACCGGGGTGGGAGAAGGCAGTCTTGTGTCCGTCTCCACAGGCGCTTCAACCTGCTCCTGGGCTGTATCAGATAAAAAGAAGCTCAGCCTCAAAGAACTCCCTAGGAGATTGGTCAAGACGACAAAGGAAGTTCCAGCTACAAGCTATCACCGTCACCTTCGGCAGATGCCTGTGCGGCCTCCCTCTGAGATGCGAATGCGTCAAATGAAGGGATATCCGGAAGAGGGGTTCCAGCTTCCTTCGCAGTCGAAACCGACTTCCGGGTCCGAGCAACCTTGGCCTTCTTGGCCTTGGCGACTGCAACCTTCACCACAGAAGGCTTCCTCTTCTTGCCCGGAGGCAGGGGAGTGGTCGTAGGTGCTGCTTCAGGAATTTCAAAGTGGGCAGGTTTCTCAGCTTGAGCAATTATCTTCCTGTAAAGCCCCTGCCGCTTTATGTCTGGTCTATCTGTGCGAGACACGAGAAAGACAGTCATAGTCAACATATGCAAAACATGACAATAAGAAGAAAGAAGCCATGATCAAACAAACAAGGAGCACACCTGCTGGGCCGTCGTAAAATGTGGAAAGCGGCCAATACATATAAGCTACCTCCTTTGATCGGGAGGCGGCCTCCTTCACAAGCCAGCATACATCGCCAATAGTCTGACACTTCTCCGTCAGGGCGGCCAAGTCCTTATGGCCATGGAAATCAAGGCAATGAAATAGGCCGAGGTAATCTATGCACCAGGCGTCAACATAATGGAAAGAAACAAAAAGCTGCTTATTTAGAATGACAGCTACCGGGCTCTCCACTGTCAGCCCGTGGACATTTAACAGTACAAAAAGCCAGGAGGTGTGCTGATAATATGACTGGGTGCGGTCCTCCCTCCGCACAAAGGCCCTGTAAGGATGAAACCTGTCTGCCGGACCCCTCCAAGAAGTAGCCTTCGAGAGTGGTTCCTCCGGGGGGAATGGATACTGCACCTCCAAATGAGTGTCCCCTATGTGGCCCAGCTGTCTCAAGTCTTTGGTGAAAGTGTCTACATCAACTTCAGAAAAGACAGGAGTGGGTAGTTCCGCACCCGCCTCCTTCAAAGACCGACGGGCAGCGATATAAGCTTCTGCCTCCCTCTGGTGCTGGGAATAAAGCCTCCTCAGATGGACCTCGTCAATGTCAAATACAGGCCCTGATTGCCGCTTCAAAAAGGAGCGCTCGGCCACATCCCAGAAAGCGCCTCTGCCATCTTTATAAAAATTGGTGCGTATGTTCCACCACTTGATATAGTCTGATGAGACCCGAGGGAGACGATTGGAGACAGTCGAGACCCTGAAAGTTGTGTCTTCCCGACGATGAAAGAAATCCCACCATATCCGACCGTCGCCGGCAATACTAGACCCGTGCTTGGCCCAGCTCTCCAGAGGAAACTGAGCAGCCGATGGAGGGATATGCTGGTCGTAACCAAAATTTCTGCCAAAGCGGAAGGGATAATAGGGCTCCAAAATGAGCAGGCCCCCCTTCCTGAAAACTAATACACTGGGCCGTATGGCCATGGCCCACCTCACCAATTCTGGTTCTAAAAGAGGCCGGGTGGCGGCGACCCCCGAAACAGGATGGACATAAGCCTCCACCTCCTCCATTTTGCACTCCCTCTGAGGGTCCACCAAGGGAGCTGAACCTGCTGCCAAGCTCCAAAAGTGAATGCTGCCAGGTGCGTCTACAGGCACTCTTATTAGCCTACCCCTCATCTTGAACAGCTGTTCTGAGAAAGGACCAGGTTCAGCGCTAGCAAACTCAATCATACGAGGGAGCAGTGTGTCTGACTGCAAAGTTCTCGGGGCCAGCTCAGGGAAAATGCTGCAAACCCAGGCATTGAAGAAATGAAAGGGACCCACGGTCCTCGAAGAGCGGGGGGTCCGATGTCTATGCAAGTCCCCCAAGGATTTGTAAACTAAACACAGAGCCACTGGGCACAGAGACAATCGCATCCCCCAAGCCATCTGGCAGGCCGGATATATAGCCTCTGGTCTAATAATCGTCTCGTCCCCTTGAGGGAGAGCGAAAGTGCATAGCCAGAAAGTCAAATAGGCTGCACAATGGGTGATGGGATCAACCCCTGCTGGGTTCGGGCCATCCGCGTCGGTCCGGCGCAATGAAGCTGGCAGTGCTGACTTGTAACGGGGGGCCCTGACCTGTTTACCGGAAGTCAGCCCTACGGAAGGAAAGTCTGCGTACCTCAAGGGACCCCCGAAGAAATATTGTATCCACTGCCCCACACGGACTCTCAGTCGGCTGCTCTTTTCCCGGGCTTGATAGCCTTTGGAGGACCCCCTACTGTAGGCCAAACAGATGGACCGGTAAGCTTTCATCAGATACCGGTATGCATAACCGAAAGAATAGCTGCCCTCTCCATTAGAGCGTCCTTGATGGAATCGTCCAGGCAGACCTCCTCATATGGCTCCCCGTCCATGGGTAGGCCAGAAAGCTGCGATAAACTCCAGAGGTCGAGGGATGTCTCGCCTTCCGCTGTATAGAATGTATTGAACTGCGGGCAGAACACTTCAAGCATGCCGCAACACAATCCCCGAGAGACGGGATAGCGGAACCTGGAGGCAAATACACTGTGGTATATCCCAGCTCTAACCAATAGAGGGGCATACTCCTTCAAAACATATTCTGTGAACTCCACTGCTCCAACCCTAAAAAGATGGGCGTCTGTCAACTTGGCATCTCCAAACCAGCCGGCAGCCAGCTGATATTTAAACTGAACGGCCAGGCAGTTAAGAACAAATGGCTCGTCTCTATAACCCCACTTCGCAGGAGCCAAAAAGAGTCCGAATGAGGTCTTCTCTCGGTGGACACGGCCGGTGGTATGGTCCCACCTTGCAGGGGTGAACTCTGGGGCCCGGGTCAGCATCTTCTTCTCGGGTTCTAAATCGGAGATGCCCAGCACAGCATTCCAGTCCCTCTGTTCACCTGGGAGATATATGGCTCGGGCTCGATAGACAGAGCCCTTCATGCTGTCTCTATCGGCAAGTATTGCCGCTTCCACGGAACGGGCAATAAGAACATCCCGCATTCCGCGTATGGTGAAAGTCCGAACAAACGGCAGCAAATGACGATCCTTCGGCAAGTCCGGGCGGTAGTCAGCAGCTCTCCTGAATTCAGCACCTTCCAGGGAAGAATAAACTTCAGCGGTCGATACGGTGTCAGTTTCAGAATCGGAAGATTCGTCGACACTAGCAATCTGGTCATAGCCAAAGCTCAGGCTGTATACGTTCAACCAGTTGACTTTGGCCCGAGATATGTCCGGCTGAGCCGATGAACTTGTTCCAACAGCTCCGGAAGATGCAACAGCAGAACTGGAAGCCATGTCAGCACCTGCAGTCAGAGAAAGACAAGGAAGGAAACATCAGAAAGATGAATGGGCACGAAACAATAAGATAAACAAATTCTCAACAAATTTCGGCAGCATCTCCTCTTGTCCGAGGTATGCCCAAGAAGAATAGGGAGTCACCCACCAAGAGGGAGTGATCCCGAGCATAAAATGGGACTCAATCCCGTATATATAGCGGACCTACCCCGAAAAATCGGCAAAAAGGGGGGGGGGGAAATGACGCTCCCGGGGAGGGAAAGCTCACAGCTCACCGCCACCGCCGAAATGAAGAGAGAGAAGAGGAAGTGAGAAGTGAGGGTAAAAAACCCTCTCGGAGAGGTTAAAAAGAGGAAGAGAGGGGCTTCCCGGCGCGAAACAATGCGCGCCGAGAACCCTCCCTCTACCGAATGGAAATGCGCGCCGACAACCAGCCTAGTGCGCGCCGAGAAGAAGCTGCCGTGGACGCTCGCGCCGAAGGTTCCCGCGCCGACAACCAGGCCGATGGGCGCGCCGAGAAGCATCTGACGCTCGCGCCGACAAGCTCGAAGATGCCCGCGCCGACATCTGTTACGCCGGGAGGGTCACGCCGAGAAGCTTACGGCCCTCGTGCGAAGGGTTCCAAATTGATGACAATGAAGCTAGAAAATATAGAGATGAAAACATGAAAATGAAAGATGGATATGCAGAATGTTACTACAGCAACATGATCAAGCTGAAGGACAATGTCAAGGATAAAACTGAGGAATATACCCTCGAATGATGAAAGACACCTGCAGACCCCGTGTCGCTTATTCTGCGCTTACGCTGCCCGCAGTTGGGGGGCATTTGTTGACACCTTGAAAATGAACAGGGGTGGAAGCATAACTGAAAAGAAGATCAGACCAACAGTGGAAGACCACTGATGAAGCTCGACAGCCGTTTACCCGGTTGAAGTCTCCGCCAGCCGAGCTGATGTCCGGTGCCATCGTCAGTCAAACGGCAGCACTGATAAAGCAGCAGTCATTCGACTGATAAGACCTCCAAGCACACTCTGATGAGAAGCCGGAGCCGACAAATGAAGATTGCGAAGGCTTTTGCAAAGTCAGGACAAATGAAGAATCCTCTCCACAGATTACACACCCGGCCGAAGTCTGTCAGACTGAAGCTGATGTCCGGTCTTGTCACCGTTCGGATGACAATGCCGATGAAACATACCCGGTTTTGTCGTCATTCAGACGGCAATACTGATTAAACCCCAGTTTGTTCACTGATTGAGCCTCAAGACGATCTCAACAAAGTCATGTCTCTACTAAAGGGGGCCTTATTCGGTTCTGATGAAGATTAATTCAAAAAATATATATATATAAAGAGAAGCCTAAGGCACGTATGAGGCCTGAAGGCACTAGATGGGCCGGCCATTTGGGCTTCTGATAATGGCGCCGGGAACCTCCACAGGGGGCTACTTGTCGCGCCGGGAGATGTCTCGAATGGAACAAGCCGCACCGACTGCCCTCCACCGAGAGGACAGAGGGATGAGAGCTATAAAAGCAAACCCTCTTTGAAATGGGGAGGAGATCGGAAGCCAGGCCATCGATCGAAAAGAAAGAAAAGAGAAGAGACCAGAGAGAGAGAGAGCTCCTCCGCTAAAAAAAAGAAAGAGAGAAGAGACCGATCCCAAGGGAAGAAGCTCCAGGTGGGCATCGGGGGAGGGAGAGGAGTCAATGCTCCGCCCTCCCCCATGTTTGTTTTCTCTTTTCTTCTGCTTCATGTGATTGTTCCAAGTTTTATCTTGATTCATGCAATGTAGCCGAGACATCTCGGCATCTGTCTGTTCCCCTTTCCCTCACTCTCTCCCTGTAATCGGTTTGAGTATTGGAATGGTGTTTCATATGGGTTTTCTCACCATGTGTCTTCCGTGATGGGCATCGCCAAACGAATGGATATATATGTATGATGGGTTATAGTTTGAGCCTGATTTTTGCTTCTTCTGAAGCCCTATTGCCCTTCCCTGTGTTATCTGTAAACCAGTAGCATGATGATCCGATTTGCCTGTTTCTTTTCTCTGCTTCGTAGCACCATCAGTGCTCACCCCAGAGCCCGGAACAGACTATCCCTTGGCTGCTGGGATGGAGCCGTGCTATGCAATGATCGAAGCTTGAGAAACTCCGGGGTTCTAAGCGCGCGTGCTTTATCCGTTGATGTCATCGAAGTCGCCTCTGGGGCCAGAGACAGCCATCTCTTGGCTCCCAGGGTGACGAATGACCATATCAAGTTTGTCCCCAAGCTCTGCGTGATAATGGCGATGGACAGGGGCATTCAGACTTCGGCCTCCCAGATGCCTCTCGAACCCTAATACTCCTTTGAATTCTAGACCTAATCCAACTCAGAGTGGATGCCTTGAGCAGTTTAGAGCCCATAGAGTCCGTCAGTTTCTGCCCAAACCACCATTAAAACCAAAAATAGAGTACCGTAAAACCCTGAACCCCTCTCGGTGCCCTCACCATTTCGGCCTCCAGAACAGTGAAATAGGTGAACAGCCCTCGGCGCGGGTCTTTCCGCGCCGATTACCCCATTCTACCCACGCCGAGGGCTTCCCTCTGGCCAGTCACCAGAGCCCAAACCCCACGAAGCAGCCTTCCCGGCACGGCTACAATCCCCTTTGCATTTGCTTCCCGGCGCGCTGAACAGTAACCTGGGAGGATTCCTCCCGGCGCGAAGCTTCCTGCGCCGAGAGCTCTTGCCATTTGCTCCCCGGCGCGCCCAATAATGACTTCTGAAGGACTCTTCCCGGCGCGAAGGTTTTGGCGCCGGGAACCCCCCTTTTCAAGCCAAAAACCTCCTTCAAGTCTTAAAACCCTTGCTGCTACTAAAAAACCCTAAAAATACCCTTGTGAGCTGCTCAACAGAACCCTACCCTCTGTCAAGGGATGCCTCGGGCCATCACACGCACCTCGGGGATGACAACTAGTGGGAGCAACTCCCCTTTTTCTACGCGGTTTCTCGAACTCGATCGGCTTTTATAAACCCTCAGACCAAGGAAGCTCTGCCACTGCATAAGCTTCTACGGTCTCAAAAGGGATATCAAGATATTGCTCCAAGCATACACAGGCGCCAGGGGTTCCATACCCCTCTATTTTTGGCTTTCACCCCGACATTCAGTGGGTGATCGTCTATCATTCCCTGGCAAATGTTAAGTCCAGGGGAGATGCTGTCAAAATTCTCCCAGGATGCCAGAGATGACATGAAACCCATCCCCGGGACCTTATCTATCAGTGGTGACAGAGGCTCCTTATACCCTATTGTTCCCCTCCCAATCTTTTTATGTTCCCGGCCTTCCTTGGGAACCTATACCAAAACAGGTCGAAGTCTAGTGAATTGAGCCATTCAATGCCCTAGGGCCCATTTGCCTCAACCCTAACCAATATGAAACCCAAAACAGAGTACCGTAAGCTCTGTTTCTTGTCCCGGCGCCCTCACACCTCTCGGCCCAGCCTACAGTGAACCGGGTGAACAGCTCCCGGCGCCACTTCTTCAGGCGCCGAGAACCACCAGGAATATCTCCTCTCCTGCACGCCGGGAGCCCCTACGCCTTGGCCTTCTTCCCTGCGCGCCGGGAGCCCTCTCTGCATCCTCATGCGCCGAGAACCTAACCCCCTTTGCATCCTCATGCGCCGAGAACCTAACCCACTGGCATTCTTCTGGCGCCAGGAACCTATATGCACACCCAATCTGCCCCAGGAGCCTACTCCTCCATATAATTGAACCCTCCCCCCCATTACTTTAACTCAGCCCATCCAGGGATGCCTATGAGTCATCATATCTGGCCCGGGGATAAATTTAAAAGGAAACTGGATTCCCTTATCCTCCGCCATCGGATTTATGAACAACCCCTCTTACTCGTGTGGATTCTGTCACTGCATGAGTCCCGCTAGCTTTCCGAAGGGAAGATCATACATTACCCTATAGTCCGTATATAGGGGTCGAGAGGCTTGATCTCTCTCTTTCTCTCGGCTTTCACCTCGGCACTCCGTGGGTGATAGCCTATTTCCCTCTGGGCGTAACCCAGATTAAGAGGAAAGGCTGTCGAAATACCGATCGAAGCTTTAAACCTATATCATGGTCATGGCTCTGCCTTTCCGTGGTGGACATCTTCTATCTCCTTGTTCCCACCAAGTATAACTGTTTTGAACCGCCAATCACACGATCTAGTCTGTTTCTGTGGTTGATGTTATTATCTTACCCGCCTCCCTGGCCCTGGTAGGAAGTTTAAAATTAAGCATGTGAACATCTGTTCGCCTTACGAGGCCTCCTACTTTTAGCGTTTAATCAAGGGTTGTCCTTCCTTAGAAGGATGTAATTAACGTCATAACGTTCATGGTATGACGGACTTCTAGTCCAGACACGATCACTCACAATCGACTGACCATGTCAGATCGAGCGCATAATAAAATTGTCACTTCGGTGACTGGCACGCCAATGAACCAATAAATAAATAAATCAATAAATGATAAATCAATCCAATAAAAATAAAATAAATAAATATAAATAAAAATCCAGCGTCCACACCTGCCCGAGGGCGAAACGGCGAAAAACGCCCAAAAAAATTGACCACGCCCACGTGCCTCCACCGGAGAGGGGGAAATCAAACGGGAAGACCCCTAGGGACCCCTAGCATGTTTCTAAGCCATCAAAACGTGAAATCATGGCTCAAATCCATAGATCAGGCGAACTCTCCCAAAATCATGCTTTTGCCCAAACCCGCTCTGATGTGACACACCCTTGGACCAAAATGAACAAGCACAATTTACAATTCAAACGGACCGATAATGGCGACCGCTCACCCGATGCTCACCCAAGACCCGGGGTATCTTGGAAATGCCAAGGAGAGGTTGTGAGGGCTGGGCCCTTGCTGGTAGAGGGCCAGCAAGGCCTAGGTTAATTCCCAAGGGTAATGGCAGCCCAATTCAAGGGAGCCGACGAGGTGCCAAGGCACGGGTTACTCTCCTCACCCCACTGTGATCTCTTGAAGCAAAGAGCTCAAGGATCGGGCTCTCACTCTCACGGCCAGCGGAGTTTATGAACTAATATTAGAAAGAACAAGCACTAAATGGAGCTAGGAGTGGAGCACTTACTCGACCAGTTTGAAGAAACTGGTCCCGCTCGGAGACATGGGCGAGCGGGGAAGCGTGGGTTCCCCACACGCCGCGCCGGGGTAGCTTGACATGCTCAAATTGTTACAACACTACACCCCATGCAAGGGGGGGATCTAGGGGTGGGGTTCAACTGATATTACATTCAAAACTACCTCCACACAGGGAGGGGCCTTCAGCCGGCCAAGCGGGGAGGGGTGACACCGACTAGCGATCAACAAGGAAGCCGATGTTGGTTCTATCCGCTGTCTATGCTTCAGGACTGAGTGATGGTTATCACGATGCTGTGGCCACTCCAGAATTTTTCCGAAGGCAAGACCACTTGGAGATTCTTCGTAGCTGGATCGGGATGATTCTTGAATTTTGTTGATTTCTTTGGGAACCGCTGCTGGTCGGGGTAGTTCAGGCAAACCTTTGTCTTGCTGCACCAAAATCTGAAATTACTTGGTTATGGCATCGTAGACTAGGACATGCTAGCTACAATGTCTTGCATAAACTCTTGAAGCATTCAATGGTAAAAGGTTTGCCTGAACTATCCTTTAAACAAGAAAATAAATTGTGTGATGCATGTGCCCTAGGTAAACAAACTAGAAAATCATTCAAGGGAAGATCTGAAAATACATCATCCAAACCACTCGAGCTAATTCATATGGATCTATTTGGCCCAACCAGAACTGCTAGCTTAAGTGGTAGAAAATATGGATATGTCTTGGTGGATGATTTTTCTAGGTTCACATGGGTTTTCTTTCTCACACATAAAAATGATGCTTTTGATGAGTTTCAGGCACTCTACATGAAGATAAAGCAGGATGGTGAGTTTAAACTTTCCAAGATTCAATCTGATCATGGTGGTGAATTTGAAAATGCTAACTTCTATAACCTTTGCAGGGCTGAAGGCATTTCACACCGATTCTCTTCACCAAGAACGCCGGAGCAAAATGGTGTAGTTGAAAGGAGAAACCGAACACTTGTAGAGATGGCAAGAACTATGCTTGCTGAACGGCAACTTCCAAGGAGATTTTGGGCTGAAGCGGTAAACTCGGCATGTTACATTATCAACCGCTCTATGGTAAGGCCACACACCAAAAAGACTCCTTATGAGTTGCTAAAAGGTAAAAAGCCCTCTCTCTCTCATATGAAAGTGTTTGGATCAAAATACTTCATCCACAATAATGACAAAAGAGATCTAGATAAATTCGAGCCCAAAAGCTATGAAGGTATATTTCTTGGATATTCTGATAGATCTAGGGCTTATAGAATTTATAACATTAAGAGTCAAACTGTGGAAGAATCACCACATGTTTCCTTTGATGAATATCATGATTCTAACAATGATAACTCTTGCAGGAAAAATGATGAAGATGGGGAATTCCTAAGCATGAAGGACAAGTGTGATCCTCCACAAGAAGAAATAAAAGAAGATGGTAACCTAGCTGAATCAAGCAATGCAAGGGATCAAGCTCCAGGAGACGGTAACGATTCTACAAACATTAGAATTCTTAAGGATCATCCCTTGGAGAATGTCCTTGGCAGCTTGAATGACCCACCTAGAACAACGTCACATTTTAAGATTGTGGAAGAATTAGATCAACTTGCTCTTGTCTCACAGCATGAACCCAAAAACATTGATGAAGCCTTAAAAGATGAAAACTGGATAAATTCCATGCAAGAAGAGTTAAACCAGTTTGAAAGAAACCAAGTTTGGCATCTTGTTCCTAGACCTTCGTCACAATCTGTCATAGGCACTAAATGGGTCTTTAGGAACAAACTAAGTGAGGATGACAAGATAATAAGAAATAAGGCTAGATTGGTGGCTCAAGGGTATAATCAAGAGTTTGGGGTAGACTTTGATGAATCTTATGCCACGGTTGCTAGACTTGAAGCCATCAGAATCTTACTTGCCTTTGCATGCTCTCTTAGAATAAAGCTTTATCAAATGGATGTCAAAAGTACTTTCTTGAATGGCTTGATCAAAGAAGAAGTCTATGTTGAGCAGCCCCCTGGCTTTGAGAATTCTAACAATGCAGATTTTGTATACAAGCTAGACAGGGCGCTTTATGGACTTAAGCAAGCACCAAGAGCTTGGTATGAGAGACTAAGCTCATTCCTCATTGAAAAAGGGTACACACGAGGTAAGGTAGATCAAACACTTTTCACCAAGAAGCAAGGTAAGAACATCTTGATTGTTCAAATTTATGTTGATGATATTGTGTTTGGTTCTACTAAATCTGAAATGTGTGAGGAATTTGCTAACCTCGTGACTAGCGAATTTGAGATGAGCCTAATGGGAGAACTTCAATTCTTTCTCGGTTTGCAGGTCAACCAAGGAGAAGACGGATGCTTCATAAATCAAGCCAAATACATTAAGGAGCTGTTGAAAAGATTTGACATGGCAAACAGTAAAATCATTGCAACTCCTATGAGCACCTCAACTTCACTGGATTCGGATGAAAATGGTAAATTGGTGGATGCAAAGGTCTATAGAGGTATGATTGGTTCTTTGCTTTACTTGATTGCATCCCGACCGGATATCCAGTTTAGTGTTTGCCTTTGTGCTAGATTTCAAGCTAGTCCTAGAGAATCCCATTTGACTGCCGTCAAACGTATCCTTCGATATCTTGCCGGCACTCAAGATTTGGGATTGTGGTATCCGTCATCATGTGATTTATCTCTTATATCTTATTCTGATGCGGACTACGCCGGATGCAAGCTGGATCGCAAGAGTACTAGTGGCTATTGTCAGTTTCTAGGCGGGTGTTTAGTTTCTTGGGCCTCCAAGAAACAACACTCGGTTGCCCTCTCAACCGCGGAGGCAGAATATGTTGCTGCGGGGAGCTGTGGCACCCAAGTGTTGTGGATTAAACACCAACTCCAAGACTACTTGGTGGATCTCGGTTGTGTCCCGATTTTGTGTGATAACACTAGTGCTATCAACCTTGCCAAAAATCCAGTCCAGCACTCTAGGACTAAGCATATTGAGATTAGGCATCACTTCATTAGAGATGAGGTCGGTAAGAAAAACTTTGAACTGCATTTTGTTGATACATTGAATCAGATTGCTGATATCTTCACCAAGCCCTTGTGTAATGACAGGTTTTCAACACTCAGAAGGGAGCTTGGTCTTTGCCGACCTCAGGCCAACAAACCTTGATATGATAATCTTGTTTCATTTAGTTGTGTGTTGTTGCATTTGTTCATGCATTATTTATATGTCAATGTGTCATTTTGCACATGGTGCCGCATTGTATGTAGATGCATAATAATGAATTGAGTTCATGTTTCTAATGCATTTATGTAGCATCATTCTCGCATGGCCGTGGTATATCAAATGTTGATGTATGGAAGGACATGTTATGCTTGCCTCGAAACACTCAATATGCGTGAGCTTTCACCTCCGCCAAGTACCATGTGTCAATGTCGCATATAGGCCATATAGTACGGGGGAGTTGTCCTTGTGCATCACTCATGCATATGTTTCATCTTCATTGTGTTGTATTTAATAAGTGTACAACCATGTGTTGGGTCATGCACATCATTTCTGCCAAATTCATGACAACCCCTGCATGTTTCAGGTCATTCTCCTCTTGACTGTTATCATTACATGTGCTTACAAACATCACTCCTTCGTGCATCCATTGTATATACTTAGGGGGAGTTTTGTTGAATCTCTTAACCTCTCGCAATCTACATTTCTTGGCTCACAGTCTGAATATGAGCTCATGAGACTAGCGAATATATGGTGTAAGAGCTTTCTATTATGTGCCTTGATGATTGTTCATTCAATGAAAATGGTTCAGATTTAATGATTTCCTTGAAGTTCTGATATTTCTTTTGAAATCATCTATGTTATGTGGATTTAATAGACCTTAACTAACGATTGCATATTGTGCTTTGCATGACTATCCTGAAATCTGAAAATCCAGACTTTATGGCAATCTTGGTGATACTCTTGAGTTTAGTATTGTTTCTAAACATCTTGATGAGCTGGAATTCCTGAAAATCATTCTGACAGAGCAATGATATTGTTGCACGGAGAAACATGTCATGTCATCAAATCAAGTGACAAATGCATATGTCATGATGTGCCCCTGTTATCTCTGTCTTAAAACTTTTGGACTCTAGGCAGAGCAATGGCATAATTGCTGAGAAACATATCTTCTCATCAATGAAATGAGTTTGGATATGTCATGACGTGACTCTGCTATCTCTGTTCATTCTGAAGCATTACAGTCAGTCTTGCCAAATACCTAGGTATACTGGCGTCTAAACAACGTGTATTCTTACGGCTAGGAGGCATGTACTAGACTTGATTGCTCGTAAAATATGAGTCATGTGCCTTCAAATACTCAAGATATTGAAAATCAAAATATGAAACCTCTTGCTTTAATCATACAAATTCCTTGCTCAAGTCATTATTGTTTAGCCTCAATACTCGTTTCTGTGTTATTCTCTTTGTAGTTCTTGAATAAGGATATATAAGACAAGGGACGGTTAAGCACTGCCATGATATGCCTTTTTGGTTCATTTCTATTAAATCTTGACTGTAGCTGCTTCTCGAACTCTGTTGATGATCTTGGATTTCATTAGCTTTGAACCATATATGTGCTCACGGTCTACTTCAAGTTTGCATATAATGGCTTGCTCTTCACTCCTTTCAGCTCTGGTCTCACAGACACTTCACTTTATCACTCCTTTTTGCTATTGGCAAAGGGGGAGAATTCTATGTGTGAGTCTTTGTACGAGCTATGTGTTATCGTGTTGTCAAAGGGGGAGAGTGCATTGTGGACAAGGGAGAGTCCAAGGGAGAGAACCTTTGTGAGCGCGTTTGTGTATGTGATGGGGTTTGCATCATTTCATCGCATTCAGATGTCATATGTGTCTTCACATGCTTTACTTGATGGATCTTGAGCTGCACATGTCACATAGCATAGCATTCATATCTGCATTCACATGCTACTATCATGAATCTTGAACTGCATATATTGCATTTGTTATAACTTGTGCCTTTTTAGACATTCATATCACATAATGACTCACAGTGTTGCCATCATCAAAAAGGGGGAGACTGTTGTGTCCCTGAGGTCATTTGAGTCATTCTGTGGTCACATGGGTCATTCGGCATCATTCTATAGTCATATGAGTCTTGTATTCTTGGTTTTGATAATGGCTTAACACTATTAGTCATTGTTATTTTCCACGCTCTTATGACTGACATATGTGATATTTTGTTCATGACAGATATGCACATGAAAGCTCAATGTTGCGCCTTCGCACGCGGATTGACCTGCGCGGTCAGGTCGCGGGGATCGATGCCACAGATAATCAAACTTCAAGACAATCAAGGTCGATGCCACAGACATGAATGGGCGGCTAACGGACTCAAGCGACGGAGCTGGTGCGGCCAACGGACCGAACCGGGGTGACCCAGGTTCTGCCCAGCTGGCGGTCGACCGCCAGCATAGGGGCGGTCGACCGCCCCAGCCAGGGACCGCCCAGCTGCAGGTCTGGCAGCTGGCGGTCGACCGCCAACCAGTGGCGGTCGACCAGTTTTCCCAGGGATCGCCCGGTTGTATGTGTTTCAGTGGCGGTCGACCGCCAGGAGCCTTAGGTCGACCGCCAGCCCCGATGCAGCCTTGTTTGACCTCGAAATCCACCTCGTGGCTAGCCCCTTTCCATGGATTTGTTTAATCAAATCTTACCTAATATTTCATGATTTGTGGATCTGGTCTAGGGGGCATCTATGGACATTCAAGGGTTATAAAACCAACACTTGAGGGGATGGAAAACCCAATGCTTCAAGGAGCTTCTTGTGAGATCTAGGGTGGCTGCAAGAGAGCTTGGAGACGAGCTACTGTTCACGTGAACAGTAGTTTGTGAAGGTGTTCTTCATCCAATCAAAGGGGAATCAAGCTCAAATCAAAGCCAGCAATCTTCAAGGAAGATTACATCAAAGCAAGGCTATCAAAGTGATCCAAGGAAGCCGGTTTGATTCAAGTTCTTCAAGGGAAATCATCTTCATCCATTCAAGTTCTTTCAAGTTCATTCAAGGTGATATTTCAAGCATTCAAACTCCTAGAAGCTAAAGAAGCAATCAAGGTTCAAGGTAGCTTCATCATCTCCTTCATTCATTCAAAGAAATTCAAAGAGAAGATCAAGAGAGAAGAATTGAAGGAAGAGGTAATGTTCACGTGAACAGTACTCCGTGAAGAACATTCATCCAATCAAGGGTGAATCAAGAAGATTGAGTTGAAGCCAAGAGGAGCCTTGTTGCTGATCAACATTTCATACAAGGGCTAATTCATTTTCACTCATAACTCAATCTCTTGTTTTAGTTCCTTCACATTTGTTTTACTTTCAATATTGTCAAACATTGAAGTTGTGATTCGTCCCTACCGGTGGTTAGTAGGAAGGCAATTGGAGGGTGTTCCAATTTACGGTTGACGTCCCTACCGTTGGTGAGTAGGAAGGCAATTGGTGGTTTCCGATTTGCGGTTTGGTGCGCTGCACAAGTGAAGCCTCACCGGATTTTGGTGAGGGGTGGACGTAGGGCTGAGGATTCAGTCCAAACCACCTTAAAAATCCTGTCTAGCGTGGTTTGCTTGTGTGATTGAATCGTTCTAGGTGCATGCTTAGGATCGAAATATTATATATCTTGCTTATCTTGCTAAGTGAATCATAGCATACTTGGAAGCTAGTTTCTATTCCGCTGTAATTCATTTTAACTAGCTGTTTAGAGGGCCGCATTGCGAAAAGTGGGGCTGATCTATTCACCCCTCCCCTCTAGATCCGCTGTCCACTACACAACACTGGATGCCGTGCGTGAGTTGGAGACCAGTCGGGCTCGTGAGGCAGGGGCCGAGGGACGCCTGGCGGAGTCCGAGACCGCAAACGCTGGACTTCGGGAGCAGTTGTATGGAGCGTGACCGGGACTCCTCATGGCGCGGGCTGACGCGGCTGGTGAGAGAGCGGCCAAGCTGGAGGCGGAGATCGAAGCCATGAAGGTCCGCTGCCAAGAGATCGATGCAGAGCTCGCCAGGGCGCGCATGTCCCTATCCTCGGCGGGGGATGAGGCTATGGAGGCCTTCCGCTCCTCCTCGACTTATCGGGCCAAGCTGACGGAGGCGGCCCTGCACTATTATGGGCCGGCCCATGACCGTGACTTCCGGGAGGGTTGGAGTGCCGCTGTGAAGGCCACCTCGGGGTACTTTGACCTCGAGGCTCCCGTCCTCACTCCTCCTCCAGATCCTTATGGCTCGGGGGCCAAGGATGAAGAAGAGGGGCCCGATCCCGTGGGATCGGGCGCCGAGCAGTCGGTGTTGAGCGCGGGCGAGCAGGCGCCCGTCAATGCTGTCGTGGTGGATTTGAGTGACGAACCACATCCTCCCAGTGCCGCTGGTGTGCGTGCGCCTGCTGAGCTCAGGGCACGTGATGATGTAACCGGGGCAAGTCCTTGACAGGATGCCCCTCGTTGTCTTTTCCTTTCTTTTTCCTGCGCTTTCCGAGGCAGTAGCCTCTTTTTGTAATTTCTCCTTTTTTTGGAAATGAAAGGCTTTCCTTCTTTTCTTCGCAAATCTTCGAGATTTCTCCTATGTACTTCTTCCCTCTGAACCGTCGCGAGATCCTCTTGGGATACGAAACGGTGCCCTTAATGAGAGCTTCTGAAGGAGCGCGACTTTCAGGATCCGTCGCTTCAACTTCCACGGATTGGATTGAGGTGGTAGGAGTCCTCCTACTTCTGGGGACTTAATCTCCCACTATAAATAGTGGTCTTACGTAGCATCCCCGCGGTCGTCTTGCGCTAACGAATCGTAGTAGGTAGGCTCCACCGAGGATGTCCTCAGGAGAGTCTGGTACTTCATCGGATGATGGATCTCTGCCGATTCGCCGCCAACCTTTGGTCCTCCGGAGGAACCCCGCGCCGGCACCCTGGCGGCCGTGGCCTGAGCCTGGAGAGGGTGGTCCGGCCTCTGAACAATACATGCTCGGGTACCTGGATGGTTGGTGGGAGGCCTTGGAGAAGGTTAACCGCTTGTACGTCGGCCGGGGAGTACTGCTTCTTGAGTCGGATAGGTTCCGTCCTTGACGGGACGAGAAGAGTCAGGGTAGAGCTATCTTCCAGACTTTAGCTATCTCCTTCTCTCTCATCTTCGGGGTGCATGACCGTTGTTTGCTTCTTGCAGGTGCTCTGTGAGATGCTCCTCGTTGCTGGAACATCTTCCTACTTTCCGGTAGGAAGGATCATAAGGAAGGGTGGAATCTGTCTTCCATTCTTCCACTTGGTGGGCCTGGTCGTGCGACATGGATGACGGTAGTGGGCTCCTCAGTTTGCAGGCATGGCCAGTACGCGGAGGTGGCCTCTTAATGAGTTGGCATCGTAGTCCTGCTACCTCCCATCGGCTTGTGTGGGCCTGCTGGTTCCCTGTAACGGGTGGGCTTCACTGGCCTTCTTCCAAGCGTGGGTGGCCAGAGCTACTGGCCAGGTTTTTCTCCTGCGGGCCTTCTACCAGTGAAGCCTTTTGTTGGGTCGGGGATCTTATCCCTCTTCTCAGGCATAGGAGGCTTCTCCGTGGGTACCCTTCCACAGAACAAAAACTGGGTACCTATGCTTGCTTGAAGATGTAGCATGATTGTCGACAGAAGATGGTGTCTGGGAAGTGAGTTGTTGGAGTCATTCGCCGCCATCGTCGAGCACTTTTGCTTCTCCATGTACTTATATCTGGCCCGTGTGAGGGTACTTTGCCAATTTTCTGGCAGCTTGTACTTTGACTAAAGAAATACAAATTCTTTTATTCTGAGCCGACATTGATGTGTACCTTCTACTGGAGTTCCTCCGCGTGCTTCTCTGGGTGATCTTCCGTACTTGTCTTCCACGGTGTTCGTGTCCTCTACAGGGACCCTTAGGTCGCTATTTCATTTTCAAGGAGAGTGGTGCTCGCCTCTAGGGAACCCGTAGGTCACCTCGTTGTTTTCAAGGGGCACGGTGCTCGCCTCTAGGAAACCCATAGGTTACCTCCATGCTTTTCAAGGGGAGCGGTGCTCGCCTCTAGGAAACCCGTAGGTCACCTCGTTGTTTTCAAGGGGAGCGGTGCTTGCCTCTAGAAAACTCGTAGGTTACCTCTCTGCTTTTCAAGGGGAGCGGTGCTCGCCTCTAGGAAACATGTAAGTTACCTCGTTATTTTCAAGGGGAGCGGTGCTCGCCTCTAGGAAACTCATAGGTTGCCTTGTCATTTTTTGTGGGCAACTTACCCTGGTGGAGCACGGCTGGTGACGTTTTACTGAAAGTATTTTTTGTGGTTGACGGAGTTCTACGTCTTGGGTACCTCTCTCCCCCCAAGCGTCACTAGCATGTACGCTCCTTTGCTGAGTACTCCTATTACCCGGTATGGGCCCTCCCAATTGGGTGCGAGTTTTCCCGCGGCTCCTCGCAGATCGGCCACGCTCGCTCGCCGTAGAACCAAGTCCCCGGGGAAGAAGTGTTGTTCGTTAACCTGGGCATTGTAATACTGCGCCAGCTTCTGCTGATATGCCGCGAGTTTTATTTGGGCGTTGGCTCTTCGTTCCTTGAGCAAGTCCTGGTTCTCTCGCATCGCCTGGTTGTTTCTAGCCTCATCAAAATGTCCCACTCGTAACGAGGGGTTGGCTACTTCCACCGGGACTACTGCCTCAGCTCCATACGCGAGGTGGAAGGGTGTCTCTCCGGTGGCGGCTCTAGCGGTGGTCCGGTGAGCCCATAGGATGCTGGGGATTGAATTAATCCATGCATCGCCTGCTTGGTCAAGGCGAGTCTTGATGCTATGGAGTGGAGTTCGGTTGGCGTTTTCCACCAACCCGTTGGCTTGGGGATGTCCCACCGAGGTGTAGTGGTTCCAGATCCCCAATTCTGAGCACTTTTCTTGAAAGGCAGTGCTCGCGAACTGTCTGCGGTTGTCGGTTGTGAGAACCCGTGGGATCCCAAACCGGTAAATGATGTTCTGTAGCATGAATTTCTAAGCTGCCTCACTTGTTATCTTTCCCAATGGCACAGCTTCAATCCATTTGGTGAAGTAGTCTATGGCGACTATGAGGAATTTATTCCTCCCTTGCGCTTCAGGGAAAGGTCTCAGTATGTCGATCCACCACTGAGCAAATGGGCGAGGCTCCGTCAAGGCATGTAGCTGCGTCACGGGTTGGTGGTGCAGGTGGGAGTATTTTTGGCATTGGGGGCACTTTCAGACGTAGTTGAGGCAGTCCTGCTGCAAGGTGGGCCACCAGTACCCTTGTCGGATTAGCATCCTCGGGAGTGCTCGCCCTCCCACATGACTTCCACAGAGTCTTTCCTGGACTTCTTCGATGGCCTGGCTGGCTTCCGCGGGGAAGAGACACTTGAGTAGAGGAGCTGAGAGGGACTGGTGATACAGCCGGCCGTCGACCACAGTGAAGTGGGCCGCTCTCACCCGCGTGCACCGCGCTTCGGCGTGATCGTCGGGGAGCTGTTGTCGGAGGAGGAAATCGAGCAGGGGATCCATCCAGGAGGGTTTATAGTCGATGGCGTTTACCTGGAGTGCTGGATCATCTATGTTTGGTGCTGACAATTCCTCTATCAGGATCGATCTCGAGCTAGAGACCTTAGTGGCTGATGCCAAATGGGCGAGGGCGTCCGCTCAGACATTTTCTTCGCGTGGGATGAGGACCACTTCGAAGTGGGCGAACTCGCCCGCCGCTGCCTTGGCCTTCTTCAGATACTTCATCATAGAGGGGTCTCGGGCCTCGAACTCCCCTCTGACTTGGTTGGCGACGAGCCTGGAGTCGCTGTACGCTCGTACGCTGGACGCCCCCAGGTGTTTCGCCATGCGCAAGCCGGAGAGGAGCGCCTCGTACTCGGCCACATTGTTCGTGGTTGAGAAATCGAAGCGTATGGTGTACTATAACTCTACCCCTTCTGGTGAGAGTAAAACCAGCCCCGCGCCGCTGCCAGCGGTGCAAGAGGATCCGTCGACGTATTGCTCCCAGGCGGGACCCGAGGTCTGTTTGGGTGAATCCTCGGCGCGTAGGGTGCATTCGGTGATGAAATCTGCGAGTGCCTGGGCCTTGATCGATGTCCTCGGTTAAAACTTAATATTGAATTCTCCCAGCTCGATGGCCCACTTAACCAATCTCTCGGACGCATCTGGGTTCTGCATGATTTGTCGGAGGGGTTGGTCGGTGAGGACGGCGATCGGGTGAGCCAGAAAGTATGGCCGTAGCTTGCGAGCAGCCGTAACCAACGCGAGGGTGAACTTTTCAATCCGTGAGTATCGGAATTCCGGCCCTTGCAACGCTCGGCTGACATAGTAGACGGGCTTCATGACACCTGCTTCCTTCCGTGTGAGCACAGCACTCATGGTGCTGGGAGTCACGGACATGTATAGGAGCAGCAGTTCCCCCCCTAGGGTTTTGGCGAGGACAGAAGGCGTTGTCAGATATCGCTTCAATTCTTCGAACGCCTGCTCGCACTCTTGGTCCCAGTTGATCCATCCTTTCTTCTCTGGCGCCAGGTTGGCCTGCTTGATCAGCTGGAAGAAGGGTAGACATCATTCGGCGGCTCGGGATAAGAACCGGGCCTGAGCGGTGACGCGTCCGGGGAGGCACTGCACGTCTCTCACCCATCGTGGTCGCTCCATCTCCAACACTACTTTCATCTGGTCGGGGTTGGATTAGATTCCTCGGTGGGTTACGAGGAACCCTAAGAACTTGTCTGATCATACCCCGAATGCACATTTAGCAGGGTTGAGTTTCATATTGTACCTTCTGAGCGTAGTGAAGGTCTCAGCCAAGTCACGCAGGTGCTCGACTGCTCGGAGGCTTTTCATGAGCATATCATCGATGTAGACCTCCATGTTACGGCCGATCTGCGAGTCAAAGATACGGTTGACTAGGCGTTGATACGTAGCTCCGGTGTTCTTCAGCTTGATCGGCATGTGAGTGTAGCAGTAAAGGCCGTGGTCGGTGATGAACGCGGTCTTGTCTTGGTCGGGCCGGTGCATGCTGATTTGATGGTACCCCGAATAGGAATCGGGGAAGCTCAGCATCTTGTGCCCGACCGTGGCGTTGACCAGCTAGTCGATTCGCGGCATGGGGAAGCTGTCCTTGGGCGTGGCTTTGTTGAGGTCGGTGTAGTCCACGCACATTCGCCACTTCGCATTGCTCTTAGGAACCAGGACTATGTTAGCCACCCAATCTGGGTACTAGGTAGGCCGGTGTAGTCCTGATCGCAATTTCTCACACACTTGTTGCCGGATGACGGCATGTCGCTCGGGGTTGCATCATCTTCGGCGTTGCTGCACCGGGCGGCAGTTGGGGGTCCAACCTTAGTTGGTGTGTGATAACTTCCGGGGGGATTCCGGGGAGCTCGTCCTCGGACCAAGCGAACACGTACTGATTGGCTGCGAGGAAGCTCGTGTATGCTTGTTTATCCTGCTCGGACAAGGTGGCGCCGATCTTCAGTGATCTGCTTGGGTCATCACCGACTTGGATGAGGTATAGATCCTCAGCTGGCGTAGTTGTGCTCGGACCTCTGTCTTGGGTCCTCGCCTTCTTCTCGCATGGCGCCTCCTCGGGATGCCGGTCGCGGGTGGAAATGAGGTAACACCTCCTCGATTCCCGTTGATCGCCCCGGACTTCCCCTACCCCATGAGGGGTGGGGAACTTCAGCTTCTGGTGGTAGGAGGAAGGGACGCCTATAAGCGTATCGAGGATTCCTTGACCGATGACGGTGTTATATCCTATCATTGCACGGACCACGGTAAAGTCAGTGAGGAAAGTTACCTCTTTCGGTGCCGTCCCGAACGTGATTGGGAGCGTGATGCGCCCTTCTAGGTGAACAGTCATGCCGGAGAATCCGTATAGCGGTGTGTGCAATGGCGCGAGTTGTGATACATCCACTCCCATGAGTACTAGACAGTCGTACGTAATAACATCGGGTCCACTTCCATTATCCACCAGAATGTGATGCACAGTACATTGATTGATGGTGGCGGAAACCACCAGAGCATCGGAGTGGGGCGTCGTGACGCCTTCAAGGTCATCATCGGAGAAGACTATGGGGTCTCCCGGGTGGCATGGGGGGGACAGTCCCCTTGGGGTCCCTTCGCCCTAGTCTGCCGCTTTGAGGGCCGTCGCGTACCGACGCCTCCTGCTCACGCTATCTCTCCCGGCTACGGGTCCTCCAGAGATCATCATGATCTCCTGTCACGCCCCGAACCGATAGCAGCAGAATGTGTCGTTTGCTCGGAACGTGGCAGTTAAACAGTCGTGAATAATCAAGAGCAATCGCATAAGTCTAAATAATTTGGAACAACAATAAAAATTTTATTTCAAATATAAATCTCTTACAAGGACTTGAAGACTCAACTACGCCACTATGAAGGAAAAGGAGATGATGCACTAATAGACTTAGACAAGATAACTAAATAAGAGACACCATGCTAGACTCAAGAAAGATAAAGGACACAGGTTCACTAGTTTTCGAAGTTCGCTTGCACACTTGTCCCTCCTATGTGAGTCACGGTCTCGCTAGCCACCTGATTACCTGGAAAATGTTGGAAGAGAACTGAATGAGCGAACGCTCAGTAGGAATTATATCTCAAGAACTAGCAATTGGTTTAAGTAATTACCTCTTCCAAATGAAAATGCAAGCCTAGCATGTCAATCATGTAAAATAGAATGATACGGAATTGAACATGATAACGAGAGGAAATAACATGTACTGTTGATCCAAGATAGGGAATTTCAAGTATTTGAACGAGTACCAAGTATATCAATAAAGTCTTTCATGTCATGAGATAATGGCTATTAACAAGCAAGTACTTTGCCCATTCCGGGCCACGCAAGTCAGGTCAAGTCAATCAAGTGAAGCACGCGAGAGAGAGAGAGAGAGAGATAGTGGAGTGTCGTAGATTCAAGCAAGCACTTCGGTGCAATGTCACACCGTGATCAATATAACTCCCATGGGCACAAGTACTTTCGGGTGCTCCTCCCAGGACCAGATTGAGCCCTATATGCGCGGACATTGTTACATGTAATATCTAGACAACCACTTTAGTGATAGCCATGGAATTCCAAGAACAAACTCATGTAGGATATCAAGGTAGATTTGTGGATAGGTTCCACGGAATTCAAGGAAGAACATTAGATGGATAATGATAAAACCAACGAGAACCATGACGTGTCGATAACCTGGGTAGAGTCGGTACCTTAACTAGGTAGCCGATATAACTTGAGTGGATGACTAACCCGTCACCAACCAAGGGACATGAATCAAGCTGAGAGATTGACCCCATCTATAAGAGACTCAATCCAAGAAACCGCCTAGTGGGATATTATAGTGGGATATTATCATTCCACCGGCTAGGATTATTCTCTAATGGACCAAGATGGCACCATGAGAGGGCCGGTTTACCACATTACGTGGTAATCAAAAGTTCAAGGTGTTTGAGGTACAACCAGCTCAGTCGGCCTTGAGGGAATCCAAGGCTACGAGGAGACTTACGGAGGTCCCAATGACTAACTTGTCAGTCCGAAGGAACGGAATGTCCAACGGAGGGCTCGTATGTCACCGAGAGTTGAGGTGTATATGTGAACCAATCATGAAACAAGGACTCCATCTACGGACGTGAGATGAGAGTGCCAGAAGACCCGCGGTATGGGTCAAAATCAGAAGAAAACGGTGAGAACATGAATGCGTCAATCATAGAATTCACGTCCATCCAATTCTATAATTAACTATAATTAAATAAACTTATATTATTTAATGCCCGTGGGTGGCGTCATTTATTAATTAGCGTCCTCTTGGGGGACGTTAATTTTTATGATTTTTAACTTAATTTATTTAACAAGAATTCACATTTATATCTATTTACTTAAATAAATTCAAAAACATACATTAAAAGACATATTGATTTATTTAAAATAATTTAAAGAAAAAGAATAAATGATAATTAGGAGAAAAATACAAGGATTCCAAATATATATTTTTCATAATTTTATGTTATATATTTTAATAATAATGGATTTTCAAAGATATGCATATATGATATATATATATATATATATATATATATATATATATAGTTAATCTGACGCCTAGGAACAATGGCGTCAAATTTTAAAGTGACGACCGTTTTTGAGTCGTTATTTCAAAAAAATTGAATTTTCAAACCTCCCGTTTCTATACTTAATCATGTCGGAATCTAGCTTATAATATACCGAAATGACCGGCTCAAAAAACTCTACCTAACCATACGTTCAAAATAATTTTTCGTTGAGAGACAGGGGATCTTGCGATAGGGGGCATGAAAAATGGTGCAATCACTTTCACTATCTCGGTCTCCACTCCAATAGTACGCCCATAAATTTTCATGGCCAAAGGATACTTCTATACCCATGAACGACTATTAATGCTAAAACTCATAACTAACATTTATACAATTGACGACTGGTCGTTCATCAATTTTCAAAATTTAATCAAATGACGACATGGTGGCTGTCACCCTTTATACTTATAGCGCCCTTAACAGTGGCGTCATTTTCATAAGAAACGACATACATCAAGTCGTCATTTTTGTTTTTCCCAGAATTCCACTATGAACAGTAGCACTTTTCCAATATGAATATTTTTATGACAATATATATATGGATAGGTCAAGGAAAATAGCAGGATTCCAGAACTCTATTCATGAATTAAATCAGATAACCAGTTACATAGATATTAAAATTTTAAGCTGTGTAATTTATTAATTCATATGGAATTGACGACCGTTTTGATGGGCGTCAAAAAGAATTAGCGCCCTGATGAGGGTCGCTATTTACAAATAAATTACAGAAACTTCTTCAAACTCCGCGAAGACTACATGCATGAACTATAATCATGATTCATATTGTTTGGGCTACGAAACTTGAGATAACCTACCTTTTCAGTGCAGAACGGTCGAAGGAATTGAGATCCAAAGTTGCAGCCGGGAGGAAGAATGAAGAAAAGGATGAAGATGGGAAAGAGCCTCATTCACGTAGCAGGGACAACACGAAGACGTGGATGAAGAAGGAGGAAGAAGCCTTCAGAGGGGGTTCTTCACGTACACTGCAGCAGCATGGTCGGGTCCTCCTTCGAAACCAGCAGCAAGTGCTGCATGCTCGTTGGGGGTTTACTTATAGAGTGTTGGGGATATCTAGAGGGTTCGAAGGCCATCGAAAGCAAGGTTCTAAAATCACACCATGCATTACTCTGTTATGTTAATCACCTGCCATTCGACCGCCGCCTGCTATATTTTCCATGTAAAACCCTAAAAACTTTCCCCCTTATGTAAGTGTTCGGCAGTTTATGGGTTGGGCTATTGACGTGGGTTGGCTGAGTAATAAGAGACTTTAATACCTTTCCTTGTTGGCCCATTGTGTACATAGGTGTTTTACACTTGGGTCTTTGCATGTGGGCGTATGGATAGTTGCGCGTGGGCTTAAGGCTTCATGGGTTTATATATATAGGTGCATATATATCTATATTTCTTTGGTTAGACTTGTTAGGTGTTTGGGTTGTATTTCATATAAAATGGCCATGTGGGTGTTTAAATGGTTGTACACATATATATGTATAACATATATATGAGTGGCTTTAATATATGTTTTGTAATGTGTATTATATTTATACATATTTGTGTGGTTTTAATATTTGTATATATGGGTTGATAAATATATATGTTTAATATATATCTTATTGTATTATAAATATGCACGTACACATATATAGGTGGGTAGTTTCTTCATAGTGACTTAAGACTTGACATGCATAATATACTATATATGTATATAGTTTTTAAAATTTGTACAATGGGTTTTGAATTAAGGCCCATTAAGTGTATCTATATAACTAGTTATTTCTATTTAGCCTTTTTACACAAGTTTAATTTATTTAGGAGTTTTATTTGATATCCAATTAAACTCATTTGTTAATTATTAAACCCTTATCTATGCATCTTATATTTATTAATAGTTTTGCATATATATATTCTTATATACATATATGAGGCCCATTTTTTTAAGCTATTTTTATATGCAAGGCCCATTATACTTATATCGGTTGATACGCTTCTCGAGGTCCATTATGTACTAATACTAACTATGCATGGGGTCTGCTAGCGTATGTGAGTTGGCCTTCAATGTCAAGCCCATTTCCTATTGGGTTATATTAAGGGTATATTATAGGTGGGTCATGACATCGATTGGGAGTTCGATTAGCGTATCACCTCATATACGGATTTTATTTCTTATAATTTCCTTCACTTTATTTACTTCATTAATTATTATCTTAGATATCAGAGATAGGTTCCATCCTAGGAAAACATTTACTTTCCTTTAAAAGGAATTTTTAACTAGCCACCTATTTATTTATTCAAAGAATGATATACCCCACTTCTTACTTATTCAACTATTTACAAGAATATGTAATTATCATATGTATATGTTATCTTTTCTTTTCCTTCCAAACTGAATATATATATATTTATTCATTTTTAGCCTTCAAAATTATCGGGTGTTACACCCTCCCCCACTTAAAAGAATTTGGTTCCCAAATTCACACCACCTTCTACTTCCAACGAGGGACTGGTTATAATTTATTTAAACACTACACAAGTGAAAGGAAGAAATCTAATATATTGGATGATAGGGGGCGGGCTATAATACATTAGGATACTACACAGGTAAGGACAGATATCTACTGAATGGAAAAGAACTAATTTGGGATTGAGGATGAGGGATACCTTCCACCATCTTTCCTTTGGCAAGTTTGGCTAAAGCTCGAATTTCTCCCAGGTGCTTTTTGGGGCAGTCAGCTATCTTATGGTCTAGGCTCCCACAACGAAGACATGCTCCCATTTTCCGATAACACTCCTTCGATTGATGGTTTTCTTTACCACAATGCCAGCATTTTTCTTGAGTTTGGCTTACCGGTGCCACCATAAACTTCCCATTCTTGCATTTCTTACACAGTTTACACTTCTTACATCCTTGGGAACTACCACCCTCGTTTGGCCTTTTCTTGGTAGTGTTGAACATCCCCGAATCGTGCGCTTTCCCTTCAACTCTTTCTTTTTCTTCCACCGCTTTCTCTAGCTCCTGAATTCTCCTAACAAGTTCCGCGTAAGCTTGGACATCCACTAAGATCATCTCATGAACAAAACTTGGCTTAGATGCTTCCATTTTATCTAGGTTCCTGCAAGGATAAGTGGGGAGATAATTTATCGAGTCAAGAATTAATGTTAATGAAATGTAAATATCTTATCTTTCTTTTATAACTTTAACCCCAAGTTCTACCCATCTCTCATGGAATTCCTATAGGATGACCGACAAGGATACTTAACCTATCTCTTGGACGTAATGATCTATGGATTTGAAAGCCGAAGCTCTGATATGACCAACAAGGATACTCGACCTATTACTGAAACCAAATAATTAGAGGATATGAAAGCCGAAGCACTGATATGACCGACAAGGATACTTGACCTATTACTGAAACCAAATAATTGGAGGATATGAAAGCCGAAGCTCTGATACCACCTCTGTCACGCCCCGAACCGATAGCAGCAGAACGTGTCGTTTGCTCGGAACGTGGCAGTTAAACAGTCGTGAATAATCAAGAGCAATCGCATAAGTCCAAATAATTTGGAACAACAATAAAAAATTTATTTCAAATATAAATCTCTTACAAGGACTTGAAGACTCAACTACGCCACGATGAAGGAAAAGGAGATGACGCACTAATAGACTTAGACAAGATAACTAAATAAGAGACACCATGCTAGACTCAAGAAAGATAATGGACACATATTCACTAGTTTTCGAAGCTCGCTTGCACACTTGTCCCTCCCATGTGAGTCACGGTCTCGCTAGCCATCTGATTACCTGAAAAATGTTGGAAGAGAACTGAATGAGCGAACGCTCAGTAGGAATTATATCTCAAGAACTAGCAATTGGTTGAAGTAATTACCTCTTCCAAATGAAAATGCAAGCCTAGCAGGTCAATCATGTAAAATAGAATGATACGGAATTGAACATGATAACGAGAGGAAATAACATGTACTGTTGATCTAAGATAGGGAATTTCAAGTATTTGAACGAGTACCAAGTATATCAATAAAGTCTTTCATATCATGAGATAATGGCTATTAACAAGCAAGTACTTTGCCCATTCCGGGCCACGCAAGTCATGTCAAGTCAATCAAGTCAAGCACGCGAGAGAGAGAGAGAGAGATAGTGGAGTGTCGTAGATTCAAGCAAGCACTTCGGTGCAATGCCACACCGTGATCAATATAACTCCCATGGGCACAAGTACTTTCGGGTGCTCCTCCCAGGACCGGATCGGGCCCTATATGCGCGAACATTGTTACATGTAATATCTAGACAACCACTTTAGTGATAGCCATGGAATTCCAAGAACAAACTCATGTAGGATATCAAGGTAGATTCGTGGATAGGTTCCACGGAATTCAAGGAAGAACATTAGATGGATAATGATAAAACCAACGAGAACCATGACGTGTCGATAACCTGGGTAGAGTCGGTACCTTAACTAGGTAGCCGTGATAACTTGAGTGGATGACTAACTCGTCACCAACCAAGGGACATGAATCAAGCTGAGAGATTGACCCCATCTATAAGAGACTCAATCCAAGAAACCGCCTAGTGGGATATTATCATTCCACCGGCTAGGATTATTCTCTAATGGACCAAGATGACACCATGAGAGGGCCGGTTTACCACATGACGTGGTAATCAAAAGTTCAAGGTGTTTGAGGTACAACCAGCTCAGTCGGCCTTGAGGGAATCCAAGGCTACGAGGAGACTTACGGAGGTCCCAATGACTAACTTGCCAGTCCGAAGGAACGGAATGTCCAACGGAGGGCTCGTATGTCACCGAGAGTTGAGGTGTATATGTGAACCAATCATGAAACAGGGACTCCATCTACGGACGTGAGATGAGAGTGCCAGAAGACCCGCGGTATGGGTCAAAATCAGAAGAAAACGGTGAGAACATGAATGCGTCAATCATAGAATTCATGTCCATCCAATTCTATAATTAACTATAATTAAATAAACTTATATTATTTAACGCCCGTGGGTGGCGTCATTTATTAATTAGCGTCCTCTTGGGAGACGTTAATTTTTATGATTTTTAACTTAATTTATTTAACAAGAATTCACATTTATATCTATTTAATTAAATAAATTCAAAAACATACATTAAAAGACACATTGATTTATTTAAAATAATTTAAAGAAAAAGAATAAATGATAATTAGGAGAAAAATACAAGGATTCCAAATATATATTTTTCATAATTTTATGTTATATATTTTAATAATAATGGATTTTCAAAGATATGCATATATGATATATATATATATATATATATATATATATATATATATAATTAATCTGATGCCTAGGAACAATGGCGTCAAATTTTAAAGTGACGACCGTTTTTGAGTCGTTATTTCAAAAAAATTGAATTTTCAAACCTCCCGTTTCTATACTTAATCATGTCGAAATCTAGCTTATAATATACCGAAATGACCAGCTCAAAAAACTCTACCTAACCATACGTTCAAAATAATTTTTCGTTGAGAGATATTGGATCTTACGATAGGGGGCACAAAAAATGCTGCAACCACTTTCACTACCTTGGTCTCCACTCCAATAGTATGCCCATAAATTTTCAAGGCCAAAGGATACTTCTATACCCATGAACGACTATTAATGCTAAAACTCATAACTAACATTTATACAATTGACGACTGATCGTTCATCAATTTTTAGAATTTAATCAAATGATGACATGGTGGCTGTCACCCTTTATACTTATAGCGCCCTTAACAGTGGCGTCATTTTCATAAGAAACGACATACATCAAGTCGTCATTTTTATTTTTCCCTGAATTCCACAATGAACAGTAGCACTTTTCCAATATGAATATTTTTATGACAATATATATATGGATAGGTCAAGAAAAATAGCAGGATTCCAGAACTCTATTCATGAATTAAATCAGATAACCAGTTACATAGATATTAAAATTTTAAGCTGTGTAATTTATTAATTCATATGGAATTGACGACCGTTTTGATGGGCGTCAAAAAGAATTAGCGCCCTGATGAGGGTCGCTATTTACAAATAAATTGTAAAAACTTCTTCAAACTCCGCGAAGACTACATGCATGAACTATAATCATGATTCATATTGTTTGGGCTACGAAACTTGAGATAACCTACCTTTTCAGTGCAGAACGGTCGAAGGAATTGAGATCCAAAGTTGCAACCGGGAGGAAGAATGAAGAAAAGGATGAAGATGGGAAAGAGCCTCCTTCACGTAGCAGGGACAACACGAAGACGTGGATGAAGAAGGAGGAAGAAGCCTTCAGAGGGGGTTCTTCACGTACACTGCAGCAGCATGGTCGGGTCCTCCTTCGAAACCAGCAGCAAGTGATGCATGCTCGTTGGGGGTTTACTTATAGAGTGTTGGGGATATCTAGAGGGTTCGAAGGCCATCGAAAGCAAGGTTCTAAAATCACACCATGCATTACTCTGTTATGTTAATCACCTGCCATTCGACTGCCGCCTGCTATATTTTCCATGTAAAACCCTAAAAACTTTCCCCCTTATGTAAGTGTTCGGCAGTTTATGGGTTGGGCTATTGACGTTGGTTGGCTGAGTAATAAGAGGCTTTAATACCTTTCCTTGTTGGCCCATTGTGTACATAGGTGTTTTACACTTGGGTCTTTGCATGTGGGCGTATGGATAGTTGCGCGTGGGCTTAAGGCTTCATGAGTTTATATATATAGGTGCATATATATCTATATTTCTTTGGTTAGACTTGTTAGGTGTTTGGGTTGTATTTCATATAAAATGGCCATGTAGGTGTTTAAATGGTTGTACACATATATATGTATAACATATATATGAGTGGCTTTAATATATGTTTTGTAATGTGTATTATATTTATACATATTTGTGTGGTTTTAATATTTGTATATATGGGTTGATAAATATATATGTTTAATATATATCTTATTGTATTATAAATATGGACATACACATATATAGCTGGGTAGTTTCTTCGTAGTGGCTTAAGACTGACATGCATAATATACTATATATGTATATAGTTTTTAAAGCTTGTACAATGGGTTTTGAATTAAGGCCCATTAAGTGTATCTATATAACTAGTTATTTCTATTTGGCCTTTTTACACAAGTTTAATTTATTTAGGAGTTTTATTTGATATCCAATTAAACTCATTTGTTAATTATTAAACCCTTATATATGCATCTTATATTTATTAATAGTTTTGTATATATATATACTTATATACATATATGAGGCCCAATTTTTTAAGCTATTTTTATATGCAAGGCCCATTATACTTATATCGGTTGATACGCTTCTCGAGGTCCATTATGTACTAATACTAACCATGCATGGGGTCTGCTAGCGTATGTGAGTTGGCCTTCAATGTCAAGCCCATTTCCTATTGGGTTATATTAAGGGTATATTATAGGTGGGTCATGACATCGATTGGGAGTTCGATTAGCGTAGGACCTCATATACGGATTTTATTTCTTATAATTTCCTTCACTTTATTTACTTCATTAATTATTATCTTAGATATCAGAGACATGTTCGATCTTAGGAAAACATTTACTTTCCTTTAAAAGGAATTTTTAACTAGCCACCTATTTATTTATTCAAAGAATGATATACCCCACTTCTTAATTATTCAACTATTTACAAGAATATGTAATTATCATATGTATATGTTATCTTTTCTTTTCCTTCCAAACTGAATATATATATATATTTATTCCTTTTTAGCCTTCAAAATTACCGGGTGTTACATCTCCTTTCCATTGGGTCGGTTGTCGATCGGGGGAGGCGTCTTCTGTCGTCTCTCAGCGGCCTTGGCGAGGAACTTATCGAGGAGCCCTCTGTGTACGAGGTCCTCGATGGCATCCTTCAGGTTGATGCAGTCGACGGTGTCGTGGCCGTGATCCCGGTGGAACTGGCAGTACTTCTTATTCCGCGAATTGGTATCCGACTTCATCCGCGAGGGCCACTTGAGGAACGGCTCCTCGCGAATCTCTATCAAGATCTGGTCGGGCGGGGCCGTCAGGGGCGTGTAGTGGCGGTAGCCGCCCCTTTCCTTCTCGGAGCGGTCGCGGTGGTCTCCATCGCGTCGCTCTCGCTTGTTCCGGGCCTCGCGCGGTGGGTCGGCGGTTCTTTTATGGTCGGGATGGTAGGTCCCGGCCACGCGGCGTAGGGCCGCGGTGTTCTCCTCGCAATGCGCATGCTTCTGGGCTAGCTCGAGGAGATCTGGAAGGGTCGTTGGGGCTTCGACTCTGAGTGCTCGCCGGAGGATGTGATCTCGCGTCCCCTGAGTGAGTGCCATGGTGGCGATACCGACGTCGAGGTGGGGGATCCGGAGAGCCTTCGCGCGGAAGCGAGAGACGAAGTCCCATAGCGCCTCCTCCTTTCCCTGCCTGAGGGCGAGCAGAGTTACTGCAGATTTGGCTACCTTTCGGCAGCCCACAAAGTTCTCCTAGAATAGCGTCTTGAGCTGCTGGAAGGAGGAGATTGTCCAGGCCGGCAGGGACTCGAACCACGCCCGGGTGTTCTCCCAAAGAGTGGTGACGAACGCGAGGTATTTTACGGTGTCCGAGGCCCGGTGGAACACCAGGTGGGACTCTAAGCCATGCAGGTGGTCGCCCGGGTCGGTGGTGCCGTCGTAGTAGGCGAACGACGGCAACTGAAGCTTCGGCGGGATGGGGGCTTCCATGATCTCCCTAGAAAAGGGAGCGTGTATGTCTTGGTCATCGTCGATGAGGCCGCGATTCTTGGCGGCCAGGAGGACGTCATCCAGGTAGCGGGCCTTGTCCTCTATCTCGTCGAACCGTTGGAGCCGGCTGTCCATCTCCGGATTGGAGTGGAGGGGGATGCGTCCCCTAGACGCGGGTACGCTACGTGATCGTCGGCTGCTTATGACCGAGGCGCGGGATGCCTCCCGTGCCTGTCGGGTAAGACCGCACAGGAGGAAGAAGCTCTCTGGATGTAGCGGACGTCCCTCTCGTCGTGGTTGCTAGTCAAGTTGCTCTCCTCCCAGTAGGAAGCTCTGATAGCAGAAGTATCCTCTTGCGTAGTCGTGTGGGGTTTTTTAGAAGAATCTATCGTACCTCTCTCTATCGTCGATGTCCCTTTTATATGGGGTTGTCCTGGTGCGGGGGCCTCATCCCTTGATAGGGAAGGGTCCGTTTAGTTAGAGTAAGGTTCCCCGCTATGTCGGCGGGAGTTTCCCGTTGGAGGGCGATAGCCCCGGCATCGGCCGGTCCCTGGGCGAGTCTTACGGCACTCATGGCGTGTGCTCGCCCGTTACGGGGTCAAGGCCGGAGTCGTGGGGGCAACGGTCGATCGTCGGAGTGTCCTCCGGCGATAACTATGCTTGGGCCGGCCTCATCGGCGTCACGGAATCCGATGTCTCGTTGGGCCGGTCATCTTCTTATCGGGTCGAACATATGTGTCCGTTCCTCGATTGAGCTTAGTGCGCCCGAGCCTTAATGGGCCGCGCGCGCGTGGGCCAAGTCAAGTTTACCCTCCTCACCCTTGTATTTTATTTATTATATTTTTATATTCAGGGGTATCATCAACATTGCCGAAGCACAGTCATATTCAAATTTAGATACTACATATAGCTGCATCAATTGCACAAATAATAACAACCAATTCTCCATATACATATTTCTTTATTTTTATGTGCCCCATCTCACATGTGTCAACTCGGTTTCTGTACGAAGAGTTTCCCATGGGAGAGAGAGTGAAAGAGAGAGTGAGAGTGATTCCCAGAGTAGAGAGATAGTGTGTTTGAGAGAGAGAGAGAGAGAGAGAGCCTACTCCCGGCGAGTCCTCGGTCGTCGGTTTCTCTTCTCCCTTAATTTCTACGGCTGTTACCTTCGGAGGAAATTGCTTGAAACACGGAGAAATTAAGCAGAGCCCCCCCCCTTTATTTATTTGTTTGACCGATTTTCTCTCATTAATAAGGTTTGATGGATGGGATACGAAACCTCAGGACCTTCATTGACAGAGTATCTTTCGGGAACAGCAATTATTGTCGTAACGGATGGTATGCGTCACATGCGGAGGTGCCAATTTCTTGTTGTAACGTTGTCCGCCATCACCATACAAACATAT
This sequence comes from Amorphophallus konjac, assembly GCA_022559845.1. NCBI lineage: Eukaryota > Viridiplantae > Streptophyta > Magnoliopsida > Alismatales > Araceae > Amorphophallus > Amorphophallus konjac. The sequence goes on from CM040121.1 coordinate 23,701,950, forward strand.
ATATTTAAAAGCACACAAGCCCACTCTGACGGGCAAAGACGGCACAGCAGCCCAACTGACAGTGTGGCAGAACCAGAGAGAGAGAGTGAGAGAGATGGCAAGACTCGGCTGTGCACATTATTACCTCCTCATGACTCTCGCCTTCTTTCTAGTGGGTGAGTCTCATTTCACAAGGTTTCTTTTCTAATGCTTATTATTTGTACCCTGCTGCTCCATCTCGGTTTGATAATGGGTTAAACTCGAGTAAGATAATTTAATGGGATCGGATGGACTATAATTATTTGACATAGTTTATTTAATCGAGGTCGGATAGAGTTAAAAGTAAATTAACTAATTCTTATAAAATAGGTGGAGCGACCTACTCGGGATCGGTTAAGATTATAAGTCGAGTGGGTCATCCTGGATAGATCATCCGCCTCTAACTTATTCCGTTATCAAAGCCGTACATTTTATGACGGAACTGGCAATTGTATTACCACTTGTCATTAAGTTTGTTTTTCATAAGCACTATTCACCTACACGTCAAAAGGATAAGCACTATTCACCTACACGTCAAAAGGAAAGTTTCTACGGAGGCCATCAATATCTCACCGTTGAAATTCATAAAATCACAATATTGAGATACAAAGTTGCAAGGTCATAAACATATGAACTATAATTCAATTAATTAATACGGGACTATTGTCCAAAAGATTATGCCCAAATATTCTAACACTCTTCATCACGGTCAAGATAGACTGTAGACATTAATTAGATAGAGGTGATAAGGGGAATTGATATATGATCAAATTGATATAAGTGGATCATACATTGATACCATGTTAAATCCACGAAATCACTGTACATTGTTCTCTTTTTTTTTCCGATCATTTTCTCTGTATATGATCAGGTTAAGTCACAACTCTGCACGTTTTCTCGACTAGGCAAATTTCAAACAGAATTATTCCGTCCTTAGTTCAGACGGACTTAGTGCGTCGCTTTATCCATCGCAAACTTCCGATGGATCCATCATACAATCCGTCTGAAACTTTTCTTATATTTTATAAAAATTATGAGTTTCAGACGGACTTAAGTTCGTCTCTATTTCCGTCGCTAACTACAGACGGATCCGTCTCAAAATTCGTTCGAAATATTTTTATTACTTTTATTTAAAAATTATAAAAAATTATTTAAAAACTTGTTTAATTAAAAATACATCAAATATCACAATCAAACCAACGTACAGAAATTAAAACACATAATAAACTCAACAAATATCCTCCCCATCGTCCATATCCTCATCCTCCCCGCCCTGCTCATCTCCTATGTCGCCGCTCGCAAAAAGATTCTCCTATATTAAAAAAATAATAACATTCCTTCGTAGATAAAAAAATTAGTGCGAAGATAAATTAAATATTTTATTAGATTACATAAATTAAAATCAAACATAATATCAAATCGATAACTGTATAGATTTTATAGACCCCAACTAACCTAGCTCTCATCGGTATTTTAAATTAATTATATTTAGAGAATTAAATTCTAAGCGCCGAGCTCAACCGGATATTCGAATTGAAATTTGTCAGTTATGACAAGTCACTTTCATCTCCCAGGTCGTGTTGGAACGATCGGCACGTCGATCAGATCGGTATTTCAGATTTTAGATCCTCGAACCCAATTTCTTTAATTTTTAACTAAGTGTATTTACAAAATACACTTTTGAGCGCCGGGCCCAAACCGAGTATCCAATTTGGATTCCGTCAGTTCTCACAAGTCACTTTTACCTCCCAGGTCATGTTGGAACGAATGTCATGTAATAAAATTTTAAGATACCTTGAATTAGAAATATGAAACAAACACTTAAACATGTATTGTAAAAATTAAAACAAGTGCATTAAACAACCACTAAGATAGTTTAAAAAAAGAATAAAATTCATATTAAATAAACACTACATATGACCATTTATCAACTACAATTAACATATCATGAGACACAAGTTTCATGGTGTGTGAAGCTAAATTTATTGTTCATCTAAATTTTCATCTTCTTCATTGTCTTCATCTCCCTCTATGAGTATTCTCTGTAATTTTAAAGAGAGGAGTTAGAAGACTCCTTATCTTCTATATTTTTTCATGCTAAATTAAAAAGTAAAAATTAAGCAAATAAAAAATATTCCTAGGAGTCGGACCCGGTTGGGTCACATGGGTTTTAGCGGGTCGGCCGGGTTGCACCGAGTTGACTGGGTTTAACGAGGGTTTTGGGTCTAAAACGGTTTAGGCACTTTTCTAACCCGATTTTGGGACTGGGTTGCAGGTTAACCGGTCGGATCGGCCGGTCCGGGTTGGGTTTTAAAATAGTGCTAAATGCACTTAGTTTAAAATTAAAGAAGTTGGATTCGGAGGTCCAAAATCTAAAATACCAGTCTGATTGGCATGTCGATCGTTCCAACACGACCCGAGAGGTAAAAGTGACTTGTGAGAGCTAGCGGAATCCAAATCGGATACTCGGTTTGAGTTCAGTATTAAAATTACCGATTTGATATTATATCTGATTCGAATCTATACAAGCAAATAAAATATTTAATTTATCTTTTCAATAATTTTTTATTTATTATTACATCTTAATGCTATTATTTTTTTAATATAAGATCTTCCAACGAGCGGCGATGAAGCGGATGAGCAGGACGGAGAGGATGAGGATATGGAGGATGCAGAGGATATTTCTTGATTATTTTTATTGTTATAAATTTAATAATTGAAGTTGTGTTTAATTTCTTGTATATCTTGGGTTTTGTTTGTGATGGATAGATTTTATTTTTTTATTAAAATAGATTTATATATATATTGTATATTTTTAAAAAATAACAAATATTTTTTTCTGACGAAACTTCCGACGGGCGCAATGATTCTGATGAAATCACCGACGGAATACACATTCCGTCAAAAAGTATATGAAGTTTACATTTTAAAAAAATAATAAAAGTAATACTTCGACGAATTTCTCGACGGAGTTACCGACGGAATAATTATCTGTTGGAATGTTTCCGACGACATTTTCGACGGACTGTATTTTTCGTCGGACATATTAAGATTGATAATCTGACAAGAATTATCGCAGAATTTTTGTCGACTACTTATCTATCGAAAATCACCGACGGGGTTCCAACAGAAACTTCGTATGTTGAAAACTTCCGACAAGGAATACCCGGCGGACATATTCCGTCGAAAATACGTCAATAATTTCGTCATAAAATGTTTTTCGACGAATTTCTAAGGAATACGTCTATTAAAAACTCTGCCTTTCCTTGTGATGTATCTAAATCATTCAAGGACACTTTCTAAATAAAGTCAACATGACCCATTCTTCATTCGTAACATTTATTTTGTTATCATCATTATTAGTCATTAATAAGATATTTTTATAATAACCTCCCCCTTTTTAGTTTGACGATGACAAAAATAACAAGTGAAGTTAAAATTGAATTCATAGATCACTCAAACTCAATACATCATTCTAAGTATAGACATTTTCCATGCTCATGCAATACCTATTCATAGAAGATTCATCCACTCAAATTTACACAACATTTATAATCATGGCATAATCAAGTCACAAAACGAGAGATTATTATCTATGAGCACGTGTTTCGATGATTTCAAAACCTAATGAAAGTATTTAATCAATTTTTCGAGTTTATGTATATTTAGGGTATAATTAGCCCATAAATATTAAAGAACAATAGGTGAAATATACGCACGAAGATCGACCTAAAAATGGATTCAAAACATGTTGGACAGGGACTGGATGACTGACCTTAAGACTGAATAGGCAGTATGCAAGTATTTTTTGAAGTTGACGTAAGGCAATGAATCGGTCGACGGATCCATGACCAATCCCGTGATCGATTTTTCAAAGATAAGGATTTTGTCTTAGAAAACAACCTTGTCTGCAATGGTCGACTGATCTAGTTGAACTGGTCGATCGATATGGTTTCTATATTTTGACAAGATGAATCTTCAGACTGTCTGAGGACTTTCTTGCCCCGATTTTTGGGAGATCTAAAAGCGGTATTTAGAAGGGAAGGTCTAGAGAATATTTTCTCATGTTGGCTAGGTCTATAAATACATTCACAAAGGAAATAAAAAACAATGAGTGTGCAAGAACTGGGGTTTGCATCCTCAAGCATACACACCATTCGGGCTCCAACTTGCAACTTCGTGTTAATGGTGTCTAAGGAATAATAAAGAGGGACGATTCTTGACATTCTCCAACGTGCTCTATATCGATAAATGACTGAGGACGAAGCGTCAATGAAACAACACATCGGTTATCATTCTTTGTCGTCATTCTTTTATTTTTTTATTTTTTGTAACATGCGATATTTCATTCATACCAAACGATATTCAGAGTACATGGAAAACATAGACCCCCAAATCGTACAGAAAAATCATCCCTGGACCATACCGTCGACAGTGCGACATACATACAGGAAGTAGGAACAGGAACTGTAGCGATCACTAGACGTCCACCGGGGGTGGGGGCTCCTGGACACTACAAGGACAAGCCAGACGATTTTGAAGGTGACATGTTTCTTCCTGGAGGAGCACGTGGTTGCCGAACCGCTCTTGCATATAGCGGTGAGAAGAGGACGCTCGGGTAGTAAGCATCCAGTTGGATGCAGGGGGAATAAGTGCTGTGTCTCCGAGCTCCTTTGAATCCAAGGGCAGAGACCCAATACCTGCATCATGGGGAACTGGCCCATTCTCCGTCGAGTGCCCGAGGGACCACCCAGCCGCCGAGAGAGGGAACCGAAAAGGGGGTAGGACAGAGGAGGGAAGGGGAGACGGTGGGCTTCAAAAGGGTTTTGGGGGGACGGTATGAAGGTGGAAGGTAGAATGGCAGAGGATGGGTGAGGCAGGGTAGGCAGGGGGCCGGAGGGGGAGCGGCGGAGCGAAGGAGACAGGGGAGGGGGGAAACGCGATAGATGGAGGAACGGGGAGAGGGGAGACAGTAGACGGAGGATGGAGGGGGGGCGGGTAGTGGGATGAAGCGGAGCAGAGGGGTGAGGGTGGCGCAGGGGGAGCGATGGGGAGGGGGGAAGACGGGGGAACTAGGATGGGGTGGGCCGAGGGGGGGAGGCAAGGGGGGAGGGCAAAAAGTGGGAGGGATGTGAGGGTGGACTCGCAGAGAACGGGAGGGGGGGACCGGTGGGAGAAGGGTGACGGGGAGGGAGCAGTGGGGGGGAGGGGTCCGAGGCGTGGAGGACAGGAGTATAAAGGGGGGGAGATGTGACGGACGAAGAGGATGGGAGGAAGACCAAGGGGGAGGGGATCAGGAAGGGTCCGGCGGAGAACGGGGGGGACGCGTGGGGGAAGAGCGGAGAGCTAACCTTGGCGGGGGCGGAGATCCCGACGGGAACTCCCCCGCCCGACGAGCCACCGGCGCGAAGCCGCTGGAGCGCTGTCCGGCGACATCGGTAACCACCGTCTGAGGGCAGTGAAAGTTCCGGGGGTAGGTGGGAGTTCCCAACTACCCTCGACTGACTCTGACGCACCAAATAAAATATGACGCCTTGTCGTCATTCTTTTGTGCTTTACCGCATTTCTTGATTTGTGATATGCAATAAAGTGTGTGTATAGGCAATATGCCTGTGTGTGTGTGGGGGGGGGGGGTGCACCTAGCATCGTGTCGAGGGCGCACTTGACAATCATGTGCTTCTTTTGTGTGTGAGTTTGTAAGTATTTTTGTGTGTGTGGAAGACCTCCTCACGTGAGAGAGTGAACGTAGGTCTCCAAGAGGGGGCCAGAGTCCAAAACACAATAAAAAATACTGTCCCTGTGTAATCGTTCCATTTACTCTCACCCCCCATTATATAAGATTTGGTTTCCATCGATCAATCTAGCTAGATTAATTTTGAATGACATTTGAATTGTCAGGTTAGATTAAATAGTTCAAAGTGTTTTGATAATCCAATTTACCTCTCTCTTGGATTGTTCATGTACATCAAGCTTATGTGGAGTGTGGAACGGTACTTGGGGTAGACTCCGACAGCCTACCTTTGACTCCTCTCGAGTTCAACTCACCTCTGTTTTCACTAACAAGTTATGCCCTTCTATTTTATTTATTATGTTTTTATATTCAGGGTTATCAACATTGCCGAAGCACAGTCATATTTAAATTTAGATACTACATATAGCTGCATCAATTGCACAAATAATATATAACAACCAATTCTCCATATATATTTCTTTATTTTTATGTGTCCCATCCCACATGTGTCAACTCGGTTTCTGTATGAAGAATTTCCCAGAGTAGAGAGATAGTGTGTTTGAGAGAGAGAGAGGATGGACCTTGGATGGGCCTACTCCCCGCGAGTCCTCAGTCGTCGGTTTCTCTTCTCCCTTAATTTCTACGGCTGTTACCTTCAGAGGAAATTGCTTGAAACACGGAGAAATTAAGCAGAGCCCCCCCCCCCCCTTTATTTATTTGTTTGACCGATTTTCTCCCACTAATAAGATTTGATGGATGGGATACGAATCCTCGGGTCCTTCATTGACACAGTTTCTTTCGGGGAGCAACAATTATTCTCGTAACGGATGGTATGCGTCGCATGCGGAGGTGCCAATTTCTTGTTGTAATGTTGTGCGCCATCACCATTCAAGCAGAGTTATATTTATAAAGCACACAAGCCCACTCTGACAGGCAAAGACTGCACAGCAGCCCAACTGGTAGTGTGGCAGAACCAGAGAGAGAGAGAGAGAGAGAGAGAGAGATGGCAAGACTCGGCTGTGCACATTACCTGCTCATGACTCTCGCCTTCTTTCTTGTGGGTGAGTCTCATTTCACAAGGTTTCTTTTCTAATGCTTATTATTTGTACCCTGCTGCTCCATCTCGGCTGTATGTATCATCGTCTGATAAACGAATGGGCAGATGTTTGTCGGTTGCAGTCGTGCTCGCACATTTGTTGGTGATATTTAAAAATGGGATTTGATGATCACGGAGAATTATCGGGCGAACGGACCATTTTTTTCTTGTTTTGTCGTCTAATTCAAGATTTCGGAGGGCTCGGATACGTCACCCCACTCCATTCGAGTATCAACCGGCCCTTGTTCTGTTATTTTATCAAACATGCCAAGTTTTATGTCGGATCGCTGGCTGACGTATTACCACTTGTCCGAAGGTTTGTTTTTTATAAACACTATTCACCTGCAGGCCCCTTTTCATAGGAAAGTTTCTACAGAGGGCATCAATGTCTCACGGTACGTGCGTGGCATTTGTGATGCATGGTACATTGTTCCCTTTTTTCCCTGTATATGATAACGTTAAGTCACAACTCTGCACGTTTTCTCGACTAGGCAAAGGAAATCTGACAGTGACGTAACACAATATTAAAGGTTACGTCACTCTAATTAATGTACGTGCAACGAATTAAGGCAACATATCTCAAGGTTAATTAGTTTCATTTGAAAACACGTAATTTTGTATCTTGTTTCCTATTTCGATTCCTGTTAATCATAATTATCAGAAGATTTAATTGTCTATATGAAAAAGAAAAGGTTATTTTCAGGATTTAAGCCACAACGTACGTACGAGGGGTGATTTTTTTTAAAATTTATTTAAAATCTACCAAATTCTCTCTCTCATATTTATAACCCAGTACTCCGCGCGCGGCATCGATCAGTTTTAGTATTTAAGGCCACGTATTACTACGGCATTATATATATTTAAACAGTCGGAGTTAGTTAAGCACTACCGTTTGCCGTCGGTACGTAGTTATGATCAAAAGTACCACTCGATCCCCTCGTATCATAATAACCCAGTCCGGCATCAGTTTTAGTATTTAATATTTATAGTACATCAAATCAATTATCGTCCACGAATTAAAGCGGAGCAATATTGCTACACTACTGTCACTCTATATTGTTTTTTTTTTTGGGGGGGGGCATTTAATGTGTTTGTTTGTTCGTTTGTTCCTCTCATTTCGGTGAGGTTAACCTAGCTACCCAAGGCTTATATATCTTCGCTTCTGCTAATTAAGTGAAAAAGAGTATGAAACTCCAAATCTAATTTTCCATTAATTAATTAATTTGCTGCAGTGGATACCCTCCAGCTGCCGAGGGTGGAGGGTGGAGTAAATTGCCAAGATGCCCCACTGTTCCGCGGCGGCTGTGTCGCTCATATCTGCCCGGCGCAGTGCAAGAAGCAGGGATATGACGGCGGGGTCTGCCTCGCGAATAAGACGGGTTGGGATTGTTACTGCTGTACAGTAGCTTAATTAATTATATTAGAGGATATGGAGTGGAACAGATTAATAAAAACAAGGTATCCGATGGCTGGCTGGGTGTGTGGAAGGATCGATCAGCCGCAATTTACAGTGGGATCGATGTCATAAAATCATTCGCGCGCGCGGATGGGAGTACTGCAAGTTATACTTAATGTTGTTGTTCTGTCTTCTTCTAACTTAAATTGGCTAAATTGCAGCAGCACTTGAGAAAATATTTCCCATGCATGTCTTCTTCACGTTCAACCTGATCTCAGAGATTGGCTTGGGAGCGTGCATTCCCATACATAATGTTCTCCATAACATAGATTATTTGAATGCATTATTATATATAACAGATAGTTGTTGCACTACTGGAACCTTTCTCTGACTAGAAATATATATAGCTGTGCTCGATCGGTGTGGATTTGTTTGGTACACTTGATACGGATGGCGGGTTAGCCTGATCAATACCGAAAACATAGGAAAAGTGGAGAGTTGAGAAGCCCGTCGACGTTGGGCATGCTGAACGGAGAGCCGTACGTACGTACGCTTGTGGATGCATACATGAACACTGAGTGCGAGTGGAAGGTTCGGAAACTTGCATTGGTGAATTTATCGACATTATTGTAGTCGGCTAGAACTAGAAGCACCTTGAATTGAAGCAACTGCCGTAGATATAGCAGCTGGTCTACTGACCATTGCTGGAGTACACGTGAAGCAACTGTCTTAGATGATCAATTAGCTAGTTTAATTCATGGAATAAAAGGCAGGGACCCAGCCACCAGCCATAGATTGTGTAGCTCTTCTAACTAAGTTGATGAACCTAAGGTCGACAAAGGCAGGGGCAAGAGTACTACAAGAGCCAGGAGGAGGTGACGACCACATAAACGACTTGCCATCTACGCACCCATACGTACCTTGTGCGTGGGGGTGTATGGCATGGAGTCGCGTTTTGCAGCTGTGCATGGGTGGCCGTGTTAGAACCTTACCCGGGGAAGCTTATATCGGGACTGCCGGGGGATCGTCGTCGAATAACACTAAAAGTCGCAACGGAACTAAACACAAACACATCACGTTCCACAAAGAAAATAATTGAGAAGTAACAGAAGCACACACAGAACGTTCAGGATTTAAGTGGTTGAGAGGTCCATAGTGAACCCCCTTCATCCATGGACAAAGACGAGTAATATTCCACTATGCAAAACGAGAATATCAGTACAAGATGATTGAGAAGCACTCAACCCAAAAGAACCCTTTACACGCCTTTAATTTCTCTCACAATAATCCCTCACGAAATAAGTGAGAAAAAGAGGAATAATGAAACAAACAAACAAACAAACACGTTGTGCGCGTCTCAAGGGTTCTCCACGAGATGCTTCCAAAATGCATAAAGAGAGCAGGAGAGATGGTCATCTATATATTTATTATAGGCAACACACGAGGCTACCCAGTCCCAGGTAGGAGGGGTCCTACCCAGTCCCAGGGACAGGGAGGTGTCTCTAGCTCACGTCCATCCCGTGTTCTCCTGACACATTTGTGCCATGCAACTCACAGACTCCTCCCGCATCAGCCACGTTGGCGAATGTGAGCTCCCTCGTGCAAACAGGTGAGGAGAGAGTGATGATGGAACCCCCCCCCCCCTCTCTCTCTCTTACTCGGTTGGTACTCCCACTAGGACTGTCAGGATCATGATCGAGTCAAACTCCGACAAATCTCTACCTTTTGACTTTGTCAACGTAGATTTCTTTTACAATCTTCGTTCGACATTCCCTTAGACGCAACTAGCTGGAACTGGGGACGTATACCACGGTGATCACGTCTTATCTTCAGTCGCCAATTCAGATCTATATACACAAATATTGACCCATGGAGCCTTGCATTCGGCGGCCCCTTAGGGCACCCTGAAACAGTTGCACCCACCTGCACCCCTATATAAGGGGCTGCGGTGGAAGAGATTAAAGAAGGAGGACGGAGACAGAAAAGGAGTCGCACACAAGAGAGCAAGAAGAGAGACGAGAATAAGAAAAGGAGGGAGAGAGAGAGAGAGAGAGAGAGAGAGAGAGAGAGTGCTTCCTTTGTAAGTGAGGAAGGGGGCAGGGCTATTGTATTTGTTATCTTTTTTTGGTATCTATTCTAAATGCTTTGTGTAGCGGTAGGAAAATGGTTCCTAGGTTACGTACCATCTTCTCTATTTATTTGTTAGGGAAGTCGTCTCGCGTCCGTGGAGCCCTGCACACACCAAGAAATCAGAAGGGCGTCAGAAGGAGTCCCGGGTGTTATCTCAGGGGACAACCCTCTGATGCTTAAATCAGCCAGGGATTTAATGAGCAATAGAGGAGAGCAAAGGTAAGAGAGAAGTAGAAGCCGTAGTAGTCGATCCAGGAGGCGGGTAGGTCCTCTGCACGCGTGCTCGCCGCTCCCAGTGGACTCTCGGAGAATGCTCGCTGGGTGGTAAGGACGTGCCGAAGGAAGTGGATCTCTGAACGTAGTAGATGGCCTCTGTGTCGTAGTTGTAGGTCGGATTGCCCTCTTCTCAGTAGGGGCTATGGTGGTAGAAGTATCCGCCGTATCTCCTCTTGGGTAGCAGTGTAGGGTTTAGTAGAAGAATCTACCATGCTCTTCACTTCTGTCGATGTCCCTTTTATATGGGTTGTCCTAGAGCGAGGGGCTTCATCCATTGATAAGGAAAGGTCCGTTTAGTAGAGTAACGTTCCCACCACCGTTTAGTAAAGAAGAGAAGAAGAAGAGAGAAGAAGAGAAGGAGCCTGCCGCTCCCGCCACCGTCTGTGCAAAGAGAAGGAGAAAAGAGAGAAGAGAAGAAGAGAAAAAGGGGGGGGAGCTCATGCTCCGTCCCTCTTCCCTATTGTATCACATTCCCCCGCCCCTCACCGTGGCTTGTTCTTTCTTGCTTCTTCCCTTTGTTTGTGTTGCAATGTATTAGCTCCTTTGGGGCGTCCCGGGGGGGGGGGGCATCTGAAGCAGAACAAACAACATTCCCCGGCTTAGGGGGCGTATGAAGAAAGGAATACACCTCGATATGGGAGTACATAAGCAAAGAAGAAGAATTCACCCCGCCTTGGGGATGTAAGAAGCAAGAATTACACCCCACCTTGGGGGCATTGGAAGCAGCAATACACCCCACCCGGGGGGCACTAGAAGCAGAATAGGCCCAGGCCCTAGGGCATAAGAAGTAAGGAATCTACCCCGTCATGGGGGCATAAGAGGCGAGAAACTACACCCCATGCCGGGGGGCATACGAAGAGAAATACATCCCGCCTTGAGGGGTAAAAGAAGCAGAATCTACCCCGGTCTGGGGGCATAAGAAGCAGAAGATACGCCCTGTGCCGAGGGCATACGAAGAGAAATATCCCCAATTGTCGGGCACAAGAGGCAGAAGAATCCACCCCGACCTGGGGGCATAAGAAACAAAAGACACACCCCAACCTGGGGGCATACAAATAAAGAACCACACCCCGTCTTGGGTGCATAAGAAGCAAACATACCCCGCCATCGGGGGTGGAAGAACAAGAAGCATACCTCGGCCATCGGGGCATGAGAATCAAGAAGTTATACCCTGACATAGGGAGACGTAAAGAAGAGCACACCCCGCCTCGGGTGCATAAGAAGCCAAGCACACCCCGCATGGGGGCATATGAGACACAGCTATGCCCCGGCTCAGGGGCATATGAAGAGAAGTCCCCCCCGGCTTAAAGGTATTTGAAGAAGAAACATACCCCGCCAGGGGGCATAGAAGCCATGAAGAATACACCATGTCTTAGGGGCATTTGAAGAAGAAGCATACCTCGCCTCGAGGGCTTAGAAGTAATAAAGAACACACCTCGGCTCAGGGGCATACACTACAAGAAAAATCGCGGATAGCGACCGACCTAGCGGTCGCTATTCAGTCGTAGATCGGTCGCAAATATGCATTGCGACCGAACAGATACTATCTAGCGACCGAATATGTCGGTCGCTATATAATAGTCGCTATATAGCGACCGATATAATTCGGTCGCAGTATCAGTCGTTATCAGAGACCGATTATAATCGGTCGCCTGACCGGTCGCTAACCGAATTATATAGCGACCGACATATTCGGTCGCTAGATCAGTCGTTACCAGAGACCGATTATAATCGGTCGCCTGACCGGTCGCTAATAATTCGGTCGCCATTCAGTCTCTATTCGGTCGCTACATTTGTTGTATTTTAAAAAATAAAATTAACCTATCGGATTGATTCGGTGGCTAGTCGGTCGCCAGTCGGTCGCCAAGTATAATTATTTAATAAAAGAAATATAACGTATAGTCGCTATTCGGTCGCAATTCAGTCTCCATGCGGTCGCTAATTTTGCATTATTTTTTTTTTAAAAATTTATTTAAACTGATAAATAAATTACCTGATAAATAACAAATTCATAACATAAATATAAAATCAACTACACAGACAACAATATCGACAAATCTCAAATTCATCACATACAAACACCTGATAAATAACAATTTCATAAAACAATAATAAATCAACTACACGGATCACAATCTCCACGAACCTCAAATTACACACAATTAAAATAAAATCACAAATTAATCATACATCCATAATAATAAAATGACAACATACACAACTAAAATAAAATCACAAATCCTCCACATATGTCTCATCCTGGTCGTCGTCTCGTCCAACATCATCCTGGTCGTCGTCTCGTCCAACATCTCGCGACGGATGATCCTGTATATCATTTAAAAAAATTATAATCAAATCCTTAATAAAGAAATCAAGCATTAACAAGACTTAATAAAGAAATCAAGCATTAACAAGAGTATGCCAATAGTTTAAGCCAGCTCATTTTCATATATATAAATACACACACAATATAAGTTCAAATTTCATCTTGTATTTTAAAAATGAAGTTTGAGCGCCGAGCTCAAACCGGGCATCCGATTTGGATTCCGTCAGTTCTGACAAGTCACTTTCATCTCCCCGGTCGTATTGGAATGATCGGCACGGCCATCCGACCGGTATTTCGAATTTTAGACCCCCGGACCCGTCCTAACAGTTCATTTGAACTAAGTGTATTTTAAAAATGAAGTTTGAGCGCCGAGCTCAAACCGGGCATCCGATTTGGATTCCGTCAGTTCTGACAAGTCACTTTCATCTCCCCGGTCGTATTGGAATGATCGGCACGGCCATCCGACCGGTATTTCAGATTTTAGAACCAAATGCCCCGTCCTAACAGTTCATTTGAACTAAGTGTATTTTAAAAATGAAGTTTGAGCGCCGAGCTCAAACCGGGCATCCGATTTGGATTCCGTCAGTTCTGACAAGTCACTTTCATCTCCCCGGTCGTATTGGAATGACCGGCACGGCCATCCGACCGGTATTTCAGATTTTAGACCCCCGGACCCGTCCTAACAGTTCATTTGAAATAAGTGTATTTTAAAAATGAAGTTTGAGCGCCGAGCTCAAACCGGGCATCCGATTTGGATTCCGTCAGTTCTGACAAGTCACTTTCATCTCCCCGGTCGTATTGGAATGATCGGCACGGCCATCCGACCGGTATTTCAGATTTTAGAACCAAATGCCCCGTCCTAACAGTTCATTTGAACTAAGTGTATTTTAAAAATGAAGTTTGAGCGCCGAGCTCAAACCGGGCATCCGATTTGGATTCCGTCAGTTCTGACAAGTCACTTTCATCTCCCCGGTCGTATTGGAATGACCGGCACGGCCATCCGACCGGTATTTCAGATTTTAGACCCCCGGACCCGTCCTAACAGTTCATTTGAAATAAGTGTATTTTAAAAATGAAGTTTGAGCGCCGAGCTCAAACCGGGCATCCGATTTGGATTCCGTCAGTTCTGACAAGTCACTTTCATCTCCCCGGTCGTATTGGAATGACCGGCACGGCCATCCGACCGGTATTTCAGATTTTAGAACCAAATGCATAAGTTGCTGCTTCTCGCTGCCTCCATTCAGGTTTGTTAATGTTTTCTTCTATGAATGGCATAACAAGAGGCACAATGTCATCTCCTTCCATATGTTCTTATCAGTACTTGCACATGCTTTTTTTGCATATCTTCGGGCATTGTACATAAGATGTTTGAAATTATCTCTTGCAGTAGCTGTCCATGCAAATCTAGCACGTAACTCATCTGAATGTTCTGTGAATCGATGATTCCTCTATATATTAACAACAACAAAAATTTATATGTTACATAACAAAGTGGGTTAAAATAATAATTGAAAATGACTTAATATGATAAAATAAGATAAATACCAAGAACATAGAGAACAATAAATCCTGAACACCCATCGGAAAATCAGCAAAGCGATGGATGGGGCCTGGAAAATGTGCTTGAATTGTCTTTGTAATAAATTGTGATGCTTGGGCTGGCTCTATTTTATTCCTGAAATTAAAAATATTAATACCACAATGACGAATAAATAACAAAAATAATGCATTACGTACCCTTCATTTATCCACACTGCCCGCATCGTCTCATTACAACAGCCCTCCCCCTCATGATGACTCGCCTCGTCATCAGCACGTACTATACGAATTAAATAGTATAAATAAAACAAACTATCAAAAAAACATAAATATGCAAATGAACATACCTGACTCAGCTGGGGGAGGTGTAGATCCACTCGCCATGTGTGATGGCGGTGCATAGGCCGTCAATGTACCCGTTGTCAGTGGTAACGGTGCAGAGGCCGTGGGTCCTGTAAGGATAAGAATCAGATAACACAAAAACATAAAGAATTATTTTAAACAAATACTCAAATGAATTATACATGAAAGTATACATACCTACTACCGGTGGTAGCGGTGCATCCCTCGGTGGTAACGGTGCAGAGGTCGTGGGTCCTGTGAAAATAAGAATCAGATAACACAAAAACATAAAGAATTATTTTCAACAAATACTACAATGCATTATACATGAAAGTATACATACCTACTACCGGTGGTAGCGGTGCAGAGGTCGGTCGTAACGGTGTAGAGGTCGTGGGTCCTGTGAAAATAATAATCAGATAACACAAATACATAATGAATTATTTTCAACAAATACTACAATGCATTATGAAGGGAAAGTATACATACCTACTACCGGTGGTGAAACGGAAGTAAATCTCCTCCCGCTACCCTCTCCCCTCCCACCTCTGGGAGTCCCACGCCGTCCTCGAACCATATCTTCAACTGGTAATAAAATACATGCATATTCATCAAATAGTGAAAGAAAGAAAGTTACAGAGTATTAAAATTCCCAGATAAAATTGTATACCATTAATCAAACATTCTCCATTTCTTCTTCAGATGTTGGAGATATAACAAATTCAGCATTCACATCTTCATTATCAGATTCATTTTGATCACTAATATATTCCTCCTCTTCGGAGTCCCCCAACTGTATTTCTGGTTGTTCTGGATCGACTTCCTCCACTTCATTCTCTTTAGATAAAGACGGTGCCTCCACAGATTCATCACTAGAAGCAGGCAAGTCTACATCATCACCCAAGTCTGATTGAAAGAATTCGGCATTCACATCCAACTGCTCTGTTTCAGTCAAATCCAACTCATAATCCGGGAAAAGCCTTGTCTTAACCTTGCAAACTGCCCACCAATCATTTCTTTCTTTATTTCTAGACGATGGATACTTTGTATAATAGACCTGCTGGGCTTGTGCGGCCAAAATGAATGGATCATAAGTATTCAATTTAGACTTATGTCTGATATCGACAATCCCATATGTTGTGTCATTTCGAACAGAATTAGGATCAAACCAATGACACTTTAACAGAAATATATGGTTGTCATCTCCGAGATATTGCAATTCTAAGATCTCCTCAATAATACCATAATAATCACATTCGTTTTCATTATATGTACTTCCTTTCACACATACCCCGCTGTTCATTGTTGACTTATTCTGCCCATATTGTCTAGTGTGAAATCTATACCCATTCACAATAAATGCTGGATATGTACGTGCAACTTTCGATGGGCCATAACTGATCACTCGAATTCTTTGATCAGTAATAAAATCATTTTCAACCTACATATGGACAGCACACTAGTCAGCATCTCCCCACACCTCTCCGATATACCACAAAATATTTATTGATTAAGAAATTTTCTTAAACACTTACTAATAAGTGGTTAAGAAAATAATCAAAATCAATAAAGGTATATCAGAGAGGAGTGAGAAGACGCAGCCAAAATTTTTAACAAACAACACAAACACATATAGTAATTAACCACCTAAGTGCGATCAAACATTCACAGACTGTCCAAACGGGACAATTCAAGACTTTGAGTTAGATATACACATTCTCATCATTCAAAATGAGAACGTGCATATCAATCCCAAAGTCTTGAACGGGTAGGTTGATTGGCACGGGCTTAACACGCTCTCCTAAGATGCGTGCAATGTTAGGTTGCACCCACGCATCTCAGCTCACATACAACACCCAACTAATTAAATATTGACAAGATAATAACACAATCTAAAAACATAGCAGTAACATGTGAAATTGGCAATACATGTACACAATGAAAACAGGAATTTTATTTTAACATCCAACATAAAGACAACACTTTCACTAGCTATTTAGCAGAAATAAAATATAGCATGATACTTTTTAGCTTAAAGACAACACTGTCACTAGCTATGCAGAAATCAAGTAAAGAAATTGATGGTATCATTACTGAATAAGACAATAATAAAACACACTTTACTTTTCATCCAACAATACCCTAACTATTAAAATTAACAAAACACATAACCGACTAAATAACACTAAACTAAAAATAAACCTTAATTTAATTACGAAAATACAAGAAAATAACACTAAACTCAAAGTGCATGTTTTTCTTTCTGAATCAATAACCGCACTTCTTTCTTCTAACCACTTTCTTCCTAAAATAATGAATGGGGCAGCCATTGACCCAATGTCACACCAAGCTCCATCATCATACGTGACTGTTTTGAACTTCTTAGAGAACTCCACAAATACACGGTCACCCTCAATAACAATTTCTCCGGTCTTAGCAAGTGACTTAACAATGTCAGGTGAAATCCAATTCTTATCTTCCGACTCATGTACATCAATTTCTGCTCGTTGTCCATTAGGTAAATATGCAGTAAAAATAATCGGAAGAGGAAGCATACTGATTACAAAATGTAGGACCTCAACTTATAAAAATAAGTTGATTCCCTTATGCTCTGATACCAAATCTGATGCAGGACAGAAACATTTATAACCATTAAATGACACTTTTTCACTCATCAAAACATACAATGTTACTTTTTGAACATTAGTAAATATGGTGCAATCTTAAACCCCATTTTATTACTGAGGATGGATAAGATAGTATGATAGGTCTTTAAACAAACAGATGGAGGAAGAAAAACTTTTAGAAAAACATTGTAACTAATCCTCATAGGTACCTGACAGCCTGTGGCCAGCTAGAAACTTCTTGATGTCAAGGTGACTGGAATTGTAATAATATTTGACAACTTATAGTCATAGAAGATTTATGAGAATGAATTGAGAAAAGAGATGCAAATAAGGGGCTTTACTTGAGAGAGAGGATGGGTCAATTGTAAGGCAAAGAGTATGTTATGCTGAGCGCACACATGGATATGGATGTTAGATGTTACCTATCAGATATAGCAGATCTACTCTCTTCCTTAATCTACTAAAGTAATATACCAATAATCCTATACCTGAATCTCTGATACTAGAGCATAGGGCCAAGTTATCAAATGGTTATAATTTCTTTTAGGTTTCTGTCCCTGTAACCGCTTGAAAATTATGCTTGGTATTCAGCTTATCCTGACCTAAAACATGAATATGCTTTCCATCATGCTAACAAGCATAAATACACTTCGTATACAGTTGTGGAAAAGATTATTTGACAGAAGGATAAGTGATCACACAGCAGCAAAAGAAATAAATTGGGCATTATGCCATGGAGATCAAAGATAGAAGCTATGCACATACTATGAGTGTTGATGGAGAGTTCCAGGGAGAATAAATGAATGTGCATATGGGCTGCTGATTTAGGTCAATATGATAAGGTGCAGATTCAACTATTCAAGTTAGTTTGTGGGCCATGGTCAGGTCAATTGTGATGAGCTCGAAGATTTAATTGCTGAAGACTTACTTCGTCATCAGGCCCTTGTTGGCATAGCTCCACGGGCCCATGGAGGTAGTCATATTCCCAAACGAGGCATCTTGACGTGTTCTACGTCATTGGGTTCTATGGATCAAACCCAAACTGAAGAAGAGGAAGAGGAGCTGTACCACACAAACCTACGGCGTGGGTCACTCGATCAACATCTTAACTCCGAAATTGAAGACGACTGGTCGGAGGATGTCTCAATGGTATCTATTCATCAACTTGTCAGTGTTGACACTGGTAGGAAAAGGATGAAATCAGAAGAAAAATATGCTTACCTCAAATGTACAGGAATTAGACTCGAGGTTTCAGGGTTGGGAAGCCGCAACAATATCGGTAATGATATTTATCTAGGTTTCTCTTTGGACACTCTCTAGGGTGGGCAGTCTATTTATTTTCTTTGTCCTCTCTGGAGGTAAGGTGGCATGTCCCCCTCTGTGTCTCCCATTATTAATGAAAAGAAGAAGAAGAAGAAGAAAGAGATTGAGCATTGACAATGGATTTTACTCTCAAAACTTTTTCCTCCCAGAGATCTTCTTTGTGAAAAGTGATTGACACGGTTTGTTTTTGGTTGAAAGAGTAATTGGATTGTTCAGATATTTATAAGTTTTCTCCGACGAGGCAGATTTTTTTTTCACACTTAATTACCAATATATAGTTCTGCCATGTTGGGACAATTATTCTAAGTTCAGATATATATATACATCCTAGCAGTAAGATTCTTCCCAGTGATCCTCCAAACTACAGAGAAAGCACAAACATGACCCCTCGTGATTATATGAAATTTGATCTTGAGACATCACCCAATCTAGAGAGAAAAGTCCAGTATTGCTGAGACACAAACTCATTAATGATAGGTAGGTATAACATAGGTCCATTAAAAATTGCTTTCAAATGATTTTTCAGAAATAAATAGACCTAGATCTTACATGCACAAGAAACTCATAACTTCTTCAAAATTTCTGAAGCCGAAGCCATCTACAGATGCCAAAGAATAACCCCGCGGATCAGGGCCGCCATAATTAGAATTGTAACTATCAATGCGATGATCGGAGTTTTTTGTTTTCTTTTTTATTTTTTGGGCAAGGGAGATAATAGGGAGGTCATGAAAAACACATCTCAACACCTCTGAAAAACACATCTCAACACCACTGCAGAGGGAGGGGGAGGGGATTCCTGCAACCTACAAGGGGGAGGGGGGTCTAACACCCAGCAGCACATGGGGATTGGGAGGGGGGTTTTCACTCGACAAGGAGATGGGGGGTTGCATTGGCCCGCAGTACTGGGGGGATGGGGAGGGGGCTTCCGATGGCATTGGGAGGGTGAGACGATTCCGGTGGTGCAGCACAAAGGGGAGTTGGTGGGGGGTTTCCAGAGGTGGAGGGGGACGGGAAGGGGAGGGGGAGGCAGAGGGGGACACGGGAAGGGGAGGAAGGGAGGAGACCGTCGGAGGCAGAGGGGGAGGCGGAGTGGGACGGGAAGGGGAGGGGGATCAGAGGGGTCAGGCCGGAGGGGGAGGGGCATGGGGATGGGAAGGAGATCTGAGGGGGACGGGGGCGCAGGCCGCAGGGGGGAGGGGAGGGGAGCAAGCCGGCGACGGGGCCGCAGGGGGGAGGGGAGTAGGCCGGCGGGGGAGGGGAGCAGGCCGGTGACGGAGGGGGAAGGGAGAGAGAGAGAGAGAGAGAGAGAGAGAGAGAGAGAGAGAGAGGTACCTGCGGAGGGCGACGACGGCAGGGCGAGCGGCGACGGCGACTCGACGCGAGCGGCGCGGCGACGGGCTCCGGCGGAGGGGGGCTCGGGCGGGAGGCAGCACGGGGAGGGGGGCTCCGGCGGAGGAGGGGGGCTCGGGCGGGAGGGCTCGGGCGGAGGGGGGGCTCCGGCGGAGGGGGCTCGGGCGGGAGCGGGGAGGGGGGCTAGGGCGGAGAGGGGGCCGCAGGGGAAGGGGGCTCGGGAGGGGGGGCTCGGGCGGGAGGGGGGGGGCTCGGGCGGGAGGGCTCGGGCGGGCGGGGGTCGTAGTAGGAAGTATAACGGCATCAGCGACCGACTGGAGACTGAAGTTAATTCGGTCGCAATAATAGCGACCGATTAGCGACCGATATACATGCGGTCGCTGAAACGGTCTCGGTTATGCGACCGATTATTTCGGTCTCCGAATTGGTCTCTATTTGGGACCGACTGGAGACCGATTAAATCGGTCGCTAATTCGGTCGCTATAGCCACTTTTTCTTGTAGTGATATGAAGAGAAGTCCACCCCGGCTTAGGGGCATCTCAAGAAGAGACATACCCCGCCACGGGGGCACAGAAGCCATGAAGAATACATCCCGCCTGAGGGCACAGAAACAAAGAGGCATACCCTCCCGACCTGGGGGGCAGATGAAGAAAAGCTACACCCCAACTTGGGGGCACACTAAGAGAAATGCACCCCAGTCCAGGAGCATTAATGAGAAAAGAAGAGCAGAACCAAAAGAACAGTCATGAGGCAGACATGGTCTTCGCACCCGCCTCTCCACACAAAAAGGAAGAGAAGGAAAGAAAGAAAAGTCATGAGGCAGACATGGTCTTTGCACCCGCCTCTTCACACAAAGGAAAAAGAGAAGAAAGGAAAGAAGGTCTCGAGGCAGACATGGTCTTTTACCTTCAGCCTTCGACCATCCACCCAATAAACCTCTCACATGGTTGGTGTCACGACCTTTCGTCCAAACCGAAGAGCATTCCGCCGACGGGGCGTTAAACCGACAAGCATTTCGCCAACGAGGCGTTAAACCGATGAGCATTCCGCCAACGAGGAGTTAAACCGACGAGCATTCCGTCGACGGGACGTTAAACCGACAAGCATTCCACCGACGGGGAGTTAAACCGACAACCATTCCGTCAACGGGGCGTTAAACCGACGAGCATTCCGCCAACGGGGTGTTAAACTGACAAGCACTCCGCCAACGGGGCGTTAAACCGACAAGCATTCCGCCAACGGGGCGTTAAACGGACAAGCATTCCGCTAACGGGACGTTAAACCGACAGGCATTCAGCCATCGGGGCTCTAAACCGACAGCTTTTTCGATCATCGGCCCCTGTGCCGACAGCTTTTCAATCATCGGCCCCTGCGCCGATAGCTTTTCAATCATCGACCCCTGCGCCGACAAATGTCCAATCATCGGCTCCCATGCCGACAGCTTTTCAATCATCGGCCCCTGCGTCGATAGCTTTTCAATCATCGACTCCCATGCCGGCAGCTATTCAATCATCGGCCCCTGCGCTGACAGATGTCCAATCATCGGCCCTTGTGCCGACAACTTTTCAATCATCGGCCCCTGAGCCGACAGCTTTTCAATCATGGGCCCCTGCGCTGACAGCTTTTCAATCATCGGCCCCTGCGCCTACCGATGGCCAATCATCGGCTCCCATGCCAACAGCTTTTCAATCATCAGCCCCTACGTCGACAGCTTTTCAATCATCGGCTGCCATGCCGGCAACTATTCAATCATTGGCACCTGGGCCAACAGCTTCTCAATCATCGGGCCCTGCGCCGACAACTTTTCAATCATCGGCTCCCATGCCGACAGCTTCTCAATCATCGGCCCCTGAGCCGACAGCTTTCCAACCATCGACTTTTGAGCCGACAGATCAAGCCAACGAACAACTCCACCTTCGGCCTTCAGCCACCCAACAAAATCAAGAGAGCATTTCACTTTGGTTCGGATCCTTTCCCAGCCAGAGAATAAAAGAATAGACCCTTCCACTTTAGTTCAGATCCTTTCCCAACCGGAGAATTAACAAAGAGACCTGTCACTTTGGCTCAGATCCTTCCCCGGCCAGAGAATTAAAGAAGAAATCTTTCACTTTGGCTCAGATCCTTCCCCGGCCAAAGAATAAAAGAAGAAACCTTTCACTTTGGTTCGGATACTTCCCCGGCCAGACAATTAAAAAAGAATATACCCTTTCACTTTGGCTCGGATCCTTCCCCGGCCAGAGAATTAAAGAAGAAACCTTTCACTTTGGTTCGGATCCTTTCCCGGCCAGAGAATTAAAAAAGAGACCTTTCACTTTGGTTCGGATCCTTCCCCCGACCAGAGAATTAAAAAAAGAGACATTTCACTTTGGTTCGGATCATTCCCCCGGCCAGAGAATTGAAGAAAAAACCTTCCACATTGGTTCGGATCTTTTCCCGGCCAGAGAATTAAAAAAGAATAGACCCTTTCACTCTAGTTCGAATCCTTCCCCCGGCCAGAAAATAAAAAGAGACCCTTCTCTTCGGCTCTCGCATCCCGCTACTCGACGCCCTTCGACTCAGTCATTTCGGCCAAGGGCCACTATCAGGATGAATCCATCCGTCCCACCGTGCTCTCCGATATCTTTCGGCCTTATGGCCGGCTTCTAACATCTCTTGGCTTGTTAGCCCACTCCCAATATCTCTTGGCCTTTTTTCCCTACTTTTCAATATCCCAACTTCGGCTCTTTGCAGCCCGCTTCACCAACCTTTGGCTCTTGTGGCATGCTTCCCAGAATTCGGTCTTCACGGCCCGCTTCCCATAACTTCGGATCTTGCCGTCCGCTTCCCAATCTTTAGCTTTATAGCCTGCTTCTCACATTTGGCTCTTGCAGCCTGCTTCCCTTTGGCCTTCGTGGCCTATGTAATATCCCGGACCTTACGGATCCTTCTTCGTGGGTCCCTGTTGGGTCCCGTAGTGCAGGGACACGGTTCTAGAGGGGGGGTGAATAGAACCCTCCTTCTAAAAACTATGTCCAATAAAAATCTTAACCGACCTCACAGCGGAATTGACAAACTTAATGAGATAGACTGAATTGGAACAAGTAGGATTACTCAATTCTCTCAATCTCACCGAGCTCACACGATTGCGTATATAGACTAAAAAGAGATGCACACAAACACATAAATCAAACCAAGAGACACGGGGATTTTTAGGTGGTTCGGGACCACGACGGGTTCCCTACGTCCACCCCTTACCAAACTGGTAAGGCTTTCTTCACACGCTGTGAATGCAGTAAACACGGGGACTTCTCCCTACACACACACGAGGTAAAAACCCCAACACACACGCTACTAGAGTAGCACACACACGGGGATGTACCCCAACACACACACACGTAGGACGACGCCTACACAGCTACACGGGAGTAAACTCCCAACCATACACGGGGAACACACCCCACAATATCTCCAAGCACACACACGAATAACCTCCACCGCATACGACGCACAAGCGTCAACACAAACCACTCGGAGAACCCTTTCTCCGAACACCCACACAAGAAAATCGTTTAGGAATTTATGTGGAAATCAGATATGCATACAATCAACCCAGAACAATTTCTAAACACTAAACCACACAACAAAACTGAAATGTAAAGCTCCCCCTCTTTAGAACAATATGGCTCTTCTCAGTTCGTAGTCGGATGAACACGATTTTGGCGTCCTCTTGTTCTTCTCCTCGAACCGCTTCTTTTCTTCTTCTATCACGAGCTCCGAATCACAAGGGAAGTAGATCAGATCTGCTGTTGAAGACCTCTGGAGCTTCTCCACCCTTTCATCCCTTTTTTCTCCTATAAGGAAGAACACACTTTGATTAGGGTTAATTTCTTGTGAATCTCGTAGCTCATATATATATATAACTTAGAGAGCCCAAAAGACACATAAAACCCTCCTCACACATGTTAGAAACACCCTAGTATGATTAGGAACCATTGGGGGGTGTTTTGGTAAAGTTTCAAGGGGTTTAGGATGAGTTTTAAACACTTTCGGAAGTCCCGTCCGGAAGGGGTCGACCCTTGGGGTCGACCCTCGGGCAACAGGTTGCTGGAAAACCCAAAAAAACACCCTGTGTTACAGGGGTCGACCCCTGGGGTCGACCCTTTCAGGCAGGTTACATAAAAAAAATAGCACTGCGCGCTCCGGCGGCAGGAATTATTTCTCCTAGCTCCGAACTCCGATCGAAGCGAGACTGGAGGCGTTGGAAAGAGGACTCGCAGAGCTACAACATATAATTTTTATGGGGAGATCCAACGGTGGGATTGAAAATGGTGAAGACTGTAAGACAGTTTGAGTTTAAAAAACAACTAAAACCTCTATCAAACCAAAGGGAAATAATTGATTAAATGTTACCATAATCCTATGAAGATCAACAATGATTTTGCATCCTCAAAAACATGATAAACCAAGAGGTTAGTTGAGAATCAAAATATATGAGTTATGCATTAACACTATGAACATGTTCACAATAAAATACATCATTGAACTTATTCAAACATGCGTTTTGCTTCTCAAATCACTTAGCAAAAATATATTTGACCAAATGACAAGGTTTTGAAATGATAAGCATGAATCTATCATTCAATCAACTATAATAATATGGAAGCTCAACCATTCAATCACATTCTTGAATCATCCAAATCTTCAACATCAAAATGCTTCATCACACAATTGTTAACAAATATGCCAAATGCAAAGCATGCTTAATATCATGGAACCACATTCATTCAAATGGCATTCTTGTTGATTAAGAGCTAACATTCATGAAGCATTATCCCAAGAGGAACATTGTCTTCACATGCATCTCACACATCAGTATATACCAGTCATGCAAACATGCTTTCTCATGAATTCTCTTGAGTACAGGGCATGTGCATTCTTCCAAGCATGTATCACAGATTCATGCACATATTGAAATCACAATAACTCTATGAATGATATGTCACTATCAGTCAATTAGAAATGTGTGTTCAGTGAACACAATCTCATAGATTAAGACCCAAAAGAAGTCATCTCCAGAAAAGCCATCTTCATGCAATTCTTTCATACAGAAGTCATTAACTCAAGCTTTTAGAGCAAAGTACACATGACCAATCATTCATCCAATACATGAGCAATATGGAACCAACTTTCATGAAGTCTTGTATGAATATTTCAAGTCCAAAAATATTATGAAGAAAATGCATGAAAATATCCAACCAAGACGTTGAAAGTTATTAGATGAAATGAATGAAATGTAGAAGAATCATTGCAATGCAATGAGAGAAGCAACCCCCTTTTTTCAATAAGATCTTCATTGACGCACTCCTTTGAGTTCCAAACATGAAGCATGGATTTTGATCCTGCAAATCAAAATATTCAAGGCATGAGATCCTTAAATACAAATCATTCACATAACTTTAAACATGAATAGAGTTAACTCCCTTTAAGAAGAAGAGCTTCATTGATGGACTCCTTAAGATTCCAAGTATCAGCCATGAAGTCGTGTTCCTACAAACCAACATAAATATAACATTAGTTCCTTAAACACCGAGGGTTCACATGACTTTCAAGAGTAACCATTGACTCCATCTTTCAACTCATAAAATCAAGATATACAACATGTTGCTCAATGAAACACGTACACACACAAACACAATCGTTTTGATATCATTGAAACAAAGCACGAACTATGGGATGCAACAATCTCCCCCTTTTTGATGATGACAAAACGATGTGTGTGATAAAACAGATTTTGAAAACATGTGTTAAAAACATGTGCAAACATTGAGCATACACATTCTCCCCAAGGACCATTTATACACACCAATCATTCTCCCCCTTTTTGTCATCTACAAAAAGACAAGGGAGCATATGACATAACATGAACAAGATAGAGGCTCAAATATATGATACCAAGTGTGTGATCAAGATAAAGGCACAAACATAGGCAATTTCAATTCTCGAAGAGTGAGAGCCTCAAAGATAGCATTTGTAGATCATGATACCATTTGTTGGTTGAACTCATTTTGGCATTTAAGCAACAAGAAGTGTTCAGAATATGCATTTCAAAATGAACTGTGCCAATTGTTGAAAAGTATGGATTTGATCAAGATGATATCATGAAGGACCTATATGCATGCTGAAAATGTCAAATATGCAAATATGCAAATTAGCACTGAATATACACTATGTGAATGCTAATCATGCAATTTATGAAGCTATGCACATGATGACTTCTATCCTTCTAATGTAAGGTTTATGCTCAGAATTAGACTCAAGAGGAATGCATGAACATGCAAGCACACAAGCACAATCGTCATGCACACAAATATTACATATAGTAACTCCCCCTAAATGAGGCACGGGTTAACAAAAGAGCATGTGATTCAAATTCAAGAATGTAAGACATGAAGCATAACTAAGAGGTTTTGTGCATACACAACTAGGAGTACTACATAAACCATGAGTGTAGGCAAATTCATAAGATATATACATCACAAAAATGCCCATGTGAAATGTGAGGCAATGACTAATGAGCTTCAAAACATATGGATTGTCAGATTTTCTAAAGAACACTAGAAGGTAATCTCCTCTCTACACTTTCGCTTTAGATTCTCGACTTTCGGTAGCTTCGCACAACCCCGAATTTTCTTTTAATAGACTTCACTTTTCGACGCGAGTTTCCTCATATGTCTCAATGGGGATTCCCGGCTACTTGGATTCGTCACACAAATAGATTTTTGTTTCTCCTTTTGACACGAGTTTCCTCCTTTGTTTCAGGGGGGATTCCCAGTTACTCGGATCCACATACCACTTATTGAATTTTTTTGTGGGGTAGGCAGCTTTTTCCTCACGATTACTCTTTAATGTCCATGTAGAGATTCAAGTTCCCTTTAGAGTGTTGGAAAGAATTTCTTAAATCCTTATCAAAGAAATTCATTGAATTCATTATGTGCAAGAGTGTGGGGGTAAATTTTTGTTTTGCATGTATAAAATGAATTCGACAAGACATAGCTATGACTCCCCCTAAATGTATGCACGGTCGGAATCAAATCCTCCCCCTTAATATATGACATGGATCACATATGAATAAAATCACTGCATTGTTATTTATCAAGGAGGTGAGGTCTTAGAAAGATCAAGAATTGGTTTCATAGGGTAAATACTTACAAGCATGCAAGGATTGATGAAAGTATTCATGCAAGCATTCATGAGTCAAGATATGCGATTATCATGAAATATATACATATGCTCTATATGCATGAATATGTAATATGCATCTTTTTGTCATTTTATATGCATAGTATATGAATGATATGCAAAGATGCGAATCCATTCTTTTTATGTAAGTTTTCAGTTTTTTTGTAATGACTTGAACATATAAGAAAAGCATGAATCATGTGAATGCATGAGATGGATTTTCAATGATTTTGACACTGAATCATGAGCATTTTATTTCAGATTTCATCATGAAAAGTCATGTCCCTTAGAACCCAAATGTTCAACCATGATCATTCAAAAATAATATTTCATGAGACATAAGCTTCAGTTTAAACATGATACGCCCTGCATGTGTGAATATGCAAATAACCGAGTTTCCAACAGATTTCACACAAAATTTAGCAAATGAGAAAGATAAGTGTTTGAACAACTATTATCAAGAGTAGATTTCTGAACATGTCAAACAACTTATCAATTTGACAAATCAATCACATATGGTCAATGAGCTTTAAACTGAGCCATGGTCAACATTCAATATCAATTGTTGTATTTGATCAAGCAATTCCACAGTTCAAAAAATTTACCTTTTGAAACAAGAAGGTTTTTAAAATTCAATTTGAAAGCTATTCAAATCAAAGGTAAATTGATTTCATTCACAACACAAGATTCCTTATAAGCCATATAATTCAACTTCTGAATTTTGGTACTAGACGGAGAACATAGGTCCGAAGACCACCATCACGCTTAGTGGAAGTATCCAGTTGAACGTAGTCCAACCTTATCTAACCACCATTTGATATACTAAATATTCATTCATTGAAGACATATGTGGCTTGTGAAGAAATTAGAGCAGAACATGAGAACACACCAAGATCTCATTCCAAAACATCAAAATCATCAAGTTTGACAGTGAAGGAGCAAAGTTGGAGTTTTACCATATGAGTGTGCCTTGTTCCATTTTACTGGAACCCTTTGCATTCTTTATTTACCTCAAGGCACTCTTGCATCAAAGCCAATTCATTCTGCGAATTTGGGCACCCAAGCCTTTTTGGGTCCCTTGATGTTAGTAGCATGGCCACCAACCACTTTCTTCTTTTTCGTTGCCACAATATCATCATTCTTCATGATCCTGCAATCCTCAATAACATGTCCATGGTTTCCACAATAAAAGCATTGAGGGATGGCATTTCTACCAAGGGATTTCCTTTTAAGAGCAAAGGAATTTTTAAAACCATTCCATCTTCTATTTTCAAAAGGTCTAGATTTAACAAAATTAGACCTAGCATGCATTCTAGAAGCATGGAAGTTTTCTGTTTTCAAAAACCAACATTCATTCATGACATGACCGTATTTCCCACAATGAAAGCAGCAAGGTGATGTAGGTCTACGGAATGAGTTTCCATTGTTTGCAAGAGTGTTTGTGGTCAAGTTTCTCTTATTGAATGCAGACCTTTTAGCATGGGAAGCATGTTCATTTCTTAATTTTCTTTGAAGGTTAAACTTAGCATTCATGGCACGATAATCATCATTTTGTTTCACAAAGCAATCATCCATGACATGGCCAAGTTTGTGACAATAAAAGCATGAGACATTTTTCTTTTTGCATACAAGTTTGTCATCCTCTTTCATGACAACACAATCATCCATCACATGACCAAACATGCCACAATAGAAGCATTCAACATTGAACTTTGATTTTTGAGATCTATTTGACATGGAAGGCTTTTTCTTAAGATTTTTCTTTTTATCAAAATCATTTTCAAAAATTTTCACTTGAGCAACAGGAGGAGGTGTTTTGGAGGTGCTAGGAATGTTGGAGACATGAACAAAAGAGGTTTTCATTTTTGATTCAAAAGATTTTTTGTTCACCGGAATGTAACCAAGACCCTCTTTTTGAAAGTTCACTTTAACACCTAGCAATGTGTCTAAGTTCTCCTTCCCTTTGACAAATCTAGACAAATCATCTTTTAAGCTTTGCACTTCTTCTTCAAGAGCAGAAACATGCAATTCGGCACTCGTGATTTCTTCTTCACAAGCACAAACTTTCTCATTCAACAAGCAATTCACAGATTTGAAGCTTTCATTTTCATCCTTGAGTTCTTTATTTTCAACATTCATGGAATGTAATTTTTCAGTCAATTTCTCAAGGACTTTCTCAGTTTCAACAAGTTTTGAAATCTTAGTAAGCATTTGTTCATTTTTAGATTTCAACAAAGCATTTTGCTTTTCAAGTTTATCAGAGCTTTTCAGCCTACTTTCAAGTAGAGAAATCTGAATTAGCATAGTACCATTATGCTTTTTGAGCTCCTCATTTTCAATCATGATCCTCTTGTTGTCAATTTCATTGTCAAGCAATTTATCAAACATTTTATCATCATCAGAAAGAGATGCTAGCTTGCTTTTAAGATGTTTTTGTGTTTCTTCCAGCAATGAAATCTTAGACAACAAGTGTTTATTTTGATCAAGCAAATCATGGGAATCAGTGTCAATTTCAAGAGCAGTATTAGATTTTCTAAACATCTCAAGCTCCTCATTCATACAAGACATCTCATCTGAAAATAATTCAACTTTGGATTCTAGAAGTTCTTTTTCATATTCTAGGTTCTCAATCTTTGATTCCAAAGTTTTGCAATTTTCACAGGAAGGATTATCATGCACATTCTCATTAATCTTCCTTTTCAAGTTTTTATTTTCAAATTTGAGTTTCTTGCATTTATCATACAGCGTAGCATATGCCATTTTCCATTCTTCATTAGAGAGTTCTTCATTTTCAGAGTTTACCTCATCAACATTTTCACCACGGCATTGATCAGCATCGTCGGCCATGAAGCCTTTTTGCCCTTCCATCTCTTGAGCTTTGATCAACTGATCCATAAGCTCCTTCGCCGTTCTACAAGAAGAAACAAATGGAAACATATGAGTATCAATGGCACTTTTCAATAAACTTAAGACAATGACATTTTCATGGTTCTTCAATTTATCTTGACTAGACCACTTGGTCTCATCTAAAGATAATATGTGAGGACCATCATAAATTAACTTCCAAAGATCAGGATTAATTGAATTGATCAGTCTACACATTTTACCTATCCATGAAGTAACATCAGAACCATTAAGAATAGGAAGGCAGTTCATCGACATGTGTTCAACAGAAAAATTCAAGATTAAAGAATGCACTAGGATAACTCTGTAGATCGTGAGATCTAGGGACTGCAGAGCCTCGCTCTGATACCAATTGTTGGGTCCCGTAGTGCAGGGACACGGTTCTAGAGGGGGGGTGAATAGAACCCTCCTTCTAAAAACTATGTCCAATAAAAATCTTAACCGACCTCACAGCGGAATTGACAAACTTAATGAGATAGACTGAATTGGAACAAGTAGGATTACTCAATTCTCTCAATCTCACCGAGCTCACACGATTGCGTATATAGACTAAAAAGAGATGCACACAAACACATAAATCAAACCAAGAGACACGGGGATTTTTAGGTGGTTCGGGACCACGACGGGTTCCCTACGTCCACCCCTTACCAAACTGGTAAGGCTTTCTTCACACGCTGTGAATGCAGTAAACACGGGGACTTCTCCCTACACACACACGAGGTAAAAACCCCAACACACACGCTACTAGAGTAGCACACACACGGGGATGTACCCCAACACACACACACGTAGGACGACGCCTACACAGCTACACGGGAGTAAACTCCCAACCATACACGGGGAACACACCCCACAATATCTCCAAGAACACACACGAATAACCTCCACCGCATACGACGCACAAGCGTCAACACAAACCACTCGGAGAACCCTTTCTCCGAACACCCACACAAGAAAATCGTTTAGGAATTTATGTGGAAATCAGATATGCATACAATCAACCCAGAACAATTTCTAAACACTAAACCACACAACAAAACTGAAATGTAAAGCTCCCCCTCTTTAGAACAATATGGCTCTTCTCAGTTCGTAGTCGGATGAACACGATTTTGGCGTCCTCTTGTTCTTCTCCTCGAACCGCTTCTTTTCTTCTTCTATCACGAGCTCCGAATCACAAGGGAAGTAGATCAGATCTGCTGTTGAAGACCTCTGGAGCTTCTCCACCCTTTCATCCCTTTTTTCTCCTATAAGGAAGAACACACTTTGATTAGGGTTAATTTCTTGTGAATCTCGTAGCTCATATATATATATAACTTAGAGAGCCCAAAAGACACATAAAACCCTCCTCACACATGTTAGAAACACCCTAGTATGATTAGGAACCATTGGGGGGTGTTTTGGTAAAGTTTCAAGGGGTTTAGGATGAGTTTTAAACACTTTCGGAAGTCCCGTCCGGAAGGGGTCGACCATTGGGGTCGACCCTCGGGCAACAGGTTGCTGGAAAACCCAAAAAAACACCCTGTGTTACAGGGGTCGACCCTTTCAGGCAGGTTACATAAAAAAAACAGCACTGCGCGCTCCGGCGGCAGGAATTATTTCTCCTAGCTCCGAACTCCGATCGAAGCGAGACTGGAGGCGTTGGAAAGAGGACTCGCAGAGCTACAACATATAATTTTTATGGGGAGATCCAACGGTGGGATTGAAAATGGTGAAGACTGTAAGACAGTTTGAGTTTAAAAAACAACTAAAACCTCCATCAAACCAAAGGGAAATAATTGATTAAATGTTACCATAATCCCATGAAGATCAACAATGATTTTGCATCCTCAAAAACATGATAAACCAAGAGGTTAGTTGAGAATCAAAATATATGAGTTATGCATTAACACTATGAACATGTTCACAATAAAATACATCATTGAACTTATTCAAACATGCGTTTTGCTTCTCAAATCACTTAGCAAAAATATATTTGACCAAATGACAAGGTTTTGAAATGATAAGCATGAATCTATCATTCAATCAACTATAATAATATGGAAGCTCAACCATTCAATCACATTCTTGAATCATCCAAATCTTCAACATCAAAATGCTTCATCACACAATTGTTAACAAATATGCCAAATGCAAAGCATGCTTAATATCATGGAACCACATTCATTCAAATGGCATTCTTGTTGATTAAGAGCTAACATTCATGAAGCATTATCCCAAGAGGAACATTGTCTTCACATGCATCTCACACATCAGTATATACCAGTCATGCAAACATGCTTTCTCATGAATTCTCTTGAGTACAGGGCATGTGCATTCTTCCAAGCATGTATCACAGATTCATGCACATATTGAAATCACAATAACTCTATGAATGATATGTCACTATCAGTCAATTAGAAATGTGTGTTCAGTGAACACAATCTCATAGATTAAGACCCAAAAGAAGTCATCTCCAGAAAAGCCATCTTCATGCAATTCTTTCATACAGAAGTCATTAACTCAAGCTTTTAGAGCAAAGTACACATGACCAATCATTCATCCAATACATGAGCAATATGGAACCAACTTTCATGAAGTCTTGTATGAATATTTCAAGTCCAAAAATATTATGAAGAAAATGCATGAAAATATCCAACCAAGACGTTGAAAGTTATTAGATGAAATGAATGAAATGTAGAAGAATCATTGCAATGCAATGAGAGAAGCAACCCCCTTTTTTCAATAAGATCTTCATTGACGCACTCCTTTGAGTTCCAAACATGAAGCATGGATTTTGATCCTGCAAATCAAAATATTCAAGGCATGAGATCCTTAAATACAAATCATTCACATAACTTTAAACATGAATAGAGTTAACTCCCTTTAAGAAGAAGAGCTTCATTGATGGACTCCTTAAGATTCCAAGTATCAGCCATGAAGTCGTGTTCCTACAAACCAACATAAATATAACATTAGTTCCTTAAACACCGAGGGTTCACATGACTTTCAAGAGTAACCATTGACTCCATCTTTCAACTCATAAAATCAAGATATACAACATGTTGCTCAATGAAACACGTACACACACAAACACAATCGTTTTGATATCATTGAAACCAAGCACGAACTATGGGATGCAACAGTCCCGGATCTGATTTTCGGAGCGTCTGGCTCTGTTGTGTCTGAAATTTCGTTTCGGGCATCTTTCGTGTTCGGATCGGCGCGATCCGGAGTCGTTTCGGAGGCCCGGAGACGTTCCGTGGCTTTTTCGCGTATGTTTTCCGGTTTCCGGTGTGTGTTTCGGCTTTCTCTTCGGAAGCTCGCTACGGGCGAATCGGGCGGTTCCCCCAGGCACGAGTGGTACCATTGCGATCGGTGCGTTCCGAGGATTCCGGAAATATATTTTCTATTTTTCGGTATTTTTCTGAAAATTCAGATTTTCTATATAGCCCTAATTCTTTTTCTTTTTCTTTTCCTCTTTCTCTTTCTTCTTCTTCTTTCTCCTCCCTTCCCCAACCGTGACCGCACCCCTCTCTCTCCCTCTCTCCCATTCGGGCGCGGCGGACCCCTCCCCGGCTGTTGACGGCTGCAGGGCGACGGCGCGGACGCGTGGGCGACGGCGAGGCGATCTCGTGGGCGTGCGACAAGCGTGGGAAGCGTGGGGAGTTCGTGAAGCTTAAAACGTTCTTCACGATCCGTGGGTGATTCGGCGGAGCATTCGCTCCATTGAGGTAGGGTGACGTGCCTTAGCCTCTTGCCATTCAATTCCCGTGATTTGTAGGCCGCGGGGAGGCCGAGAGGGGATCGTTTGAGCATTTTGGGGTTTTTCCATGATTTGGGGAGAGCTCGCCCGATCTATGGATTTGATGCTCGGATTCATGTTTTGGTGGCCTAGAATCATGCTAGGGGTCCCCAGGGGTCTTCCCCTTTGATTTCCCCTTCTCCTGTGGAGGCATGGGGGCGTGGTTGGAATTTTTGGGCGTTTCTACCGTTTTCGGGCGAGGACTGAGAACGCGCTATACTCCAGTAGCGCGTTCTTGAGTGTCGCGCTACCCCGACGGGGCACGTTCATCGGAGAAGATGAACAATAGGGCGGTTCGTGTCGCGCTATGGGGTCCTAGCGCGATTAGCCTTGTCGCGCTAGGAGGACCTAGCGCGATGGTCCTTGTCGCGCTAGGGTTCCCTAGCGCGATCTTCCTTGTCGCGCTAGGGAGTCCTAGCGCGATCTTCCAAGTCACGCTAGGGGACCCTAGCGCGTTCTTCCTTGTCGCGCTAGGTGTCCCTAGTGCGATCTTTTCCGTTGTCGGGCGTTCCCCTTGGGCCGTGTGTGTGTCTTGGGCACCCCGTGGAGTTCCGTGACCGTGTCTTCGGGTGTCCGGAGATTTCGGTTGCCTTGGTCATGTGTTTGGCCGTGGGCAGTGTGTCCGTTTTCTTCCGACTGCGGTCACCGTGCGATGGTGATGGTACGTGGGACGGCCCCCGTACTTCGTCGGGTTCGGACGTCGTTTTCCGTTGGTTTGAGAGTCTACTCCTTCAGTGACCCTCCACTAGTCGTAGCCTACTAGTACGCGTGTGCTAGTCGCACCAGGGAGTGGTGTACGGGCCGACCTTTAGAGATGGTTTGTGGACCGGTTACCGTTGGGCCCCACGTCTTGCAGCCAGAGTCTGGCTGAGGGGAAAACCGGTCAGAGGGCCAGACCAGGGACGCGCGGTCTGTGTGTGCACAAGTGGTTGGGGGCGGTTGGACCCACGTCGATGGGCGTGACCCCAGCTAGTCACTTGTTTGTGGTTACTTGTACGGTGTTTGCGCCTCGGGTAGGACCTACCACGTCAGGCGGCTCACCTGCGGTGCGGTGTCAGACGTCAGGGGACGCTACCGGCTGTGCTTCTAGTGGGTGGTACTCCTGTCGAGTACGGAGTGACAGACTGTCAGTCGTGTGTTTCCGACCTTCGGGTTTTGGCGGTTTGACCGTTGAGTTTCGGTCTTCTCGTACCGTGGCACGTGTGTCGGTTTGCGTGCCGTAGGGTCTAGTTCTGTAGAGTACAGGGCTTTCCTTTCCGAGGTACTTTCCTACCACTAGAGTAGTGGTTTCTCGTTTTACGAGGTAGGGTTCGAGTGATCCCTACTGAGTCTTGTCCCGAGACTCATTCCCTGCGTGTTTTCACCGTGTTTCAGGTGAGGCGCCACCTTCGGGGAGCGCGTCAAGAGCACAGCGTGGTGCGGGTGCCCAGAGGTAGTGCCAGAGGTCAGAGCCGGGGTATGCCCCGTGTAGCTGTACTTTCCTTTCTTGTCACTGTACTAGTCGTGGACTACTGTTGTTGCTGTTGTTATTTCTATTGTGGACCATGTAAAATGTTAATTTATTTCCTGCTTAATATTATAACTGTTTAATTTCTGTAATTATCTGTGATGCTTGTGTAGTTTCCACACCATCCTTTTAACCCTTCCGAGTCTTCGGGCTAGTGGGTGGCGGTACGAGTCTCGGGTTATCAGGCCTTCCCGGTAATCGCTTTCTCTGGTCGTTACAGCTGGTATCAGAGCGCGGTTGTGGAATTACATGAGAATCATAGGTAATTGTAGTGGTCCACTAGTCCACAATGATGATGTACAGGTGACGCTGGCATTGGGCACCGTGTGTTTATTTTGACCTTGCCGTTTTCGTGTTTTCTGTCTTTTGCTTCAGGAGCGAGTATGGGGCCGAGGAGGAGTTCTCGCTCTCAGCAGGGGCAGTCGGCTGGAGGTCAGGAGATCCAGCAGGGGGTCCAGAGGGACCAGGAGGAGCATAGCAGAGTTCCGGGGGCTACCAAGGCCGCGGATGCTGCGAGAGCTCCGGGGGCCGAGGATTTCTTCCGTGGCATGTACCAACTTATGTCTCAGCAGTTCGGCGGAGATGCTGGTGAGGGCTCGTCAGCCAGGGGTGGGCCAGGCCGAGCGGTGAGGGACTTCATGCAGTTCCATCCACCTTACTTTAGCGGCCAGGCAGACCACGATGCGGCTCGTGATTGGCTTGATGAGATGGAGGGGGTGTTCAGTTCTGCGAAGAGTGCTGCCGAGGACAGAGTGGTGTTGGCCTACAACCAGTTGCAGGGTACGGCTCGGAGGTGGTGGTCTTCCGAGTGGAAGACGTCCTTTCAGCTTCGTCCACTTGAGCAGATCGAGTGGGATGACTTTGTCGGTGCTTTCGAGCGTACGTACTGTCCAGATATTGTTGCCACGCAGCGGATGCGGGAGTTTCTGGAGCTGGTGCAGGGTGACATGTCCGTGTTGCAGTACAGGGCCCGATTTGTCAAGCTGGGTCGGTATGCACCTCACATCATGGAGCATGAGAGGGTGAGGACCGCGCAGTTTGTGCAGGGCTTGAGGCTGGAGCTGAGGCACCATTTGATCGCGAATGGGGCCACTGATCTAGAGACAGCGTCTCGTGTTACGATTTCCCTGGAGATGGATATGCAGAGGACTCGAGGACCGATCAGCCAGGGGCAGTCCTTGTCAGGTCGCAGCCAGCAGTCGACTACCCAGCAGTAGGGTTTCTTCCAGCATGCGCCGGGTGGTTCAGGAGTACCGGCATCGGCAGCTTCGGTGACAGGATCTGCGTCCTTCGGCTCGAAGGTCAAGAAGTTCTTCAAGAGAGGGTTCGGCAAGAAGAAGTCCAGGGATCAGGGGCATGCTTCATCGGGCAGTGTACAGCAGCCGATTCCTTTGCAGCGTCAGGGATCAGTGGGTGGATCGCGAGGATCTTGTCCACGGTGTGGTGGTACCCACCCAGGCAGGCAGTGCACGGCGCCGATTATTTATTTTCGGGGTGACCAGCCAGGGCATATGGCGCGTGACTGTCCTCAGAGGCCGCCGCAGCAGCAGTTTCCTCTACAGCAGCAGGTTCCCGAGCAGCAGAGGCAGCAGCAGCAGTAGGGACAGTATCCGCCGCTACCCAGGTCAGCCAGCGTGGGAGGCAGGCAGAGGGCTCGAGGCCAGATCACGCACATGACCAGGGCAGAGGCAGTGACGTCGCAGCTCGTGGACGGTACCGTTCAGATTTTGGGTTGTGCGGCTTGGGTTTTGTTTGATTCTGGCGCGTCTCATTCGTTTATTTCGGAGGATTTTGCGTCGAGAATCGAGGAGCCGGTGACCCAGTTGTCCTGTGATTTGGCAGTGGAGTTGCCTTCGGGTGACTTTATGATCACTCCGTATTGCTTCGATCAGGTTCGGGTTTGGATCGATGGGCGGAGTATGCCAGGCAGGTTGTATGCGTTGCAGCTTCGGGATTACGATGTGATTTTAGGCATGGATTGGCTCGAGACTCATGGAGCGGTGCTGGATTGTGGGATGAAGAGGGTCTACTTCCAGCATCCGAGCAAGCAGACCTTCTATTTCCAAGGTATCCGTTCCACCTCTTCTCGATTCCTTATCTCTGCTATTCGAGCCCGTCGGTTGCTTGATTCGGATTGTTAGGGTTTTCTCGCGTCAGTGGTGGTGTCTGACCGGATGGAGTCAGATGTCGAGGACATTGCGGTGGTGTGCGAGTTTCCCGACGTTTTTCCCGAGGAGTTACCTGGATTACCTCCCCAGTGGGAGATCGATTTCGTGATCGAGGTTGTGCCTGGTACGGGACCTTTGGCGAAGGCTCCCTACCGAATGGCCCCCGCTGAATTGAGGGAGCTGAGGGCGCAGTTGCAGGAACTGTTGGCCAAGGGGTATGTTCGTCCGAGCTTTTCCCCTTGGGGTGCGCCCGTGTTGTTTGTGAAGAAGAAGGACAGTAGTCTGCGGTTGTGCATTGACTATCGGCAGCTGAATGAAGTGACCATTAAGAACAAGTATCCGTTGCCGCGGATTGATGATTTGTTCGACCAGCTTCAGTCTGCGCGAGTGTTCTCGCGGATTGATTTGCGGTCCGGTTACTATCAGCTGAGAATTCGCGAGTCCGATGTGGAGAAGACTGCATTCAGTACGAGGTACGGGCATTATGAGTTCTTGGTGATGCCGTTTGGGCTCACCAATGCCCCTGCAGCCTTCATGGACTTGATGCAGAGGGTGTTTCATCCGTATTTGGACCAGTTCGTGGTCATCTTCGTGGATGACATCCTTGTTTATTCGCAGTCTACGGAGGAGCATGCATACCATTTGGGTGTGGTGCTGCAGACGTTGCGAGATCACCAGTTGTATGCGAAGCTCAGCAAGTGCGAGTTTTGGCTCAGCGAGGTGCACTTTCTGGGGCACGTGATTTCTGGTGATGGCATTTCCGTGGACCCAGCCAAGGTCGAGGCAGTGATGCAGTGGCCGAGGCCGAGGTCGGTGACGGAGATCCAGAGTTTCTTGGGACTTGCGGGTTATTATCGTCGGTTTATCCAGGATTTTTCCCGCATTGCGACCCCGATGACTAGACTCACGCGGAAGGATGTGCCTTTCGTTTGGTCCGAGGAGTGTGAGCAGAGCTTCAGCGAACTGAGGAGATTACTCACCTCGGCTCCGGTGTTGGTTTTACCTTCTGGGTCGGGAGGTTTTATGGTGTGTACAGATGCTTCCGGCATTGGATTGGGTGTTGTGGTTGATGCAGCATGGTAGAGTGGTGGCTTATAAATCTCGGCAGCTAAAGCCCCATGAGGAGAACTACCCTACCCATGACCTTGAGTTGGCGGCGGTGATCTTCGCGTTGAAGATCTGGAGGCACTATCTGTACGGCGAGAAGTTCGAGGTGTTCACTGACCATCAGAGTTTGAGGTACGTGTTCTCGCAGAAGGACCTGAACCTCAGACAAAGGCGTTGGATGGAGTTCATGAAGGACTACGACTTCACCCTATCTTATCAGCCTGGCAGGATGAATGTCGTTGCCGATGCCTTCAGTCGGAAGGTTGCGGTCAGTGCCTTGATGTTGAGGAAGTGGAGGCTCTGGGAACAAGTACCCGAAGTATCTTTCAGGCTCAAGATTCCCCAGGAGCCAGGGTTGGCGGTGCTTGCGAGTCTGACTGTCACTCCTGCTATCCGTCGTCAGGTGACAGAGGCTCAGCATGCGGACCCTGAGTTGCCCCGGATTCTTGCGATGGCTGACGTGGAGCTCGGCGAGGACGGTGCTGCGAGGTTTCGTGGCAGGTTGTACGTCCCAGCCGAGGAGCAGATTCGTCGTGCGGTGCTGCGCGAGGCTCATGGGAGCAGGTACACCGTACACCCGGGTGCGACGAAGATGTATCGGAACTTGCGGAGGCAGTTCTGGTGGCCTGGCATGAAGAGAGATGTTGCCGAATTTGTGGCCAGGTGCCTGATCTGTCAGCAGGTGAAGGCGGAGCATCAGCGACCAGGAGGTACTCTCCAGCCCTTGGATGTTCCTGCTTGGAAGTGGGACCATGTGACCACGGACTTCGTGGTGGGATTGCCGAGGACCCCGAGTGGGCAGGACAGTATTTGGTTGCTGGTGGATCGGCTGACGAAGGTGACTCGGTTGCTACCGGTCAAGGTCAGCTGGAGCGTGCCTAAGTTGGCTCGTCTTTATGTGGAGCGGATCGTGCCGTTGCATGGGATTCCCATTTCGATCGTGTCGGATCGGGATCCGCGCTTCACTTCTGGATTCTGGAGGAGTTTCCAGCGAGCTCTTGGCACGGAGTTGGCGTTTAGCTCGGCGTATCATCCTCAGTCAGATGGTCAGTCTGAGAGGACCATTCAGACTTTGGAGGACATGCTGAGATCCTGCTGCCTGGAGTGGCAGGGGAGTTGGATTCATCACCTACCGTT
The DNA here is from genome assembly GCA_022559845.1 of Amorphophallus konjac. Classification (NCBI taxonomy): domain Eukaryota; kingdom Viridiplantae; phylum Streptophyta; class Magnoliopsida; order Alismatales; family Araceae; genus Amorphophallus; species Amorphophallus konjac. The sequence continues at coordinate 23,741,926 of CM040121.1, forward strand.
GGTGGAGTTTGCCTATAACAACAGCTATCATTCGAGCATCGGCATGGCTCCATATGAGGCTCTGTATGGGCGTCCATGTAGGACTCCGCTTGATTGGTTTGAGGTGGGTGAGCGTGTTTTGACGGGACCGGAGTTGGTGCAGCAATGTGTGGACGTTGTGCACCTGGTTCGTCAGAACATGTTGGCGGCCCAGAGTCGGCAGAAGAGCTATGCTGACCGTAGGAGGCAGCCCCTCGAGTTCGCCGTGGGCGATCATGTGTTCTTGAGAGTTTCTCCGATGAAGGGGGTGATGCGTTTTGGACGGCGTGGGAAGCTGAGTCCCCGCTATATTGGTCCTTTCGCGATCGTGGAGCGCATCGGTGAGGTTGCTTACCGGTTGCAGTTACCTCCTGAGTTGGCGTCGGTGCATGACGTGTTCCACGTCTCGATGTTGCGAAAGTATATGCCCGATGACTCTCATGTGCTCGAGTTTTCTGTTTGGCCTGAGGTGACTCCAGACCTTTCTCTCCCAGAGTTTCCGATCCGCGTGGAGGATAGGCGAGAGCAGCGCCTGCGGAACAAGGTCATTCCCTTGGTGAAGGTCGTGTGGCAGCGACACTCTGGTGGTGAGACTTCGTGGGAACGTGAGGATGAGATGCGTCAGCAGTTCTCGTATCTGTTTGAGTGAGTCTTCCTCTTCTTTCCCCTTGGGTTGTTCTCAATTTCGAGGACGAAATTCCTTAAGGGGGGAGGGCTGTAATATCCCGAACCTTTCGGATCCTTCTTCGTGGGTCCCGGATCTGGTTTTCGGAGCGTCTGGCTCTGTTGTGTCCGAAATTTCGTTTTGGGCATCTTTCGTGTTCGGATCGGCGCGATCCGGAGTCGTTTCGGAGGCCCGGAGGCGTTCCGCGGCTTTTCCGCGTGTGTTTTCCGATTTCCGGTGTGTGTTTCGGCTTTCTCTTCGGAAGCTCGCTGCGGGCGAATCGGGCGGTTCCCCCAGGCACGAGTGGTACCATTGCGATCGGTGCGGTCCGAGGATTTCGGAAATGTATTTTTCTATTTTTCGGTATTTTTTCGGAAATTCAGATTTTCTATATAGCCCTAATTCTTTTTCTTTTCCTCTTTCTCTTTCTTCTTCTTCTTTCTCCTCCCTTCCCCAACCGTGACCGCACCCCTCTCTCTCCCTCTCTCCCATTCGGCGCGGCGGACCCCTCCCCGGCTGTTGACGGCGGCAGGGCGACGGCGCGGACGCGTGGGCGACGGCGAGGCGATCTCGTGGGCGTGCGGCAAGCGTGGGAAGCGTGGGGAGTTCGTGAAGCTTAAAGCGTTCTTCGCGATCCGTGGGTGATTCGGCGGAGCATTCGCTCCATTGAGGTAGGGTGACGTGCCTTAGCCTCTTGCCGTTCAATTGCCGTAATTTGTAAGCCGCGGGGAGGCCGAGAGGGGATCGTTTGAGCATTTTGGGGTTTTTCCATGATTTGGGGAGAGCTCGCCCGATCTATGGATTTGATGCTCGGATTCGTGTTTTGGTGGCCTAGAATCATGCTAGGGGTCCCCAGGGGTCTTCCCCTTTGATTTCCCCCTCTCCTGTGGAGGCATGGGGGCGTGGTTGGAATTTTTGGGCGTTTCTACCGTTTTCGGGCGCGGACTGAGAACGCGCTATACTCCAGTAGCGCGTTCTTGAGTGTCGCGTTGCCCCGACGGGGCGCGTTCATCGGAGAAGATGAATAGTAGGGCGGTTCGTGTCGCGCTATGGGGTCCTAGCGCGATTAGCCTTGTCGCGCTAGGAGGACCTAGCGCGATTAGCCTTGTCGCGCTAGGGTTCCCTAGCGCGATCTTCCCTGTCGCGCTAGGGAGTCCTAGCGCGATCTTCCAAGTCGCGCTAGGGGACCCTAGCGCGTTCTTCCTTGTCGCGCTAGGTGTCCCTAGCGCGATCTTTTCCATTGTCGGGCGTTCCCCTTGGGCCGTGTGTGTGTCCTGGGCACCCCGTGGAGTTCCGTGACCGTGTCTTCGGGTGTCCGGAGATTTCGGTTGCCTTGGTCATGTGTTTGGCCGTGGGTAGTGTGTCCGTTTTCTTCCGACTGCGGTCACCGTGCGATGGTGATGGTACGTGGGACGGCCCCCGTACTTCATCGGGTTCGGACGTCGTTTTCCGTTGGTTTGAGAGTCTACTCCTTCAGTGACCCTCCACTAGTCGTAGCCTACTAGTACGCGTGTGCTAGTCGCACCAGGGAGTGGTGTACGGGCCGACCTTTAGAGACGATTTGTGGACCGGTTACCGTTGGGCCCCACGTCTTGCAGCCAGAGTCCGGCTGAGGGGAAAATCGGTCAGAGGGTCAGACCAGGGACGCGCGGTCTGTGTGTGCACACGTGGTTGGGGGCGGTTGGACCCACGTCGACGGGCGTGACCCCAGCTAGTCACTTGTTTGTGGTTACTTGTACGGTGTTTGCGCCTCGGGTAGGACCTACCACGTCAGGCGGCTCACCTGCGATGCGGTGTCAGACGTCAGGGGACGCTACCGGCTGTGCTTCTAGTGGGTGGTACTCCTGTCGAGTACGGAGTGACAGACTGTCAGTCGTGTGTTTCCGACCTTCGGGTTTTGGCGGTTTGACCGTTGAGTTTCGGTCTTCTCGTACCGTGGCACGTGTGTCGGTTTGCGTGCCGTAGGGTCTAGTTCTGTAGAGTACAGGACTTTCCTTTCCGAGGTACTTTCCTACCACTAGAGTAGTGGTTTCTCGTTTTACGAGGTAGGGTTCGAGTGATCCCTACTGAGTCTTGTCCCGAGACTCATTCCCTGCGTGTTTTCACCGTGTTTCAGGTGAGGCGCCACCTTCGGGGAGCGCGTCAGGAGCACAGCGTGGTGCGGGTGCCCAGAGGTAGTGCCAGAGGTCAGAGTCGGGGTATGCCCCGTGTAGCTGTACTTTCCTTTCTTGTCACTGTACTAGTCGTGGACTACTGTTGCTGCTGTTGTTATTTCTATTGTGGACCATGTAAAATGTTAATTTATTTTCTGCTTAATATTATAACTGTTTAATTTCTGCAATTATCTGTGATGCTTGTGTAGTTTCCACACCATCCATTTAACCCTTCCGAGTCTTCGGGCTCGTGGGTGGCGGTACGAGTCTCGGGTTATCGGGCCTTCCCGGTAATCGGATTCTCGGGTCGTTACAGCCTACATCCCGATTTTGGCTCCCGTAGTCTACTTTCCCCACTTCGGCTCTCGTGGCCTGCTCCCCAACTTCGGCTCTTTACATCCTGCTTCTCAACTTCGGCTTTTGTAGCCTACTTCCAAACTTTGGCTTTCGCAGCTCGCTTTCCTGATTTCGGTCTTCAAGGCCCGCTCCCCAATCTTTGGCTTGATAGCCTGCTTCTCAAACTTTGGCCGTTGTCGCCTGCTTCCCAATTTCGGCTTTCAAAGCCCGCTTTCATGATTTCGGCCTTCACGGCCCGCTTCCCAATCTTTGACTTTATAGCCTGCTTCCCCAACCTCTGGCTTTTGTGGCCTGCTTCCCCAACCTCTGGCTTTTGTAGCATACTTCCCAACCTCTGGCTTTTGTAGCCTGCTTCCCCAACCTTTGGCTCTTATAGCCTGCTTCCCAGACTTTGGCGTTTGTAGCCTGCTTCCCAGCTTCGGCTCTTCACAGCCCGCTTCCCAATTTTGGCTCTTGTAGCATGCTTCCCAATTTCGGCTCTTTGCAGCCCGCTTCTCAACTTCGGCTCTGGTAGCCTGCTTTTCAAATTTTGGCTTTCGCATCCCACTTTCCTGATTTCGATCTTCACGACTCGCTTCCCAATCTTTGGCTTTATATCCTGCTTCTCAGACTTCGGCCTTTATAGTATGCTTCCTAATTTTGGCTCTTGTAGTCTGCTTCCCAATTTTGACTCTTTGTAGCCTACTTCCCAACTTCGGCTCCCTACAGCCCGCTTCTCAACTTCGGCTTTTATAGCCTGCTTCCCAGCTTCGGCACTTCACAGCCCGCTTCCCAATTTTGGCTCTTGTAGCATGCTTCCCAACTTCGGCTCTTTGTAGCCCGCTTCCCAACTACGGCTTGTAGCCCCCTGCCCCGACATGCTGGCTTCTATAGTCCACTTCCCTTTGGCCTTCGTGGCCTGCTTCCCGATTTCGGCTTGTAGCCCGCTTCCCCGAAATGCTAGCTTCTGTAGCCCACTTCTCTTTAGCCTTCGTGGCATGCTTCCTGATTTCGACTCCCGTAGCATGCTTCCCCGATTTTGGCTCCCGTAGCCTGCTTCCCCGATCTTTGGCTCCCGTACCCTACGTTCCTTAATTTCGACTCTTGCAGCTTGCTTCCCAACTTTGGCTCTTGCAGCCTACTTCCCTTTGGCCTACGTGGCCTGCTTCCCAATCTTGGCTCTCGATGCTTGCTCCCCCAACCTTTGGCCTTTGCAGCCCGCTTCCCAACATCTCCCGGCTTCTACGGCCTGCATCCTTAATGCCCCTCAGATTTTCTGGCCTACTTCTCGACATCTTTTGGCCCTTATGGCCCGCTCCCCTAATGTCCCTTGGCTTCTGTTGCCTGCTTCCCTAATATCCTTTCGGCCCTTTACTGTATGTTTCCCGAATACCTTTACAATCACTACGCTTATACATAACAACTATATGTTACGCAAAAAAAAAAGAAAGCAAAACAAAAGAGACCAAAAAATGCTTGGCTACCCTGCTTGCATGCTTGCTTATAATATAGAATAATACACCTCCTTGGAATTTTTTAGGACCATGTTTCCTTGCTAAATAACAATGCCCCGTTGCCGGATACACGTGCGTCACGGCATTCTCTCAAAGGGAACCCAATTATGGCGAGTGCACACGTCAATGGGAATAGTCATGGCTAAATTGCTAAGTCTAACTCACAAAATAAATTCGAGGCAACACTCCCACACTTCGCGCTTAATGTGTCAAATGGTCGTCAATCATAGGGATTGCCCGATTTTCTTCGTAGCACTCTACGTATGCTTGAATTTCTGCACTCGCGTGAAAGGTAATCGTGAGGAAAAAGCTGCCTACCCCCATTTTAAAAAAAGAATGATGATGGCACAAAAAAGAGGAACGTGAATCCTAGTAGCTGGGAATCCCCACTGAAATAAATGAGGAGACTCGCGCGAAATGGTGAAGCGAATTGTAATAAGGACGAAGCCTAATAGCTGGGAATCCCCATTGAGACACATGAGGAGACTCACGCCAAACGGTAGAATCCGCAGTAGAATCATGAAAAGGATGAAGCCTAATAGTCAGGAATCCCCACTGAAACAAATGAGGAGACTCGTGACAAACGGTGGAATCCGCAGTAGAATTATAATAAGGACGAATCCTAGTAGCCGGGAATCCCCATTGAGATACATGAGGAGACTCACGCCGAACGGTGAAATCCGCTATCAAAATAAACAGATGGGGGCTGTGCGAAGCTACCAAAATCGAGAGCCCGAAACCCATGTGTAGGCGCTAGAGTAATACTCATGTGTTGCTTAGAAAATCTGCATATCCCTATGTTTAGGGCCTTTTGTTCAGATGTTTTCTCCTCCACGTCACAGAGAATTATCTCGGGTGAAGATCGTAAATTTGAGCTATGTATGCAAGACATGCGATATCCTCTTGACGGGTGCACCACCCCTTAGTTGTGCCTTCCGGCCAGCACCGTGTCTGTAAATTGTGGGCGATGTCCTTATCCCATCACCTATAGAGGAAGCTACCTTATGTATATTTATGTTATACCCGCTAATGAATGCCTGCATGTTTGAATAAAAAAATAAAAAAATAATAAATAATAAACTCAATTTTGGCTATCACAGCCTGCTTTCCCAATTCTGGCTCGTACAGCCCAATCTTGGCCCTTACGACCTGCTTCCCCTTGGCCTTCGTGGCCTGCTTCCCGATTTTGGCTCCCATAGTCCACTTCCCCAATTTGGGCTTTCATAGCATATTCCCCAATTTTGGCTCTATGGCCAGCTTCCCGATTGCGGCTCTCATAGTCCGCTTCCCAGACTTCAGCCTTCACGGTCTACTTCCACAACACCGATTCTGGCCCTTGCGGCTAACTTTCCCGGGTTCGGATTTCACAGCCGGTACTCCCGGTGCATCACTAAACAATCTTTTCTCTCCGTCCCTCCGGGTGGCGAATACCCCTCTGATTTGGACCTCCCGTCCGGATCATTGACTAAACAATCTTTTCTCTCCGTCCCTCCGGGTGACGAATACCCCTCTGATTTGGACCTCCCGTCCGGATCATTGACTAAACAATCTTTTCTCTCAGTCCCTCCGGGTGACGAATACCCCTCTGATTTGGACCTCCCGTCCAAATCACTGACTAAACAATCTTTTCTCTCCGTCCCTCCGGGTGACGAATACCCCTTTGATTCGGACCACCATTCTGGATCATTGAAGGAATAAACCCTTCTCTCTGCCCTCGTGGCTCGCCTTCCAACAACTTCAGATGTCACAGCCTGCTCTCTAATGTCTGCCGGCTTTACGGCCCACTTCCCCAACTTTGGCTTCTATAGCCCGCCTCTCAACATCCTTCGGCTTCTCTACCCTGCTTCCCGGGCCCCGACCCGTGTGGCCCGATTTCTCGACCTCGATCATCGACCTCCGGGCCGACAGCTATCCAATTATTGGCTCCCATGTCGACAACCGTTCGATTATTGGCTCCCATGCCAACAGCTTTTCAACCATCGACTCTTAAGCCGACAGCTTTTCTAATCATCGACATCCCAGCCGACAGCTATCCAATTACTGGCATCCACGCCAACAGCTGTCTAGAGTTGTTATAAAGAGGAAAAAGAGAGAAGAGAAAAAAAGAGGAAAGAGAAGAGATAAGATACCATGTGAGGGCAAGTGCACCCACGTGCACTGCTTGACCTTATCCTTCACCCGCGCTACCCGTGGGTTGGGGGTATTTGTGGACACTAAAAATTCTCATCCCATGTTTACGTGCAGGGGAATAAAGCAGAGGAGAAAAGGGAAGAGAAGAAGAAAAGAAGAAAAGGAAGCCACGCTATTGTGCCCCCCAGCGGCACGCTCTTGCAAGCCCCAGCGGCACACCTCTCTCAATGCCTTGAGCGGCACACCCACTGGTGCCCTCCAGCGGCACACCTTGGCTGCCCTCTCAATGGCACACTCCCCTCAAGCCCCCTCACCGGTACGCTCCCAAGTGTCCTCCAACGGTATGCCCTTCTGGGCCTCTCAGCGTCTCCACCTCGGCCTGCCTCCCAGCAGCAGGCCCCTGCTGCCCCCCTGGCCGGCACACCCTATGCCTTCACCCCGGCACACCATGTGCCTGCCTTTACCCGGCACACCATGTGCCTAACTCTCCTCGACACACTCGTGCCCCTGCTACCCGGTGCACCCCAAAGACCCATGCTCTACCCGCCACACCCCAAGCGGGTTATATCCAGCTCACTCCTCCAAAGCCGTCAGTGGCACACCCATGGCAGCACCCCTGCGGCACGCATGCGAGCTCCTCCAGCGGCATGCTTTTGCAGGCTTCCAGCGGCACGCTTTTACGGTCTTCTAGCGGCACGGGTTTTCGCCCGTTCAACGGCACACTTTGATTGTTCCTCACCCGGCGCGGCCGGCAAGCAATCTTAGCGCCATGCCCTATGATCCTTGGCGCGCAGTGAGCTAGCTGAGCTGTCGCCCAGGGGTGGAGTAACGCTGGCTACCCCGCTGCCACCAAGGACGGGGAAGGTCAAATCCCATTCAATGCCAGTCACGCTTCCCGCCTTCAATCGATCCCGCCGTGGGAGGTATAAAAAGACCCCTTCTCCATGTGAACAGAGAGGGGGAGAACAGACAAAGGGAGATGCACAGAGGAGAAGAGAAGAAGAGAAAGAGAAGGTGCCTGTCGCTCCCGCCACCGTCTGTGCGAAGAGAAGGAGAAAAGAGAGAAGAGAAGAAGAGAAAAAGGGGGGAGCTCATGCTCTGTCCCTCTTCCCTATTGTATCCCATTCCCCCCCCCCCTCACCGTGGCTTGTTCTTTCTTGCTTCTTCCCTTTGTTTGTGTTGCAATGTATTAGCTCCTTTGGGGCGTTCCTCTTGTGAGAATAGAAATAGAAGGCTTGCGAATATTTTTGATGTCTTTCTAAGGCATTTCTTGCATGTTTGCATCCCTTGGTGTTTTCCTCCCCTTTCGGTTTCTCACTGACTACTTCTAAGTGCCACGGCTTCCCTCAAGTGTTTCACCCTGTGGCTTCTCCCTCAGCTGGTGCATCCCTTGCCCAAACCTAGCCCTGTGCGTTTGCATCTTCTTTCCACCGGCACACCTCTAGACTGCGCCTTCTGGCCCGGCACAGCCTCTCTGCCCCTGGCTGGTGCAGCCCTTTAACCTCTCTAGTCCGATACACCCTAGTTCAGCCTCAGCCCGATACACCCTAGCCTTACCCGGCACACCTTCCCTGGCTCACCTCGACCGGCAGACTCCAGCCAACTTGATCCGGTACGCCCCAACTTGCCTTTACCCGGCATACCCTCAGGGTGCTCCACCTGGCACACTTCCAACGGCCTTTGGCCGGCGCACTCCCCCAGCCTGCATAACCCGGTGCATCCCCCCCAGCCAGTCCAGCCCGATACACACCGATTAACCCCCCTACCCAGCACGGTCTTAACCCCTCAGCCCGGCGCACTCCTAACCCCTCCACCCGGCACAGCCTCCATCCAGCTCCAGCTCGGCACAGCCTCCTAGCCTGCCTTGGCCGGCACATCCCTTTGGCCTGTGCCCTGGCTGGTACACCTCCCAGCCTGCCCTGGCCAGCACACCCTTAGCCTATTTTAGCCCAGCGTCTCCCATTCGCTGATTTCTTCAGGTTTTTCGAAGTTTTCTTAAAGGTGTTGCTGCCCCCGACACACACCTCGAGTTGTTGGGTCACGCCACTCTTTGTGGGCGTGTTCCCCTTTTACTCCCTTACCATCCGGGTCAAGGGAAGATGCTGTCAAATTTTCGTCAAAATTAACATAATAGCAATAATAATAAAAGAAAAGTAATAAGACAAAAGAAAACAACAAATGAACAGAATAAACACTAATGCAACGGCTTCGCTGAAATAACAAAGGAACTAAGGAGAGCCCGAATAACTGAACATTCACATCAACATAGCGGTCTACTGAATATAGCCACGAGCATAGTCTACATGAATAAAAGGAAACCAAATCAAAACTCACGCATCCATTCCATGAATAAAAATGAGAACCCCTTTATGCATTTCATGAATAAAAAAGAAAATCCCTACACATGCATTTCATGAATAAAAGAAAACTCCTCACATGAGTCTCGTGATTAAGGGGATCTCCCCTTGGCCTTACCCCAGCCAAGCCTTCCCGGCACACCTTGGTCGTGTCCTGCTCGGCACGCCTTAATCACCCCTACCCGGTACACCTTCCCCTGAGCCTTCACCAGTGCACCCAACCCAAGGCCTTGCCCGGTACACCCTAGTTCGATCCTTGCTCGGCACAGCCTAACCATGCCTTGTCCGGCACACCCCAACCGTGCCTTGCCCGGCACACTTCGCCCAGCCCTCGCCCGGCACGCCATAGCCTAACCCCTGCCCGGCACACCCCAGCCCAGCCTTGTCCGGCACACCTCTCCTAGGCCTTACCCGGCGCACCTCCAAACTTGCACCAACCTCCCCTTTGCCCAGGCTAACCTGCACAGACCTTACCCAGCTAGCATCGGCCTCACCCGAGCTTGCACCAACCATAGCCCCCCGACGTGCATTGACCTGTTGGCTCATTCTACCACACATGCCCCAAATGCAGCAAAAAATAATAATAACGACAAACTCACAAAAAGAAGATAAATAATAATAAATAATAATAATAACAAATTAATAAATAAATAAAATAATAATTAAGAAATAAACAAATAATAATAATAAACTTAAATAATAATAATAATAAATAAACAAATAATAATAAAAACAATAATAGTAATAATAACAAACCCACCAAAAAAATATAAAATAACGAAAAATAATAAAAGTTCAAACAATAATAAAATGATGGAATATGCTCCGCAGCCTCGTTTCTCCTTGAGACCCGGTGTAAAGGGGACATTAACGCTGCCCCTCCGAGTCGGGTTCGAACCTTAAGAACCATCCTGATATGGCCGTAATCCAACATTGCTCTGGGCCGATAGTTCGTCAAACCGGACTCGCTCCCATTGAGATTCGTTTCCACTATTTCATTGAAATTGTCGTAAACTCGGCATACATTTGTACGGGTTTGTTTCCATTTACGTCGTACCTTCAATACGGACCTTTGTCCGAACATAAAGCGGTCCGTGAATGACCGAAAAAATCTAAATGGAACGATGCAGCTCTCATCACCCCCAGACCCTACGCATGGGAATATCAATAAGGCCTTCGTGGGCCACGCTTAGGCCTCAGGTCCGTCCCGATTATGGTCATTGTCTAACCCACATCCTCGGCCTATAGCCCGCTCCCTTTGAACACATATTGGTCCTGGGATCTGATCCTGGGACTTCCTCTCGTTGCCCCCCTGGCACCAGAAATATTGATGATGCCCATGCGAGCCTGACTTCGACCGCGGGAGGCCCACCGCAGTATGGTCGCAGCTTGATCTTGCACCGGGCCGACAAACTTATCGGTTTCCGACTGCTCTAACCGAGATTTAACTGAACGTTTCCCATTCCTCTGAACAATAAATTTGTCGTATCCCGACTAGGGCTGTCAATGGGCCTGGCCGGCCCGACAGGCCCGCGGGCCTGGCCCGATTTCGGGCCGAGCCGCAAGGTCTTTTTCGACCCGCGGATTTTTAGTCGGGCCTAAAAGCCCGGCCCGACTAGACTCGCTGGCCGGGCTCGGGCTTTGAGTTCGGCCCGCGGGCCGGCCCGGCCCGATCCCTTTTTTTATTCTAACTTCAAATATTTAAAACTATTTAGTCAAACTTACGTTATTTTACTTAATTAGAAATTTTAAATATCTCTTTTCACACAAATTATGTAATTAATATCAAAACTTTAATTTATTTAGTGAGATTATAAGTTTTATAGTATTAAATCTATTTATTTTTATTATTTTTATTATTTTATTTAAGTAGTCGGGCCTGGCCGGGCCTTAGTCGGGCTTTGAATTTTTTACATAATGTCAGGCCCGGCCCGGCCCGACCCGACATAGGTCGGGCCCGGGCCGGGCTCGGGCCTTACTCTTGATAAGTCGGGCCCGGGCCGGGCCGACCTAAGCCCGGCCCGGGCCCGGCCCATTGACAGCCCTAATCCCGACATACACATGTTCCGATTTTTCCGTGACGATTACGCTATTCTCAAGCCGGACACTCGTCCGAACATTAAATGGTCAACACATGACCGACATGAGCTCAAATACTTTCGTCATGCCCTCGTACAAGGACTTCAGTATTTCTTAATAGATTTTTATGTAATTAATTTTCTGGCCATGAGGCCCTTTTTCCAGGCAACTAATCAAGGGTGTTCCCCTTTCCGAGGGGATGTAAATAACGTCGTGACCTTTATGGCGCGGCGGGTTTTGGTCCCGACACGAACTACACAATCATCTGACCAAGTCAGATCGAGTGCACCATGGGCTTCCATGAGTCCGCATAAATCGTCACTTTGTGACTGGCACGCCCACGCACTTAATAAACAAATAAACCCATACTTAACAAACCAACAAATGACTAAACAATAGATTTAACGAAAAGTGCGCCCACAAGGCGTCCTTCAGCCTCTCTAACCCTACCACCTCAACACTCATGGTGGTCGACATCATCATCCGACGACTCAGCGCATCGGCCACCTTGTTCTTCTCCCCCGCTTTGTGCTTAAGCACAAAGATATACTCGTGGAGATACTCCACCCAACGGCTATGGAGAGCATTCAGCTTCTTCAGGGTATGGAGGAATCGTAAGGCCTCATGATCAGAGAAGAGGACAAACACTTGATGTAAAAGATAGTGTCTCCAATACCTCAATGCCTAGACGACTGCGTAAAATTCTTTATCATATGTGGAATAACGCAGTTTGACATCATTCAACTTCTCTCTAAAGAATGCGATGAGGTGGGACTCCTGGGTTAAAAGTGAAGGAACTAATTAATCCATCTGTCAGCTAGGTTAAAAATGAAGGAAGGAGATTGACAAGGGGGATAGATTACACATATGAATATCTCTTTCCTTTTGGCTAAATATGCATTTGATAAACTCCAGTTACTTGGTAGTGTGAGGGGAGCTGGAAGTCCAGCTCTGTGTGTGCGTGTCTGTCTCTCTGTGTGTAGAGAGAGAGAAAGAGAGACGCGCACACGCGCGCACACACACAGAGGAGAAGGAAACGGGAGAGGATTAGCATCACGATGACATGAAGGCTTTCTGAAGCTACTTTTGATTTCATAGTGGAAAATGCTGAAGACTAACAGACATCCTCCATCCTTCTTCTTCTTCTCTTCCTCCTCCGGCCACTTCTTCCTCTCCTTCTGCTGCTGTCTCTACGGCTGCTGCTTCTATCTTTAGGGTTGTGCTTCTTGATGTCCTCGATGCGGGTCGGATGACCCGATGGCAGTGGGGTTTCCTAAGTTCTTCCCAGACTCTTGCGATTTCGTGGCACATGGTGGTCAGCAATAAGCTCACCTACTGGTGAACATACTGGCGGTCCATGCAGGTCACGAACTGGACGTGACGTAGAGTTATGGCGGCCGGTGCACGAGGGTCGAGGTTCCTTTAGATGCGTCGTGTAACGTTGACTGCACACCCTGCACCCGTCGGCCGGTGCACGAGGGTCGAGGTTCTTTTAGTTCTTCCCGACACCCGTTGGTTTGCCGCCCCGCCCCGACCCGCCCTGACCCGCACGACCCGACCCGACCCAGGCAGGCGCCGGGTCGCACGGGCTGGGGGTAGTGGCCGGGACGCACTAGACCGCATGGACCCGTGCGTCCCGCCTCGTACCGGACCGAGTCGAGGCGGGCCCGGTCTGGTACGTGCGGGTCGGTGCGAACGTGCCGGTTCGGCCATTTAAAGGGCCGGGGTGTGGGCGTTTCTGGCATCTACAGCGGGCTGAAGACGGTGGCCGGCGGGTCTGGGCGGTGCACAGCGTTGCAGAGCGGCGGTGGACGACGGCGGACGGCAGCGACGACCGGTGATCAGAGGTAGGTGCTGTAAATTTTTTTTTTTGATTAATTGGGTAGGGAGAGGGGGCTGGATCTGGCCGGAGGTGGGGGAGGGGGGCGTCTGCCAGTTGGATCTGGCCGAAGGTGGGGGTGGGGGAGGTGGGGGGGGGGGGCGTCTGCCACCGCTGCCGGTGGGGGAGGTGGGGGGCGTCTGCCACCGAGGGTTGGGGTGGTGGGGGTGGGGGAGGGGGACGGTGGGGGTGGGGGAGGGGGGTGGGGCAGGGGTGGCGGTGGGGGACGGCGGGGGGGGGGAATAAAAAATAAATTAATTTCTATATTTTTATATTTTTTTCTTAATTTAAAAAATGTAAGAATAAAATTTTTTCGATTGTTTAATATTATTTTTGTTGTATTATTTAATTCATGTTGTATAAATAATTTTTTATGATGTATTGTTTAATTCATGTTGTAGAAATAATATAAATATTGTTTAATTCATGTTGTAGAAATAAATTTATTTTTGATATATTATTTAATTCATGTTTAAATATTAGATTTAATTGAGATGTATTAAAATTTAAATTTAGTGTTGCATGTTGTAGAATTAACGATATTAATTTTATTATTAGTTGTAGACGTAAAATAATGTAATATTTTATTTTAAAAAATTAGAGATGTTTTTCATTTCAATATATCTATAGTGATAAATATTTTACAAAAAAATTAGTTAATATTTATAATTTAAATTAATTAGATATGTTTTTAATTTAAATATAAATTTATTGACAAATATTTTACAAATAATTTTAAATTTAATTTAGATGTATAATGTAATTTAAGTAGAGATGTTTTTAATGTAAATATAAATTTATTGTTAAATATTTTATAAATAATTTTAAAGTTAATTTAGATGTATAATATAATTTAATTAGAGATGTTAATATTTTAAATATATAATTAGTGATAAATAATTTACAAATAATTTTAAAGTTAACGTAGATGTATTAAATAAAAAAATTAGTCTTATATGCATGTTTTAGAAATAATGATATTATTTTGAACTAAATTATATTGAGATGTATTAAATATTGAATTTAGTCTTGCATGTTGTAGAAATAATAATATTATTTTCATTGTTAGTTGTAGACGTAAAATAATGTATTTTTTATAATTTATGTTTTTTAAATTTAGGAGATACAACTAAGCATTATATGGCTCCTAAGGAACGACCAAATGACATTGGATGGTCACACGGAGTTATGTTGGATGGCAACCGTAGGTGTTGGCGTTACAACTATTGTAAAATAGAACACCGGAGAGGAGATGTCTCTCGGTTGAAGAAGCACTTGGCGGGAGGAGCCGGTGCGGGGTTCTCTGAGGTTGTTGGGTGTACCCATGTGCCTAGAGAAGTAAAACTTGCAATGGCCAGACATCTGCGGGAGAAGAGGGCTGAGATGCAACAAATAGAAAAGAAGAAGAAAAGAGATCAAGCGGCAGTGAGTGAAAGACCAAGCGGCAGCGACGAGGAGGAATGTGCATGGACACCCAGTGACAAAGACCAAGAAGCACATACTGAGCAGGCTAATGTGTATGTCACGGTGAATGATCCATACGAAACTGAGTTTCGTGAGGCAGTATGTCAGAGCAGGGAAGAGGCGAGGCAACCCGAGGAGATGAGAGTCCGAAGTCGCGAGGCGGCAAGGACCGAAGCATCAGGGAGTGGTGGTTCATCTACGACTCGACAACCACGGGGCATAAGGAATTTCTTGATTGGTGACTCGGGTTCACAAAGAAAAAGGACACAATCGATCAACATTGAAGATGTAGAACCCGGTGCACTGTCCCGCGAGCATGGCAAGCAAACCAGGATGGACGATGCAAATGGCTAGAAGGGGCCTAAATGAAAACTTGGTCAGGCCGTTGCAAAATGGTGGCACCACGTGTAATATCCCGGACCTTTCGGATCCTTCTTCGTGGGTCCCAGATCTGGTTTTCGGAGCGTTCGGCTCTACTGTGTCCGAAATTTTGTTTCGGACATCTTTCGTGTTCGGATCGGCGCGATCCGGAGTCGTTACGGAGGCCCGGAGGCGTTCCGCGGCTTTTTCCGTGCGTGATTTCCGATTTCCGGCACGGGTTTCGGCTTTTCTCTTCGGACGCTCGCTGCGGGTGAACCGGGCTGTTCACACGGGCACGCGTGGTACCGTTGCGATCGGTACGTTCCGAGGATCGTGGGGGTGTAATTTCCTAATTTTTGGAATTTTCCGGTTTTTCCGAGTTTTTCTATAAAAACCCTCCCTATTTTCTCTCTCCCCCCACTTTCTTCTTCTTCTTCCTCTCTTCTTCTTCCTCCTTCCTCCTCCACCGTGTCTCCCTCCCTCTCCCTCTCTTCCTCCCGGTTGGCTACGGCGAGCTCCCCTCCGGCTGCAGACGGCGGCGGGGCGACGGCGCGGTGACGTGGGCGGCGGCGAGGCGGTCGTGGGGGCGTGCGGCGAGCGTGGGAAGCTTAAGGAAGAACGAGGGTTTTCAAGCGTTCTTCGCGATTCGTGGACAATCCGGCGGAGCATTTGCTCCATTGAGGTAGGGTGACGTTCCCTAGCTCTTCGCCGTTCTTTTCCGTGGTTTGTAGGCCGCGGGGAGGCCGAGAGAGGCATGTTTGGGCATTTTTGGGGTTTTTCCATGTTTTGGGGGTGAGCCGCCCGATCTATGGTTTTAGCCCATGATTCTATGTTTTGGTGGCTTAGATGCATGCTAGGGGTCCCCAGGGGTCTTCCCCCTTGTTTTCCCCCTCTCCGGTGGAGGTACGGGGGCGCGGTCGATGTTTTTGGGGTTTTCCCGCCGTAGCGTGCTCGGAGGCAAGCGACGGTCCTTCCAGTGACCGCCACTTGCATGTGACGCCCCTAGGCAGGAGCGTTACTTCCTCTGGGTGTTGGCTTTGGGGTCTGGGGCTGTAACGGCCCTACGAAGGACCGCCATTTGCCTGTGACGCCCCTGGACTGGGCCGTCACATGCTTTCGACCGTTGGTTTTTGACCGTTGGGGGTCAGGCCATGTAACGCACCGAGATAGGCGCGTTACATGCGTGTAACGCACTGGGGCAGGAGCGTTACTTCCTGTTGTCCCCCAGGTGGATGGGCCAAGCGACGCACTGGGCCCAGCGCGTTACTTACTAGTGACGCGCTGGGGCAGGCGCGTCACTTCCCTTCCCACCCCGAGTGTAAGGGCCATGTGACGCGCTGGGCTAGGCGCGTTACATGTGAGTAACGCACTGAGCCCGACGCGTTGCTTGCAAGCGACGCGCCGGGGTAGGCGCGTTACTTTCCCTGTGGTTTTGGAGGGTGTGGGGCGCCGTGTGACGCCCTGGCCTAGGTGCGTCGCTTCCAAGCGACGCACTAGGGCAGGCGCGTCGCTTCCCCTATCCCCCCTGGCTGTGTGACGGTCTGCCTTAGACCGCCATTTTCAAGTGACGGCCCTAGAGTGGACCGCCATTTGGCTGTGACGGTCCAGGGTCGGACCGCCACTTCCTGGGTTGCCCCATGAGGGTGGCAACCTTACTTTTCTCCGACCGTGGTCTCCGTGTGACGGGACTAGTGCGTGGGGTGATTCCCACACGTTGTCGGGCTTGGGCGTTGTTTTCCGTGACTTGAGAGTCTACTCCTTTAGCGACCCTCCACTAGTCGTAGCCCACCAGTACGCGGTGCTGGTCTCACCTGGGAGTGGTGTACGGGCACCCACCTTTCGAGACGGTTTGTGGACCGGTTACCGTAGGCCCCTCGTCGTAGCCAGAGTCCGGCTGCGGGGGAAAACCGGTCAGAGGGCCAGACCTAGGACGCGTGGTCTATGTGTGCACACGTGGTTGGGGGCAGTTGGACCCACGTCGACGGGCGTGACCCCAGCTAGTCACTTGTTGTGAGTTACTTTTCGGTGTTTGCGCCTCGGGTAGGACCTACCACGTCAGGCGGTTCACCTGCGGTGCGGTGTAAGACGTCAGGGGACGCTACCGGCTGTGCTTCTAGTGGGTGGTACTCCTGTCGAGTACGGAGTGTCAGACTGTCAGTCGTATGTTTCCGACCTTCGGGTTTGTCGGTGACCGTTGAGCTTCGGTCTTCTCTTCGTAGCACGTGTGTCGGTTTGCGTGCCGTAGAGTCTTGCTTTGTAGAGTACATGGCTTTTCTTTCCGAGGTACTCTCCTACCGCTAGAGTAGTGGTTTCTCGCTTTGCGAGGTAGGGTTCGAGTGATCCCTACTGAGTCTTGTTCCGAGACTCATTCCCTGCGTGTTTTCACCGTGTTTCAGGTGAGACGCCACCTTCGGGGAGCGCGTCAGGAGCGCAGCGTGGTGCGGGTGCCCAGAGATAGTGCCAGAGGTCTGAGCCGGGGGATGCCCCGTGTAGCTGTACTTTTCTTTCTTGTCACTGTACTAGTCGTGGACTGTTGTCGTGGTTATTTTATTTTGTGGACCATGTAAATTGTTATCTTATTTCCTGCTTATTATCATAACTGTTTAATTTCTGTAATTACTTGTGATAACTATGTAGTTTCCACACCATCCTTTTAACCCTTCCGAGTCTTCGGACTCGTGGGTGGCGGTGCGAGTCTCGGGTTATCGGGCCTTCCCGGTAATCGGATTCTCGGGTCGTTACACCACGCGGGTCTACCTTTCAATACAACCAATAGCCTTTACTACAAGCCAATATTTCAGGAAGCACAAGTTCTTGGGTTACACGTGTAGCCACCTACAGCGAGAGAATTGACAGGCGTATATCTTGATGAACAAGTTACTGAGATCAAGAGTTACATTGACTCATTCAAGCAGAAATGTATAAAGTACGGAGTCACACTGATGTGTGATGGATGGTCAGGTAATACAAAATCTAGCCTGATCAACTTCCTTGTTTATTGTGATAGACATGTTTTCTTTCACAAATTAGTGGATGCGTCTGGTCAAATTAACAGTTACCAATATATTTTGTCATTGATGGAACAAGTGGTAACTGAGATTGGGGAGGAGTACATTGTGCAACTGGTGACTGGCAATGGGTCGAACTATAAGAAGCCTGGGGATGAGCTAATGAGGTGCAGATGGCACATTTTCTGGACCCCCTGTGCAGCACATTGTGTAGATCTGATGCTGAAGGAGATTGGGCAGCTTCGTGTGGTCAAATCGGTGATCGAGGTGGCACAAAAAATCACGAAATATATATACAACCACACACTTGTATTGGCATGAATGAGGGAGCATTGTGGCGCCAAACTGTTGAGGCCTGGCATCACATAATTTGCTACCAACTACATCGCATTGCAGAGCCTACTGAAGCACAAGGATGGGTTGAAGCAAATGTTTAGAGGTGAGACATGGCTCACGTGAAGGGGCGGAGGTCGAGGGGATTGTCAACACCTCGAATTTTTGGGATAGAGTGAAGGAATTAGTGTCATTGATAGAGCCATTGTATGAGGTACTGTGATGTGTGGATGGGGATAGAGTACCAACCAAGGGGTTGGTGTCACGTCCCGAGCGCGGAAGCTTACCCGTGACGCGACAGTCTTTTATATAGAACCAAAGCGATCTAGCTAGTTAGGGGAGATCTTCCTTAGACAAATTATAGAGTACGCAATTTACTAAGACTTAACTTAGAATTTTACAATAGTTTTAACCACTTATGTATTTCAACAACTCATTTTGCCAAATACACCTACTTTATTGATTTTGAAGGAAAATACTACATGTTGCAATTCATACCACTAGGCTCCAAGCCCTAACTCTAATCAATTGGTACATCTGACATAATGAATCCACAGGGCTGACTTTTGACAAAAGGAATACAACCGACATAAGCAGGATTACAATAACATGTTGTGTCCCTGAGGTCATTTGAGTCATTCTGTGGTCACATGGGTCATTCGACATCATTCTATAGTCATATGAGTTTTGTGTATTCTTGGTTTTGATAATGGCTTAACACTATTAGTCATTGTTATTTTCCACGCTCTTATGACTGACATATGTGATATTTTGTTCATGACAGAAATACACATGAAAGCTCAATGTTGCGCCCTCGCACGCGGATCGACCTGCGCGGAATAAAATTTGGCTTGAAGACTCAGTAATAAAACTTCAAGACAATCAAGGTCGATGCCACAAACATGAACGGGCGGCTAACGGACTCAAGCGACGGAGCTGGTGCGGCCAACGGACCGAACCGGGGTGACCCGGGCTCTGCCCAGCTGGCGGTCGACCGCCAGCACAGGGGCGGTCGACCGCCCCAGCCAGGGACCGCCCAGCTGCAGGTCTGGCAGCTGGCGGTCGACCGCCAGCCAGTGGCGGTCGACCGGTTTTCCCAGGGATCGCCCGGTTGTATGTGTTTCAGTGGCGGTCGACCGCCAGGAGCCTTAGGTCGACCGCCAGCCCCGATGCAGCCTTGTTTGACCTCGAAATCCACCTCGTGGCTAGCCCCTTTCCATGGATTTGTTTAATCAAATCTTACCTAATCTTCCATGATTTGTGGATCTGGTCTAGGGGGCATCTATGGACCATTCAAGGGTTATAAAACCAACACTTGAGGGGTTAGAAACCCTAATGCTTCAAGGGGTTACAAGGGTGGCTGCAAGGGAGGTTGCAAGAGAGCTTGGAGACGAGCTACTGTTCGCGTGAACAGTAGTTCGTGAAGGTGTTCTTCATCCAATCAAAGGGGAATCAAACTCAAATCAAAGCCAGTAATCTTCAAGGAAGATTACATCAAAGTAAGGCTATCAAAGTGATCCAAGGAAGCCGGTTTGATTCAAGTTCTTCAAGGGAAATCATCTTCATCCATTCAAGTTCTTTCAAGCTCATTCAAGGTGATATTTCAAGCATTCAAACTCCTAGAAGCTAAAGAAGCAATCAAGATTCAAGGTAGCTTCATCATTTCCGTCATTCATTCAAAGAAGTTCAAAGAGAAGATCAAGGGAGAAGAATTGAAGGAAGAGGTATTGTTCACGTGAACAGTACTCCGTGAAGAACATTCATCCAATCAAGGGTGAATCAAGAAGATTGAGTTGAAGCCAAGAGGAGCCTTGTTGCTGATCAACATTCCATACAAGGGCCAATTCATTTTCACTCATAACTCAATCTCTTGTTTTAGTTCATTCACATTTTGTTTCATTTTCATTATTGTTTAAACATTGAAAGTGTGATTCATCCT
Source organism: Amorphophallus konjac (assembly GCA_022559845.1). NCBI lineage: Eukaryota > Viridiplantae > Streptophyta > Magnoliopsida > Alismatales > Araceae > Amorphophallus > Amorphophallus konjac. The sequence continues at coordinate 23,762,160 of CM040121.1, forward strand.
TACCGGTGGTTAGTAGGAAGGCAATTGGAGGGTGTTCCAATTTGTGGTTGACATCCCTACCAGGTGGTGAGTAGGAAGGCAATCGGTGATTTCTGATTTGCGGTTCTGTGCGCTGCACAAGTGAAGCCTCACCGGGTTTTGGTGAGGGGTGGACGTAGGGCTGAGGATTCAGTCCGAACCACCTTAAAAATCCTGTCTAGCGTGGTTTGCTTGTGTGATTGAATCGTTCTAGGTGCATGCTTAGGATCGAATTATTATATATCTTGCTTATCTTGCTAAGTGAATCATAGCATACTTGGAAGCTAGTTTCTATTCCGCTGTAATTCATTTTAACTAGCTGTTTAGAGGGCCGCATTGCGAAAAGTGGGGCTGATCTATTCACCCCTCCCCTCTAGATCCGCTGTCCACTACACAACATAACACAATTAACATACAACTCCAATCCTACACTCATCACTCAGATTCATCCCCTTCTGCGTTCTGGCCGATATCCAAACTACCTGAAAAGGTTAGAAAATAACTAGATGAGCGAATCACTCAGTAGGAATTACATCTCAAGATTTAACAAGCTTTAAGTGAATTACAAGTTCATTTAATGTAGGTAATCTATGCATGCAGATAAATAGATAATAAGGATTCGTAAGATCGACAAGAGTAGAAAGTGAGAGCATATAGATTTTGCATTTTCAGGCAGCAGTAGCAAGTGATAGCAAATGATATCAAGCAAGTGATAACTGAGGAGTAATAACTGGAATAACAATATGTCAATCAAGTAATAGTAAGCAAAATAATTTCATGTGTGTATAACTGGAATTGGATATTTATCAATTTCATTCAAGCAAATACTTTTACCCTTCTGCGGGCCTCAAGTCAATCAGTCAAGTAATATCACGTGAATGAGTGGAATGCCTAAAGTCTAGTAAGCAAGTACTCCGGTGCAATGTCAAACACCGTGGTCAATAAACTCCCATGGGCACAAGTACCTTCAGGTGCTCCTCCCAGGACCAGACCGGGCCCCATATGCACAGCATTGGTCATGTTTGTCGACATCCACTCTCATTTATAGCCAATATGAGATTTCCAAAGATTGAACATGTAAGACTTATCAGGTGGATTTTATAGAATAGAATCCAAGGGCGTATTGTTATATAGGGATGAACTAGGAGTAAAACCAGTAATGTTTGATACACAGTGAAACTGGTAAGATTGGTGCCTTGTAGGTTACCTGACATGTTCAGAAATGGCATCCTCACAACGGGGTGCCCTTCCTATGAACTATATAGGGTTTAGGAAACCCAATCAGGGATTAAATGGCGCCTCTCAGGCTGCCATTTATCGGTGAATGGCGTCCAGAAACCAGGCGTATCATTCGGGGGTTCATGGTCTCGGAAAAACAAAACTTGGGATCCGTTTAATGAGTTTGTGAGTTTTTTGGTGTTATCGAAGAAGCAAGGAGAGAGAGAGAGAGAGAGGCAGGAGACCCCTTCAGATTTCAATTTCATTCACTGTTACTTTATGTTTTTTGAGTATTTTAATTTTGTTTAGTCATTTACATGCTTATATGATCTTCATTTAAATTTATTATCTTCTTCAAAGTTATTCATATTTAAGTTCTATACATTTTATTTTTTTATCATTTCCTCTAATTCCTCTTCGTTTTTAAGTTATTGCACGTTTTTCTAAGTTCTATCCTAGCACATTACTATTCATCCGAGTTGATATCTTATTTTGTTCCTCTATTTTGAAGCCCTTCCAATCCTCTTTTGTTTCTGAGTTCTTTATAAACGTTGTTCCTCTCTTGTAGATCTAAATTTTCTTCTTCTACCACTTTCTCTGATTCTTCACCATTTTTAAGTTATTTTTATTTTCCCATGGTTCTATCTTTTACAAGTTTTCTGTTCTTCCGCGCCGATAGATGTCAGTGTTTCATATTTTTCACCATCTTCCTCTCATTTTCTATCTCTGCACTCTTCATACAATTTCTTCCTAACTCTCAGATCTTAAACTTTGTCGTCTGTCACTTCTTCTAATTTTGTCTGATTTTAAAGTTATTTCTTTTCCTAACTCACCCTATTCTCATTATAATTTTTCATATGTTCTTCTTTCTATTCCACTCGTTCTACACAAGTGTCGACACTAGGTGTTGACATTTACTGGTGTTGACACAAGTGTCGACACTGGGTGTTTGTAGGTGTCGACATGGAGGTTTAGCTGGAGATTTAGCTTGTAGTTAGATTAGGCTAACAGATTATTTGACAGATTAACTAATAGATTAGGTAAAACATGATAAAGTTAATCATGTAAACATGTAATTAGATTAGGCTAGCAAATTTATTTAACATATTAGCACAATATATGGGGTGGGGATGAGGTTATACTACTAATACTTATTTTACCATAGATTAGTTCTGCTAGATTAGCTGTTGATTAGGTTAAAGCTTGAGAATACCTACTAGCCCATTTACTTAAACATTGTCTATCTAGAATATAGTGTAATCATTTAACGTAAAACATGTCTGTAACACAAGTAATGTGAAGATTTAGCCCATCATACGATTAGATTAGGTGATCTAACTTACTAGCTAATATATTCTAACAGATTAGCTAACATTTACTTGATCTATATTCTAACAGATTAGCTAACATTTTACTTGATCTATGTGAAAGCATGATAGAAATTATTGTAAACACAGTTTATCGTATGGAACATCGCATGGAGATGAGCTAATGCTATTTTTTTTCCTATATTAGCTATCTTAGACTAGCTAATCTTTGGTTAAAAGTCTGAGAACACCTACCTTGTTGGAAGATCTCTAGCAGTAGCAGAACCCTTCTAGGTGACTGTGTAATCCCTGCAGAGCTTTGCCCCAACCTTAGCTAACCTAGAATGGGGGTAGCAAACGGTATGTTATAGGGTCTGGTATGACCTGATAGGGGGGCAAGATCTTGAATAATGGGGCTTTACAGCTTATACAAACTGGAGAGATAAGGGATAATATTTGGACAGCCAATCCATGACGCAAATCGTAAAGTCTGTCTCCCACATTCATACACGATCCCTCTTCAATATGCACACTTTCAAAGTCTGTACATCCTCAAAGTCTATACATTGGCTTCCTCAAAGTCTGTACATCCTCAAAGTCTATACATTGGGTTCCTCAAAGTCTATACATTGGCTTCCTCAAAGTCTATACATCCTCAAAGTCTATACAGCATTAACTTCACAAAGTATGTACATCCTCAAAGTCTATACATTGACTTCCTCAAAGTCTATACATTGACTTCTCAAAGTCACATCCTCAAAGTCTATACATCGGCTCAACACAAAGTCTGTGCAAGATAAAGTCTATACATCGACTCAACACAAAGTATGTACATCCTCAAAGTCTGTACATCGGCTCAACACAAAGTCTGTACATTCCTCAAAGTCTATACATTCATATCTTTACCTACGTTACATCCTCAAAGTCTGTACATTCCTATCTTTATCTACGTTCACCAACTCAAAGTCTATACATTGGCTGGTTGCATATAGGTTTCTGCCTTGGTGCAAGTTTTGCTAGCCTATAACGTATAATTATTTGGAACAAAAGGTAAATGGTGGATGCTGTGATTGGAACCCTAGTCACTAGGTTCAAAGGCACATCACTTAACCAACTACACCAAGAAGTCACTTGTTAAGTGAATAATCTTTACATATGGTAACTCCGTGTTCCAACTTCTTACATAAGCTTCCTATAGAGTTTATCCAATATATTTTTTTATTTGGAAAATATTATTAATAAAATATTTTTTTCATTTTTTTATACGGGGTGCTACAGTTGGTGTACAACAAAATTGAAGCTGCCAAGCGGAAGATCCTTACAACGTCCAAAAAATATGGACCCACCATCTTAGAGATTGTGGAGGACAGATGGGACAGAAAAATGAGCCGCGATCTTCACATGGCAAGTAAACACTTACATTCTCGTCCAATAATTGAGCTGTGATCTTCAGCTGATACTAATATGTAATTCAATGTCTTGCGATTGTAGCGTACTATCTACATCCGGCCTTCCAATATGCTCGGAGCATTGCTTATGATAATACTTTGATAGAATCGGTCAACATTGTGATAGATCGATTGTCATTCACCCCAACAGATGCTGCTGATGCGTTGAATGTGGTATACTTGGATATTTTACCACTGAGAATATGAAATGAAATATACACTTAATATTTTCCGATAATGCAGATGAAAACAGTTAGAGAGGCAATTGGTTCATTTGTGACACCTAATGCCGTGGCCAGTCGTGACAGACTCGACCCAGGTTGTGACGGCCCGAGAATCCGATTACCGGGAAGGCCCGATAACCCGAGACTCGCACCGCCGCCCACGAGCCGGGAGGACTCGGATGGGCTAAAAAGGAGTGTGGAGGCACAAAGAAATAGGAAATGAAGCAGGATAATTCAATAATTAACAGAAATAAATAAACAACTACAACAGAGTCCAGTCCAACAGAAAGTACAGTCTAAAGCAGTAAAACGTACCACATGCCAAGTGAACACTCGGCCCGACAAGCTGGCAACTGAGAACCTCCGCTCCGCACCCTCGAACCTCGAGTAAGAACCGCCACACCTGAAACGCAGGGAATGAGTCTCCAAAACAGAGACTCAGCAGGGATCCCGCGGAACCCCAACCGGAAACAACGGCGGTAGTGGAAAGGAGAGCTACAACTACAGCAGGAACAGCAAACCGGTGGCCGGTCAAAAACTCGGCACTACAGCTACTCCTACTGTACCAGAAAACACGACCCAGTCTCCCGTCGGGGGACAACCAAGCCACGCACCCGACCACCCGATTCCACGATCGGGGACCATTAAACACCGCCCTAGCCACGCTACTAGGAAAACGCCACGATACCTCCGTAGCGGAGGCCTGCCCTCACCAAAAGGGCCCAAGCCAAAACCACACGGTCAGGAAACACGGTCACGACCTCACCGTCGTGAACACAACACTGTCCAGGGAAAGGCCCTCGGTGACGCTCACCGGAAACCCCAGACCTCGACTCCGGGAACACTCCCGAAACCACTCACGAAGTCCCGTCCCGCCGACAGAAACAAAACCCGGTGCACGACAACCCACGTCACGTGACAGGAGCACCACCCACTAGAAGAACGACCGGATGCGTCCCCTGACGTCTTACACCACGTCACAAGTGTCTAGTTGCAACGCCCCGGGCGTGAGACTCAGACACACACAGTAACCAGTACCACAGAACAAGGACTAGTTGGGGTCGCGCCTACCGGCGCCGTCCGACGCCCCCAACCTCGTGTGCACACTCAGACCATACGCCCTAGGCCTGTCCTCTAGCTGGTATTTCCCCCTAAACCCGGACTCGGAAGTACGCGGGGGCCCTGCGGTAACCAGCCTACTCACCGCCTCTCTCGGGTACGCCGCTCAGCCACTCCCAGGCGAGCCAGCACACGCGTGCCGTGGGAAAGCTACGACTAGTGGACGTATCACAGAACGTGGACACAGAAAATCACGCACGCACCCATTGCGAGTAACATGGAGTAACAGGTGGCACGACGCCACCAGACTACAGATGGTCTACTAGACCTACGCAACCCAACGGCCTTTGAGTCACAAGACTCGGGGTCAAGGCCGTTGCACACGACAGCACTGAGCTGTCAATTTGGCCTAATCCCTAGGTCCAAAACCACAATGCGATGACTCACGAGGCGAATCGCAATCGCCGAGACCATTCCCCCACCTGGGAACTCAGGAGACCTCCAGTCCCAAGTTAGGACATGGACTCGCGGTTCATAGGCCATAGGCACGGCCTACGCAGAAACCACAGAAGCACGATTCCCAATGCAGCACACAAGCCACCACGCCGATTTCCCATCTTGTAGCAAGCGGGAAACCTCCAGCCCCAGGCCGGATAACTGTACTCGCAGTCCAAGGCCAAACACGTGGCCCACATGGGAATCGCCGACCAAAGAAACCCACGATATGCGGGGGAGACCCCACCGCAGACACACCAATACACGGTGACTCGATCGAGCGTAACACGAAAGCCCGGAACACGTGGGGTCACCCGGACCCACCACACCTATGGGCACGCTAATCGAGGTAACGTGGTCCCTCCCGACACCGCAGAAACACGGACATAGAACCCATGGGGTGTCCAAGATACTCACAAGGTCGGAGGTCGACCACTGGGTCACAACCGAGTCGACCGGAGACCAACACAACACAATCAGAGCGCTAAAAGGTCACCTGGACCATTAAGCTCATGGCACGCAAAACGAGATAAGTAGGACAACCTCTGGACACCCAAAGACACGGTCACGGAACTCCACGGGGTGTCCGGAACACTCACGGGACCTAAAGTCAACCACTGGGTCACAACCGGGTCGACCGGAGGTCAAAACCACGCAGACGGGAATCGCCACGTAGTCGTGGTCTTCTGAGGACCGCGACCACCTAGAAGCGGTCGACCGGGGACCGCGACTAAGCAGTCACGGTCGGGTCACGACCGCGACTAGCCAGACGCAGCCCGGGTGGTAGCGGTCGCCCTAGGACCGCGACCCCACAGTCACGGTCAGGTCACGACCGCGACTAGATGAAAACGGTCTATCGCACGTCCGCGACGCTCGAAGGCCTTCTCGACCAAAACACAAAGGTGAAAGCGGTTCTCCCAGGACCGCGACCAGATGGTAGCGGTTACTGGTGGACCGCGACCATTTCGAAAAACCGAGAACGGCGGGAAAACACCCAAAAATCCACGTCACGCCCCCAAACATCCACGGATGAGGGGGAAAACATAGGGGAAGCTCCCCAACAGCCCCTAGCATGCATCTATGGCCTCGGATCGGCCTAAAACGCAATGAAACGGAAGATCGGCCCACAAGCCCTAAAACATGGATTTTGCCCAAATCACCCCGTTTGGCCCGCTCGGCTCACCGTCGCCTACGAAACCTGCGGGAAAAGAAAGAGCACGAGCTGGGGGTCCATCACCCTACCTCCACCGAAGATTTCGCGCACCGTGGACGCCGATCCACGAAGAAAACGCCGTTGAAGCCTCGCCGCTCCACGAACTCACGGCCGAGCTTCACCACGCCCTCGAGCCTCGATCCTCGACCCATCCTCGCCGTCCTCCTCGCCCGCATCACCCCGCCTCGCCCCCGCCTCGGTCCGTCGGCCGCCGGAGAGGAGAGAGTGAGAGGAGAGAGTGGGAGAAGAGAGAGAAGGTGAGAGTGAGAAATGAGAGGAAGAGAGAGGGTGGGTTAATATATAGGAAAATCCGGAAAATCGGAAAAATCCCGAAAAATAGAAAATCACACCCTCGCGATCCTCGGAACGCACCGATCGCAACGGTACCACACTCGCCTAGGTGAACGGTCCGGTTCACCCGTAACGAGGTTACGAAGGGAAAGCCGAAACCCACGCCGGGAATTGGAAAACACACGCGGAAAAAGTCGCGGAACGCCTCCGGGCCTCCGAAACGACTCCGGATCGCGCCGATCCGAACACGAAAGATGTCCGAAATGAAATTTCAGACACAACGGAGTCGGACGCTCCGAGAAACCAGATCCGAGACCCGAGAAGAAGGATCCGAAAAATCTGGGACATTACACAGGTAATGTGTCTTCACAATGTACCTTCTATATCTCGAGAAGTAATTTTTAAATCTAATTATTATATTGTATGTGATCTGTCTTAAACACAGCTGAGTGGTGGCTAAATTATGGCACAAGTGCACCCATATTAAGGAAGATCACAATGAGAGTTCTATCGTAAACATCCTCGTCGAGTGGGTGTGAGCGGAATTGGTCGACGTTCTCCTTCTTGCATACTAAGCTGAGGAATAGGCTGACACACTACATGCTAGACAAAATGGTGTATGTTCATTACAACATGAGGCTAAAGGTCCGGCATGTGCAAATGGATACAAGGTGAGGAGAGGGAGTTTACGACCCAACGGATGCTGTGTACTTGCGAGACGATGATGACCCTATGGTAGCATGGGTTGCAAGAGGCACAACCGAGCGTGGTGAGACAGAATTGGATGAGGGGGCTGAAGAACCAGGCGAGACACCACGGCCTAATACTTTTCTCGCATCAGCTGTACAAGAGGCAGTGGGGGAGGGAGATGACATCCATGTGCAGTTGGGTGGTGACGAGTCAGCAACAGGACGTGATGATGAAGTTAATTTGGATGAAGGCCTCGTCATTGGGGGTGGAGACACATCGTATGCGTACGATGATACAGCATGGGAGCGATTGATGAAACCTCCAACAATTGAGCGTCAAGTGCCAGCTCGGGTGAATTAATATATGAAAATCAAATCGCATATTTCATTAGATAGCGTAGTCATATATTGATGTATGATGATGTAAGAAATACATTGCAGGTCGGTCCGACAAATGACAACATTGCGGGAGAACAGTGGTCCCGGGTTGCTGCACCGCGGCATTCAATATCTTCAGAACCCAGAAGGTTATCCACTTCAAGAGAGGTTAGGGGGAGTTCCTCATTTAGAGAGGTAAAATTATATTGTCATTTTTACATTTATATGTTGTATTTCATTGGTAATTGAATATATTATTCTTTCAATTGTGTAGTCTTCGGTAGCATCGAAACAACCATCTCAGTCTGTTGCGCCACGACACTCAACGTCTAAGGCACCTAGTCAGTCGTCTCAGGTATACGTACAGACTTACACAATAGAAAGTAAATTAAAAAATTATCTAACCAGGCTTCTACTTCTCAGGCATCTAGAGGGACACAACATGTAGTAGGTAATCCGCCCCCTGCGCCACAAAAGAAAAAATCATCATGGACCACATTATTCAGCAGCAAGAAGGACAAGGGACCACCATTAAATCCGATAGATATTGCAGACATGGAGACATTAGATCCCAATGCAGATGACGACACTCCCGAGCCTTTGTTGAGCCCTGCATCAGTGGGAGTCATGACTCCGATGATGATAGTACATCGACAGGGTCTTCATCCCATGGAGGTGGCGGTTCTCAAGGTGATCAACGGAGTCGTCGTGAGGATACTAGTGCTGGTGGCAGAGAGTACAACAGTGGTCATAGTAGAGGTCGTGGGGGCCGTCAACATGCCGCATGGATAGAGGAGCAGCACTTTACACATGCCACGCAAGATGAGGACCACAGTGCTCCACCGGCAGGGACGAGGCGAGCAGCTGATCATTGGGATCCCTACTATGGAAGTTCGGTTGCAGACAGTACCAGCTATCAAGGCATGTTGTCTGATTTTGAGAGGATGAGCACACATGACTCCCAGGGATCTGGAAGCTCGTATGGACGGTCATGGCCGCAGCAGCCGATGTATCATGGTGACTCAGATAGCAGTAGTTCATTTTTTTCCATCGTATCAATATCCTTATGCCGCAGCTGCGCCAGTAGAGGCCGTGTACGCACAAGGTTTGCAGCAATATGAATACTACGTACGCATGTACTGGGAGAACTATTCAGGTTCAATGCGCTATGAAGACTATCTATCCTATCTGCGGAACACTTTTAATGTCAGATTATTTGGAGATGGGCACTGGCCTAATTTGGGTCCATACTCTTAATGAGTATGTATCATTTGGTTATATTTATAACTAACTAATAATTAATTATAAATTTCTTCATATCTTGAGTTTTGTACTTATCATTGAAATTACTAATGTAAACTTTTACATCATTTGCAGGTCATCATGGACGGATGGCGTCACCCTGCGTGGGAGCATGGATACTCTGTTGAGGGTGATGGACATGTGCATAGTAGATACTGCGAACATCGCGTCACCGGCATACACAGGTTCGCGGAGTACCTTGTGGGAGTGGGACGCGATGTTCGTGCATGCGACCGAGTTCCGGGAGATGTCCGACATTCCTTTCCGACACAGTTACATGATAGATACGGTTCTCGTAGCACACCCATGACATCTTCTTCTACGTCCCGCGTACCCCCACCACGAACACAGGGCGGAGCAGGATCTTCCTCCACGTCTAGAGTTCGAGCAACACCAGCACCAGCACCAGTCGCACATGATAGAATTGAAGCTATAGATGTAGTGAGGACTTTTTTTACAGATTTTCATGTACCATCCACCGCAGCACACGACCCATCATTTATACAGATGGTTACATATTTTCAGTCCCATCCACATGTACCTCCACCCACTAGGATAGAGTTAGATTATACGGGGTGATCAGTCTCATGATTCTGATGATGAGTTTTAGGATTCGGGCTTTACTGATGACGAGGATTAGTGAGTTTTGGGATTCGGGCTTCATTGATGACGATGATTAGTGAGTTTTAGGATTCGGACTTCACAGATGAGGAGGATGAGTGAGTTTTTGTATTTTATACTTCATGAATGAATGTCATTATTATGGCACTGTTTACTTTAACATATTAAGTAATTTAAATATTTTTATGTATTATATATAATAAGATGTTTAATTAAGCGGTGTAATATGTTATTTTTATATAAGTAATTATGTGTAATTTAGTATCGATCTATTATCGTAAAAAAACTCAACATTCTAATATTTTTAAATATATATAACATTTAATCTTTAAATAAAATTTTATTAAAAAATTTAAAAAATTTAAAAAATCACGCGCCGATAACCTGAGAGGGCGGACCAGGTCGATGTGCGACCCGACGGACCCGACCCATCCCGCGCTGAGACCGGGTCGACCGAGTCGGCCGGGTCGACAAACCTTGGAGTAAACCACAAAAAATTTTAAACTCTAGACTAATTACACATTTCGAGTGTATACCAATTAAACTTATTTTTTTAATTTTTTTAACATGAGATCTAAATTACCATAACTTATGATATAAGACACATCTCATCTGATAATTAAAAAATTTTAAATAAAAAGAACTGATCCAAGATAAATTAGGAGCAACATTATTAATTGAATATGATTTTTTTTCTTTATATTTTTTTGGGTCATCGGATGTGGGTGTGACTTACACCACAAAATAGGATGACTTACGTTTCACGTCACAAAAAAATTAAAAAATAAATTTACTTGACACACACCCAAAGTATATAATTAGGCACAACTATGCACTAACCATTACCCATTTGAGTTTTATCTGGGTAAGATTCGTTAAATGAGCTCAAAGACTTACTCGAGATTTTTGCAAACGTTAATTATCGTATGTGAAAACCTCAAATGCCTAATTGAGATTTTTGCAAATATAAAATACCGTTCTCATCGACATGCCGATCGTTCTAACACGATGTGGGAGATAAACATGATTTGTGAGAGCTGACGAAATCTAAATCGGATATCCGATTTGGGCTCGGCACTCAAAAGAGCATTATTTAAAATGTAGATAAGAAATTTGGTTGGGAGGTTCAAAATCTAAAATATCAGTTTGATCGGCGTGCTGATTATTCTAACACGACCTGAGAGGTAAAAGTGACTTGTGAGAGCTGACGGAATCCAAATCGGATACCCGGTTTACGCCTGGCGCTCATAAGTACGTTATCTAAATACACTTAGTTTAAAATTAAAGAAGTTGAGTTCGGAAGTCTAAAATCTAAAATACTAGTCTTATCGGCATGTCGATTGCTCCAACACAACCTGAGAGGTAAAAGTGACGTGTGAGAGCTGACGTAATCCAAATCGGATACCCGGTTTGGGCCCACCGCTCAAAAGAGTATTCTCTAAATGCACTTAGTTTGAAATGCAAATAGGAATTAGGTTGGAGGTGCAAAATCTAAAATACCGGTCTGATCAACATGCCGATCGTTCAAACATAACCTGAGAGGTAAAAGTGAGTTGTGAGAACTGACGGAATCCAAATCGGATACCTGATTTGGGTCCGGTGCTCAGAAGTGCATTATCTAAATGCACTTAGTTTAAAATTAAAGAAATTGGGTTCAGGGATCCAAAATCTAAAATATGGGTCTCATTGTCATAGCGATTGTTCCAACACGACCTCGAAGGTAAAAGTGACTTGTAAGAATTGACGGAATCTAAATCGGATATCCAATTTAGGCCCGGCGCTGAGAAGTGCATTCTCTAAATGCACTTATTTTAAAATTAAAGAAGTTAGATTCTGGGGTCCAAAATCTAAAATATCAGTTTGATTGGTATGTCGATCGTTCCAACACGACCCGAGAGGTAAAAGTGACTTGTGAGAGGTGACGGAATCCAAATCGGATACTCGGTTTGAGTTCAGTATTAAAATTACCGATTTGATATTATATCTAATTCGAATCTATACAATCAAATAAAATATTTAATTTATCTTTTCAATAATTTTTTATTTATTAATACATGCTTAATGCTATTATTTTTTCAATATAAGATCCTCCAGCGAGCGGCGACGGAGGAGATGAGCAAGACGGGGAGGATGAGGACATGGAGGATGCGGATGATATTTATTAATTATTTTTATTATTATAAATTTGATAATTTATGTTGTGTTTAATTTCTTGTACATCTTGGTTTTTGTTTATGATAGATAGATTTTATGTTTTTTGATTTAAACAGAATTATATATATATATATTGTATATTTTTTAAAAAAATAACAAATATTTTTTCTGACGAAACTTCCGAAGGACGCATTGCGCCCGTCGGAAGGATTTCGACGGAATACACATTCCGTCGGAAAATATAGGAGGTTTACATTTTAAAAAAATAATAAAAGTAATACTCCCACGGATTTCCCGACGGAATTACCGACGGAATAATTGTCCGTTGAAATGTTTTCGACGGCATTTCCGACGGATTATATTTTTCGTCGGACATATTAAGATCGATAATCTGACAAGAATTATCGACGAAATTTTCGTCGACTACTTATCTATCAGAAATTGCTGACGGAGTTTCAACGGAAACCTCGTCTGTCGAAAATTTCCGACAAGGAATACCCGACGGACGTATTCCGTCGGAAGTACGTCGATAATTCAGTCGGAAAGTGTTTTTCCGACAGATTTCTGACAGAATACGTTCATCGGAAACTCCGCCTTTCCTTGTGATGTATCTAAATCATTCAAAGACACTTTCTAAATCAACATGACCCATTCTTCATTCATAACATTTGTTTTATTACCATCATTATTTATTATTAATAAAAGAATTTTTATAATAGCCTCCCCCTTTTTAGTTTGACAATGACAAAATAACAAGTGAAGTTAAAAATTGAATTCATAGATCACTCAAACTCAATACATCATTCAAGTATAGACATTTTCCATGCTCATGCAATACTTATTCGTACAAGATTCATCCACTCAAATTTACACAACATTCGTAATCATGGCATAATCAAGCCACAAAATGAGATATTGTTATCTATGGGCATGTGTTTTGATGATTTCTAACCTAATGAAAGTATTTAATCAATTTTGCGATTTTATGTATATTTAGGGTATAATTAGCCAATGAATATTGAAGAACAATAGGTAGAGTATACACACGAAGATCGTTCGAAGAATGGATTGAAAACATGTTGGACAAGGACTGGACGACTGATCTCAAGACCGAAAAAGGTAGTATGCAAGTATTTTTTGAAGTTGGCATGAGGCAATGAATCGGTCGACGGATCCATGACTGATCACGCGATCAATTTTTTGAAGATAAGGATTTTGTCTTAAAAACAACTCAGTCTGCACTGGTCGATCGATATGGCTTCTATATTTTGACAAGATGAATCTTCAGACCGTCCGAGGACTTTCTTGCCCCGATTTTTGGGAAATCTAAAAGGGGTATTTAGAAGGGGAAGGTCTAGAGAATATTTTCTTGTGTTGACTAGGTCTATAAATACATTCACAAAGGAAATAAAAAATAATGAGTGTGCAAGAACTAGGGTTTGCATCCTCAAGCATACACACCATTCGGGCTCCAACCTGCAACTTCGTGTCAATGGTGTCCAAGGAGTAAGAAAGAGGGACAATTCTTGACATTCCCCAACGTGCTCTGTATCGATAAATGGCTGACGAAGAGGCGTCCATGAAACAACACATCAATTATCATTCTTTGGTGTCATTCTTAATTTGTGATATGCAATGAAGTGTGTGTGTAGGCAATATGCCTGTGGGCGGGGGGGGGGGGGGGTATTGGGGGGGGGGGGGGGGTATATATATATATATATTATATAATATATAAAATAATAGAATAAAATAGAAAAGGACACTATATATATATATTATAATATTATATTATATTAAAATGATGGAGCATCCTGGTAACGACTCACGACCCGGGCTTCCCGCCCACCGCCTGGGTCGGGTCGTGCAAGTCGGGGTAACCCGCATCGGGACGGTAAACCATGGTCGAGAGTGCACTTGACAATTATGTGTTACTTATACGTGTGTGTGGGTTTTAAGTATTTTTTTGTGTGTGGAAGACCTCACCGCGTGGGAGAGTGGACGTATGTCTCCAAGAGGGGGAGTCCAAAACACAATAAAAAATAGTGTCCTTGTGTGATTGTTCCATTTACTCTCACCTCCCATGATACATGATTTGGTTTCCATCGATCAATCTAGCTAGATTAATTTTGAATGTCATTTTAATTGTCAGGTTAAATTAAATAGTTCTAAGTGGTTTGGTAATCCAATGTACCTCTCTCTTGGATTGTTCGTATACATGAAGCTTACATGGAGTGTGGAACAGTACTTGTGGTAGACTCCGATAGCCTACCTTTGACTCCTCCCGAGTTCATTGCACCTCTGTTTCCACTAACAAGTTATGCCCTTGTATTTTATTTATTATATTTTTATATTCAGAGGTATCAACATTGCCGAAGCACAGTCATATTTAAATTTAGATTCTACATATAGCTGCATCAATTGCACAAATAATTTATAACAACCAATTATCCATATATATTTCTTTATTTTTGTGTTGTCAACTCGGTTTCTGTACGAAGAGTTTCCCATGGGAGAGAGAGTGATTCCCACAGTAGAGAGAGAGAGAGAGAGAGAGAGAGAGAGGATGGGCCTCCTCCCGGCGAGTCCTCGGTCGTCGGTTTCTCTTCTCCCTTAATTTCTACGACTGTTACCTTCAGAGGAAATTGCTTGAAACACGGAGAAATTAAGCAGAGCCCCCCCCCCCCCCACCTTTATTTATTTGTTTGACCGATTTTCTCCCACTAATAAGATTTGATGAATGGGATACGAATCCTCGGGACCTTCATTGACACAGTTTCTTTCGGGGAGCAACAGTTATGGTCGTAACGGATGGTATGCGTCGCATGCGGAGGTGCCAATTTCTTGTTGTAATGTTGTGCGCCATCACCATTCAAGCAGAGTTATATTTATAAAGCACAGCAGCAGCCCAACTGGCAGTGTGGTAGAACAATAGAGAGTGAGAGAGAGTGAGAGAGAGAGATGGCAAGACTCGGCTGTGCACATTACCTGCTCATGACTCTCGCCTTCTTTCTTGTGGGTGAGTCTCATTTCACAAGACTTCTTTTCTAATGCTTGTTTGTACCCTCCTGCTCCATCTCGGTACCATGTGATTTTATGGCGGAGCTAGCTGGTGTTTTCCTATTTCCATTCCTGTTAATCATAATTATCAGAAGATTTACATGTTTATGAAAAAAGGGGTTAATCTCAAGATTTAAGCCACAACGTACGAGAGGTAATTTTTTAATTTATTTAAATTCTACCAAATTCTCTCTCTCTCTCTCATATTTATAACCCAGTCCGCGCGCGGCATGGATCAGTTGTAGTATTTGAGGCCACATATTACGACATTATATTTAAACAGTCAGAGTTAAATCATTAGGGTCACTTTGATAACGGGTTAAGTAGAATTAGGATGAGTTAATCGAGATCGGGTGAGTTCTTCCATATTTGATATTTTTTTCTTAACCCGAGTCGAATAGAGTTAGCTCCGCTTTGGTACGGAATTTAAATATATCCCGGTTAAATTTAGATGGCTTTATTAATTCTTGACTTATGCCTTTTTGCTTTGGTATGGGATTGGGTTAAATTATCTCACCTGTGGAGGGGGATAGTTTAACATGACTTAAGTCAATTTAACAAATTTTTAAGTAGATTATTTAGAAAAGCTCCCGCCAAATCAAAAAGGGGTAAGTTACGTCAAAAAGTAACTTATTCCTATGTTAAACTCCAAATAAAGCAGAGTTTAAAGTAGATTAATTAATTCATTCATAAAAAATAGGTGGAATGAATTAATATACCCCGCTTAGAGTTAGGGGTCGGATAAGGCATCGTGAGCAAATCATCCACCCCTACTTAACCCGTTACTAAAATGACCCTTACTGTTTGCCGTCTATGCGTAATTATGATCAAAACCACTCGATCCCCTCGTATCATAACCCAGTCCGGCATCAGTTTTAACATTTTAATATTTAGTACATCAATTCAATTATCGTCTACAAATTAAAGCGGAGCAATGCTACACTACTATCACTTTATATATATATATATATATATATATATATATATATATATATATATAAAGTTGCGGGGGACATTTAATGTGTTTGTTTGTTCCTCTCATTTGGGTAAGGTTAACCCACCCAAAACTCAGATATCTTCGCTTCTGCTAATTAAGTGAAAAAAGTATGAAACCTAAATTTTGATTTTCCATTAATTAATTAATTTGCTGCAGTGGATACCCTCCTGCCGAGGGTGGAGGGTGGAACAAATTGCCAAGATGCCCCGCTGTTCCGCGGTGGCTGTGTCGCTGATACCTGCCCGGCGCAGTGCCTGAAGCAGGGATATAACGCCGGGGTCTGCCTCCCGAGTTCGAACTCCCCTAATAAGGCGGCTTGGGATTGTTACTGCTGCACAATAGCTTAATTAATCATATTAGAGGATATGGAGTGGAACAGATTAATAAAAATAAGGCATCCGATGGCTGGCTGGCTGGCTGGAAGGATCAGCCGCAATTTACAGTGGGATCGATCGATGTCATAATTAAAATCAGTACACTGCAAGTTATACTTAATGTTGTTGTTCTGTCTTCTTCTAACTTAAATTGGCTAAATTGCAGCAGCACTTGAGAAAATATTTCCCATGCATGTCTTCTTCACGTTCAACCTGATCTCAGAGATTGGCTTGGGAGCGTGCATTCCCATACATAATGTTCTCCATAACATAGATTATTTGAATGCATTATTATATATAACAGATAGTTGTTGCACTACTGGAACCTTTCTCTGACTAGAAATATATATAGCTGTGCTCGATCGGTGTGGATTTGTTTGGTACACTTGATACGGATGGCGGGTTAGCCTGATCAATACCGAAAACATAGGAAAAGTGGAGAGTTGAGAAGCCCGTCGACGTTGGGCATGCTGAACGGAGAGCCGTACGTACGTACGCTTGTGGATGCATACATGAACACTGAGTGCGAGTGGAAGGTTCGGAAACTTGCATTGGTGAATTTATCGACATTATTGTAGTCGGCTAGAACTAGAAGCACCTTGAATTGAAGCAACTGCCGTAGATATAGCAGCTGGTCTACTGACCATTGCTGGAGTACACGTGAAGCAACTGTCTTAGATGATCAATTAGCTAGTTTAATTCATGGAATAAAAGGCAGGGACCCAGCCACCAGCCATAGATTGTGTAGCTCTTCTAACTAAGTTGATGAACCTAAGGTCGACAAAGGCAGGGGCAAGAGTACTACAAGAGCCAGGAGGAGGTGACGACCACATAAACGACTTGCCATCTACGCACCCATACGTACCTTGTGCGTAGGGGTGTATGGCATGGAGTCGCGTTTTGCAGCTGTGCATGGGTGGCCGTGTTAGAACCTTACCCGGGGAAGCTTATATCGGGACTGCTGGGCTGGGGGATCGTCGTCGAATAACACTAAAAGTCGCAACGGAACTAAACACAGACACATCACGTTCCACAAAGAAAATAATTGAGAAGTAACAGAAGCACACACAGAACGTTCAGGATTTAAGTGGTTGAGAGGTCCATTGTGAACCCCCTTCGTCCATGGACAAAGACGAGTAATATTCCACTATGCAAAACGAGAATATCAGTACAAGATGATTGAGAAGCACTCAACCCAAAAGAACCCTTTACACGCCTTTAATTTCTCTCACAATAATCCCTCACGGAATAAGTGAGAAAAAGAGGAATAATGAAACAAACGAACAAACACGTTGTGCGCGTCTCAAGGGTTCTCCACGATATGCTTCCAAAATGCATAAAGAGAGAAGGAGAGATGGTCTTCTATATATTTATTATAGGCAACACACGAGGCTACCCAGTCCCAGGTTGGAGGGGTCCTACCCAGTCCCAGGGATGTGTCTCTCACGTCCATCCCGTGTTCTCCTCACACATTTGTGCCATGCAACTCACAGACTCCTCCCGCATCAGCCACGTTAGCGAATGTGAGCTCCCTCGTGCAAACAGGTGAGGAGAGAGTGCTGATGGAACTCACCCCCCCCCCCCCCACTCTCTCTCTCTCTCACTCAGTTGGTAGTCCCATTGGGACTCTGTCAGGATCATGGTGGAGTCAAACTCTAACACATTATCTCCACCTTTTGACTTAGTCAACATAGATTTCTTTTACAATCTTCCTTTGACATCCTCGTAGACGCAACTAGTAAGAAAAATTTTCTTCGTCATCTTCTCCAAAACCCTGAAGGGTATCTTCAACTACTATAAACTTCAATCAAGGTCAAACAGTGCTTGAACTCAGACACTAGCTGAAAGAGATTTTGTCAACATGTCAGCTAAATTATCTTCTTTACTAAGAATAATTTCACCGTATGAAATTATATCCCGAATGAAATGGTACCTGATGTCAATATTTGTATGTTCATGATATATATACATGATCTTTAGCTAAGTGAATAACACTAGCTATCACAATGTACAATAGTCACCGATAAGTATTTAATTTTATGCATTTATTTATGTCACTCAGTATTTTTTAGGTTTTAATGAAAATAATTATGTAGTTGTTATATTTAATTTTAATCTAATATTAAATTTGAGTTTTTGAGAAATTAATTAATTTTTGGGGTATAAAATAAATATGTGAGATCATAAATACATAAAAAATATAAATTGCACAATTATTCTGTAAAGATGATAACATATTTCAACTCTCGCTCTTTCTCTTCCTTTTGGGCCCTATTTGTTTCACGGTTAGGATGGGAGAACCGATGAGAGAGAGCGGTGTAAGCCTCACCGCTCTCTCACACACAAACACGTTAACTGGAGTCGATTAGTGCACTCGACCCCTCTTACCAAACTTACTAGCTGGCGACTGTAGACACGCCATTCCTGACGTCTCCTGAGAAAGTCTCATATTACTATACAACGCCCCACAACGGCTTACACATTTTTGAATCACTCGAGTGCTTCCTTTTCTCGGGTCTTCTTCTGCCTTTTTCGGCATCCGGAATCGTCTCGTCACGGCATTCGGACGGCATCAACGCCAGTCAGACGCATCAAGAGGTTCCGGAACCAAGAAGGATGTCTGCCGGGCGCCCGCCGACGCCTGATCTAAGGACCCGGGTGGGTCTTAATGGGGGCGTCCAGGCCCCTGGACGCCCCCATATTTTTAATTTATTTTATTATTTTCTCAGGGCCCAAAATAAATAAAAATTTATATATATTAATGGAGGCGTTCAGGCCCCTGGACGCCTCCATAAAAAATAAAAATAAAAAATGTGTAAAATGCCAGTTGGCATAGAAAAAATAAATAAAAATAAATTAATGGAGGCGTCCAGGCCTCTGGACGCCTCCATAAAAATAAATAAAAAATATATAATGCCAGCCCTGGTATAAAAGACAAAAGAAAAATAATAAATAATATAATTTTGGAGGCGTCCAGGCCTCTGGACGCCTCCATCAACTCCCTCACGGGCGCCGGCCACCGAACGACGGTTTGTCGTGTGTGAAAAAGCCAAATTATAGAGACGTCCGGTCAGCTGGACGCCCCCATTTCTGAATCACGAGGCGCCGCTCACAAAACCACGCGTTGTGCCGAACCGCGTGCGGCCGTCGTCGGTTTTCGGTGGACCTGCTTGAGGCGTCCGGGACCCTGGACGCCTCCACAAAAGTATTCCAAAAAAATCAATAAAAATAGAATAAAATATTATTTCGGCCCTGATGGAGGTGTCCAGGGTCCTGGACGCCTCCACCTTCCGGAGCTCTATAAATAGAGGCCCACCCCCTCAGTTCTAGAGGAGCTAAGCAGTGATCCGATAGGCTGCCGGAGCCCAGAGGCTACGGAGTCATTTTTCTAACCCGTGGGGTCTTTTGTAGGTGGAGGTTCTGTCGGCTTCTCGGGTGCCCACACTCGCGAGAGGAAGGTCGTCTTCATCCACCGCGCTTCTACGTCGTCCCCACGCTACCGGAGCCCCGCCGAATTTCACCACCGGCACATCCAATAAGCCAACTCTTTCCTTTTCTTCGTAGTTCTTTTGCATTCATCATCTCGCATCCATCATCTCATTTTCCTCCTACTCGAGTCCGAGAGGGGTTTAAAAGATAACACCAACCAGGTGTGTGTCTTCCCGTTATTTCGTCATTTTTATTGCAAGGATATGAATACTACACATTCATCTTTCTAAGCCACTTGTCATTTGTTTGTCGTTGTTTTGCAAGGGTAGCCGAGGAAAGCCCTCTCCGTCGGCCGGCCGGAAGGAGAGGAAGAAGCAACCCGCCATCTCCCGCTCTTGAGGTAGGCGCGATCACTTTCTTATTTTGGGGTCTTTCGGCCCCTGGCGATCACATCTTTTCATCGAGGCCGCGGCGAGTCACTTCCCCAATGGCCGTTTAAATTTCTGTTCTCATATTCTCTTTATATCCTGTTATATTTCGTTCATATCATCGAGGCCGCGGCGAGTCACTTCCCCAATGGCCGTTTAAATTTCCGTTCTTACATTCTCTCTATATTCTGTTATATTCTGCTCATATCATCGAGGCCGCGGCGAGTCACTTCCCCAATGGCCGTTTAAATTTCCGTTCTTATACTCTCTCTATATTCTGTTATATTCTGCTCATATTCTCGAGGCCGCGGCGAGTCACTTCCCCAATGGCCGTTTAAATCTCTGTTCTTATATTCCCTTTTATATTCTGCTATATTCTGCTCATATTCTCGAGGCCGCGGCGAGTCACTTCCCCAATGGCCGTTTCAATTCTTGTTATTTAATTTCTGCACCATTCCCGTCCCCCCGAGGTCGCGGCGAGTCACTTCCCGCTATGGCCGTTTGAACCCCATATCTTGCTATATTATACTTGTCCCGCTCGCCCCGCCGGAGCAATCTCCCGTGGTGGCCCCTTCTCTCTCTTCTCTCATCTCTGTGTTGCAGCAAACAACAAAACAAACAAAAAGAGGAACCCGCGCGCTCTCCGCATCCTCTTCCCCACTCTTCCCCGAACTGCGTGACGTCGCTCACAGCGACCTTTGTGGTCCTCCATGGAGAGGATGGGCTATTGTGGGTAGAGCTGCAGTTACCTGCGCGTGCTTGCTTGTTGGTGGGAGGAGGTTGGCCCTTGCCCCTACGGCATTGGCCAACATCTATCATGGATTTGGGGTGTTGTCTGTGTGCTACCCCGCACCCCATAAGAAGAGTATAGTGATGCCGACTTGCTATCTTAGTGTCTGGGCCGGCCTACTATTCCTCGACTTCGCGACAAGGATGGCGATGGCGAACTCGACGGCCCTATTGTTGTTTGCATTTCTGAACCAATTCGATGGCGGCGCGTTGGTACAACTGGAGGGAGCCCGGAGGGTGTTGTCCTTTATGCTGGGGTAGAGGCGACGAGGGCCTACCCTTGGATAGATGTTCGAGGGGATTCAGGTCAATGTTGGTGCAGACGAGCGTGGGACCAGCCCACATGCTGCCTTATCACTAGGAGTCGTCAGCCTTCATTCTTGCTAAGTGGGTGCATAGCACTGACACGACCGTGCTGGCACTGCACTAGTCGAGCGTGACGATCTTGGAGCCATACTACCTACACCGGTTTGTGAGGAACTTCGGGTACGACAAGGCCATCCTAAGGGGGACATCGATATTTAACTCTGACAATTAATCACGTAGCAATCTTGAGGTTGTGTGTGTGTGAGTGTGTGCATGGTCGAAGTGGGCACGGATCTCTAGGTCATTACACACAAAATTCATAAAGCTGGAACTGGGGACTTATACCACGGTGATCACGTCTTACCTTAAGTCACCAATTCAGATCTATAGGCACAAATATTGACCCATGGAGCCTTGCATTCGGCGGCCCCTTTGGGCACCCTGAAATGGCAGCACCCACCTGCACCCCTATATAAGGGGCTGCGGTGGAAGAGACTAAAGAAGGAGGACGAAGACATAAAAGAAGGAGTCACACACAGGAGAGCAAGAAGAGAGATGAGAAGAAGAAAAGGAGGGAGCCAGCGAAAGGAGAGAGAGAGAGAGAGAGAGAGAGAGAGAGAGAGAGAGAGAGAGAGAGAGAGCTTCCTTTGTAAGTGAGGAAGGGGGTAGGGCTATTGTATTTGTTATCTTTTTTTGGTATCTATTCTAAATGCTTTGAAATATCGGCCGTAGCCGAGGAAGCCCACTGGCCGCCCACCCTCCTGGGCGGCCACAACAGTGGCCGCCACACTGTGGCATGTGCGATCAGCCCACTGGCCGCCCAGGCAATGGGCTAGTATGGGAGCTTATTTTATCTATTTATTTATTTTGTTTATTTATTTCATTTTGGTTTATTAGTGTGCAGGCGCGCCAGTCACGAGGTGACAGTTTATTCAGACTCCAAAGACCGAGATGGCTTGGAGTCGCTAGTGCGCGCACTGTCTGACTAATCAGACGATAGTGGATAGTGTGTCAGGACTGGAACTCGCCGTGTCATAAAGGCCATGACGTTAATTACATCTCTCCGAAGGAGAGAAAATCCTTGATTAATCGTCAGGAGACCTATAGCCTGAATTTGAATTTATTAAAAGAAAAGAAATAACCAAAAATTAAATGCGGCGAGGCACCCTATGCCGATGACAGAGATGCTTAGACCGATTCACTTATTCGTTATTTATTTATTAGTATTTTATTCATCGATCGTTTCAGGTCGAACGCACGATGAAGTCGTGAATCATTCTATGAGTAAATGTTTGCGAGAAAGATGGCATAATTTAATTTTTGGTGGTGGGAAATTAAGCGGGACAGAGCTCCGGAAGGTTGTCGGCCCGGGGGCAAGGTCAGATTCCGGCCATGACGGGACAATCCCGGGGTTCAGATTCGACCTGCAATAGGCATCATTTATATTCCCATTGTTCATGTTGCTACTCAAGCGACGAGGAATCAAAATTTCGACAACATTTTCCCCTGTCCCGGAATATGTCGGGGGAATGTAGTGGGTGCTCATCTACAGAAGTATGAGACGGCCCCTTAATCGTCCAGGTGTGCATGGAGTGGCATCACCCAGTCCCATGTCGGATGTAGTAAACCTCCGAGGACTAGCGTACCAAGAGGTTCAGGTCATCTGAGGGGCTCTTTGATCAAGTCCATGCAAATCTTTTGACTCACTGTTAATATCACCGCATACGCATACAGGTTCAGATTAAAAGCATGTTCTTACGCAATCAAAAATATACCTTGCATCTTTTGCTGTGGAGAAAGCTTGCAATCCTGAAGCGCCTTTTGATCATTATTGCTATTGCTATTCTTCTTTTCTCCGTAGCTCACAGGATATGATATAAAAGGAAAGGAGGGCAAGGACTCGAGGTAGCTCAACAAGATAGAGTGGTGACTAGACCGAACGAAGATGAAGAAGAATGAAAGAGATGGGGTTTGAACTCCCTCGCTAGGGTATGAAACCTTGAATACATGAAGGGTCTATAGAATAAGCAAAATCAAAAAAGCTCATGGCAGACTAAAGTCTCGAAAGCAGCAGGAGAAAGGGCGCAAGCCCTAATTGGGTGACATATGAAGAATTGAAAGATGGGAATTTAGAGGGTCTTGAAGAATGGGAGGTGGAGGGTCCGAAGTCCCCGAGGAAATAGAGGGATGAGATGATGCAAAATCTAGAGGATCAGGAGGAGTAGGACATGATGATGAAAACATGGAGGAATTAATTCAAGAGCTCTGGGGAAAAAGGAGGGTAAGCATGAAGAAACTCTCGGGGTTGTGGAGAAAAAAGGATGAAAAGATGATGGTGCAAATGGCGGGTACAAAGAATGAATGTACAAGGAGGATTGGAATGGAGATGATGGATCAAGTTCATGAGGAAGGCCAGGGGGTGATGGATTAGAGGAGGGAAGGTAAATGATCCAAGGATGGGAGGTAAGTAAAATGAATGAGAACGGGGATGAACAAGAGAAAGATAAATTGAAGGCGGGCCCAACATGCACTCCTCAGACCTTTAGCCTTATCTTATGCTTTCTCCTCTTCTTAGCAGACATAGTCTTGTAACACAGTAACTTCATCTTTGCTTTCGCACTTGGGCTCTTTATCTTCAGATACCTACTCACATAGCGGGCCCAATGAGCAGATGGCTTGGCCTCTCTTTGACAAACTGGCTTAATCAGTGCGACTGTTGCCCCTAGGCCCTTGCTTGATTGACCCTTCATGTCAATAACATCCCTTGGACATTTGTGTGTGAACAGTAGTTCCCTTGGCAAATAAGCAAGGAAATTATCAGGGGAGTCTACTTGTGATGCTGGATGCCCAACATGAAATAGCTTCTCTATAATTAGCTCCCTTGATGAATAAGCAACACCAATCTGTGGGGGTTCAACCTTCGGCATGAGAAGCTTGGAAGTCATATGCCCCTTCTGTGGAAGTCTCAATGGAGATGAAATAACCATAGTGTCGAGAGCTTCCATCAAATGTTGCCCAAATTTGCCTTTGATCATAGAACTCATTATAACCTTGGCGGCAGCATGTGTAAATATCATCTTTGTAGAATACCCTTTCTTATGGCTAGCCATTTGAACTATAACTGAGCGGGGGTATAATAAAAGCATTAACAATGGTTTCTTTGATAGTCAGTGTAATGGCCACCGACCTCGCTTTTGTTTTAACTGGCACCAAACCTTGAGAGCCCTTCTTGATTGTCATCCTTGGTGATGGAGGTTTGACTTGTTCAACTGTCCCCTTGATGGTAACTCGGACCGGCATACGGCTAATGCAACCAAAAGGATTAAAATATCTTATCGGTACCAAGTTCTTCTTGCTTTGCTCTTGGGAATTATTTCTTGAACATACACTTAAAGACACACCCGCTCCAAGGGGTGGTAGAGGAGGGTAAAATTGAGGCGGTAGGCTTAATGGACAATAAAGAAGGGATAGGTTCGGACATGGCGAGCTTTGCCCCTTCCTCGAAAGCAGGTGGGGTTGACTCGGGTGTAAAAGTGGGTGGACCTTACTCAGGCTCAGACATGGGTTTGGATGAGGGTAAAGGCTTAGATGGCAAGATCAATGCAGTGGGAGTGATTAGTTCGGATGGCGTTATGGCAATTGGTGGAGGTGAAGGTTTGGATGGCTTGTTGGAGAGAGGATTTGTAACGACCCGAGAATCCGATTACCGGGAAGGCCCGATAACCCGAGACTCGCACCGCCACCTATGAGTCCGAAGACTCGGAAGGGTTAGAAGGGATGGTGTGGAGACTACATAAGTATCATAAATAATTACAGAAATTAAACAATTTATATAATTAAACAGGGAATAACAACATTTTAATTAGTACATGGTCCACAAGATAATAATAAAATTAACAATAGTAGTCCACAACTCGTACAGAGACAAGAAAGAAAAGTATAGCTACACGGGGCATACCCCGGCTCTGACCTTTGGCACTAACGATGGGCACCTGAACCACGCTGAGCCTCAGACGCGCTCCCCTGAAGCCGCGCCTTGCCTGAAACAAGGTGAAAACACGCAGGGAATGAGTCTCAGAATAAGACTCAGTAGGGATCACTCGAACCCTATCTCGCAAACGGAGAAACCACTACGCTAGCAGTAAGCGAGTACCTTAGAAAGGGGAACCCTGCCATCTACAAAACACCGGTCTCACGGCACGCGAACCGGCACTCGTGCCACGGGAAACGACCGGAACACCACGGCCGACACGACAAAACTCGAAGGTTGAAGCCGCACGACTGATAATTTGACACTCCCGACTAGACAGGAGTACCTCCCACTAGAAGCACAGTCGGTAGCGTCCCCTGACGTCTTTCACCGCACCGCGGGTGAATTGCCTGACGTGGTAGCGCCTACCAGAGGCACGGACACCGAACAAGAATCACAACGAGTGACTAGCTGGGGTCAAGCTCGTCAGCGTGGGTCCAACCGCCCCCAACCACGTGTGCACACACAGACCGCGCGTCCCTGGTCTGGCCCTCTGACCGGTTTTTCCCTCAGCCGGACTCTGGCTGCAAGACGTGGGGCGCGACGGAAACCGGTTCACAAACCGTCTCTAAGGGTAGCCTCTCCACCACTCCCTGGTGGGACCATACGCGTGTAAGCAGGCTACGACTAGTGGAGGGTCACTACAGGAGTAGACTCTCAAGTCAATGGAAAATCACGTCCGCATCCGACGACGTACGGGGACCGTCCCACGTACTGGTACCGTCGCACGGTGACCACGGTCGGACAAGAAATGGACTGCAGGCCTCCCGGTGCAGTCTAGAGCCTGACAGTCTACCACAGACGCGTCACAGGCTCTGACGGTCTAGGCTGGACCGTCACGGCCATCTGACGGCCCAACACAGGGGCGTCAGACCCTCGGTGTAAAACAGCGTGTAACGCACCTATCCTGGTGCGTTACAGTCTGTGACGCGCCCACCATGGTGCGTCACAGCATGTAACGGACCAGCCCTGGTGCGTTACAAGGTGGGGGGTGCGCCAGCTCTGACGCACCCACATAGGGGCGTCACAAGGTTG
Source organism: Amorphophallus konjac (assembly GCA_022559845.1). Lineage (NCBI taxonomy): Eukaryota > Viridiplantae > Streptophyta > Magnoliopsida > Alismatales > Araceae > Amorphophallus > Amorphophallus konjac. Next base: position 23,789,022 of record CM040121.1, read on the forward strand.
TGACGCGCCAAGCCTGGTGCGTCACACGCCTAGACCCCCCAACGGTCATGCCAACGGCTAGATCGCCCCTTGCGGTCCAACCCAGGTGCGTCACAGCACCTGTGGCGGTCTATCGAGGGACCGTCACAGTCCACAGACCCCAGTCGTCTAAAAATAGGGCTGTAACGCACCCATCTAGACGCGTTACATGGTGTGACGGTCACTGGAAGGACCGTCACACCCGCCCGAGGGCGAAACGGCGGGAAAATGCCCAAAACCCAACCACGCCCCATGCCTCCACCGGAGAGGGGGAAATCAAAGGGGAAGACCCCTAGGGACCCCTAGCATGATTCTAGGCCATCAAAATGCCGAATCGCGGCTCAAATCCATAGATCGAGCGAGCTCTCCCCAAATCATGGAAAAACCCAAACCCACATGAATACCCATCTCTCGGCCTCCCCTCGGCCTACAAATCGCGGGAATGCAACGCGAGAGGCTAAGGAACGTCACCCTACCTCAAATGTGCCCCGAGACGCGTCGGATCGTCCACGATCGCAAGAAATCGCTTGAAAACCATCGTTCTTCCTTGAGCTCCCATGGTTCACGTACGCCTCCACAATCGCCTCGCTATCGTCGTCGTCACCACGCCGCCGCCCCGTGCCGTCTGCAGCCAGAGGGGGGTGCCGCCGCAGTCTCGCCGGACGAAGAAGAGGGGGAGAGGGGCATTCGCACGGTGGGGGAAAAGGAGGAAGAAGAAGAAGAGGGTGGGGAAGAGAGAGAAAAAGGGGGGTATTTATAGAAAATCCAAAAAATACCAAAAAATTAAAAATTACATTTCTAGGATCCTCAGAACGCACCGGTCGCAACGGTACCACCCTCGCCTAGGTGAACGGCCCGGTTCACCCGCAACGAGGTTCCGAAGGAATTGCCGAAACACACACCGGAAATCAGAAAACACGCGCAGAAAAAGCCGCGGACGCACTCCGGGCCTCCGAAACAACTCCGGATCGCGCCGACCCGAACACGAAAGATGTCTGAAACAAAATTTCAGACACAGCGGAGCCGGACACTCCGCAAAACCAGATCCGAGACCCACGAAGAAGGATCCAAAAGGTCTGGGATATTACAGCCCTCCCCCCTTAAAGGAATTTCGTTCCCGAAATTGAGAACAACCCAAGGGGAAAGAAGAGGAAGACTCACTCAAATAGGTAAGGGAACTGCTGACGCATCTCGTCCTCACGCTCCCAGGAAGCCTCACCACCAGAGTGTCGCTGCCACACCACCTTGACCAAGGGGATGACCTTGTTCCTCAGGCGCTATTCTCACCTATCCTCAACGCGGACGGGAAACTCTGGGAGAGAAAGATCTGGAGTCACCTCGGGCCAAACAGAATCCTCAAGCACATGAGAGTCATTGGGCATATACTTTCGCAACATCGAGACGTGGAACACGTCATGCACCGATGCCAACTCAGGGGGTAACTGCAACCGATAAGCTACCTCTCCGATGCGCTCCATAACGAGGAAATGACCAACGTAGCGGGGACTCGGCTTCCCACGCTGTCCAAAGCGCATCACCCCCTTCATCGGAGAAACTCTCAAGAACACACTATCGCCAACGGCGAATGCGAGAGGCTGCCTCCTCCAGTCAGCATAGCTCTGTTGCCGACTTTGGGCCACCAACATGTTCTAATGAACCAAGTGCACAACATCCACACACTACTGCACCAACTCCGGTCCCGTCAAAACACGTTCACCAACCTCGAACCAGTCAAGTGGAGTCCAACACGGACGCCCATACAATGCCTCATAAAGAGCCATGCCGATCCTCGAATGATAGCTGTTGTTGTAGGCAAACTCCACCAACGGTAGGTGGTGAATCCAACTCCCTTGTCACTCTAGGCAGCAGGATCTTAACATATCCTCCAAGGTCTGGATGGTCCTCTCTGACTGACCATCTGACTGAGGATGGTACGCTGAGCTAAATGTTAAATCCGTGCCAAGTGCTCGCTGGAAACTCTTTCAGAATCCAGACGTGAAGTGCGGATCCCGATCCAACACAATAGAGATGGGAATCCCATGCAATGGGATAATCCGTTCCACATAAAGACGAGCCAACTTGGACATGCTCCAGGTGACTTTGATCGGTAACAACTGAGTCACCTTCGTCAGCCTATCCACCAGCAACCAAATACTATCCTGCCCACTCGGAGTCCTCGGTAATCCTACCACGAAATCCGTGGTCACGTGGTCCCACTTCCATGCGGGGACATTCAAGGGCTGAAGAGTATCTCCCGATCGCTGATGCTCCGCCTTCACCTGCTGACAGGTCAGGCACCTGGCCACAAACTCGGCGACATCTCTCTTCATGTCAGGCCACCAGAACTGTCTCCGCAAGTTCCGATACATCTTCGTCGCACCCGAGTGTATGGTGTACCTGCTCCCATGAGCCTCGCGCAACATCGCACAGCGAACCTGCTCCTCGGCTGGGACGTACAGCCTACCACGGACTCTCACGGCTCCGTCCTCACCGAGTTCCACATCAGCCAAGGCCAAAATCTGGGGCAACTCAAGGTCTGCATGCTGAGCCTCTGTCACTTGACGGCGGATCGCAGGAGTGACAGTCAGACTCGCAAGCACGGCTAACTCTGGCTCCTCGGGAATCTTGAGCCTGAATGATACTTCGGGCACTTGTTCCCAGAGTGTAACGACCCGAGAATCCGATTACCGGGAAGGCCCGATAACCCGAGACTCGCACCGCCACCCACGAGCCCGAAGACTCGGAAGGGTTAAAAGGATGGTGTGGAAACTACACAAGTATCGCAAGTAATTGCAGAAATTAAACAGTTATAATATTAAACAGAAAATAAATTAACATTTTACATGGTCCACAATAAAATAACAACAACAGCAACAGTAGTCCATGACTAGTACAGTGACAAGAAAGAAAGTACAGCTACACGGGGCATACCCCGGCTCTGACCTCTGGCACTACCTCTGGGCACCCGCACCACGCTGCACCCCAGACGCGCTCCCCTGGGGCGGCGCCTCACCTGAAACACGGTGAAAACACGCAGGGAATGAGTCTCGGAACAAGACTCAGTAGGGATCACTCGAACCCTACCTCGTAAAACGAGAAACCACTACACTAGCGGTAGGAGAGTACCTCGGAAGGGAAAGCCCTGTACTCTACAAGACAAGACCCTACGGCACGCAAACCGACACACGTGCCCCGGTAAGAAGACCAAAGCTCAAAGGTCGAACCGGTAAAACCCGAAGGTCGGAAACACTCGACTGACAGTCTGTCACTCCGTACTCGACAGGAGTACCACCCACTAGAAGCACAGCCGGTAGCGTCCCCTGACGTCTGACACCGCGCCGCAGGTGAGCCGCCTGACGTGGTAGGTTCTACCCGAGGTGTAAACACCGTACAAGAAACCACAACAAGTGACTAGCTGGGGTCACGTCCGTCGACGTGCGTCCACTGTCCCCAACCACGTGTGCACACACAGACCACGCGTCCTAGGTCTGGCCCTCTGACCGGTTTTCCCCCGCAGCCGGACTCTGGCTAAGACGAGAGGCCTACGGTAACCGGTCCACAAACCGTCTCGAAAGGTGGGTGCCCGTACACCACTCCCAGGTGAGACCAGCACCTCGTACTGGTGGGCTACGACTAGTGGAGGGTCACTGAAGGAGTAGACTCTCGAGTCACGGAAAATAACGATGCAACCATAGGTACGAGGAACGCTCCTTGTACCAACACCGCACGGTGACACAAGCCGGAGCCACCACCTCCCGGGACCCCACGACACCCCCACGTGTAGCCCCCACATGATGCCCCGCATCAGTCGGACTACGGGTCAGCACAGGGATCGAGACTAGCTCGTCCGGGGTTCAAATCGGTAAAGAAGGGGAGTCGCGGTCACCGGAGGACCGCCTCCTGTGGTAGCGGTCGACCCAGGACCGCTATCACCTGGTCGCTGTCGGCCTGGAACCGCGACCACCCTAGTGCACGAAAACGTGAAAGCGGTCGCGTGAAGACCGCCTTCACCTGGTAGCGGTCTCTTGGAGACCGCGACCAGACTCCAACGGTCAAAAACTCGTCTCGAAGACCGTGCCGGACCCCAGGCTGAAAGCGGTCGCCCCCTGACCGCCACCAGCAGTCGCGGTCAGTCGCGATACCGTGACCGCCCGCCGACAGCACAAGCCCCAACGCTCGAAACCTTGATGAAGGCGGTCCCCACCTGACCGCTACCTGATGAAGGCAGTTACTGGTGGACCGCTATCATCCCGGAAAATCGAGAACGGCCGTGAACGGCTAAAAACACCATTCCACGCCCTCATACCTCCACCGGAGAGGGGGAAATCAAAGGGGAAGACCCCTGGGGACCCCTAGCGTGATTCTAGGCCATCAAAACACGAATCCATGCATCGAATCCATAGATCGGGCGACTCTCCCCAAAATATGGAAAAACCCCAAACATGCTCAAATAAGCCCCTCCGGCCTCCCCTCGGCCTATAAAACACGGGAATGATCGACAAGAGGCTAAGGAACGTCACCCTACCTCAATGGAGCGAATGCTCCGCCGAATCACCCACGAATCGCAAAGAACGCTTTTAGAAACCTCGCCTCCCCACGCTTCCCACGCTTGCCGCACGCCCGCACGATCGTCTCGATGTCACCCACGTCCTCGCCGCGTCGCACCGCCGCCGCCTGCAGCCGAAACGGTGGTCGCCGCGCTCGAACGGGAGAGAGGGAGAGAGAAGAGGGCGGCCACGGTTGGGGAAGGAAGGAGGAAGAAGAAGAAGAAGAAGAAGAAAGGAGAAAAGAAAAAGAAAAGAAATGGGATTATATAAGAAAATCCGATTTTTTAGAAAAATACCAAAAATTAGAAAAATACATTTCCGGAATCCTCGGAACGCACCGATCGCAACGGTACCACTCGTGCCCGGGTGAACCACCCGGTTCGCCCGCAGCGAGCTTCCGAAGAAAAAGTCGAAACACACACCGGGAATCGGAAAACACGCGCGGAAAAGCAGCGGAACGCCTCCGGGCCTCCGAAACAACTCCGGATCGCGCCGATCCGAACACGAAAGATGTCCGAAACGAAATTTCGGACACAACAGAGCCGGACGCTCCGAAAACCAGATCCGGGACCCACGAAGAAAGGATCCGAAAGGTCCGAGATATTACAGCCCTCCCCCCTTAAGGAATTTCATCCTCGAAATTCAGAACAACCCAAGGGGAAAGAAGAGGAAGACTCACTCAAACAGATACGGGAACTACTGACGCATCTCATCCTCACGTTCCCAAGAAGCCTCACCACCAGAGTGTCGCTGCCACACGACCTTTACCAAGGGAATGACCTTGTTCCGCAGGCGCTGCTCTCGCCTATCCTCCACGCGGATCGGAAACTCTGGGAGAGAAAGGTATGGAGTCACCTCAGGCCAAACAGAAAACTCGAGCACATGAGAGTCATTGGGCATATACTTCTGCAACATCGAGACGTGAAACACATCATGCACCGACGCCAACTCAGGAGGTAACTGCAACCGGTAAGCAACCTCACCGATGCGCTCCACAATCGCGAAAGGACCAATATAGCGGGGACTCAGCTTCCCACGCCGTCCAAAACGCATCACCCCCTTCATCGGAGAAACTCTCAAGAACACATGATCGCCCACGGCGAACTCGAGAGGCTGCCGCCTACGGTCAGCATAACTCTTCTGCCGACTCTGGGCCGCCAACATGTTCTGACGAACCAGGTGCACAACATCCACACACTGCTGCACCAATTCCGGTCCCGTCAAAACACGCTCACCCACCTCAAACCAATCAAGCGGAGTCCTACATTGACGCCCATACAGAGCCTCATAAGGAGCCATGCCGATGCTCGAATGATAGTTGTTGTTATAGGCAAACTCCACCAACGGTAGGTGATGAATCCAACTCCCCTGCCACTCCAGGCAGCAGATCTCAGCATGTCCTCCAAAGTCTGAATGGTCCTCTCAGACTGACCATCTGACTGAGGATGATACGCTGAGCTAAACGCCAACTCCGTGCCAAGAGCTCGCTGGAAACTCCTCCAGAATCCAGAAGTGAAGCGCGGATCCCGATCCGACACGATCGAAATGGGAACCCCATGCAACGGCACCATCCGCTCCACATAAAGACGAGCCAACTTAGACACGCTCCAGCTGACCTTGACCGGTAACAACCGCGTCACCTTCGTCAGCCGATCTACCAGCAACCAAATACTGTCCTGCCCACTCGGGATCCTCGGTAACCCCACCACAAAATCCGTGGTCACATGATCCCACTTCTAAGCAGGAACACCCAAGGGCTGAAGAGTACCTCCTGGTCGCTGATGCTCCGCCTTCACCTGCTGACAAATCAGGCACCTGGCCACAAACTCTGCGACATCTCTCTTCATGCCAGGCCACCAGAACTGCCTCCGCAAGTTCCGATACATCTTCGTCGCACCCGGGTGTACGGTGTACCTGCTCCCATGAGCCTCGCGTAACACCGCAGGACGAACCTGCTCCTCCGCTGGGACGTACAGCCTGCCACGAAACCTCGCAGCACCATCCTCGCCAAGTTCTACGTCAGCCATCGCAAGAATCCGGGGTAACTCAGGGTCTGCATGCTGAGCCTCTATCACCTGACGACGGATAGCAGGAGTGACAGTCAGACTCGCAAGCACCGCTAACCCTGGCTCCTGGGGAATCTTGAGCCTGAAAGATACCTCGGGCACTTGTTCCCAGAGCCTCCACTTCCTCAGCATCAAGGTACTGACTACAACCTTCCGACTCAAGGCACCGGCGACGACATTCATCCTGCCCGACTGATAAGACATGGTGAAGTCATAGTCCTTCATGAACTCCATCCAACGCCTTTGTCTGAGGTTCAGATCTCTTTGCGAGAACACATACCTCAAACTCTGATGGTCAGTGAATACCTCGAACTTCTCGCCGTACAGATAATGCCTCCAGATCTTCAGCGCGAAGATCACTGCCGCCAACTCAAGGTCATGGGTAGGGTAGTTCTCCTCATGGGGCTTTAGCTGCCGAGATGCATAAGCCACCACTCTACCATGCTGCATCAGAACAGCACCCAATCCGACGCCGGAAGCATCTGTACACACCACAAAACCTCCCGATCCAGAAGGTAAAACCAACACCGGAGCCGAGGTGAGCAATCTTTTCAGTTCGCTGAAGCTCTGCTCACACTCCTCGGACCAGACGAAAGACACATCCTTCCGCGTGAGTCTAGTCATCGGGGTCGCAATGCGAGAAAAATCATGGATAAACCGGCGATAATAACCCGCAAGCCCCAAGAAACTCCGGATCTCCGTCACCGACCTCGGCCTCGGCCATTGCATCACAGCCTCAACCTTGGCGGGGTCCACGGAAATGTCATCACCAGAAATCACGTGCCCCAGAAAGTGCACCTCGCTGAGCCAAAACTCGCACTTGCTGAGCTTCGCATACAACTGGTGATCTCGCAACGTCTACAGCACCACACCCAAATGGTACGCGTGCTCCTCGGTAGACCGCGAATAAACAAGGATGTCATCCACAAAGATGACCACGAACTGGTCCAAATACGGATGAAACACCCTCTGCATCAAGTCCATGAAGGCTGCTGGGGCATTGGTGAGCCCGAACGGCATCACCAAAAACTCATAATACCCGTACCTCGTAGTGAACGCAGTCTTCTCCATATCGGACTCGCGAATTCTCAGCTGATAGTAACCGGACCGCAAATCAATCCGCGAGAACACTCGCGCAGACTGCAGCTGGTCGAACAAATCATCAATCCGCGGCAACGGATACTTGTTCTTAATGGTCACATCATTCAGCTGCCGGTAGTTAATGCACAACCGCAAGCTACCGTCCTTCTTCTTCAGGAACAACACGGGCGCACCCCAAGGGGAAAAACTAGGACGAATATACCCCTTGGCCAACAGTTCCTGCAACTGCGCCCTCAACTCCCTCAACTCAGCGGGGGCCATACGGTAGGGAGCCTTCGCCAAAGGTCCCGTACCAGGCACAACCTCGATCACGAAATCGATCTCCCGCTGGGGAGGTAATCCAGGTAACTCCTCGGGAAAAACGTCGGGAAACTCGCACACCACCGTAATGTCCTCGACATCCGGCTCCATCCGGTCACACACAACCACTGACGCGAGAAAACCCTGACAACCGGAATCAAACAATCGACGGGCTCGAATAGCAGAGATAAGGAATCGAGAAGAGGCGGAACGGATACCTTGGAAATAGATGGTCCTCTTGCTCAGATGCTGCAAGTAGACCCTCTTCATTTCACAATCCACCACCGCTCCATGGGTCTCGAGCCAATCCATGCCTAGAATCACGTCGTAATCCCGAAGCTGCAACGCATACAACCTGCCTGGCATACTCCGCCCATCGATCCAAACCGGAACCTGATCGAAGCAATACGGAGTGATCATAAAGTCACCCGAAGGCAACTCCACTGCCAAATCACAGGACAACTGGGTCACCGGCTCCTCGACGCTCGACGTAAAATCCTCCGAAATAAACGAATGAGACGCGCCAGAATCAAACAAAACCCGAGCCGCACAACCCAAAATCTGAACGGTACCTTCCACGAGCTGCGACGCCACTACCTCTGCCCTGGTCAAGTGCGTGATCTGGCCCCGAGCCCTCTGCCTGCCTCCCACACTAGCTGACCGGGGTAGTGGCGGATACTGTCCCTGCTACTGCTGCTGCCTCTGCTGCTGGGGAACCTGCTGCTGCTGAGGAAACTGCTGCTGCGGCGGTCTCTGAGGACAGTCACGCGCCATATGCCTTGGCTGGTCACACCGAAAACAGATGATCGGAGCCGTGCACTACCTGCCTGGGTGGGTCCCACCACACCGTGGACAAGGTCCTCGTGATCCACCCACTGATCCCTGACGCTGCAAAGGAATCGGCTGCTGTACACTACCCGATGAAGCCTACCCTTGATCCTTGTGCTTCTTACGTAAATTCTTCTTCAAGAACTTCTTGACCTTCGAGCCGAAGGACGCAGATCCTGCTACCGACGCTGCCGATGCCGGTGCTGCTGAACCACCCGACGCATGCTGGAAGAAACCCTGCTGCTGGGTAGCCGGCTGCTGGCTGCGACCTGACAAGGACTGCCCCTGGCTGATCGGTCCTCGAGTCCTCTGCATATCCATCTCCAAAGAAATCACAACACGAGACGCCGTCTCTAGATCAGTGGCCCCATTCGCGATCAAATGGTGCCTCAGCTCTAGCCTCAAGCCCTGCACAAACTGCGTGGTCCTCACCCTCTCATGCTCCATGATATGAGGTGCGTACCGACCCAGCTCGACAAATCGGGCCCTGTACTGCAACACGGACATGTCACCCTGCACCAGCTCCAGAAACTCCCGCATCCGCTGTGTAGCAACTACGTCTGGACAGTACGTATGCTCGAAAACACTAACGAAGTCATCCCACTCGATCTGCTCAAGTGGACGAAGCTGAAAGGACGTCTTCCACTCGGAAGACCACCACCTCCGAGCCGTACCCTGTAACTGGTTGTAGGCCAACACAACTCTGTCCTCGGCAGTACTCCTCGCGGAACTGAACACCCGCTCCATCTCATCAAGCCAATCACGAGCCGCATCAGGGTCTGCCTGGCCGCTAAAGTAAGGTGGATGGAACTGCATGAAGTCCCTCACTGCTCGGCCTGGCCCACCCCTGACTGACGAGCCCTCACCAGCCTCTCCGCCAAACTGCTGAGACATAAGTCGGTACATGCCACGGAAGAAATCCTCGGCCCCCGGAGCTCTCGCAGCATCCGCGGCCTCGGTAGCTCCCGGAACTCTGCTATGCTCCTCCTGGTCCCTCTGGACCCCCTGCTGGATCTCCTGACCTCCAGCCGACTACCCCTGCTGAGAGCGAGAGCTCCTCCTCGGCGCCATACTCGCTCCTGAAGCAAAAAGACAGAAAACACGAAAACGGCAAGGTCAAAATAAACGCACGGTGCCCAATGCCAGCGTCACCTGTACATCATCGTTGTGGACTAGTGGACCACTACAATTACCTATGATTCTCATGTAATTCCACAACCGCGCTCTGATACCAGCTGTAACGACCCGAGAATCCGATTACCAGGAAGGCCCGATAACCCGAGACTCGCACCGCCACCCACGAGCCCGAAGACTCGGAAGGGTTAAAAGGATGGTGTGGAAACTACACAAGTATCGCAAGTAATTACAGAAATTAAACAGTTATAATATTAAGCAGGAAATAAATTAACATTTTACATGGTCCACAATAAAATAACAACAACAACAACAGTAGTCCACGACTAGTACAGTGACAAGAAAGAAAGTACAGCTACACGGGGCATACCCCGGCTCTGACCTCTGGCACTACCTCTGGGCACCCGCACCACGCTGCACCCCAGACGCGCTCCCCTGGGGCGGCGCCTCACCTGAAACACGGTGAAAACACACAGGGAATGAGTCTCGGAACAAGACTCAGTAGGGATCACTCGAACCCTACCTCGTAAAACGAGAAACCACTACACTAGCGGTAGGAGAGTACCTCGAAAGGGAAAGCCCTGTACTCTACAAGACAAGACCCTATGGCACGCAAACCGACACACGTGCCACGGTAAGAAGACCAAAGCTCAAAGGTCGAACCGGTAAAACCCGAAGGTCGGAAACACTCGACTGACAGTCTGTCACTCCGTACTCGACAGGAGTACCACCCACTAGAAACACAGCCGGTAGCGTCCCCTGACGTCTGACACCGCGCTGCAGGTGAGCCGCCTGACGTGGTAGGTTCTACCCGAGGCGCAAACACCGTACAAGAAACCACAACAAGTGACTAGCTGGGGTCACGCCCGTCGACGTTCGTCCACTGTCCCCAACCACGTGTGCACACACAGACCACGCGTCCTAGGTCTGGCCCTCTGACCGGTTTTCCCCCGCAGCCGGACTCTGGCTAAGATGACAGGCCTACGGTAACCGGTCCACAAACCGTCTCGAAAGGTGGGTGCCCGTACACCACTCCCAGGTGAGACCAGCACCTCGTACTGGTGGGCTACGACTAGTGGAGGGTCACTGAAGGAGTAGACTCTCTAGTCACGGAAAACAACAATGCAACCACAGGTACGAGGAACGCTCCTTGTACCAACACCGACGCACGGTGACACAAGCCGGAGCCACCACCTCCCGGGACCCCACGACACCCCCACGTGTAGCCCCCACATGATGCCCCGCATCAGTCGGACTACGGGTCAGCACAGGGATCGAGACTAGCTCGTCCGGGGTTCAAATCGGTAAAGAAGGGGAGTCACGGTCACCGGAGGACCGCCTCCTGTGGTAGCGGTCGACCCAGGACCGCTATCACCTGGTCGCGGTCGGCCTGGAACCGCGACCACCCTGGTGCACGAAAACGTGAAAGCGGTCGCGTGATGACCGCCTTCACCTGGTAGCGGTCTCCTGGAGACCGCGACCAGACTCCAACGGTCAAAAACCCGTCTCGAAGACCGTGCCAGACCCCAGGCTAAAAGCGGTCGCCCCCTGACCGCCACCAGCAGTCGCGGTCAGTCGCGATACCGCGACCGCCCGCCGACAGCACAAGCCCCAATGCTCGAAAACTTGATGAAGGCGGTCCCCACCTGACCGCTACCTGATGAAGGCGGTTACTGGTGGACCGCTATCATCCCGGAAAATCGAGAACGGCCGGGAACGGCTAAAAACACCATTCCACGCCCCCATACCTCCACCGGAGAGGGGGAAATCAAAGGGGAAGACCCCTGGGGACCCCTAGCGTGATTCTAGGCCATCAAAACACGAATCCATGCATCGAATCCATAGATCGGGCGACTCTCCCCAAAACATGGAAAAACCCCAAACATGCTCAAATAAGCCCCTCTCGGCCTCCCCTCGGCCTATAAAACACGGGAATGATCGACAAGAGGCTAAGGAACGTCACCCTACCTCAATGGAGCGAATGCTCCGCCGAATCACCCACGAATCGCGAAGAATGCTTTTAGAAACCTCGCCTCCCCACGCTTCCCACGCTTGCCGCACGCCCGCACGATCGTCTCGATGTCACCCACGTCCTCGCCGCGTCGCACCGCCGCCGTCTGCAGCCGAAACGGTGGTCGCCGCGCTCGAACGAGAGAGAGGGAGAGAGAAGAGGGCGGCCACGGTTGGGGAAGGAAGGAGGAAGAAGAAGAAGAAGAAGAAAGGAAAAAAGAAAAAGAAAAGAAATGGGATTATATAAGAAAATCTGATTTTTCGAAAAAATACCAAAAATTAGAAAAATACATTTCCGGAATCCTCGGAACGCACCGATCGCAACGGTACCACTCGTGCCCGGGTGAACCGCCCGGTTCGCCCGCAGCGAGCTTCCGAAGAAAAAGCCGAAACACACACCGGGAATCGGAAAACACGCGCGGAAAAGCCGAGGAACGCCTCCGGGCCTCCGAAACAACTCCGGATCGCGCCGATCCGAACACGAAAGATGTCTGAAACGAAATTTTGGACACAACGGAGCCGGACGCTCCGAAAACCAGATCCGGGACCCACGAAGAAAGGATCCGAAAGGTCCGGGATATTACACAGAGCCTCCACTTCCATAACATCAAGGCACTGACCGCGACCTTCCGACTCAAAGCATCGGCGACGACATTCATCCTGCCCGGCTGATAAGACAGGGTGAAGTCATAATCCTTCATAAACTCCATCCAATGCCTCTGCCTGAGGTTAAGGTCCCTCTGCGTGAACACATACCTCAAACTCTGATGGTCAGTGAACACCTCGAACTTCTCACTGTACAGATAATGCCACCAGATCTTCAGCGCGAAGATCACAGCCGCCAACTCCAGGTCATGAGTAGGGTAGTTCTCCTCGTGGGGATTCAGCTGCTGAGATGCATAAGCCACCACTCTACCATGCTGCATCAACACAGCACCCAATCCGACCCCGGAAGCATATGTACACACCACAAAACCTCCCGATCCAGAAGGCAAAACCAACACCGGAGCCCAGGTGAGCGATCTCTTCAGTTCCCTGAAACTCTGCTCACACTCATTAGTCCAGACAAAAGGCACATCCTTCCGCGTAAGTCTGGTCATCGGGGCTGCAATGCGAGAAAAATCCTTGATAAACCGACGATAATAGCCCGCAAGCCCCAAGAAACTCTGGATCTCCGTCACAGGCCTCGGCCTCGACCACTGCATTACTGCCTCGACCTTGGCGGGGTCCACGGAAATACCATCACCAGAGATCACGTGCCCCAGAAAGTGCACCTCACGAAGTCAGAACTCGCACTTGCTGAGCTTCGCATACAACTGGTGATCTCGCAATGTCTGCAGCACCATACCCAAATGGTACGCGTGCTCCTCGGTAGACCGCGAATAGACAAGGATGTTGTCCATGAATACGACCACGAACTGGTCCAAGTACGGATGAAACACCCTCTACATCAAGTCCGTGAAGGCTGCGGGGGCATTGGTGAGCCCGAACGGCATCACCAAGAACTCATAATGCCCATACCTCGAGCTGAACGCAGTCTTCTCCACATCGGACTCATGAATTCTCAACTGATAGTAACCAGACAGCAAATCAATCCGCGAGAACACTCGAGTAGACTGAAGCTGGTCGAACAAATCATCGATCCGCGGCAACAGATACTTGTTCTTGATGGTCACATCATTCAGCTGCCGGTAGTCAATGCACAACCGCAAGCTACCGTCCTTCTTCTTCACGAACAACACAGGCGCACCCCAAGGGGAAAAGTTAGGATGAATATACCCCTTGGCCAGCAACTTTTGCAACTGCGCCCGCAATTCCCTCAGCTCAACGGGAGCCATACGGTAGGAAGCCTTCGCCAAAGGTCCCGTACAAGGCACAACCTCAATCACAAAATTGACCTCCCGCTGGGGAGGCAATCCAGGTAAGTCCTCCGAAAAAATATCGGGAAACTCGCACACCACCGGAATGTCCTCGACATCTGGCTCCATCCGGTCTGCCATGACCACAGAAGCGAGAAAGCCCTGACAACCCGCATCAAACAACCGACGAGCTCGAATCGTAGAAATAAGAAAGCGGGAAGAGGAAGACCTGATACCTTGAAAATAGAAGGTTGGGTCCACGAAGTCGCCGAAAATAAACCCTCTTCGAGCCGCAGTCCACCAAAGCATGATGTGCCTCGAGTCAATCCATGTCCAAAATCACATCAAAGTCCTAAAGCGGCAACGCATAGAGCCTAGTCGGCAAACTCCGCCCTTCCACCCACACATGAACCTCATCAAAACAATACAGAGTGATCATGAAATCACCCGAAGGTAACTCCACTGCCAAATCACAAGACAATTGTGTCACCGTCTCCTCGATACTCAGCGCGAAATCTTCCGAAATAAATGAATGAGACGCGCCAGAATCAAACAAAACCCGAGCCGCACAACCCAAAATCTGAACGGTACCTTCCACGAGCTGGGAAGCCACTGCCTCTGCCCTGGTCATGTGTGTAATCTAGCCTCGAGCTCTCTGCCTGCCTCCCACACTAGCTGACCTGGGTAGCGGCGGATACTGTCCCTGCTGCTGCTGCTGCGGCTGCTGCTACTGCCTCTGGGGATAGTCGCCCGCCATATGTCATGGCTGGTCACACCGGAAATAAACTATCGGCGCTGTGCACTGCCTGCCCGGATGGAACTCGCTACACCATGGACACGGTCCTCGTGATCCACCCACTGATCCCTGACGTTGAAAAGGAATCGGCTACTGTACACTGCCCGACGATGCCTGCCTTTGATCTTTGGGCTTCTTCTTACCGAACCCCTTCTTGAAAAACTTCTTGACCTTCGAAGCAAAAGACACAGATCATGTCACTGACGCTGCCGGTGCCGGCACTCCTGAACCACCCGACGTATGCTGGAAAGAACCCTGCTGCTGGGTAGCCGACTACTGGCTGCGACCTGACAAGGACTGCCCTTGGCTAATCGGTCCTCGAGTCCTCTGCATATCCAACTCCAAAGAAGCCGCAACACGAGATGCTGTCTCCAAATCACTGACAGCGTTCGCGATCAAATGGTGCCTCAGCTCCTGCCTCAAGCCCTGTACAAATTGTGTGGTCTTCACCTTCTCATGCTCCATGATATGAGGTGCATACCGACCCAGCTCAACAAATCGGGCCCTGTACTGCAACACGGACATGTCACCCTGGACCAACTCCAAAAACTCACGCATCCGCTACGTAGCAATATACTCTGGGCAGTACGTACGCTCAAAAGCGATGACGAAGTCGCCCCACGCAATCTGCTCAAGGGGACAAGATTGAAAAGACGTCTTCCACTCGGAAGACCACCACGCTCGAGCCGTACCCTGTAACTGGTTGTAGACTAACATCACTCTGTCCTCTGCAGCACACCGCGTGGAACTGAACACCCGCTCCATCTCGTCGAGCCAATCTCGAGCCAAATCGGGGTCTGGCTGACCGCCATAGAAAGGAGGGTGGAACTGCCTGAAATCCCTCATTGCTCGGCCTGGCCCACCCCTGGTCGACGAGCCCTCACCAGCCTCTCCGCCGAACTGCTGCGACATAAGCTGGTACATGCCACGAAAGAAATCATTGGCCCCCGGACACCTCACAGCATCCGCTGCCCCGGTGGCCACAGGTGGCACTCTGCTCTGCTCCTCCTGCTTCTGCTGAACGTCCTGCTGGATCTCCTGACCTCCAGCCGACTGCCCTTGCTGAGAGCGAGTCGCCCGCCTCGGCGCCATACTCGCACCTGAAGCAAAAGACAGAAAACACGAAAACTGCCAGGTCAAGAAAAACACACGATGCCCGATGCCAGCGTCAACTGTACATCATCGCCGTGGACTAGTGGACCACTACAATTACCCATGATGCTTGTATAATCCCACAACCGCTGCTCTGATACCAGCTGTAACGACCCGAGAATCTAATTACTGAGAAGGCCCGATAACCCGAGACTCGCACGGCCACCCACGAGCCCGAAGACTCGGAAGGGTTAGAAGGGATGGTGTGGAGACTACCCAAGTATCATAAATAATTATAGAAATTAAATAATTTATATAATTAAGCAGGGAATAACAACATTTTAATTAGTACATGGTCCACAAGATAACAATAAAAATAACAACAGTAGTCCACAACTAGTACAGAGACAAGAAAGAAAAGTATAGCTACACGGGACATACCCCGGCTCTGACCTTTGGCACTAACGATGGGCACTTGAACCACGCTGAGCCTCAGACGCGCTCCCGTGAAGCCCCGCCTCACCTGAAACACGGTGAAAATACGCAGGGAATGAGTCTCAGAACAAGACTCAATAGGGATCACTCGAACCCTACCTCGTAAACGGAGAAACCACTACGCTAGCAGTAAGCGAGTACCTCAGAAAGGGGAACCCTGCCATCTACAAAACACCAGTCTCACGGCACGCGAACCGGCACTCGTGCCACGGGAAACGACCGGAACACCACGGCCGACACGACAAAACTCGAAGGTCAAAGCCGCACGACTGACAATCTGACACTCCCGACTCGACAGGAGTACCTCCCACTAGAAGCACAGTCGGTAGCATCCCCTGACGTCTTTCACCGCACCGCGGGTGAATTGCCTGACGTGGTAGCGCCTACCAGAGGCACGGACACCGAACAAGAATCACAACGAGTGACTAGCTGGGGTCACGCTCGTCAGCGTGGGTCCAACCGCCATCAACCACGTATGCACACACAGACCGCGCGTCCCTGGTCTGACCCTCTGACCGATTTTCCCCTCAGCCGGACTCTGGCTGCAAGACGTGGGGCCCGACGGAAACCGGTTCACAAACCGTCTCTAAGGGTAGCCTCTCCACCACTCCCTGGTGGGACCACACGCGTGTAAGCAGGCTACGACTAGTGGATGGTCACTACAGGAGTAGACTCTCAAGTCAATGAAAAATCACGTCCGCATCCGACGATGTGCGGGGACCGTCCCACGTACTGGTACCGTCGCACGGCGACCACGGTAGGACAAGAAACGGGACTGCAGGCCTCATGGTGCAGTCCAGAGCCTGACGGTCTACCCTAGACTCGTCACAGGCTCTGACTGTCTAGGCTGGACCGTCATGGCTATCTGACGGCCCAACACAGGGGCGTCAGACCCTTGGTGTAAAACAGTGTGTAACGCACCTATCCTGGTGCATTACAGTCTGTGACGCGACCACCATGGTGCATCACAAGACAAATGAAAACCAGCTGTGACGCGTGCCACACGGTGCGTCACAGCATGTAACGGATAAGCCCTGGTGCGTTACAAGGTGGGGGGTGCGCCAGCTCTGACGCACCCACACAGGGGCGTCACCAGGTTGTGACGCGCCAAGCCTGGTGTGTCACACACCTGGACCCCCCAACGGTCATGCCAACGGCTAGATCGCCCCTGGCGGTCCAACCCAGGTGCGTCACAGCACCTGTGGCGGTCTATTGAGGGACCGTCACAGTCCACAGACCCTAGTCGGCTGAAAACAGGGCTGTAACGCACCCGTCTAGACGCGTTACATGGTGTGACGGTCACTGGAAGGACCGTCAGACCCGCCAGAGGGAAACTGCGGGAAAATGCCCAAAAACCCAACCACGCCCCCATGCCTCCACCGGAGAGGGGGAAATCAAAGGGGAAGACCCCTGGGGACCCCTAGCATGATTCTAGGCCATCAAAATGCCGAATCGCGGCTCAAATCCATAGATCGGGCGAGCTCTCCCCAAATCATGGAAAAACCCAAACCCGCATGAATACCCATCTCTCGGCCTCCCCTCGGCCTACAAATCGCGGGAATGGAACGCGAGAGGCTAAGGAATGTCACCCTACCTCAAATGCTCCCCGAGACGCGCCGGATCGTCCACGATCGCAGAAAATCACTTGAAAACCCTCGTTCTTCCTTGAGCTCCCACGGTTCACGTACGCCTCCACAATCGCGTCGCCGTCGTCACCACGCCGCCGCCCCGCGCCGTCTGCAGCCAGAGGGGGCTGCCGCCGCGGTCTCGCCGGACGAAGAAGAGGGGGAGAGGGGCGTTCGCACGGTGGGGGAAAAGGAGGAAGAAGAAGAAGAAGAGGAAGAAAAGGGTGGGGAAGAGAGAGAAAAAAGGGCTGTATTTATAGAAAATCAGGAAAATTTAGGAAATACCAAAAAATTAAAAATTATATTTCTGGGATCCTCGAAATGCACTGGTCGCAACGGTACCACCCTCGTCTAGGTGAACGGCCCGGTTCACCGGCAATGAGGTTCCGAAGGAATTGCCGAAACACACACCGGAAATCAGAAAACACGCGCGGAAAAAGCCGCGGACGCACTCCGGGTCTCCGAAACAACTCCGGATCACGCCGACCGGAACACGAAAGATGTCCGAAATGAAATTTCAGACACAACAGAGTCGGACACTCCGAAAAACTAGATCCGAGATCCATGAAGAATGATCCGAAAGGTCCGGGATATTACAGGATTGGTGGAGGTAGGATTAGTGGAAGTGGAAGGCTTGGCAAGTAAATGGCTAGTGGAGGTAGAGGGTATGGTGGTTAAATGATGGATGGTGGTCAGTTTAATAGAGATAAGTCATCTAGGTTTGGTTGGTGGAGGAGAGGATTTCGGTAGTGGAAGGTTAAGGGTAGAAAGTTGCATGGAAGGCTGCCGGTGCGCCGATGTGAGTTGTTGAAGCATCGACTCATCATCATCGCACTAGGTAGTTTGGGAGATGGGTGTAATGGTGATAGAGTTGGCCTGAGCATGGGGTTGGGGGTGATGAAGTTGTTGCTGGGGAAGGTGAGGTAGCCTTGGAGCGGGTGCAACTTGGGGCATGGTAATAGGAGCTGGCCCATATGCATTAAAATAAGTCCCTTGTGGATGCCAAGGCGGAGGTGTATTGTAAGGTGGATGAAGGTGATATGGGTTAGGTGAATGGTATTGTGGGTTTGAGGATTATGGACTATATGGGTGATCAGAATGGCTAGGTGGTGAATGGATGGCATCCATTTGTTCATTAGCTTCAAAGTTGCTGGGTCAGCTTGTTCAAATGCATCCAACATAGGAGAATCCTGCAATTGGGCCTGAATGTCACATGCTCTCTTGTAAAGGTCTTCAATTGTATCAACTTTATTCATGACCAGGATATGCAAAAACCTGGGTGTAGAGTTGGAAATCATAATCTTCACCTGCTCGGATCCCGACAATGTGTCTCTTAATCGCTCGGCCATTGCTCTCCATCTATCGGCAAATTGAACAAAATCTTCATTGGGCCTCATCTTCTCGGCCAGTAAATCAATGATAGAAAAAGATGGGCTGACCTAGTCCCTATACCTTTGAAGAAATTCTCTCTTGACAATTTCAAAATCTACTGCTTCGCTTGGTTCTAATGAATAGAACCACTCCAAGGTAGGGCCATCCAATGATTTTGTAAACAAGTATCCAAGGGCTCTCTTATCATTTTGTCAATAAGTTGAATCATACATGAAGCCCTTAATATGCAGAAAGGGATTGCACGTTCCATTGTAAATCCGATATTTAGACACCTGTGAAGGAGGTATATAAGGAGCAGGTGACATATAAACTACCGGAACATTTGGTATGTCTGCCATCTTCTTTAATTGCCCTTCCATATGATTTATCCTATTGAGGAGGGCTTGAGAGGAGGGGTCAACTTGAGAAGTGGAGGGCTGCCCCTGGGATCTTTGCGAGGTTTGGGAAGGAGGTCTCGAGGAGTAATGTGGGTTACAAGGAGGGTGTACAGCCGGGCCAATGGGCCGCGACGGATGAAGAGAAGAAGGTGATCTACCCATTGGGCTCTTGGAGGAAGATACAGGATGGCCATACAATAATTGGGCCGAATTATGCGGAGAGTGAGGAGAAGAATTAGATTGGATGTTTAAACAATCGGCTATAGTGACTAATACAGAAGATAGATCAGCCGGAGGAGTAGCTTGAATAGAAGAGGGATCAAGTATGTGGTTAGTGTCCATGGCATGGACATAACCATGGGATGTGGATGCGCGAGAAAGACCCTCATAAGAGGAGTGATGAGAAGCATAAGATCGAGGACTATATGAAAAATCAAATCGATCATCCTCATAAACATTGAAAGCATAATTAGACATTTCACTAAAATGCGACATCATGCAAATCAAACCAACCAATAGGAATTCTCAAACATAATGCAAAGGTTCTCAAACAATTATGATGACCGTGTTTTGTTTGTGATTCCTTGTATGATTTAAATTATTTTTAAATGAATTTACTTAAACAATGGTGCGACCCTAGTTTCAATGTGGTCAACTTCAGTGTCAACTAAGGTCTCACAAACTCACCGCGTGGGTTGCTAAGTCCGGGGTGCTTCAATGATACAACCGGCCCGGTGTCCGTGAGAGAATCCACGGCTCGCGGAGACTTACAAGAGTCTCTCATATGAGTCCCCTTATCGGATACAAGGAATATGTGGCCGAGAGGGATACACTCACCAAGAGAAGGGATACAAACCTAATAGGGTGGTATGCATGGACCTATGTGCACCGGAGTGCATGCAATTTTCAATTCTAACCTAGATCTAGAAGACAAAATGAAAGAAAACTATGTCAAAATAAACACATAATAATGTACCATGTATATACAAGATGCGACCAGAGGATATCAATCAGAAACCTGATGAAGAATATGATAGAAAGCTCTTGGGTGGGGACTTACCTGAACACGGTGTCCACAGAGGTCACATTCAGAACGCGGTCACTGAGTCGACTGCGTTCAACCAGGGACTAAACACTGCTAGAAATAAACGGGAAAACACACGAACGAAGAAACGACAGAAGAGGGAGAGGACCCTGAGTGTGGTCTGCACAGGGGCCGCTGTAATGCCCCGGATTTTTTCGGATCATTTTAGTGGGTCTCGGAGCGTATTTTATGTTTTACACGTGTTTTTCCCTAATGCGCCTTCGAAACTCTGTGCAGGGCAAACCATGGCGTTCTCCGACTCCATGATTGTACTGGCGCATTGTGCTCCTCCCAAGGATCGCGGCGGTAATTTTTCATAATTTTTTGAATTTCTGGAATTTTTGGATTTTTCTATATATACTAACTATTTTCTCTCTACCCTCTCATTTCTCTCTTCCCTCCCTCTCTCTTCTCTCACGCTCTCTTTCTCCCCTCTCTTCTCCGGCGGCCGACAGAGCGAGGCGGGGGCGAGGTGGAGGCGGCGTGGGCGAGGATGCGGGCGAGGACAAGCGAGGATCAAGGCTGTGGAGGTGAGGCGAAGCTCGGTGGCGCGATCGCGAGCCGGCGAGGGTTTCGCGGCGATTTCTTCGTGGATCGGCGTCCACGGCGCGTCGTTTCTTCGGTGGAGGTAGGGAGATGGACCCCCAGCTCGTGCATTCCCTTTCCCGCGAGTTTTTTAGGCCGTGGTGAGCCGAGCGGGCATATTTGGGATTTTTGAGAAAATTCCATGTTTTTGGGGAGTGAGCCGGATCTCTTGTTTCATTGCATTTTTGGCCGATCTGAGGCCGTAGATGCATGCTAGGGGCTTTTTGGGGGCTTCCCCCTTGTTTTCCCCCACTCCCATGGAGGAATGGGGGCGTGGTTGGTGTTTTGGGTCCTTTCCCGCCGTTTCACCGTCGGGACGGTGTGGCGGTCATTCCAGTGACCGCCACAGCGTGTGACGTCCCAGGGTGGGTGCGTCACAGCCTACTATTTTGCCAACTGGGTGGTCCGTGGACCTGACGGTCCCACGATAGACCGCCAGGGTATGTGACGCGCCTAGGTTGGACCGTCAGAGTGACGATCCGACCGTTGGCAGTCGACCGTTGTGGTTTTGACCGTTGGGGGTCAAGGACTCTAACGCACCCAAGGTGGAGCGTGAGAGCCTTGTGACGCCCCTGTGAGGGAGCGTCAGAGAGGACGCATCCCCACCTTCTAACGCACCTGGGTTGGAGCGTTAGAGTCTGTGACGCCCCTGGTGGTGTGCATCACGGTTGGTTTCTGCTCGTCTTCTGACGCACTAGGCTAGGCGCGTCAGAAACTGTGACGCACCAGGACTGGCGCGTTACAGCCGATTTTGCATCGAGTGTCTGACGCTCCTGAGTTGGACCATCAGGGTGCTGTGACGGCCTATCCTTGGATCGTTACAGCTCTGACGGCCCAAAGATAGACCGCCAGGCACTGCGTTGCGCCGAAGTTGTTCTTCGTGCTTACCGCGATCATTTAGCATTGTGTAGGTCCCTGGTCGACCCGGTTGGGACCTAGTAATCGACCTGCGGTCTCGTGAATGTCCCAGACACCCCGAGGTTTTTGTGTCCGTAGTTTGAGGGTGTCGGGAGGACCGTGCTACCTCGTTTTAGCGTGCCCGTAGGTGTGGTGGGTCCGAGTGACCCCACGTGTTTCGGGCTTCCGTGTTACGCTTGATCGAGTCACCGTGTATCGGTGTGTGCGCGGTGGAGTCTCCACCGCATGTCGTGAGTTTTCCTAGAAGACGATTCCCGAGGGGGCCATGTGTTTGGCTTTGGACTGCGAGTCTAGTTATCGGCGTGGCGGCTTATGCGCTTCCCAGGGAATCGTGCTTCTGTGCTTTTCGCGTGGGCCATGTGTGTGGCCTTGGACCGCGAGTCCAGTTGCTCAGCCTAGGGCTGGAGGGTTCCCGCCTTTCCCTGAGAGTGGGGTTTGATTTGGCGGCCTGTGAGCTACCTTGGGAACCGTGCTTTTGCGTTTCTGCATGGCCGAGTGCGTGGCCGGTGGACTGTGAGTCCCGTTTCTTCTCCGACCGTGGTCACCGTGCGACGGTGCTGGTACGTGGGACGGTCCCCGTACTTCGTCGGGTTCGGATGTTGTTTTCCATTAACTTGAGAGTCTACTCCTTCAGTGACCCTCCACTAGTCGTAGCATGCCTGCACGCGAGTGGACCCACCAGGGAGTGGTGGAGAGGCTACCCTGAGGATGATTTTTAGACTAGTTTCCGTCGGGCCCCTTATCGGTAGCCAGAGTCCGGCTCCAGGGGAAAACCAGTTAGAGGCCAGAGCTAGGACGCATGGTCTGTGTGTGCACACGTGGTTGGGGGCAGTTGGACCCATGCTGACGAGCGTGACCCCAGCTAGTCACTTACTTTGTGGTTCTTGTACGGTGTCCGTGCCTCTGGTAGGCGCTACCACGTCAGACAGTTCACCTGCGGTGCGGTGTAAGTCGTCAGGGGATGCAACCGACTGTGCTTCTTGTGGGAGGTACTCCTGTCGAGTCGGGAGTGACAAACCGTCAGCTTCAGTGACTTCGACCTTCGTGTTTTGGTCGTGTTGACTGTTGAGTTTCGGTTGTTTCGCCGTGGTGCGTGCGTCGGTTTTCGTGCCGTGAGACTAGTGCTAATAGCTTTACCGAGGTTGCGTCTTATTGTGCAGTACCCGTGACCGAACGGTCGGGGTTGCACCTTGGACAGCGTGTCCAGGTTAGCCGTGTCTTGGGAGACAGGCCTCTACGGCGAGGTTGCCGTGGGTTTTTACTTCGGTAAATGGTGCTAGTGTGGTCCGGTTCCCGACTGTGAGATCGGGACTTCTCTTTCTACTTGACCGGTACAGTAGGAGTAGTTGTAGTGCTGAGTTTTGACCGGCCACCGGGTTTGTTGTTCCTGCTTTTACTGTTGCTCTTGTAGTTACAACTTTCCGTGCCGCCGTCGTTCTCAGTTGGGGTTCCGCGGGATCCCTACTGGGCCAATGACAGGAGGATCACCCCTGCTTTTCAGGTGTGGCGGTTCTTCCTTGAGGTTCGAGGTTACGGTTCAAAGGTTCTTAGTTGCCAGCTCGCCGGGCCGAGTGTTTACTCGACATGTGGTACATTTTACTACTTTAGACCACTATGTTGTTATAGTAGTTGTTTATTTATTTTTGTTAATTATTGAATTATCCTACTTTATTTCCTATTTCTTTTTACCTCCACACTCCTTTTAGCCCTTCCGAGCCCTCCAGGCTCGTGGGCGGCAGGTCAGGATTCGAATGGTATCTGGCCTTCCTGGTATCCGGATCTTGGGTCGTTACAACCGCGTTCCAATGAACGTGGTTCTTGTGCACATCACGTTTAGAACATGAACAGACAGACGAAGGTGAACAGAAATAGCATGAACTAAGGCTAAACATGGTCTCTATAGGGGCCGCATTCAAGTGAACACAGTCTTTGTGTAGACCGCGTTCAGACCCAAGGAGACCGAATAGACAAAAGCTAACAAAAAAAATCAAAATAAATGAAATCATACATACACATAAACCAATAGGTAGGTAGGCAGAAAGACTAGTGTGATAGGCACTTAGAGTCCCACCATGATTGCTAAAAGATGTAGATATAAAAATAACACCCCCCCACTAGATTAATGAGTCAAGAAATATGGTGAATATAAATATGGATATGAATCAAATAACAAGGGGGTGAGGGGAGCATGCGACAAAAGATAAGAGAATGAAATCGGTGATCGCCATCGAGGGCTAATAACGTGCAAAATATGGTAGAATGATGAAGGGGGCCGGGGCACGTTACTTATCTCGGCAAAAATATGACAGGTCGGAGATAGGCCTGAGGAAGAGGAAGAACGCAGTCTTGATGAGGTGCGCCTTCAAGATGTCGTCACTATGGTGGCCACGTTCTTAAGGTCGCGGTGGCTGTGGAAGTCGCGTTCAAGAAAAGGGTGCAAGATGTGAATCATTCCTTCCTCGCTCCAAGGTTGGCCAAGGAACAAAGGCCTCACGTCTAGTCTTCTGCATAAGCCTGTAAACAGATAACCAAATAAGACAAAAACCCATTAGAACTCAAATAAGCATAGTATCTATCCCTTACTCGATGTAAACATGAAAATCACAGGCAAGATTACCTGGGAGATTTTTGGGTTTTTAACCCCTATGGAAGGGATAAAGATGGGTTTGTGTGTGCATCTATGATTGATAAAAGTGATTTTGAAAGTAAAATGTGATCATATGCTATGAAAGAAAAGAGAGATAACAGAAGAAACAACGTAGAATGATGAAGAACAGACGAAAATATGAAGAACAGAAAGGGGAAGAAGCCCTAGACTACTCCCTAGTTGATTAGGAGGAAGATCTCCAATGCAACATGGCCTTTCCCTCTTCCTTGAAGTTGCATCCCTGTAAGCTATTGACCATGGGGTTCAATTTATAGAGGAGAGGGTGTAGAAAACCCTAATTCGGAGTTTGAGGGAAATTTGTTGATTGACAGCCCAAAATGCAGTAATCATGTCAGAAATTGATGGAGGAAGGTTCCTAATAGGATTAGGAAGTTTCCTGGATCATCTTGCATGCAAGAAACCTTTCCTAGATTGGTTCTCGGAGGATCAAAATTGGAAAGAATGAAGTTTGACCGGAACTGGGTTTCCTTCTGAGAACATGATCCTTACAGTGACCGCGATCAGGATGAACACGTCTGAAGAGGCAAGATCTCGTGCTAAACTACGGACCGTCAGATCTTGGGCGATCACGGGGCGCAGCCACCTCAGAACGGAACTCTGCAATGATGGAAAGGAAGCCGTTAGAGGACCCGGGGTTGTGACCTTCGGGGAAAACCCTCCGATGCTTAAGTCAGTGCACGATATGAGTAAAGTGTGAGAAGGAGGCAAGAGGGGTGAGGGGCACGAGACCGCTCTTCACCAGTTGAGGTGGCTTGAATTGGCCTCGCTTCCTTTTTCCTTTCCGGAGGGATTCCCTGGTTTATATAGTCGCTCGCTCCCTTCGTTGAGCAGGAGAAGCGGAAGGGGCTAGGGGACGTTACCTCCTGGGTGAGGACTCTTCACCGTTCGAGGACTCTTATCCTTCCCTTATCCTTTGAGCTTCCTACTCACGGTTTATGGCGTAAGACTCACCTGGATAAGTGCCCTGCAATGATGGACTCATCCCACCGCCATGAGGAATCTGGATGGCGGGATATTCTTCAGCAGATGAGGGATATCCCCTATTTGTGCTGAGAGTCCGAGGTCGGGGTGCTCTCTAATGGAGCATTCATCCACCTGAGGATGGCTATATTTGGCCAACCTTTGGGCTTTCCCCGAGCGTAGGGGGTGCCGACGATCGGGCTTGTCGAGCTAAATCGAGGTGAGTTGGGTCGGTCTGAATAAGTTGGGCCTCCCGTGGAGTGGGCCTGGTTTGGGCTATCACTCACTGGGCCATTCGGACCTCGGCAGGCCATTTGGGCAGTGCATATTTTGGGCCGCTATTTTTCCCCTCCCCAACGTCCATATGACATGCCACGTTCAGGGTTGACCAGTCAAAAATAGAAATTTGAATCTTCATGAACACGGTATGGCTCCCGACCCCGATCTAAAGAACGTAGTTGTGGGCCAGGCCGCTGTCACGCCCCGAGCGCGGAAGATTACCCGGAGGTGTGACGCGTCTATATAGATCGTGTCAATCATGTAAATATCAGAGTGCGCAAATAACTAAGATTTAACTTGAAATTAATACAAATAGTACGAGCTAACAATTGTCACAACTAATCAAAGGACAAATACATACGTTCCCAGAGTCCAACGACTGGGCTTCAAACCTTGAGCAGTTCTAATCAAGTGGACTAATACAAGTGACATAGATGAACTGATACAACTGACATAAGTGACTAATATAATAACACAAATGACATGACAATTTGATAACTTCACTCTAACACTCATCACTCAGTCTCATTCCCTTCGAGTGTTGGTTGACATCCAAATTACCTGAAAATATTAGAAAATAACTAGATGAGCGAAACGCTCAGTAGGATTTACATCTCAAGATTTAACATGCTTTAAGTGGTTTACAAGTTCAATTAATGTAGGTAAATCTATGCATGTAGACAAGTAGACATCAAGGATTATAAAATCGACAAGAACAGTATAGGAAATAGCAAGTGAGAGTATGTAGATTTCAACTTCAATACAGCAATAGCAGGGGATATCAAGCAAGTAGGAACTGGAATTATCAACAATTTTTCAAGAAGGTAAGAACTCATGTCAAGCAAGCAATAGTAAGTAACGTAATTTCAAGTATGTATAACTGGAATTGGCTATTTATCAATTTCATTCAAGTAAATACTTTTACCCTTCTGCGGGTCTCAAGTCAATCAATCAAGTAATATCACGTGAATAAGTGGAATGCCTAAAGTCTAGCAAGCAAGTACTCCGGTGCAATGTCAAACACCGTGGTCAATAAACTCCCATGGGCACAAGTACCTTCGGGTGCTCCTCCTAGGATCATATCGGGCCCTATATGCACGGTATTAGTCATGTTTGTCGACATCCACTCTCATTATAGCCAATATGAGATTTCCAAGGATTGAACATGTAGGATTTATAAGGTGAATTTTATAGAATGGAATCCAAAGGCGTACTGTTATGTAGGGACGAACTAGGAGTAAAACTAGCAACGTTTGATACACGGAAAAATTGGTGAGATCGGTGCCTTGTAGGCTTCCGGACATATTCAAAAATGACATCCTCACATAGGAATGCCTCTTCTGTGAACTATACAGGTTTAGAGAACCCTGTCAGGGGTTAAGTGGCACCTCTCAGGACTGCCATGTCAAGCTTTAGCTTCTCTGATAAAAATTTTAACATGGTCGTTTGTTTCCTGCTTTAGTCTCCCTGATATAATTTTTTAACATAGTGGTTCAAGTGTTTAACGGAACATGGTCATTTGTTTCATGCTTTAGTTTCCCTGATATAAAATTTTAACATGGTGGTTCAAGTGTTTAACAGAACATGGTCATTTGTTTCATGCTTTAATTTTCCTGATATAAATTTTTAAACATGGTGGTTCAAGTGTTCAACAGAACATGGTCATTTGTTTCATGCTTTAAGTTTCCTGATATATATATATATATATATATATATATATATATATGGTGGTTCAAGCGTTTAACAGAACATGACATAATGACAGGTCATTTACTAAAGTATGATCTGTAATAAATCTGGTGTAGTTATTCAGTGTAAAACAGGTCGTTAACGTATATATATATATATTAAACATGGTGGTTCAAGCATTTAACAGAACATGACATAATGACAGGTCATTTACTAAAGCATGATCTGTAGTAAATCTGGTGTAGTTATTCAGCGTAAAACAGGTCGGTAAAGTAAGTAACATTGAGGTTTAGCCTAACAGGTAATTAGATTAGGCTAATAGATTTACTAGTTATGCTAACATATTATTTAACAGATTAGCTAATAGATTACATAAAAAATATGATAAAGCTAATAGATTGATAAAGCTAATAGATTACGTAAAAAGCTAATACATCATGTGATTAGATTAGGTAATCTAACTGATTAGCTAACATATTCTATCAGATTAGTTAACCTTTACTCGATCTATGTGAAAGTATGATAGAAATTGCTGTAAACATGGTTTATCGCATGGAACATCGTATGGAGATGAGCTAATACTATTTTTTTTCTTAGATTAGCTACCTTAGATTATCTAGTATTTGGTTAAAAGGATGAGAACACCTACCTTTCTGAGATGACAGCTAGGTACAGGTAAAAGAAAAGGGCAACTTTCTTCCCTCCTCTGCACCCTCTGCAACTTTAGAGAATGCTCCTACTTCTCTGCATCAAGCCTTCGAAAGAATGGAGGAAGCCTCAATAGAGGGGGTATTATAGTGTTTTGGGTAGACTGGAGGGGAACAAGATCCGAAATCATAGCGTCTCATGGCCATACTATAGTGCGATGCCAACAAAAAAGGGGTTGTATGTGTCGGAAAGGACACAAGATAATGGGGTGTCAACTATGGTCTGTCTGGGTGCACCACTCTAATGATTACAACATTTAGAAATTTTATATCTAATGAACCGTGTTAATAAAAATAGTAAATTACATATTTCTATGATCCCTAGATTTTTTTGATATTTATCAAAATTTTATTTTATTAAAATATGTCAGAATAAAATTTAACCCGAAACTCCGTATCTAACTTCAAAGATTTTTATCTTTAAAAATTGATGAAATCGATTTATAAAATTTCATGGCTAGGATCCTTATGTTTTTCTCTTATTTTTCATAAAAATTTACTTCTCAAAATTTCCTTTAAATAAAATTGACACTATTCATGTACCTAAGGTTGGTGCAATCACTATTCATGCACACAAAGTTAGTGCAATTACTATTCATACGCAGGTATAGGTCTACTCAAATCGAGGTCCGTGCAAGCATCGCACAGACTCTAACCCTTGCAAGGTCGGTGCAAATCATGTTCACATATATATATATATTTATATATTTGGCTGGATATAGGTTTCCGCTTCGGTGCAAGTCTTGCTCACATATATATATATATATATATATATATATATATATATATATATATATATATATATATATATATATATATATATATATATATATATATATATATATGGCTGGATATATATTTCTGCCTCGGTGCAAGTCCTGTTCAAGCGTAGGTATAGGTCTACTCAAATCGAGGTCTGTGCAAGCATTGCACAGACTCTAACATTTTCTACATCCAAAGTCGGTGCAAATATTGCACAAACCCTAACCCAGTGCAAGTATTGCACAGATTGATCCAAGACTGATCCAAGGTCGGTGCAAGTATTGCACAGAATCTAACATCTTCTACACCCAAGGTCGATGCAAGTATTGCACGGACCCTAACCCGGTGTAAGTATTGCACAGACTGATTCAAGGTCGGTGCAAGTATTGCACAGACTCTTAACATCTTCTACACCCAAGGTCGGTGCAAGTATTGCACAGACCCTAATCCGGTGTAAGTATTGCACAGACTGATTCAAGGTCGGTGCAAGTATTGCACAGACTCTAACATTTTCTACATCCAAGGTCGGTGCAAGTATTGCACAGACCCTAACCCGGTGCAAGTATTGCACAGACTCTAACATCTTCTACACCCAAGGTTGGTGCAAGTATTGCACAGACCCTAACCCGGTGTAAGTATTGCACAGACTGATTCAAGGTCGCTAACTCTAACCGAGGTCAGTGCAAGTTTTGCTCAAAGCACTTTGCCTTGGTGCAACTTTTGCTATAGGAGGTCAAACTCAGTGCAAGTTCTTTTTTCTGCCTTGGTGCATTTTCTGCCTCTAGCCTATATAGAAGGTCAAACTCAGTGCAAGTTTTGCTAGAGCATATAACCTATAATTATTTGGCACAAAAGGCAAACGGTGAATGCCAAGAATTGAACCCTCTTGTCACTAGGTTAAATGGCACATCACTTAACCAACTATCTTAGGAAGTCACCTTGTTAGGTGAATAATCTTTATATATGATGACTCCATGTTCCAACTTATTATTTAACATTCCTATAGAGTTATCTAAAGTTTTTTTTATTTAGAGAAATATTATTAATAAATTTTTTTATCATTTTTTTATACGGGATGCTACAGCCGCGTTCATACTGGGTTGGCCAACATATCAATTTGACGTCCAGGGCGCGAAAATTGAGCTCAATGGCTTAGAATGAGTTGAAAGGGCTCACGATGGGTCGAGAATCAATCCAACAAATGACCAATTGGGGTATTAGCAAGCAGAATGAGAGAATGACATATCTACAATTTCATATATAATAATAGTTTATTTTAAAATATATTTTTATGAATAAACCATTATTAAATGTGAATTGAAAAAAAAATCACTCTTAGAAGTGTATTAGCTAAAGTATCATTAATTTAATTCATATTATGTAAATATGTCATAATTATTTGCAGTCATATCACTTATTTTTGTGAAAATTTTATAAAAAAATTACACTTAAATAATATTTATACACTATTTGAATTAAGTAGTGACACGTGTGTCAATACATTTTTAAGAATATTTTTACAAATTAACTTCTAATAATGATTTATTTGTAAGAATTTTATTTAACTATAGAAATATATTAATAAAAATTTTATTAAAAATAAAATATTTTATTAAAAATAAAATATTTATTATAATGATAAAAACATTACGTAAATGAAATATTTTGTTAGAAGAACGAAAGTTAACAAAATATTTCAATTTTATACCAAATGTTTAATTCATATAGTAAAATATTTTAACACTATAAAATATTTCAATCATATATTTTATTACCGTGTGCGTTCCATATTTAATACGTAAAAAAGTGAATCGTACAAATCTGACACGAGATGTCATTTTTTACACGAAATGATCCTGTCACCTTATTTTTGGATCAACGAGAAGAGATATTATATAATGACATGATTTTATACGTCAAATTCGATACACAGAGTATTACTCGCATTCTCTACATTCTTCGTAACTTTTATTAGGAATATTCTTCTAGATTGACGGCTTGAGAACCAAATGCGTGTAATCAGAAACATTTGGATATAGTTAGGAGTAGTTCTGGCAAATTTTAAAAGTTAGGGTGTAAATTTAAGTACAACAAATATGATAATATATTTATAAAAAATCAAACTTAATTTGAAACAACCATATCTATGCACTGACGAACTAACTTATCTTAATATATATTTTGTATTCTTATATTACTGTATATATTCTCTGCGACTTTATCTTTATTTGTCATTTGTTTGCTCAAATTTTGGGAAGGTTAAGAGGAAGACAGACTGACACGTCGTTGTGTAATCCCATCACTAATAATCGGACAGGTTAGCTTGCATTGACCTTGGAATGGGAGAATGTTAGCTCTTGTCCTGGTCAAATTATCCCCTTTGTTTTAGCCCTAGTTGTATCTCAATCACCAGCCTTAAGACTCTCATTTCTTTTAACCTTTGGAATGGGAGGGCGAGGCGGCGGATGCGCGAACACGTCGATGGCGTTTAAGCCTGGTAATCTTGACTTCAGCCCAAAGGGGAAGAAGTTGAGAATGATGTTTGTGTCTTGGTTCTTTCTGTTAGTTGCCGAAGTTCATGATGCAGCTAACAGCCAGCTGAGGAATTAGCTTATGAAGGATTGGAGTGAATGAAGAGTAACAGGTCAAAGGCAAATCTGAATAACTCCGATGAGAACACCACTAGAAAAAAGGTCTTTAAACTGTCTATTAATTACATTAGATAAAGTGTTGGCTACTTCATCAAGAGGAAGGCAACAAAAGGTCTCACTTGCAGTAATGGCACTGCATTAACCTTCCCCCCAGGAAAAGACCCTGAACGTACTCATACAGATGATGTTTCACATGTCCGAAAGGCGTCTTCACATTACAAGATTCAGGGAGGATATGCAAAAATTCTACCTTTCATTGGATATGATCACAGTATCACTGCACAGTGTCCAAAAAGAAAACTCTGGTGCAACCGATCTCACAATGAATTATGAGAAGAGACTGAATGGGGGGCCTTGCCCGGTTACCCCTAAACCGATTGTTAAAAGTGACTCTGCCCTCTACTATCTTCTTTTCGTCTTTCATGATCTTCAAGTTCGGAAATTGAGCATAGTCTGGCATGGAACATGACGGCACATAGCAACCCACTAATTGTTGGTGTGCGAAATCTGCTCATTGGTAGTGTTATGACTGTTTGTTGCCATTTGAATTTCGTCATCAGTAGCCAGCCTAAACCTCAGAATCTTGTGAAGGCTTGCCACAGGCTTAACTTGCCTGGATGGAACTTGATTTGGGTCAATAATGCATATGTCCTCGAAAAGATTTGCTTCGGATGGTCCAGTTTCTTTGTGCATCAGTACTGTCTCACTTTCTGCCAAGACCAGTAGAGGATTCGATCAGTTTTGTTAACCATCAGACATTATAAGCATTAGGATTTAGGACTACAGTTTTAGGGACATGTTGGGCACTGATGCGGTGGTGCCTGAGACGATATAATAATTATATCTTGATATCTTTCTCTGCTTTATTTTTGGTCAATTAGTAGGCAACGGGGGTGAAAAAAATAGGGACCAGTTAATGTCAAGTATCAACGTCCTGCTAGTAGAATGTTTAGGGCATAAACTTACTGCTTTCAGAAAAAGCATAGCATGTCCCAATGGTTTCCTTGTATTCCCCTATCTGTCATAAGCAAAAATTGTTCAGTAATTAATAGTTGATACATCAGAATCTCTCAAGATAATGAATAGACAGATTATGAAACTAGCTAAAGAACTGAAGTCTCACATTGTTAATTCATTCATGATGAAAATAAAAGGTAATGAAATGCTCAGGCAGAGTTTTCTCTATGTATTTTTGGCTTAAATATATCAAAACAATGATGAGAGATCTTTTATGTTGATCACAATAATGGTGTATGTTCAACACTGCATGATTCATTGTCAAATAATCTGATAGAGAAATAATAAACTGAAAAGACCAATTTCCTATGCCTTTTTATGTCCTAACACAAAAATTGGTCTTGTATGAGGACTCTCTTATATCTTTCATTTGTCATAGAGTGAAGGAAGGGAATGGGCAGAGTTACTTTGTAATGTGAATTCCCTCAACTCCCTTCTTTTTGTTTTGCTGGGAGGTTAGTGTGGTCCTCCCCGTCTTGGTGTGACCTTTTTGTATAGGGAATTTTTGGGCGCTTATTGACCATACTTGTACATCCCTTCTCCGTTTCCATTTAATACAATTGTGTTACCACCCACTTTCAAAAATAAAGTGATGAGACAAAACTGAACCTATTAAGATTTATATAAAAAAAAAGAAGGTGAAAGCCACATGACACACAAGTGAACCAGGTGATATTTCTGAGAAATAAAAGAAGGTGAGAACTGGTTTATGAATCAGGTGGATCACACAGAGGTAGGCCTGATCTAATTGAATTCTCGATGGAGTATCCATATCTCAAAGGAAATGTTCCAAGAACAATAATATATGCTTAAATAAGTGCATATATTTAAACTAATAAAAGCAGGTACTGAATTGGATCAGTAAAAAATTACTCATTAGTGCTTATATCATATGGACCAACCACAATATGAAAATTCAGACTTCCACAAAAGTCTAATCCAGGATTGGGTGCCTTCTGATGGAATAGGGCTAGGATAAGCACAATTCAACCGCAACTTAGAAGTCTTAAAATGTCTAGGAAAGGGAGTTCCTTTGTGTTTATGTACATGTTACGCCATTCAGAAATGCAAAGAGAAACACGGACACTGGTCTTTCTAGAAATTTATATAATTGAAATGAGAAAACAGAAAATGAACAAGGCAAAAGAAAGAAGTTGAGAAATAAAAGGATAGAAAATGGAAGAAAATCACTATGGAGACTAAAAACATTGAGTAACATATGATATCACAGAAAAAATTTAAGTGCAACTCATGGCATGAAATCACTTCTCTGATGCACCCTATGAAATCCACACTACTTTAACAAACAACAACTGCCCTTAGGCAAAAATCATTGCGCAAGAGTTATCCACTATAAATGCGCCCGTCGCTGCTTTTCCGTTTGCTACAACAGACAATAGAACACCAAAACTAGCCCCATGTTTCCAGCACACCTCTCTTCAGCCTCATATCTTTTCTACAACTCTAATTACTATCCAGGACTTTGGTACCACCAGGATATATATTTTGACTCTGCCTCCAAGTTTCAACAAAACCTGATTAGCATACTCTCCTGGCATATACGGCATATTAGAATGCTGTCAAGCCCCTCTGTGCAAGACTGTAAAGGAGATTCCAGTAGAAAGTCCTTACACTTACACAGGAAGAGGACTTAATTATTACATCATAACACTGAACATAGTTTCATGCTCAAAATCAATTGATAAAAATATTTCCTCCCTCTCTACCCATCCCTGCGAAGTTTGAGCAAACAATGGAGAATGTTCATGATCCTTGCTTCCTCTGAACAAAACATGAAGATATTTTGAGTGCTTATTTTTTGGGTACCTTTTCTTTTCAAAGACAGTTTATAACTAGCAGAAAGAGATGGCTGTTGACCTTTTTTTAAATCCACTCACATGGTTGGTTGCCCCTTGGCACTAGTTAGAATTGTTATTTGCTTGCAGAACATACTGAAGAAATAGCCGACTACCTAGCAAATTATTTAAGTTATTTTAGTCGCATATGCAATCTATCTTGGATAGGCTTGCAAAAGTCTCAAAAAATAGTAGCAGCATGGTTTCTGGCAATCCTCTACAGCTCAAGCTAATCCTTATTGTTTCTGCAAGAGACATGAGCAGGAAAAATGCTATGAAAAGTGATTCGCCATTTGGGCACGACTGGAATAGGACATTACTTGGTATATTTCTTACTTGGATGTCTTGTACAGCAAAGGGTGCCTCGCAAAGCTAAAAGATATTGCCCAATCATGATAATTTTGTTAAATCAGCAAACTAGTTCATCTTCAATGGCGAAACTAAGTAACCTCTTTAAAATACAATAGAATGCATTGGCTGCATCAATATCATTGTTCTGTCCCTTTCTGATGTATCACATATAATAGTTTCTGTCCACGAAGAAAGCATTTCTTATTTACAGGCTAACAGGGTCTAAGCATGCTGATCTAAATTACTAAGGCCTTACAAAGTCAAGAAAAATCCTAACAAATAAGTCTGTCTGTATTCACGTGCACATGAAAATGTCTCCATGAACATAGGTCATGTTGGAATTATAAATGCACAAAGGGGAAGACCTTTGTGCTTCCGGAAGAATGGAATAGGTTTCAGAGAACTGCATGCATTCATTGAAGTCAAGAAAAATGTTGGAATTGTCCGGCAACCAGGTGGCATAGCAGACAGTGGGGTATCCACTATCATTCTATCAGAACCAACTATCAAATTTTTCAATGAGGCAAGACTGCCATGAACCAATCATTTCATAATTCAAACATTTTCCCAGAAATGCAACTAAATTATCATGCCACTGTCAGAACCTACAAACATGTTCACAGATTCTTATCACAAAAACTTGACTCAGTTTCACTTTCACCACACAGCAATGGGAGTTCACAGATGAAGAGTCGTGGTTAAAATTGAGAAACATGATTTTCAAAGTCAAGGACTTACCGACTTCAATTTGTCGCCAATAATCAACACAGGATTTAAGGTGTTTAAACCCTACATGAATTAGAAGATAACATGTATTAGTCTCCAAATTATGCCGTGCAAACAAGAATCTCAATCACGCCTAGACAGTTAGACCATCTCCTCATATATCTAGTAGTCATAAATCTTTAGCTAAGAAATGGAATATAGGATTTCTCCCTTTATATTCTTTCTCCATTTTAGCGCCAATAATTAATGATAATTCATGTAACCTCCATAATTGACATCAATTGGCTTTCAGAGTGCAACTATGTATGTGACAAAACTCCTTTCAGATAACATGAAACAAGAAGTAATAGACAGAGAGGCCAAGACTGATACTTCCGAATAATCCAAGGCAATAATTGGGCCTACACTCGGTTTAAAAAGAAAAAAAAGAGTGAAAAAACTGATAATAATGGTGATAATGGAGCTCTATGGAGTTGGCGATTAGTAAATCACCAAACAGTTTGCATCCTAAGGCAAAGCTTGATGACACCAATGCAAAGGGAGCAGAATAGCCTGACACTTACAGAGAGAACATAGGGCACATTTGCTGGTATTGTATCAGTGTATTCGTAGACATCGTCCAAATCAAGGAAAACATACTCTTCTTCCTCTTCCTCTTCCTCTTCCTCTTTTCCTCCTTCCTCTTCCCTCTCTTCGGCCTGCTCTCCTGGAGTTAATCGAGCTTCCATTTCCCTACAACACATAAATAAGAAGCAAGACGAAAGCTGATCAACACAAGAACTGGAGGCGTCCCATATGTTTCTGATTACTAACATCGATTCATATATAATTACGATAAAAATAATTTTACTGTATCGTCGAGTCTATATAAATGATATCATTGTACGACGCATAAATATGACCCATCATCCGATGTCGCCAATCTTTGCTCCGCATCACATAGAGATAGAAAGAGCATACCTGAGGTGTTGGAGACGAGAGGTGATACAGTCGACAGTGCCGGAGCTTCGCTGAGGGGCGCCGGATGTGGGGGGGCTGTCAGAGGCGGCGGGGTGCCGAAGCCGAGGTCTGGCGCCCAGCTGAGGGAGCGGTGGCCGACGGGGGGACGGGGAAGAGCCTGTAGAGGGCATAGACGCACGCATTTATAGGAGTTTTTTTTTTCATGTAACCCCTATTTTATAGTTTATGTGAGACAAAAACTCTTATATATGAATATATGTGAAAAAAATTCACAGGATACGCACGTATATAGGGTGTTTGGTTGCAATTTTTTAACTACCCTCAGTTGACGGAGGAGAAGAAGATGGGAGAGCGGGGAGCCCAGAAGCCTGTCGAGTCCCAACCGTCTGATCCCTGCTGCGGTGCTGCCACCGCCGGTGTTCAGAGTGGTGGAGGGTGGCCTCCCCCCCTCCCTCCCAGCCAATCGTCACAGCAGCGGTGGAGGGTGATGCTGCTCCACCCCCTGGTTCACGGACGGAAAGGGAGAACGGCCGGAAGAGGGGCTCCCCCCGCCGGTCGTCGCAACAGCAGTGAAGGCAACCTCGCCTCCCCCCGCCGACTCCCGTTCGCGTAGAGCCAGGTAAAAAGAGGAAGGTTTCCTCCCCCCCCCCCGCCGGTTCCGGTTCACCGCGGTGGAGGACGATGCCTCCACCCTGCCGGGTCGTACACGCACAGGAGAGAGAGGGAGGGAAGAGGGGCTCCCCCGCCGGTCGTCACAGCAGCGGTGGAGGGCGACGTTGCTCCACCCCCTGGTTCACGGAAGGAAAGGGAGAATGAGAAGAGGGGGCTCCCCCCCCCCCCCCCCCGGCGGCGTTGCATTCGCGAAGAGAAGGGCGGTTCCGAGCGAAGGTACATTAAAAACTTATTTTTCATAGAAAAATTTTATGGCCAAAGTAAATAAAAAGTTTATGCATCAGTGTGATATCTCACCACCATCGGAGGTTCTAGACCACCAACAAGCTCGGTACCAACAGTTGTTGGTACGATGCATCTCGGTGTAAAGACGTATAGAGGGTTATTTGCAAATAATTATTGCTCAGGGTGTTTTTCAGAGTGTATAATATTTAGAGTAAAACTTATCGATCAAATCGTATTGATAATTTGATATTCGTCCGTATTAATTTCTTATCGATATAATATAATATGATATCGTATCGTATTAATACGTGTCATAAATTAAAAATTATTTAATAATATATATTATTATAAAATATAATAAAATTATTTATAACTTAATGATCGGTGAACATGTTAATTACGTGTGAAGTAAAGGGTTTTTCGAATCTCATAATTGTCCTGGGTTTTTTTGACTTATTTTTTCTAAAAATAATTTAAAAAAGTAAGAAAATTAGTGCATTTTGAATCCGGGTATCAACCTTCCAAAGGAATGCTAACTAAATTAATTACGAAGACATATTTAATATAAAATAATATATATAATATTTAAAAAAAATAAATAACATATCGATTGTGTATTATAAATTGATCGTATCAATCTTTAACTAATACAGTCTGATATAGACGATTTTTCTTGTACCGGAGCAATCTCTAAAGCCCTAGTTTAGAGTTGAGATGCAAACGTCCCTTCAGTTAGATATGCATAGAAAAAATGTTTATATTAAAATTGTACTTCAAATATTGAAGCATCTGATACGATATTGAAATCATACGCATTATTCAAATTTACATGGGCTATCGTTATTTTATTAACACTGTAAACCTCAGTGTAAAGATAGTCCACTGTCATTACAGTAACAATCGTCCATGATTACGTTAACAAGATCGTTGTTACGTTAAGAGTGTAAATTGCTCGAAGTGATATTGTTTTTTTTACTTCTTTTCTTTCTATCATTAGTCTCTGTGCTTGTGATCTTACTTTGTCTCTATTATGATTGCTATTGTTACTACGTGACATGGCAAAACATGGACAATTTGATTAGTGGCGTGCAATGTTTGACAAATTGATTTAATACGTTGTGTACCGTACGTATTAGATCGAGTACGATCGATACATGATATTAATTGATATGTTAATTATATTTTTAAATATTGTATATTTTTTCTTATGACAAAACGAACTCAACATGTCAATTGGTTGGAAATGTTATATTATAGTGTGAGATTCCGTGTTCTAACTTCATAAGATCCATGGTTTTTTGTTTTTTATTTTTTATTTTTTAGAGATTAAAGTGAAAAAAAACTCTAAAAATCATGTGACATTTATAAAATTCAAATCTAAATGTATTATTTAAATCACACAACAACTAATCAAATGAGCTAAAAAATTATTTGAATAATTTTACTTATAATATGTACATATATATATATATCAAAAATTCTCTTTCACATTGGTACGTAATAATACATAATGATATCAAATCGTATTATCTTGTACCGATAAAATATCGATACGATGAGTACGACCGATTTATACGTCAAACCCAGGTGGCATGTACATTGCTATGAACAACTTTGGATAAATGCCCGGTGTATAATTTAATTGGTAAAGCATTCACAAGTCCTCTTAAAGTGAGGAGAGTGTGTTCTTTTCATTAATTATGTTCTGTCTTCTCAAATGAACATTTCAGATGTAAGGATCTCATCATAAAGCACAGTATTCTTTTCACCAATCTAGTCAATTGGAGTAGCACTGGATTAGAATAACCTTCCTCAAGGAGTATATAGCAAGGATCAGAGAGATTAGCTGACAGTGGTTTCCTCACTTTTCTCTCTTGTCATACGTTCGGAGTAGTGAGGATTGTCTACTTCGTTTATGTACACACAGTGTACCCAGAGCTTTGGATATGTTATCATCGGGGGTGTAGCTTGACTTGTGGTCGTGTATTTGAATCTTATGGGGTTCCTTTTTTTAGTTCCTAGTAATTCACACTATACTTTCATAAAGGCAGACTTTTTTTTTTCAAAAAAAAAAACACAAGCTATGGTGAATTTACACATAAGAGCGACATAAAATAAAATGTTCCATCGCGGAGATAATCCCGTGAACAAAGCATAAGTTGGCCCTTGAATCTAACCTCTACACTATGTATGGTGCAGAGGCTTAAGAAGGGACTAAAAAAATCTCATATTAGAAATTATAAAGATAGACATGTACTTATAATATAAGTAAGATCTAAATATTCTCCTTTGAAAATTTATTTATCAATGAAAAAAGATAAAATCTCATTCACCTTTTAATGTGATGGAGATAATATCTCATAGAGACATCCCAAATTTATATGTCTTTATTAGTGTCGTATATGAGAATCTCGACCCAATAAGTATAAAGCTCATCTTTATTGAGGGAGAGCTAGTGTAGAATCTTAAGAAGGGGACTCAAAAAATTCCATATTAAAAATTACAAAGATAGACATCTGTGTTTATAAATAAGACCCAAATTTTCTCCTTTGAAGACCCTTTTATCAATAAAAAATAATAAAACTCTAATCACCCTCGTATGTATCAAGGACAATACCTCAAAAATGACACTTCAAATTTATACGTCTTCGCATGGTTTCCATCATTGACGATGCAATCCCAAGGGTTTCAACGTCGTGTGGCAAAGAGGGTTGCCAACCTAGCAGTAGCCTTTGCGATGTCACCTACGAGCAATCAATTGACATATTCATGCCATGTTATATAAACAAGTCCATAATGTTTCCTTGGGTTCTTACAGCTT
Source organism: Amorphophallus konjac (assembly GCA_022559845.1). NCBI lineage: Eukaryota > Viridiplantae > Streptophyta > Magnoliopsida > Alismatales > Araceae > Amorphophallus > Amorphophallus konjac. The sequence goes on from CM040121.1 coordinate 23,829,593, forward strand.
TCTGATTTATTACGATCAAACGACAACTTCTGATAGAAAGTAGCAAAGAGGTCAGAGTATATCACTCTGTTTTTCTTTGGAAACCCTTTAAAATAGTCATGTCTGGGTAAAGGAGACAACTTTCTACTATGTTCAACCCCCTCCACAAAGAGATTAATGCGGAAAACACACCATCTAAAAACACCTTGATGTGTCATCTAAATGTGTGGATGGTTGATTGACAACAAAGGGGGTGATTGCACAAGCAATGATCATCTACGGAGCTTCAATACATACAAAATTTACAGGCTTTTCAAGTAACTTGTTTAGTCATGTCAATGTTATGCTATTTACAGCAACACACACAGAGTCCAAAACATCCCAAATCCCTCTGATCTATGATGCCTCACTAGACACCTATGTGACAAAGCCATTAAAAACAACAGGCAAACTCTGACAATGGCTGGAAGATACAGCAAGTAGGAACCAAGTCCAAACAAAAAGGAATTGAGATTACAGTATAATGCACAATGCGAAAGTCAAGCAACTGAGCAAGTGGATCATAGCATATGCTGCAGCTAAATAAGTCAAGAACAAGTTCACCCTCATAGGAACCTCAGAGTCAACGAATGTATTCAGTACATCTTTTCGTCATTGGCAACAAGCTATTTCTGTGCAATTGTGTGGCTGACACTCTTAACAACTTGTCAAACAATATTATCACATATATAAACCACCACGCAGCTTAGTAGGAAATTTCGAGACGCAGAATGGTCTCCTCCATCAGGTCACATATATAGTAGTTCCACTGACCACCCAGATAATACACAGTTTGACAAGAAATTGCAGAGTTTCAGACTGAATACACTAATGAGTATCAGATTATCCATCTGCGACTAGCATCATCACATGAATGAAATTAATTCATAATGTTCTTAGAGCCGAAACCCATTTATCCTTTTTCCTCACCCAAATGGGGAAACATCCTTTTTTTTCTTTTTGCAGGCAATGCAAGCACCAACTCAGAGCTGCAAATATGAATATCAGAAACCACATTTTCATTGATGTGCAAGTTATTAAATAATGGATGGAATTCTTGCTAGGGGAAATCAACTTTGAAATGAAATTTGCACAAACACTGTCAGATGAAACAAAGATTACCATGAACTCGACATGGGTGTCACATCAGGCTCAAAATACATAAGCAACATCATATTGTGTCAACTTCTAAATATGCTGAAAGTCACACTCACCAAAAATTGAGAAAAAACTGTTGTTAAGCAAAAGGAAGATCTGAAGAGAACTTTACACTACTCCAATAAGGGTAGTATAGAGCTACTAATCAACTGCCTCTTATTCTACCCATTATCAATCTATCCATCATCAATCTTAGAGTCCTACATTAGTTTCAGAACATTACTGACAATTCCTGCCTGGAACCACTACCATTCGGAAACTACTTCATGTGTTCCAAATTATTACATTGGTCGCCTTACAACAAGGGACCATAGTACAATCTTTCTTCACCTCCAATGTGCCTGCAGCAGATGTTGGTGATTTACATTGAAGTCCAACAGTTTATTCGGGTGGGGGGGGAATGCTCATGCAAACCTGAAAGTCTTTGCAGAGCCAAAAATGTTGCACAAACAAAAAACTATACAGAGAGACCCCATTAGATCAAGATCAACAAGAAGACTTGCTCCATAATCAACAGAATAGCTTCCTCAAGATGAGGTTCTACCATAAAACAGCACGCAAATGTTATGAACATGACATATGACTGCCACGCAAAAAATCCAGTATCAAGACGTCAAATGAGCAAGAAACGTTTGAAGTATGCCCAAGTATGTCTCAACCAAGTACCACTTGCAGAAGGGACGACCTGAAGTTGGGCATGAAGTAAAAAAACACATAGGCTTCAGCACTGCTTCAATTCACCGGAATGGCGGCGGATTTCTCCGGCCTTCGCTGCCAATGCAGCTCGCAAAGCCAATGCCTTCTCCTCAACTGGGTTCTCCGCGAACGTTGCGTCATCTTGGCGCCTCCCACCATCCACCAGAAAGCCGCCCTCCTCCTCCTCCTCCACCTCCATTGCCAGTGCAGAGTAGTCCTCCCTCATCAGCAACACATTGTGGAGTATGGCGCAGGTAGCGACACATGCCACCGCCGCCCTCCCGTCCTCGTCTTCTTCCCCCTCCATGGGGGAGCTCAGGACGCCCCAATTCCTCAGGCTGGAGATGGTCCGGCGCACCGGCCGGAGCATGGACTCGTGCATGACATTGAAGTCCCCCTCGGGGGAGTCGGTGTCGGCATCCTTGAAGGGCACCATCAGCCAGGGCAGTAGCGGGTAGCTGGCGCCGCCGACCATGTACTGCTCCGGGGAGTTAAGCAGCCGCCCGGCCTCCCCATCCCTGTACAGAGATGATCGTTTCAAAACCCTAGAATCCGTCTGGTCTCCGCGGAAGCCGGCGGCGATGCTCAGGATCCGGCACGAGGCGTCCGCCAGCACCTGCGCTGCCACGCCCCCTCCGACGCCGAAACGGGCGCAGGCGACGGCGCCGCAGCATCCCGGGAGGCCGCCGCCGGTGGGAAGCGACTCGAACCCGATGGAGGCCGCGCGGAGGTCGGCGCCGTGGGCGGGGAAGGCAAGCCAGAAGCGGAAGTTGGTGCAGAGGACCCGGCGGAGGCGACGGGCGCAGGAGCGCGCCGCCCCCTCAGGGACGCCGAAGCGGGCGGCGAGGTCGGCATAGGGCGCCCCCGTGGCGAGGTGGGATAGCCCGAGGGCGAGGCGGGCGGCGGGCGGGAGGCGGCGCGGGCCTCCCCCGTTGGAGCAGTCGAGAAGGGGCTCGAGGAGGCCGGCGAGCCACTCGAAGGTGGGAGCCGCCATGCCGAGGCCGAGGCGGAAGTGGTCGGGATGGCGGCGGACGCTGATGGGGGCGGCGGCCACTGCCGCCTCCGCCTGTCCCGCGCCGGGCCCGTCGGGGCCGACCAGGCGCGGCCGCTTCCTCCTCCGGGCTTGGAGGAGGGGAGCGGCGGCGGCGGTCTCGTAGGAGGAGATGAGATGGAGGAGGAGGAGGGAGGTGGTGTTGGGGGCGGCGGCAGCGGAGGAGGCGGGAACGGAGAAGAGCAGGAGGAGGGCCTGGGAGACGAGCATGGAGACGACGGCAGCCACCGCCCGGTTCTCCATTTCCCCACCCGGTTTAATTTTCCCGGACTGGCCCCGAAACGTTTCGGTTTAAAAGGGGCGGGTCGCTTCTCTCTCATATATTAAATACTAAATAGCAGCCCGCGCCAATTTCTGCTTGGGATCTACAGAGCAGGGTTTGTCGACCTGACATGGGTCATCACGACTTATACGACCCAACCCGACCCAGACTATGAGCGAGACACCCGGGTCGTGAGTCATCATCGGGTCACCCCATTAATTTTATATTATATTATATATATAGTATCTTTTTCTATTTTATTCTATTATTTTATATTATATATATATATATATATATAATCTTTTTTATCCACACTTAGAACGAGATGTATCGAGACGGACCGAGTTGGGACCGACCCATCTCAATCCGTGACCGGGACGGACAGGTCAATCGAGACGGCAAACTCTACTCCAAACCCCGGAGGCACGTTCATTTGATGTTTGCACACTAACATTGTAGTATTTGTTCTTATACCCTTAAATTCATGGCTATAACACATAACTGTCATATTAAGTGAAGTTAAAAATGACAACTATGTGCCCATAAACAAGTTAAGAAGAAAAAATGTTTTTATGGAATATAATCCATATAATTGTAATTACTTGTTTTTGTTAAGAAAATATTCCTCGTAAGTATGATTCTTGGTTTTATTTGAATTTTAAGAGTATGGAAATTGATAAGGTGATTTTGAGGGCAAAGGGTGCAATATGTAAAATTTTATAGGGTGTTTGGTTGTAATTTTTTCTCTTTTTTTTCTCTCAAAATTAAAATTAGGGAAGAGAGGATATTTTGATAAGATCTATCCTATTTTTTAGGAAGAAATCTTACCCCGTGTAAATCTTTCTCAAAAAAAAATAAAGTCTAGAGCAATTTTTTTTTAAAATCACCCCATATGTCTCCAGACTCCCCTCCCTCCCGCGACCCCCTCCCCCTCCTCCGCGGCCGGCTCCCCTCCCCCCTGCGCCCCCCCCCCCGCCGGCCAACCTCCCCCCGCGGCTTCCCTCCCCTGCCGCTCCCCCCCTCCCCCGCGGCTCCGCTCCCCTGCGGCCCTGGCTCCCCTCCCCTCCCCCGCGGCAGGCCACCCTCCGGCCCCTCCCCCGTTGCTCCCCTCCCCTCCCCCGCGGCCGGCCTCCCTCCCCCGCTGCTCCACTCCGCCGCGGCCGGCCACCCTCCGGCCCCTCCCCGGCGGCCCCGGCTCCCCTCCCCTCCTCCGCGGTCGGCCCCCCTCCCCCTTGCGGCCCCTCTCCCCCGCTGCTCCACTCCCCCGCAGTCGGCCCCCCTCCGGCCCCTCCCCCATGTGGCCCCCCTCCCCCGCTGCTCCACTCCCCTGCGGCCGGCCCCCCTCCCCGACTGCTCCCCTCCCCGGCGGCCCTGGCTCCCCTCCCCCGCGGCCGGCCCCCCTCCCCTCCCTTCCCTCTCCCTGTGTCTGCCCGCCCCGTCGGTCTCTCCCTCTCCCCTTCCCTACGTAAATACGTATATTTCTGTGTGTCAAACAGGTCATACGTATATTTTAAAAATTATGACACTTTTACCGAACAAAAAGTGTCAATTTTTATCATCTTTAAATTTTAAGTTAAAAATTGATATAACATATTTTTTAAGTAGAAAGAGTTTTTTTAAAAAAATTATTCTCAAATACCATATTAATTTTAAGAGTATATATAGATGGGCTACCCATTATGAATGAATTGATGATTTACAGTTTAGAATTCACAATGTTGATGCTGCCAGCTTGTTCCCATTGTGGCATTTGGAAAGTGACGAAGCTGATAGAATTTATGTAAGAATGATTACACCAAATATTCAAGAATAAATGTCTTCCTCAATAGTGAGGCCGAAAATCTATTGCATTGTGTCTGGATTAATATCTCATGGGATCTGCAAAATTGTGTCATTTATTTTGTTCATCAATCAGAAAGGAAAATTTGTCATGAGGATTGTGGGTTCAACAGACTAAGAGCCTAGATACATTATGTGGACCCCAGGTGGAGGGGGCTCATCTGATTTCACACACCATTATATAGTCTTTTCTCCTTCCACGATGACTCTGACAATGCTATCAATCTTTTCAGGGTTGATCATTGTTTAAAGGGTAATTCTTATTACTCGTCCCGGATGATTATCCGTTCAAGACGAGATTAGTTCACATGGGGTGGGTGCATTGTGCCCGCCCCAATTGAATCAATCCCGTCCAGGATGGGTAACGGTCCGGGATGTGTAGCTAGCAGGACTCTTGTTTAAATGAGAATTAGAACGAAGAATCTGTTAGTTTACCCAGAGGGTGAAACACTCTTTGATGTTTTTATGGGTGGCCTTCTAGACTCCGGGTCATCATTATATTTCTGTGGCGAGATACGGTATGTGAGGAATATGTCACTAAATGTCCATATGGAATGGATGCTTCCTATTTTCTTCAATTTGGGATTTTTTAGGTCACTCATAACTCATTTTGTTGATTCATAAGCTTATAGGGGGAAACAAAAGTAATGGCATTTAACTTAAGATTGGTAAATGGCAAGGGTTTATGCATATGGCAGTATTCTTATCATCAAATAATAGGGAATTTTTATTACTATTTTTTAACTTTAGAATTATTGGAAGATATGACCAAATGGCTTAGAAAATCGCTTCTCATGTATGGCATGCCTTCAATATTTTAAATTCCTCACAAGGTAAATGGATGAAGAAGAAAGAAATAGTGTAGATCTCCATGGAAAAGGCATTTAAGTCTATCATGTTGAGAGAAAGGATCCAAGTTATTTCGTCAACATGTCTTGCTCATCAAATGGATAAACTCACTCTGCAAAAGATTCAACATATGAAAGGTGAATTTTATACCAAGTAATGACATGAAGTAGGGTTTTCTAAACCTTTTCGGGACGAACAGTTTGTGAGACACAATCAAGACGTTATATAGGTCGGTTGGTCAAGGGATCTCACGTTCAAACGTGAGATCCCCGGTTCGAAACGTGCTATAAATATTATTTTTATTTATTTTTTATATATTTATTTTAAAAAACTATTTCAAAACGTTGCAAGAGGTGAGATTTGAATAATGGATAACATTTTAAAATGCATATCACTTAACCAACTGAGATAAGAGATCACTTGAGTTATATTATATTATAATAAATATATATAATATAATTTCTGTGTCTCAATATGTAACTGTACCAATCCGTACCGTCCCGTCCCAGGCCGTGACCGAGATGACCGGGACGGCAAACCACCTTTTGAATTTTTGTACATGTATTCCTACAGTCTATCATACTTTTATGTATACTCGTGACTTTCATAAATTATCAAAAATATCTCTGAATACATCTAAATAGTTGTGCTTATACTTTTATTATAACTTAAGTTAAAATGTTTAGATGATGAACCTACCCTCAAGTTAAACTTCATAAAGCCATGATGAGATCACATATCTTAAGATTATTTTTGACTTTCTAATATTTATTAATGTTTTTAACATAACTTAGTGACATTAAAATTGGAAGTGTATGATTACAATCATTTACAACTATCTAGTAGTATTTTTGGTAATTCACAAGTGTTGGGTGTATAGATTTAAATATGATAGGTTATAGGGGAATATACAAAGAAAACCCCCCTTTTTAAAGTAAACCTTATTTGATCCATTGGATAAAGATCTAATGACACAGAAAGGAGTGACAACATGAAACATTCGTAACAAAAGTTTTACGCAGGGGGATTTAATACAATATGATGCTCTTTTGATATAATTTGACATAGTATTGTACACAAGGAGTATGATTAGACATCGTGCTCCTGTACACAACATACTGCAGCGACTGCTGTGGTGAGAATGGGCAGAGGTGCAAAGCACCTTGACCTATTCCAAACGTCGCTCCTTTGAAGTAAGGTTTGCTCGATCCTATCGGATCACAACATACTACACGTGCTAGATCTTGCCAACGAAAAATCGGCACGACAACATGTCATGGATCCGATATCAAATTGTCGACGGTGATGGAAGCGGCGATGGTTGAGGGAGAGAGAGAGAGAGAGAGAGAGACGTTAAGTAGAAGAGATGGATGGGTCGATGGGTCGATGGGGCACGAAGAAGATATGGGTATTTTATAAGATAATTCCTATAAAAGCCAGCTCTTTGTCATTTGGGGCTCCAAAAAATATATTTTATAAGATAATCCCAATAGAAGAAGATTTACCATCCGTATTTAATGCTGGAGTTATCGCGCACTAAAAAGGGAGAAGAGAATGCTAGTGAAATGTGGCAGCCGTGGCCTTGTCTTGCAAGGCTTGAACAAGTTTGGTTTTAACATTAAACTCATCTTTTATAGTAAATATAATTTGGAAGGGTAAGAAATGAGTTGACCATACACTCAGTCGAATTTATAACTGTCATGATCCGATTTTTGGATCTTACATCCGTGAGTTTCGGAGTGTCCTCACGGGTCTCGGAGTGTGCTTTCTAATTAAATAGATTTATGAAATATCAGATCTTTGGGTCCCTCAAATAAGGGAAAATAAGACGTTTCCAGGTTTCCTGATGTAGTCCGTGAGTTGTGCATTTTCTTAGGATCAACCCTGGTTGAAATTTGAGAATTTTCTCATTTTGTTTAGATTTTTAAAGACTTAAGAGGAGAGAAAAGAATAAAAAAAGAAATAAATAAATAAAAATTACAAATTTTCATTTTATTTAAACCTCACTTCCCTCATTTCTCTCTCTCTCTCTCTCTCTCTCTCTCTCTCCCATAACTCTCCTCTCCCTCATTCCCGTTCCCTCCCTCTCACTCTCATGTCTCTCCATCTTCTTCTCCGGCGGCCGACGAGGAGGACTTGCGGGCGAGGTAGAGGGCAGCGTGGGTGACAAATGGCGAGAACCAGAGCGTGGAATAGGAGGCGGTGTCGTTGCGGAGAGTTTCCGCATTTTCGTGAAGATACGATTATGAAACAAAGAGTTTTCAGCGTGGAACGATCCCAAATTTGTGTAGTTTCTTCGAGAAAGGTAAGGGGACAGATCCATAGCCCTTGTGGATTGATTTTCCACGGTTTCGTGTTGGTTTGGGTGAGATAGAGTAGGCTTTGTTCATATTCGTGAGAAATACATATTTTAGGGCAAGTGGCGATTTTCGCCGAATTGGGTGGCATTTCTTTGTTTAAATTCTTACATTTGGTGGTTTGAGACTTGGGGAGAGGTCCCGAATATTTTCCCCTTCGATTGGGATCGAATGGGGCATGATCGGGGACCCCACGATGGTGTCCCGTCGATTTTCGACCAAAATCGGTCAACCGATTGGTTGGATTGGTCGACCGATCCACACCCATCACGCGGTGCAGGCAGGGCGCCTGCACCGATCGACCAGAGTGCCTGTTCGGTCGATTGACTAGTGCACCAGTCGATCGACCTGCCACCAACGCAGGTCGGTCGACCGACCCTGCGGGCTGGTCAACCGAACTGCTATCTGAGCTCCCCTTTTGAGCTGTACAATGCAATGATCAGCCTGGAATTCAGAAATTAATAATTTCCTCACATAAACCCATGAAATTGGGCCATATCGGCCTTATGTGGGCGACTGTTGCTCGAGAATAGATTTGCACAATATGAGGTTTCACGTGTGATTTCGTGGCTCTTTTTGGTGGGTTTGACCACGTATGTGCGGTTGCTCTCGCGTGGCTTGCGTGCCCGCGAAGAGTAATTTCCGCGAGAGTTCTGTGACCACGGAGGGACATTCCCACGTGAGTTATGTGATCACGGATGAGTGTTCCTGTGTGAATGTAGTGGGCCAGTATTTGTTGGGTTCCGTTATCTGGCCGTAGGTGGTTTAGCAGTATGAGACCGTGTCGCACCGTGTTTCCAAGCGTGCATGAGTTACAACCACCTCAGAGTAGTACCCCGCTAGCGTAGCTTACTGAGTGTCTTGCACATACCAGCTACGGAGCTGAGAGCGTTGCTTACTGAGTGTAGACACATACCGGCCACATGGTCGAGAGCTGTCCTTGTGAGACAGTTTAGGCTGGTTTCCGTAGGGCCTGTCATTATGGCGGCTTGAGTCCAGGCGAGGAGAAAACCAACTAGAGGGCCTGACGTAGCGTAGTCAGTCAATGTGCGTATACATGGTTAGGGGTGGCGGACCAGTACTGATGAGTACTACCCCGATTAGTCTTAGTGTTGTTGTGACTCCACCTTACTCCCGGTGAGAGGAGGTGGGCAGGCGTGAGTTGGAGGGTGGTGTAAGACGTCACGAGACGCATCCAACTCAGTCCCTTTGCCTCACTCCTGGCGAGAGGAGGTGGGTAGGCCAGGGATAGTAGGCATGGTGTAAGACGTCAGTGGACGAATCCAACCGGTACTAGCGAGTAGGTGCTGAGCGTTCAGTCGGTCGAGGATGAGTTTCTAACGTTGAGGTCGATGGCCCTCCCGATGACTATGTTAGTGTTTCCACGGTGGTGTGGATGTGGCTTTCCCGACAACATTGTCATGATTCTTCTGATAGTTGTGCTAGTGTTTTACAACGGTGTGGTTTAGTGGTGGTTTTCGTCAGCGAGGATGGGTTGCACGACAGAGGTGTCACAGGTTTTCTCGGTAGTGTGACCGTAGTTCCACCACTAGTTGACGGACTCGACTAGAGGTCGTGAATCTTTGTGCTGAGAGTCGGAGTAGCGTAGAGACTCTGTAATTCCATTGTTTACTATTCCTACTGTTCTTGCCACTATTGTTATTTTTATTATTATTATTATTATTGCTGCTAATATTGTTACTGTTTACCGTTGTTGTGTGATGGGGGATCTGTGAGACCCCTACTGAGTCAATGAGATGAGACTCACTCCCTATTTTTCAAGTATGACGTTCTTCCTTGGAGGGGAGTAACACTCGGGCAGTCACTAGTTGCCAACTTGCCATTGCCGGGATATGCCCCGTAGTAATGTACGTTTCTTTCCTTATTGACTGTACTTGTGGACTAGACTCTGTAGTTAAAATTTTTAATTAAAAAATGTTGATTATATTTCTGTCAGATTAGATTATTTACTTCTGTAATTTAATTCCTACAATCGTTTCAAATTTCAATGCATCTCCACAACACCTAAATAACCCTTCCGAGCCTCCCAACTTGTGAGTAGTTGTACAGAATCCGAATGGTATCGAGTTATTCTTGGTATCCAGATTCTAGATTGTTACAATAACAAATTTAGACCCCATAAATGAGTTTTATATAGACTAACTTGAAGTGAGTTGTGGTATGTGAAGAATATGTCACTGAATGTCCATATGGAATGGATGCTTCCAATTTTCTTCAATTTGAGATTTCTAGGTTACTCATAACTCGTTTTGTTGTGTCATAGGTTTCTAGGGGGAAACAAAAGTAATGATATTTAAGTTAAAATTGACAAATAGCAAGGGTTTATACATATGGCAATTTTCTTATCATCAAATAATAGGAAATTTTTTATTACTATTTTTTAACTATAGAATTATAGGAAGATATGACCAAATGGTTTAGAAAATCGCTTCTCATTTATCTCATGCCTTCAATATCCTAAATTCCTCACAAGGTAAATGGATGAAGAAGAAAGAAATGGTGTAGATCTCCATCGAAAAGGCATTTATCGCATGCCTTCAATATCTAAGTTGTTTCATCAACTTGTCTTGCTCATCAAATGGATAAACTCATTCATCAAAAGATTCAACCTACAAAAGGTGAATTTTATACCGAGTATTGACATGGAGTCCACCTTATGTGTTTTTGTACACGTATTCCTATAATCTATCATACTTATATGTATACTCATGACTTCATGAATTATCAAAAATACTATTGAATACATCTAAATAGTGGTGCTTATACTTTTATTGTAACTTAAGTTTAAATGTTTAGATGATGAACCTACCCTCAAGTTAAACTTCGTAAAGCCATGATGAGATCACATATCTTAAGAGTATTTTTGACTTTTTTATATTTTTTATATTTGTGTAACATATTGTAGTGGCATTAAAATTGAAAGCGTATAATTACAATCATTTACAAGTATCTAGTAGTACTTTTGGTAATTCATAAAATTCAGGTGTATAGATATCTAGTTGGGGCTGGGAGGTAGCTGGGCAAGAGGAAGTTGACTGGGGCTGAGAGGTAGTTGACTGGGGCTGGGAGCTTGCTAGATGGGGCTGCAAGGTAGCCGATGGTGACTAGGTGGTAGGTGGTAGAGTTCGAGAGGTAGGTGGGCGTAGCAACAAAGTAGTTGGCTGAGAGGTAGTTAGTTGTGACTTGGGTTGAGATAATAATGTAGGTAAATGTCCTCCAGAAGGTACATGAGGATTCTTACTCACATAAGACATCTATTCAATTCAACCAATTCAAAGTTATCATATAGTATAAATAATCATGCATTAAAAATTAAAAATAAAAATCTTACATGAAATCAATTGTAAGTGTCTTCAATTAGCTCAACATCAACCTCTATTCTTCCATACTCACAAGTCTATCTAATCCAATATCTACATCAACTGAATGTAACAAGATGAGAACATCAACCAAACCTTCTTGATAAGCATCCTCTTCATCATCAGTTACTTCATCTGGCATGTTATAATAATTTCGAGGTGGCGACTTTACAGGTATTATCCAACCTAGTGTAGTATTATCTTGGACATAGGAAACTTGCTCTACTTGACATGCAAGTGCAAATGGTTCATTGGTCTACAATTTACGATAGATATTAAGGCTAGGGACTCCATGTTCATCAATTTTGAAACCTCTGTTGTTGTTATACACATCCCACCATTCACACTCAAATAACACAACATGTCGTTCTCTATCAAAGCATATTTCAATAATATCAATTATTTGGCCATAATAACCATCACATCCAGATAGAAGATTAGCGTTCACAATTACTCTAGAAACTTGAGTGGAGTTTTTAAACATGTGATCTTGAGTTCTTCTACATTGACACATCTAGATATATTAGATTAGTCATCTAGAACCCTGACAGATTCTATGAATTCACATATACTTCATTGCTGATCTTTGATCAATGTGTAAATAGCACTTGATAATTTATTTGAATTATTCTGAAGATGTAACTCTAGATGTATTCCCATATCTTCTAAATCTTTTCTTGAGTTTAGATTATCCTTTGGATTCACATAAATATTAAATACGTCAAGAATATTGTCACAAACATTCTTTTCAATATGCATGACATCCAAATTATGTCTGATGATAAGAGAACTCCAATAAGATAATAATATAAAAAAATACTCTTTTTTTAATTTTTATTTCTCTTCAAATCCTTTCGTAAATCTTTTAATCTTTTCTTGAAATGTTTACCGAATGTCACTTTATTCATCTCATGTTGTTGCCTCCACAACTCATAACCTGTCAAAATTCTTGACTTTAAATATGTACATGTTTTCATCAAATTTGTGCTTATAATTATGCCTTCTCCAACTATGTTTTATTGACAAAAACCGACGATGATCCAAGTAACAATGCTTCATATTATTCTTAAGTCTAAAGGAATATGTCATCTCATTACATGTAGGATAAGTAAGACATCCCTTAATACTCCATCCCGACAAGTTAGCATAGCCAGGAAGGTCATTGATAATCCAAAGCAATGCAACTCTCATTTGAAAATTTTATTTATTTGAGGCATCATATGTTTGTACCCTAACATACCATAAATCTCTTAACTCCTCCACCAAAGGTTGCAAGTACACATCAATATAATTTCCAAGCTACTTAGGGTCGGGGATGAGTAGTGACATCGTTATGTAAGATGACTTCGTACATATCTAAGGTGGCAAATTATAAATCATTAACATCACAGACTATGTACTATATGTCGAACTCATATTTCCAAACGGGTTGAATCTATCACTAGTCAAACTTAATTGAACATTATGACCATCTAAAGTAAAATCAGGATGTAAACGATCAAAGTTCTTCTGTGTAGGAGAATCTGCAGGATGTCGTATTTCACTATTTCTCACATAAGATCGAGACTTTTCATGCCATCTTATTCATTGAGCTGTTTTTGAATACATGAACGAACGTTGTAACCTATCTTTTAGCGAAAAATAGTGCAACACTTTTTGTGACACTTGCTTACCTCCTTTTGCTGCACCGACTATATCTGGGAGCATTACATTATGGATATTGATCTTTATCTTTATTTTTTATAAAATAATATACAATCATTTTTACAAGCATCAATCTTTTCGTAACCTAGTCCTAACTCTTTGATGATTTTCTTGACTTCATACCAACTATCAGGTACAAAATCATCACTTAATAGAACCCCTTTGAAAAGCTTAAGAAACATATTCATGCACTTATTTGTCACACGATTCACAAACTTAATGTGTAATAATCTAAACAAAAGTTTAAGCTTGGGTATATTTGAACACTCAGCATGAATATGTGTTTCTGCATCTAACAACATCTTATAAAAATTTTATGCCTCTGCATTTGGCTTATCCTCACGCTGTGCATCAATAGTGGTACCTTCCTACAAATCACCTAACATGTCCATAAATGAATCAACTTGACTTTCACTACATTTTTTGTTTCAACTTCTACAATATTTCTCATCGTACTTTCTTGCATCTCTTACTCTTCTCCATGAGGCAACCATCTTCTATAAAGTAACCACATCCCATGACAAACTAAATGAATCATAACATCATCTTTTGTCAACAATACTGTATTATGGCATTTCTTACATGAACATTAAATAAAGAGTAATGCTTTGTGCACTGAATCAAGTGTACAAAGCCAACTCAAATTGCAACCTCCCCTCTCATTGGCCCCTCTAAAGGTTGAAATGATCATTTTCGCTGCAAAAAAGACACCCCGCGTCAGATAAGTACGGCCCGTGTCAAACCAGATCGGCTCACTTTTTTGCTCGGCGGGAAAACACGGGAGTGAAATATTTTGTAGGACTGAAGTATTTTACTATATGAATTAAACATTTAGTATAGAATTGAAATATTTTGTTAAATTTTATTTTTATCATCATCATCATCATCATCAGAGCCTTATCCCAATTAATTGGGGTCGGCTACATGAATCCTGTTCCGCCAAAGATTTCTATCAAGTGCAATATTCATATTTAAACTCAAGGAACTAATGTCCTTCCTAATAACATCGCACCATCTCATTTTAGGCCTTCCTCGAGCTCTTTTGCTAGCATCCACTAAGATTTGATCACATCTTTTAACCGGCGCTGAGTTAGGGCGACGAAACACATGTCCAAACCACCTGAGTCTATTTTCTCTCATTTTACTATCAATTGGAGCTATCCCTAAGTCCTTACGGATGCGCTCATTCCTAATCTTATCTTTCTTAGTCTTGCCACACATCCATCTCAACATCCTCATCTCTGCTACACACATTTTGTGGATGTGTTCCTTTCGTACTGCCCAACACTCGGTACCATATAACAGAGCAGGTCTCACAGCCGTTCTATAAAACCTCCCTTTGAGTTTCACAGGCATACGACGATCACAAAGGACACCTGATGCACTTCTCCATCTTAACCAGCCTGCCTTAATCCTATGTGTAACGTCATCATAAATCTCCCCATTCTCTTGTATGATAGACCCTAAGTATCGAAAGCTACTACTCTTCGGAATGTTATGTCCGTCAATTAGAACCATGTCTTCCTGAACCACTCTCCCATTACTAAAATTACAGTGCATAAATTCTGACTTGCTCCTACTAATTTTAAAACCTTTAGACTCCAAGGCAAGTCTCCAACGCTCTAACTTAGCATTTAGAGCATCAATACTCTCATCAATTAAAACAATATCGTCTGCAAATAGCATACACCAAGGGATATCATCATGCAATTGTTTAGTTACTTCATCCATAATTAAGGCAAAGAGATACGGACTTAGTGCAGAACCTTGATGCAAACCTATAGAAACGGGAAATTCACCAGTCTCCCCAGCAATAGTTCGAACACTAGTAATAGCACCGTCGTACATATCCTTAATCAAATCAACATATCCTTGAGAGATTCCTTTCTTTCTTAATGTCCACCAAATCAATTCTCTCGGTACTCGATCGTACGCCTTCTCTAAATCAAGAAAAACTATATACAAATCTTTTCTCATCTCTCTATACTTCTCCATTAGCTGCCGTAGCAAGAAAATAGCTTCTGTAGTAGATCTATTTGGCATAAAACCAAACTGATTTTTCGACACAGTAGTCATACCACGGAGGCGTTTATCAATTACTCTTTCCCAAAGTTTCATAGTATGACTCATAAGCTTAATTCCACGATAATTATTACAACTTTGAATATCTCCTTTATTTTTATAGAAAGGAACTACAACACTTTTTCTCCAAACTTCTGGCATTCTTCGTTCCTTTAAAATTTTATTAAAAAATTTAGTTAGCCACTGAATACCAATATCTCCTAGGCCTTTCCATACTTCAATAGGTAAGCCATCTAGTCCTAAGGCCTTGCCCACTTTCATTTTCCTTAAAGCATCCTCCACTTCTGACATCTTAATACACCTGAAATATTGATATTTATCAAATATTGTGGACTCTTGGGTACCTTCTAAAGATAAATCCTTGACGGAATCTCCATTAAGTAACTTCTGAAAATAGCTATGCCACCTCCCTTTAATCTCAAGATCCTTAGTTAAAACCCTTTGATCTTCACCTTTAATGCACCGAACATGATCTAAATCTCTAGTTTTCCTTTCTCTTAATTTAGCTAGTTTAAATATGTCCTTTTCACCCTCTCGGATTCCTAATTTATTATATAAATCTTCAAATACCTTTGATTTGGCTTCGCTGACTATTTTCTTAGCTCTCTTTTTAGCGATTTTATAAGCTTCTAGGGTTTGAGCATTTTTGTTAGCTTGCCAAACTTTAAAGCATTCCTTTTTTACTTTAATGGTATTTTGAATTTCCTCACTCCACCACCAAGTCTCTTTTTCTAAGTTCTTTTTACCTTTAGATTCGCCTAAGAGTTGTTTTGCAACCCTCGTTATACAATTTGTAACATTATTCCACATTACATTAGTTTCTTGTTCTAAATTCCAAATATTTTCCTTTAATAGATGATTTTTAAATGTTTCTAAACTTTTACCTTTTAAATTCCACCATTTAATCTTGGAATAATTATTTATAATGATCTTTCTTTTGAATTTAGGGATAGTGACATCCATTACTAACAATCTATGTTGAGGGGCTAGACTCTCACCAGGAATAACTTTGCAATCTTTACATAAAACTCTATCGACCTTCCTAATGAGAAAATAGTCAATTTGACTTATATGTGTTCCACTCTTGTATGTTATTAAGTGTTCGTCCCGCTTCTTAAAGAAGGTATTAATAATTGCTAGATCATAGGCCATAGCAAAATCAAGAATAGTGTTACCCATATCATTCCTATTACCAAAACCAAGCCCTCCATGAATCCTCTCATAGCCTCTATTATCTATACCCACATGACCATTAAGATCCCCTCCAATAAAGATTTTCTCTTCACTAGGGATATTTTGGATCAAACTATCAATAGCCTCCCAAAATTGCTTTTTAATGCTCTCTTCTAATCCTACTTGAGGTGCATATGCACTAATTATATTCAAAATATCATCACCTAAGATAAGTTTAATTACCATTAGTCTATCCCCCAATCTATTTACTTCCACAACTCTGTCTTTTAAGTTTTTATCTATTATTATAGCAACACCATTTCTAGAGTTATTATTACCCGTATACCAAATTTTATACCCATCAATGTCTTTAGCTTTATGTCCTTTCCACCTAGTTTCTTGTAGGCAAGCTATGTTAACCCTCCTGTCCTTCATTAATTTAACTAATTCTAAACCCTTACCCGTTAAAGTTCCTATATTCCAAGTAGCTAGACGGATCCTATGTTTTTGGACTTGCTTCTTTACCCGTGTGCGTCCAACCCCACACGAGAACCCTTGCCTATTTGACACCGCAATCGGGCGCCATTGCGGCGCGTCGCTTACGGGGGACGCCCTAACTAGCCCTTGCTCACTTGTCATTCCATCCGGGTTCCGATGTAACGCGTCGCTTACGGGGAACGCCCTAGCTGGCCCTTGCTCACTTGTCATTCCATCCGGGTTCCGATGTAACGCGTCGCTTACGGGGAACGCCCTAGCATTAGCACATAATGTATTTGGATCAGAATTCATGTTGGAGATGTGACAAAATTTTACTGCTGGCTGTCGACCTAACACAAACCCTCCTCTTTTCTCACCCGGGCTTGGGACCGGCCATGGCAGAGTTGTTAAATTTTATTTTTATAACAAAATATTTTATTTCTGAAGTGTTTTATCCTTATAACAAATATTTCGTTCATGTAACAAATGTTTCATTTCTACAAAATATTTCATTCGTTCATTTATGTAGTCAAATAAAATGTTTCATTCTTATAACAAAACGTTTTATTCATGTAACAAAATATTTCAATCTTACAAAATATTTCACTCCCGTGTTTTCCAGCCAAGTAAAAAAGCGGGCCAACTGGGTCTGACATGGGACCGTACGGGACAGACGCGGGACATCCTTTTTTTGACAGAAAATAATCATTTCAACTTTTTAGAGGGCCAATGAGAGGGAATGTTACAATTTGAGTTGACTTTGTGCACCGGATTCGGTGCACAAAGCATTACTCTTAAATAAACTCTATCTTTTCCATGTCTAAATCTTATATTGTCATCATGGAAATCCCACTGTAAAAATTCTCTATATCCATTACAATATCTGACATCTAATCTATTTGGTATGTCCATCCAGCTCTTATCAGTCTAGCCATTAAAACATGTTCCAACAATTAAGTCCATACACAAAATACACGTCAAAATATTAAAACACACTCTTCACCTAGAGAAAATGGAAGAATGTAAAATATATGTTTATTTTCATTTCCAATGTCATTTTTCATAACAAAAATACTATGTAAATAAAAAGAATATGAAATTAATTATGATCAATAATATGGAGCTAACTGTGTGTGTGTGAATGAGAGCGCGAGATATATTTATTATAAACTAGACATTCTCTGTAGGGAAGAGGAATCGAAGGAAAGCATAAAGATTTTCATGGTATCTAAACTTGGAAGGGGAACAAAGGAGAAGTTTCTGAGACCAGGTGAAACGGGAAAGCAGACAAGAGGTCAGAAGCATACCATTTAACCTTTTTTTTTAGAAATTTCTCTTCTTCCCTGTTCCCGAATGACAAAAAATTACAAAAATTATTGGAGCCCATCCTATAACAATGATAAAAAACTATAGAAATTTCTCTTCTTCTATGTTTCTTGGTGTCCACTGCAGTTGGACAGTGAAGGATCAACGGCGAAGTGGTGGAGGAGCAGTGGCTCCAGTGACAGGAGGAGAGGTGGCTTCGACGACGAAGCACGCACCCCCCTCGTTGCTATGCCCCTCCCGCTAGAGTCGCGTTTGCCCCACCCCCCTCCCGCCGAAGTCGCATCCCCCCCACCCCCCACCCGTTCGATCTCCCCTCCCACCGTTCGTCACCATTCGTTCATATATCAGAGGGAAAGAGGGAGGGGGTCTTATAGTCAGGGTTGGACGGCGAAGGATCGACGGTGAAGCGGCGGAGGAGCGGTGGCTCTGGAGTCGCGTCTGCTCTGCCCCCTCTCGTCGAAGTTGCGTCCCCCCACCCCCTCGCACCGTTCGTCACCATTCGTTCATATATCAGAGGGAAAGAGGGAGGGGGTCTTACCTGCAGCGACTGGCGGCATGGATCGATGGTGAAGCAGCGGAGGAGTGGTGGCTCCAGCGGCGAACACCCCCTCCCTGCTATGCTCCACTCACCGGAGTGGATCGACGGTGAAGCGGCGGAGGCGCGGGCAGACGGCGGAGGAGCGGTGAAGCGGCGGAGGCGTGGGCAGATGGCGATGGTCGGCGGGGCGGCGGGGACTACAGGCAGGGGTGGCTAGAGAGACGGCGGGGACTACCGGAGGGAATCGAGGGTTTTGAGTTTTGAGGGTTTTAGGTTTAGTATGTTATATGTATTATATTAAATGAAATTAAAAAATTATAAATATTTATTATCTATTTATCTATACCATATGTATTTTTACCACTACATATGTCCAAGTTAACATGACTTTTATTATTAAATAATTTTCTCATTTATAACTTATTAGGTATATTATAACAATTATATTATAAATATTATTTTTACTAGATGTAATATATTTTGTTATAACTATTACTAATTATATATATTAATTATTGTTATAAGTATTATAAAATTATTTATGACTTATTAATATTATTTAAGACTTATTAATCAGGGGATATATTATATTTGTTATAATATTATAACTAATACAAATTATATATACTAATTATTTATATTGGTATAAGTATTATTAACCTTTTTAGTTATATAATATTATTTATGACTTATTAATCATTGGATGTATTATATTTATGATATTAAATAAAATATATAAATTATAAATATCTTATTATCTATTTACCTATACTATGTGTATTTTTTACCACTATATTTGTACAAGTTAACATACCTTTTATTATTAGATAATGTTCTAATTTATGACTTATTACGTATATTATAACAACTATATATATTATAAATATTATTTTTACTAGATGTAATATATTTTGGTATAACTAATATTAATTATGTATATTCATTATTTATCTACTTATATAATTAAATTATTTACTATAGCCATAATTTTTTATTATATGTTATGTATTGTAACATATAATTAATTATGTACATTATACCTATTTATATTAAGTATTATTAATTATTTATCTTGGAACACTTTTTATTATCCATTATAAAATTAGAGTGAGAGTTATTTCTTATCCTTGAGAGTATATGCAAGACTTCTACCTCCATTAATTATGGACAGGTGCGTCTTCAGTTATTTGTATGTCACGATCCTCGTGTGAGATCTTTTAGATTGTCTCGAGGAAACATCTTCTCATTTGTCTTCCTCCATGAACGTCCTACTTACTTTTTTCTTGCCATTTCACCTCTACCCTTGCAAATTACTGTTTAAGTCTCACATTATAACAATAATTACATTAAGTGTTATAAAAATAAATTATTAATATAAGTTTATTATTTAATCAATATAATGATATATGCTCCAGCAAAATTAAAATTTTAGAGAACATAAAGTAGAGCGAGATATATAGAACATCCCTCTACATAATGATGACTTGCATTCAAAGAAAGTAGCATTCAGAATAAATAAAATATTACCTAACGAAGCCATGCCTAGATTAAACGCAAAATATTTATTATATATCGTTATCACATCACATAGAATATGTCTCCATAATTTTTTTTTCTATATTTCATATCTTTTGACACTTTAAACACTAGCGACGGCAATAGCCGTCACCATTAAGTACCGCAGTCGTTGCTGTTGCGTTATAGCGACAGGTGTAGCCATCGCTATTGTGTAAATGTGACGGCTATCACCGTCGCTAAAGATCAATATGTATCTGCGACGACACACAACCGTTGGTATTAAGTAGAAGAGTATTAGTGATGGTGAACAAGCCGTTGTTATTAATCGCAACTATTAATAGCGACGGTTTGACAACATAAGAGGCGTCGCTAATGATAAATTAGTAGTGACGACTATATTTCAGGTGTCGCTAATATATTTTTATTCACTATGAGCGACGGGTGTAGGTCAACCGTCGCTAACGCTAACTTTTTTTATTTTATTAAAAAAGTTATAATTTGTTCGACAACATACTTGAGGCTGTCACAACTAATACCTTATTAGCGCCGATTACGAATTATTAGAGACTACGTTATTTATTATTATCACCTTTAATAAATATTAGGGACGGCTATTATAAACAGCCACCGTGAATAATCACTAATTGCAACGGCGAGTTGTGCAATGTCGCGAATAAGTCTTATTATCGACAATTTTAAATCAACTGTCACTAACACTATTTTTTATTTTTTTTATAAAAATGATATATATATATTTGCGATGATTTTTTTTATTGTCACATTTAAAACATAGTAAGGACGACTATTATAAGAAACTGTCGCTAATAAGTAATAATCGGGATGACTAGTTGTAAGTCTTCGCAAATAAGTCCTTATTAGCAACGACAGATGACAACTATTTATATCTATCGCCTTTAAAGATCATTAGCGACGATGTTTTTGAAGCCGTTGCTAATAAGTTTTAATAGGGATGGTATGTAGAAGTCGTCGTCAATAAATTGTCGCCAGTGCTCGATTTTCTTGTACTAGATATAAATATGATATATTATCTTTTTTAAAACCTTATTTGGTCCATTGGATAAAGATCTAATGACATAGAAAGAAGTAACAACATGAACCATTCGTAAAAGATGTTACACGTAGGGGGATTTAATACAATATGATGCCCTTTTGTTCAATTTGACACATTATTGTACACAAGGAGCATGACTAGACATCATCTCCTGTACACAGCATGCTGCAGCAACTGCTGTGGTGAGAACAGGCAGAGGCGCAAAGCAATTTGACCTATGCCAAACGCCCCTACTTTGAAGTAAGGTTTGCTTGATCATACCAGATCGTGGCATACCACAAGTTCTAGACTGTTCCAATGAAAAATCAGCATGACATCACATCGTCGATCCGGTACCAAGTCATCGACGGTAACGACGGCGGCGGCGGCGGTCAAGGGGGAGGCCGGCGCGCGCGAGAGAGAGAGAGAGAGAGAGAGAGACGTAGGAGCGGCTAGGTGAGGCATTTCGACGGGGTCCAAGGGGCACGATGAGGTGGATGACGACATCGCTATCATCGGGGTTCACCATTGTGCAGGGGTTCTTTCGGTGGTTCTGTTGGGACACCGACGACTACGTGGGGCTTGTCGAGGTGCGACTGATCTCGGCGGTGTGGCAATGGCGAGCGGAGTGAGCGGCAGGCGTGAGAGGGAGGTGGCGTAGACGGAGGCAGCGCCGCAACATTCGGTTAGGGTTAAGTCGAGGAGATAGATGGGCCGATGCGGGTATGAAGAAGAGATCGATATTTATAACATAATCCCTATAAAAGTTAGCTCTTTGTTGTTTTGAGCTCCAAAAAATACCGTGTCAGATCATACCGTGACGGAATCGACACGTATAGTTCCATATTACAATCAGGCAAATCTTGCTTTGAATGGAGAGTTTTTGAGCTCTTTTTTTACCAATTAATTCTTATAATTTATATCATAATTTCATATTTACTTTCATAATCTTAAATATTATCGAATAACTTCCCTTCACTTTTGTTGTTTACAAAATCAATCCTGGTTATTAGTGTTTTATTAGTGCAATTACGAAACTCTAACGCAACCATGCTTAATAGAAACTAGAGTTTAGAAGTTGCCTTCGTTCCATTTTTAGTGTTTTTAATCTTTAATGAGTAGGGTTGCAACTTGCAAGCCTAGCTGAGTACCATACTATTAAATTTTGCTTTGTTTATTATGGAGTTTTTATCGAGCTCGAGTAATTTAAATAGTAAACAGGTCGAGTATACCTTGTTGAAACTAAACTCATCTGACAATTGAGCCTAGTTTGAGCTCTTCAGATACTAAATAATCTTATATTATTAATTATTTATCAGTTTATTTTAATTACTAAATATATAAATTAAATAAAGATTTTGTCTCAGCTCAATAGATTAATAAATTTATTACATAGGATATAAAATAATCTAATTATAAACGAATTATTAAACATCATAAGATTATATTACTAAAGAAATATAGTCTGAACCCTAATCTAGCTGGTGGGGCATCTCCCCCTCTGATCTGCATAATGTTTGTAGTGTCAACACTCTATGCCGCACTTTGATCGAGAGTTATTATCCACTTATCTCGAGGATAAGTCTTAATTTATCTCAGAGGATAGATAAATGGAGAGATATTTCTCTTGAGTTAATTTATCTAAGAGTTTAACTTCATTTATTTTGATAGATAACGGGTTAAATTGAGGGATAAATTATTTTACAAATTTTATTAGATTAATTTATCCGAAAATATATGAAAATTATCTCTCGTTATAATTAGATTAATTTTATTATTCTATCAAATTAAAAAATAAAAAAATGTGACTTATTCTAGAGATAAATACGTGATATCCATCTATCAATCCAAAGAGGCTTTAAAATACTTTGATGCATACAGGTTGAGGGATAACTCTCGTTTACCCCGGATTACTTGACTCGCCTCGCTGGGTGGAACAGATTATTCTTCGTGATCAAATGACATTTTTCCCTCCGTTGTCCCGATCGCCCCGTCCTATGCTCTGGTCGCTCGAGGTTCGCTCATGGCCTCCCCCTTCCTTCCTCTTCCTTCTCCTCCCCTCTGCACAGGAAAGCCCTCCCCCATCGGACCTCGCCGCGCCATCTTCGGCCCTTCTTCGCCTCCTCGTTTTACTCTGCGTCCACGCCAAGCTCCGTTCATGAGGGTGGCATCGATGGCGTCGTCAACTCCATCTCCCGCAGATCAGCAATGGCGAAGAGGGCCTGTAGCAGGTGGGAGCTCTTGGACTGCTTGCGGGCAATCCAGGATGCGGAGGCAGAGGACGACGAGGGCGGCGGGTTCCCAATGCAGGGAAGGGAGGAGATGCGCCCAAGTCCGTGTGGTAGTTGCCTCGCCGTCCTCCTGAAGGTGCTCAATTTCCTGCAGGCCTTCGTCGGGGTCGCGATCGTGGTTTACTCGGTATGGATGCTGAACCAGTGGAGCAGACACGATTCGGGGCTCCGCGGTGTGGCAGGTGTCGATTTTGGCGCGCTTCCTAACCCCTGGTATGGCTTTGGTTTTCCGTGGTGTTGTGGAATTGGGTTTTGCTGCTTTTGGCAAGGTCGTTCAATTTTCGTTTGAAATTTGTCGTAATGTGTCACGTTTCCTTTGATAGATGCGGTCGACTCCTTCTGGCATCAGCTGGAGAAGTTCCTCTAGCTCAGGCTCCAGAATTGGATCTGCAGTAGAAGAATTGCTAAACAGATTCTACAGGGAACCGGGGGTTAGCCAAAACAGAGTATCGGAAGGTAGGTAAGCTAATAGGGGAAGAACGTAAGATATGTTTCATTCCAGAATAATCCTCATCTCCTTTCTACACTCATATTTATAGGTGAACCTCTTCACCGTAGAGCTGGGCCCCTCTTCAAACAATTCCTTCTTCCGAGCCCGCCAAAATTCTTCCCTTCAGTTCACTAAAAACGAAAAAACAGACACAACAACCCGAAACCCAAGTTTGTTCGATATAAAGAAAGTCGACCGACCGGCCTTTGAACTGGTTCTCCATTACAAATTCTCCCCTTCTGCGAGAGCGACCTTGTCCTCAAGGTCGAAATCAGGAAAATGTTCGCGGAATTCATAGTAGTCTTCCCAGGTGGCATCCGATGGTGAACTTCCATCCCACTGTATTAAAATTTGAACAGCTGGTTTGTTGTTTCTGTTGATTAAACGTCAGCCCAGAAGAGCAGTAGGACGTCGGTCAACAGGGTGGAAGACCGTCGGCAGTGGGAGAGTAGGAATTGGATGGTTGCCATGCCGCTTCTTGAGCTGGGAAATGTGGAGCACAGGATGTATCTTGGAGGAAGCTGGCAGTGCAAGCTTGTAGGCAACAGGACCAATGCGCTGTAGTATTTGATATGGGCCAAAATATTTGGCACTGAGTTTCTGATTATATCGGTGAACCACTGAATGTTGGCGGTATGGCTGTAGTTTAAGATAGACCCAATCCCCCACATCAAATACTTTCTCTGTACGATGTTTGTCTGCGAATTTCTTCATCCGCTGTTGAGCTGTGAGAAGGTGATGTTTTAGCTCCTTGAGTATCAGATCTCTGCTGATGAGGGAATCCTCCACTTCTTGAACTCGAGAAGTACCTGGTACATAAGAAAGAAATGAGGGTGGGGCTATTCCATAAACGGCTTCAAAAGGGGCAACGCGAGTGGATGAATGGAGTGAAGTGTTGTACGAATATTCCGCCCAAGCTAACCATTTCATCCATTGATGCTACTGTTGAAAACAATAACAGCGTAGATAGTTTTCCAGACATTTGTTTAACACTTCTGCTTGGCCATCCGTTTGAGGATGATAGGCAGAACTCATTTGTAGTTGCACCCCTTGTAACTTGAAAAGTTCTTGCTAGAAAGTGCTTGTAAAGATGGCATCCCAGTCAGAGACTATAACCTGTGGAAGTCCATGCAATTTTACAACATTGGCCATAAATTCTTGAGCCACCAAAGCTGCAGTGTAGGGGTGTTTCAAGGGAATGAAATGGGCGTATTTGGACAATCGATCAATCACAACTAAAATAGAAGATTTATGCTGTGAAACTGGGAGACCCTCAATAAAGTCCATGTTGACGTGTCCAAATACGTTCCGGGATGGGTAATGGTTGCAATAACCCAACCGGATGTTGATGAAGTGTTTTAGTACGCTGGCAAATGTCACAATTTTTGATATACTCCCGTACAACAGCTTGAAGTCCCGGCCAATAAAAACTTCTCTTGATGCGGTGTAATGCTTTTATGGTAGCCAGAATGG
Source organism: Amorphophallus konjac (assembly GCA_022559845.1). Lineage (NCBI taxonomy): Eukaryota > Viridiplantae > Streptophyta > Magnoliopsida > Alismatales > Araceae > Amorphophallus > Amorphophallus konjac. The sequence continues at coordinate 23,855,326 of CM040121.1, forward strand.
CCCCCTTGAGGAGAATCATGATGAGCTTGCAGAATTGTAGGCAAGAGGGAAAATGATTTGTGTAAATAGATCCTGTTCTTATAATAAAGAATCCCTGCCTTGCAGGTAAACTTAGCCGCATCTAATTCACCTGCATGCCATCGAGACAGGAGTGTTTGAAAAATTGGATCTGTAGTGTAAGCAGACTGAATATCAGCAAACCAAGAAGGAATAAGCACTGAAATAGAATGACAAGAAGCTTCTGGCACATGTTCAAATTCTCTGGACAAGGCGTCAGCTGCTCTATTGTGATGCCCGGCCTTGTACTCCAAGGAAAAATCATAGCCCAATAGTTTAACAAGCCACCTTTGTTGAGCAGGTGTATGTACCTGCTGGTTTAATAAGAATTTGAGGCTTTGATGATCTGTGCGAATGGTGAATTTCCTGCCTAACAGGTATGGTCTCCATTTCTGGATGGCAAATATAATTGCTTCCATTTCTTTCTCATATGCAGAGAGGCCTAATTGATGTGTAGAGAAGGCTTTGCTCAGATAAGCTATAGGGCGACCCCCTTGCATCAATACAGCTCCTATGCCAATGCCACTAGCATCACATTTGTAAGATTTTAGGGGAAAAAAAGGGAAAAAATATCTATATTTTCTTCATCGAAGACATTACAATGTCATATACACTTGGGAACTCACAATTATAACCCAGACACAAACTGAGAACAAAATAGCAAAAATACCCTAAACTAATTATTTTAACACTCCCCCTCAAGCTGGAGCATATATATCAAACATGCCCAGCTTGTTACACAGAACGTTGAATCGGCCAACTCCAAGCGACTTTGTGAAGAGATCAGCAAGTTGGTCCTCAGTAGGAGTGAAAGGAGTACTAATCTTCTGAGACATGACGGCATCCCGAACAAAATGGCAGTCAACCTCAATATGCTTTGTGCGCTCATGAAATATTAGATTCTTTGCAATATAGATAGCAGCCTGGTTGTCACATCTCATCACCATAGGTTCAGAATAAGTGACTCCAAAATCTGCCATCAAAGATTTCAGCCACATCATTTCACAAGTTGTCTGAGCCATTGCTCTATACCCTACTTCAGCACTTGATCTAGCAACCACACTTTGTTTCTTGCTTCTCCAAGTGACAAGATTACCTCCAATATAGGTACAAAACCCAGAGGTTGATCGCCGATCCAACCGAGATCCCGCATAATCTGCATCAGAAAAAACCTCAATAGATAAATAATCATTTTTCTTATATAGGAGACCACATCCAGGAGCTCCTTTGACATAACGCAGGATCTTTAGAGCCGCTTCCCAATGACATAACTTTGAATTCTGCATAAACTGACTAACAACCGATGCAGCAAAGGCAATATCTGGGTGAGTCACTGTCAGATATATCAGCTTCCCACAAAACCGCCTATATTGAGTAACATCATTGAACACTGGACTATCCTCCACTTCAAGATCAGACTGAGGAACAGTGGGTGTATCAGCAGGTTTACACCCCAACATTCCCATCTCCTGTAACCAGTCTAGAGCATATTTTCTTTGAGATAAGGAAACAACATCATTACCATAAGCAATTTCAATCCCAAGAAAATAGCGCGGTCTCCCTAGGTTCTTAGTAACAAAATGACACTGAAGGTATTTCTGAACTTCCTTAACACCATTTTTATCACTTCCCGTGAGCAACATATCATCAACATAGACAATAAGAATCACCACACCATCAGTAGTATGGCGAACAAACACAGAATGATCGGCTTGACTCCTCTTTAATCCAACCCCAGAAGCAATCTGACTCAATTTCTCAAACCACGCTCGAGGACTTTATTTTAAGCCATAAATTGCCTTTTGTAGTTTACACACCATCTCCCCCTGAGTAACATACCCAGGAGGTTGCTCTATATATACTTCTTCTTTAAGATCACCATACAAGAAGGCATTCTTGACATCCATCTGCAACATATTCCATCCTTGATTGATGGCAAGAGAAAACAACACCTGAACAGAGTTTAAGTCGAGCAACAGGAGAAAAAGTCTCGAAATAATCAACTCCATAAGTCTGGGTAAAACCCTTGGCCACAAGTCTAGCCTTATATTTGTCAATGGAACCTTCTGGAGTGTACTTTATAGTGAACACCCACCGACAAGCAATAGGGGTAACACTGGCTGGCCGGGGTACAAGGACCCAAGTACCACGAGACAGTAAGGCAGACATTTCCTCATCCATAGCAGCCTTCCATTCAGGTTTGGATAGTGCTTCAGAGACAGACTTTGGAGGGTGAGCATCAGAAATAGATAAGGCATACTGGCGAAAAGATGGAGACAAGGCATGATACGAAATGAAGTCATCAAGAGGATGCTTCGTACTAGATCGTTTTCCCTTGCGAAGGGCAATAGGAAGATCTAGATCAGAAGCGAGAAGTGAAGTCTCACCAGTGGGAGGGGGAGCCTCCAGTGAAGAAGTTGACTGTGGCAAGACGACAGGCGGCGCACTATGGGTCCGTCGTTGATAGACCTGTCCAAATCTATTATCCGCATCCTGAGCCTCAACACAACAATCAGTATCTGCAGCTGACACATCCAGAGAAACAAGATCAAGAGGAATAGATGAAGGAGAAGTCTGTGCAGGAGAAGGCTGTGGAGAAGAAGGAGAATCATAAAAGGGCACAGACTCAAAAAAGGTCACATCAGCCACCACAAATGACCTCTTGGACCGAGGGTCAAAACATCGATACCCTTTTTGGGTCCGAGAATATCCTAGGAAGATACAAAAAATAGATCTGGGAGTCAACTTATCATGTCCTGGTCCAAGAGTGTGAACAAAGCACTTACACCCAAAGACCCGAGGAACTAGAGGAAACGGATCTTCATTTGGATATAAGCATGAAAAAGGACTTTTGTCATCTAGCACTTTGCTCGGAACCCGATTAATAAGATAGCACGAGGTAAGAATGGCATCACCCCAATAGTACTTTGGAATATGCATGTGAAACATAAGAGTACGAGCAACATCAAGTAAATGCCGATTCTTCCTCTCAGCAACCCCATTTTGTTGAGAGGTGTAGGAGCAAGATGTTTGATGAAGAATTCCATGCATTGAACAGAAGGAAGCAAAGGATGACTGGACATATTCCTTGACATTGTCTGTACGCAAAATTTTGATGGACGTGGAGAACTGATTTTATATTTCTGAATAAAAAGATTTGAATACATCAAATACCTCTGAACGAGCTCTCAAAAAAAATAACCAGGTCATCCGAGAAAAGTCATCAACAAAAATGACAACGTATCGAAATCCGAGTCTGGAGGTGATAGGAGACGGTCCCCAGATGTCGGAATGTACAAGATGAAATGGAGCAATGCTCCTTTCACTATTACTAGAAGGAAAGGAGACCCTATGATGTTTCCCAAGCTCATAGGCTTCACACAAAAGTCTATTTGTTGAAGAAGAAACGAGAATAATCTCACGTAGCCTGGAAAGCGATGGATGTCCAAGCCAACAGTGCCATTGAAAGGAAGTATCAGATGCTGAGGAAGCCTTATGTCTTTGGAGAGGTCCATCAACGAGGTAGTACAATCCTCCAGATTCATGACCGCCACCAATCAGCTTCTTCGTCTGGAGATTCTGAAATACACAATAAGAAGGATAGAATGTTACTGAACAGTTTAAGGAATGGGTCAAAGAACTAATAGATAACAAGCCAATGGGAAAGTTTGGAACATAAAGGACATCTTTCAGGGTTAGAGATGAGGTATGAACAGTCCCTTTCCCAGCGACAGAACTATACGACCCATCCACTACAGTAATAGAAGGGTTAGTATTAGATAAATGAAGAGAGGAGAAAAGGGAATGACTACATGTCATTTGACAAGAAGCACCAGAATCCACAATCCAGGAGGAATTGTGGTGAACTGCAGAGGCACTACCTGATGTGGTGGCATGAAAGGACGAAGAATGTGTTGAAGAGCCTTTTAAGAGCCGTTGGAATGCCTCGTACTCCTCGGGAGACAGTGTAACCCCTTTCTCAGATGGCGGTCCTATAGGTGGCTGCTGCACAAGCTGTGGCATAGACTCCGGAGTGAGAGATGAGGAATCACTAGAGGCACCTAGATTAGCAACAGGTCACAGACGCGATCCCCCTTTGCCATATTTCTTCCAGCAAAAATCAGGCTGATGTCTAGTTTTGTTGCAATGAATATATGGAGAGCCACGACCACGGCCACGTCCACGGCCACGCCCCCCTGCAAGGATGGCAGTGTCGGTTTCGGACTCGGTTTCGGCCGGGTCCGAAACCGATACGACTCGGTTTCGGTATCGGTTTCGGTTTCGGCCGAAACCGGATGAAACCAGTTAAAAAATTAAAAAAAGTAATAATCCTGACCAGTTTCGGACCGAAACTGACCAGTTTCGGTCGAAATTCTTAATGGTTTCGTCCGAAACTATTTAAATAATATTTTTTAATTGTTTCGGACCTGCTACAGTGTTTTGGTCCGGTTTCGGATCGGTACCGGCCGAAACCGATACGTTTCGGCCGAAACATGTCGGTTTCGGCCGAAACTGCCAACAATGGCAAGAGCTGAAGCACTACCAGACTCTCCAATCTCACTAGATATTGTCTCAGTCAGATTCAATTTGGTACTTGTTCTAAGAACACGAGAGTAAGCACCAGCCAATCTAGGAACCTGAGTGTCTGCAAGCAAATTGTCTCTAACATGTCCGAGATTATCATCAATTCCAGACAAAAACTTAACAACAATAAACTCTTCCTTTTGTTTCTCCAGCTGAGCGGCATCTACAGCACTAGGTTGATACAGTTTTAATTCACTCATAGACCTTGAATTTCAGCAAAATACTGAGAAATAGGTCTTCCTTCTTGCTTTAGATTGCACAATCTTGAATAAATATTATAAATATGAGAAATATTTTGCTCTGCGGCATAGTTGTCAAGGCGACAAGGCGAGCTTGGGGTCCTCGAGTGCCTAAGCGCTTAGGCGCCTGCCTAAGCGGCGCTTAGGCGTCAAGTTTATAAAAATATCATCATTAATATATACGTAATTTTTTATATATAAACTAATGATGATTATTACAAATATGGGAAACAACACTAGTATGAACATAGAAATAAAAATTAATAGAAATGACATTGCAATAAAATATCAAAATATATTTTGAGATAAAATTAACAATAAAAATTGGACTTTCAGAATAAATAAAATACTAACCTAATGTTTGCCAATTTCTTCCAAAAATATGCAAATCATACTCGAAATAACATACATATAATATAAAGCAGATACGAAAAGAAAAAGACATCTCCCATTATCACATACAATCAATAATAAAGTAAACAAGCACGTAACTAGGGAAGTACCATAGATGACCACTGTAAAAAAATAAGACATACAAAATTCAAATTAAAATTTAAAATACTTTATTAACAAATTAACCCCATCAAGAAATTGAAAAGGGGAGAAGGCAGGATAGAGAGAGGGACTGAGAGAGATAGTTGTGAACTATGTGTGTGTGAGAGAGAGAAAGAGAGGAGGAAGGGTGAGGGAAAGAGAGAGAAGGGGGCAAGGGGAGAGAAGAGATAGACAGACAGAGAGAGGGGGTAGGAGAGAGAGAGAGAGGGTGGGTCTCACTGTGAGTGTGAGAGAGAAATAAAGAGAGAGTGTTAGAGTGTGGAGCCCGAACTCACCATCGTGCGCCCTCGCACGCGGATCGACCTGCCCGGTCAGGTCGCGGGGATTAAGGGGACAGAACCCCCCCTCCGCCCCCGGAACAAAATTTCTATTTATAATAGGGGAGAAGAGGGAGACGAAACTAGCAGGGGGCCGCCTAGGCACTGCTTTGGGCGCCTAGGCCGCCCAAGCGGCGCCTAGGCGACGCCTTTTTCCCCCTCAACAAGGCGTGGGGGCGCCTTGTACTCAAAAAAACGCCTGCGCCTTGACAACTATGCTCTGCGGAATAAATCTTTTTCAGAGTATCCCACATCTCTTTAGCGGTGTCTAAAAAGACAATACTATTGAAAATACTATGTTCACAACTATTATTTAGAACTGAAATTACCATGCCATCATCAACTTCTCAGACTTCATATGCATTCTTATCAGTTTTCTCTAGAAGGTCTTGCTCAATATGTCGAAGTTTTCTCAAGGAAAGCAGCAAGAGGGAAAAGACCGTGCCCATTAAGAATAATTAGTGCCATTTAGTTTTGTAGCAGTCGTCATCATATGATAGAGTTTTTCGTTAGAAGTCGAGATAGAAGTGGGCCTCGACGATTCTGCCATGACAACAACAAATCAAACAACCAAAACCTCTGCTGCGCAAAAAAAGGGATTCAAACAATCTTCTTACAACAACAAATGGGTCAGCACATAGGGAGAAGATCAGAAGCCCTCATGCGCTGACCATCTCAAAAGGAACGAGCCGGTGCGGAGAAAACTCTGTTAGAAGATAAGAGTACCCTTCCTTACCACCAAAGATGATGTTGGCGTCGAACGAGACGATTTACGCCGTGATCGAAAATTTCAAGACTTTATAGACTTCAAACCCTTTGCACTCGTGTCAACCACCCGTGCGGTCGCAAGGTGACAGGTGCCCGCGCTCACGTCCGACGCGCCGAGCACACGATGACAGAGGGGCGCACCGCTACTCCGCGGAGAGAGGACGCCGCGGTGGTGGTTCAAAAGGCAGACAGGGTGAAGGGGGGGACGGAGAGAGGACGGTCCGTGAGCGGCCGGGCGAGGCCCGCGAGCGGCGCGGGTGCAGCGCAGCCGCAGCGGCAATACAACTGAGGAGGCAGCCGGAGCGGCGATCGGCGGTGGGTGAGGGCGTCGCGATCTGCGGCGCAGCGGCTCGTCGGCATAGGAGCGCAGAGGGGCGCGGCGGGGGAAGCGCGGTGGCGACGGATCGACCGCTCTGATACCATGTAAGATTTTAGGGGAAAAAAGGGAAAAAATATCTATATTTTTTTCATCGAAGACATTACAATGTCATATACACCTGGGAACTCACAATTATAACCCAGACACAAACTGAGAACAAAATAGCAAAAATACCCTAAACTTAATTATTTTAACAACATTCGACCACAAATTCAGCAGAAAAATCAGGTAATGCCAAGACTGGAGCGGTGCACATAGCCTGCTTAAGCTGTGTGAAAGCATGTGCAGTTGCAGCCGACCAACTAAAACTGTCCTTTTCTAAGAGTTGAGTAAGAGGAGCTGCAATTGTGCCATAGTGTTTGATAAATTTTCTGTAATAGCCTGTCAGCCCTAAGAATCCTCTCAATGATCTGATGGAAGTAGGTTGTGGCCAATCAATGATGGCTTTGATCTTGGAGTCATTCATAGAAACACCATGTTCCGATATAGTATGACCCAAGTAATCAATAAAAGTTACACCAAAGGAACATTTAGAAAGTTTAACATGGAGTTGATTATGCAGTAATATCTGTAAGACTTGCTGCAGGTGAAGCAAATGGGATTCCCAAGTGGAGCTGTACACCAAGATATCATTAAAAAAAAATAATACAAATTTCCTCATGCAAGTCTTGAATATATCATTCATTAAATTTTGGAAAGTTGAGGGGGCATTGGACAGTCCAAATGTCTTCACTAGAATTCATAGTGACCCTCATGCGTCCTAAAGGCTGTCTTATGCACATCCTTAGGATGCATTCGGATTTGATGATACCCCGAATGCAAATCCAACTTGGAAAAAAATTTGGCCCCATGTAATTCATCCAATAAGTCATCCACCAATGGAATAGGATACTTGTCCTTTACAGTGTGCTGGTTTAAGGACCTATAGTCGATACACATGCGCCAAGTTCCATCATGTTTTTGAACCAAAAGAACTGGAGCAGAAAAGGGACTATTGCTATCTGGATATGTGTACATGAGAATAAGTCTCTGACTTGTTGTTCAATAATATTTTTTTGGAAAGGAGAATGTCTATAAGCAGGTTTGGAGATTGTAATGGACTCATCATCCAAAGGAATGGTATGGTCACATGGTCGAGAGGGTGGTAGCCCCACAGGTTCTGAAAAAACTGTAATATACTGCTGAAGTATTGAAGCCAAATCAGCTGGATAAGCAGAGAAAGAAGGCAATGCTGTGGGTGCAATTGATGTCTCCATTGATAATATTTGCAGAGTATATATAGAGTGAGCCTTTGACAGTTCATGTGAAAATTGAGTAGCTGAAACCAGCTTAATATCCGAATCAGAAAGTCCTTGCAGCACAAAAGTGTTGTTGTGTAATGTGAATTGCATTGTCATTTGTGACATATTGAAGGTGATATCACCCAGTGGTTTCATCCAAGTAGTGCCCAGAACTACATCAATACCTCCTAAAGGTAACACCAAGAAATCCAAGGTAAATGAAATACCAGGAAGTTTTAAAGTAACAGCAGGACAGAGGCCTTGAGAAGCCAACTCAATACCAGCAGCAATTTTAACTCTTTGAGTTGAAAAATCTGTTATGGTGAGCCCCAACTTCTTTGCAACTCGAGGGTCCATGAAGTTATGAGTGCTCCCATTGTCTATTAAAACTATGACTGACAGATGGCCCATAGTACCAATAAGTTTAAGGGTGCCAGGTGAAGCCAGTTGAGAAATAGCTTGAGAAGACAATGAAGACTCCATTTCCACTGCAGGTTCCAGAGCAGGTTCATCACAGTCATAAGAAGGGGCATCAGGGTCTGTGTCATCAGGGAGCAAATGTAGTAAAATAACTTGTTAGATTGACAAGAGTGACCAGGCACCCATTTGTCATCACAATTGTAACATAAACCCTTAGTTTTGCGGTCTTGTAGCTGTTGAGTTGTTAGTCTGCGGATTGGAGGGGTTGGGGGTTTGGTTTGAGGGGTGGGAACAGGTGGTCTACTTGCGGGTGGTAAAGAAAAATTGAAATGGTTCATAGCCTTTTTCTGGATAGAAGTTTCATTTCCTGAATTCTAGCTAACTCCATGGCATGAATGAGTGATTTAGGAAAAAATGATTGAACTTCACATGCCAATTCATCCTTCAACCCGCTGAGGAAGATTCCTAATAAATGTTCTTTAGAAACTCCAGAGACCTTGTTATTAAGAGCTTCGAACTGTCGTTGATACTCGGCTACAGAACGGTCTTGCTTCAATTTGCTTAATAAGCCATGAGAATCCACCACAGAGATAAATCCAAACCGGGATTCCAATCCTTTCAAGAATTCAGCCCAAGAAACAGTAGGTCTAGTACTAGTAAAGTGCCAATACCATTGTAAAGCTTCACCCTCCAGATAATATGAAGCGATGTTGAGCTTATGTCCCTCTGGTATACGATTGATGGCAAAATACCTTGTAGCCTTAAATTTCCATTCAACTGGATCGGAAGAACCATCAAATTTCGGAAAATCATGCAACCGAGGGCGATAGAAATCAGGGATCTCAGATGAGTCCGCAGTACTCAAATCAGGAAGGGGATCTGAGATTTTTGTAGAGGATTCATGAGTAAGAACCCTTTGGATAAGTCCAGACCTATGTAGTCTGAGACGTGAGGCGACCGAGGGGTCGCCTCATGCCTCAAACGCCTAGGCGATGGCCTAGGCGTTTGAGACGTTTGAGGCGAAATTTTATTAAATATATATATATAATTCAAAAAAGTAAACTATATGTCTAAATATCACAAAAATGGCCATATAAAGTCAATAAATTTCTTAAATTCATTCAATCCTATGATTCAAATTATTATGATTCACTAAATAAAATGACACAACATTAAACTGATAAAGATTTCACAATATAATAATCATTCTTTGAAAATGGCATAGGGAAAACTGGTTTTCCCGAATAGTGAAGATTTAAGAATACCCTACCTGAGAAATTAAATAATGAAGAAATCAATTAATTTAAAAAATGTGGTCAGAGTGAGGCGAGACAGGGCGAGACGAGGCACCCAGGGGGTGCCTCACCTCTGAGGCGCGCCTAGGCGAGCGCCTAGGCGTGCCTTAGACTACATAGGTCCAGACATCTGTTGTTGCATTTTGGACTTGAATTCTAGGAATAGAGACTTCATGGAATCTAAGAGCTCAGATGTGATTACCGAATCTAGATTGGAGCTGCCAGAGGTGGGCTCAAACACCATTTTGTCACGTTTCCTTTGATAGATGCGGTCGACTCCTTCTGGCATCAGCTGGAGAAGTTCCTCTAGCTCAGGCTCCAGAATTGGATCTGCAGTAGAAGAATTGCTAAACAGATTCTACAGGGAACCGGGGGTTAGCCAAAACAGAGTATCGGAAGGTAGGTAAGCTAATAGGGGAAGAATGTAAGATATGTTTCATTCCAGAATAATCCTCATCTCCTTTCTACACTCCTATTTATAGGTGAACCTCTTCACCGTAGAGCTGGGCCCCTCTTCAAACAATTCCTTCTTCGAGCCCGCCAAAATTTCTCCCCTTCAATTCGCTAAAAACAAAAAAACAGACACAACAACCCGAAACCCAAACATTATCGGTCGTTTGTTCGATATGAAGAAAGTTGACCGACTGGCCTTTGAACCGGTTCTCCATTACATAATGCTGGCTGCTCTGTTGTTTGCAGGTTTGTTTACTTGTTTATGGGTGTGGGGGTGTTGGTGTGCCTGATCACTTTCACGGGGCATGTTGCCGCAGAGACGGTCAATAGTTGTTGCTTGTGTTTCGTATCCTCTGCTATGGCTACACCTTGTGTGCTTCTGTGTCTGATTCGGGTGTTTTTCTATTTAATCCATTTAATTGCGTGGTTTCGGAACCTCATCTCTTAGGCGAAGACTGTGAAGATGAGTTTTTTCATATCTGCTCGTCCTTTAGACAACGTTGATCGCTGTCTGATGGGGAACCAAGGTGCATCGTTTGCTTTTTGATGATACAATCCTTCTACGGTTACTTTGCAACCTTCCCAGTTGTTTCCAAGCATCATGCAATGGCGCAATAGAATGATTAAATGGTGGAGTTTATGCATCTTTCATTTTTTTGCCAATTTCAAGTAGGCTTTGTGGTGCATTATTTTCTTATGTCTTCCCGTGAAGTTTTTGAAGCTCTTTCCCCTGCATGATGTTGCAATTAGAATATAATATAAAGGGTAAAAATAGCAAATTGGTATCACAAATGGATCACTGAAACATAAACATAATATCCACCAACCTGACATGTGCTGTAAATAAACTTTTCTGCACCTTGTTCTTAATGTTGTATGTGACATTACTAGCTATATTAATCATGGACACGACTACACAATTATAGCTTAGATCAACCCAAGTGAGTTGGTTTAGCCATTTGTGGCATATTGTTCAAACTACTAATTCTCAGTCAGGTTGCTTTGGGATTGGTAAATCCAGTTGACCTTTGGTTGACTGTTCTTGCCTATATCCTATTTGGCTTCAATCCTTGTAGTGGATTGACGTGGATACTCTGTAGGTTTGTTCAGCTTTGGGTTAAAGTTGGATTGGGTTGGACGATTTGTGGATTGAGTGCTGATATGTGCTTCTTATCTGGAAACTCTTTATGTTGGTTATGTATGAAGTAACAAAACATCATTTACATGATGGTGCCTGTTGTTCTATTATTTTTGGGTGGTGTTAGAATACTAGAAGGATGCTTTGGAATCTAAACAGTTTAAGATTAGTCTAACTAAGTCTGAAACTATCGAGTGTAATTGCAGTAGAGAGAAGACGGAGATGATTTGATTATGATTGATGTCTAAGTTATTCCTAGATATCACTTTCAAAAAAAAAGTTATTCCTAGAGATAGGAAATATTAATATTTAGGTTTGATTAGTGAAGAAAATGGAGAGATCCAAGAAGATGTCACACGTAGGATTAAGACATGTTGGTTGAAGTGGATAATTTCATCTTAGTCTTTTGTGATCGAAAAAACTCTTAAATTTTAGAGGTTTGTTCTTTGAAGCTAGTCATCTATTGCAAGATTTACTATGTTATACGAGACCGAGTGTTGGGAAGTGAAGAAAGGTCACATATAAAACCTGTGTTGTGGAGATAAAGACATTGAGATGGATGTGCGCTAAGATGACAAATGATGAGATTTGGAATGACAAAATACATGGATGCCAATTTTATTTTGTTACTCTTTGCATGCCACCAGAAAAACCCAGCCTATCTTCTTCCATCTTGTTCTCCCTTCTTCCCGGCTTCAACTAGCCTGCTGACCCCTGCCTGATCATCCCATTTTCACCTCTTGCTTGTCTGACTATCACATCTGGCGGCATTATCTGACAAGGTCTGAAATGGATATTCTAGGTGTTATTTGTTTAGTACTAGTTAGATATGAATATCTGGCTTAACAATGGAGTGGAGCCCACTCCATCTTGTGACTAAACATGTAAGTGGAGTACATATGGAGCAGATACGTGGCTGTCCCAGTGTCATGGTAGTAGGGAAACTAGACATGGATGATAAGGTTATTGGATGCAGCAGGTAGTCATGGAGCTTTTCTCTCTTTCTGTGGTTGACTTGCTTTACTATTTGGATGGTCTTTGTTATTGAGGAGGACGAGCAGAGGCACTGTCACCCTCTCTTTCAAGTTTTTTTTTTCCGAATGATTTTTTATGCTGCACAGACCCCTCTCAAGTTTCAACTGAACATCCACACCCCCACCCATATCCACCCATACACACACACAAGATTTGTGTACAGTTGTTAGTTTGATTAATAATTTGTAAATAGTTTTTTTTTGCATGACAGCATAATCACACGTGAAATGAAAGAAAATATATGACTAAAGCTTTGCGTAGTTATATGTGAAATGTAAAAAAAATAATACATCTGAATGTTTAAGTACTTACACATGAAATGTAAGAAAAAGATTAATGAGTCTATATATTTACATAATTTCACGTCATATGTAAAAAAATATTAATGTCTCTAAATATTTACATAATTATATAAATCATTAAATTATCAACAATAAGATTCAAATAATTTGTTAAATTATTTACATTATGTATTTAGATCAAATAAATACATTAGTTAATTTGGACATAAGTTGAGGGGCATTTAAGATAATGTGTGGGTAGGAGGGCCAAAATATATAAAAATATTTTAGAAGTATTAATAATAAGATTTAGATGGGAGGGGCATTTAAGTCAATATGTAGAGTTAACTTACTTTGTATCCTTCAATACAACCAAGCAAGTGGAATAACAAAGTAGTTAACCTCCTTTATACCAGAGGAATAACTCATTATCTATCAAAGAAAATAGGACAAAGTGGAGGGACATACTAATCCAGAATGGATAACCCTCCATTTGTCTATCCCTCTATCAAAGAGGGGCTACAGGGTAAGCCTTACATGGGTGGGATCCTTTCAACATGTTACACCAGGCGTACGGCAGTCAAAATGGGCGCTGGACCATTTAACAGACCTGTTAGAATCCAATAATGCCAATTTCGACCACGCCCATTTTCGTAATGAGAGACTCATTGGTTTATGTTAGATGAAAACTTGATCATGTTTTCATCAATATGGGCCCTAAGTCCATTTGCCAAGTGTGTTGAAATTTTAGGATGATACAATTATTTCTTAGACTCATTCTAATTTTAATGTTAGATAGATAAGAACTAGACCTGAAATCCAACCTACTTACCCATTCTTTATTAGGGCCTATCTAGAGCTGCACTAGTGACGGGCCCATTTGGAGAAGTACACATGGGCGCACACAGGTTTGAATGGTTGGGCAGTGATTTTGGATGAGATATTTCGGCAACCCATTTCATAGGACCATCCATGAGTTTAGTAATGCTTCACATGATTGGACAACCCACGTTCCATGCATTTTCGTGTTTGCTTGGAGGGGGCATAGGATGACAATTTTTCTTCTAATTATTTTTTTTGGGTCACAGGGATAATAGAGAGGGGAATGGGGGACGGGTGAACATACTGGTACTCCAGAAAGCGCCTCCTAATACCTCATGGAGGACGCCTGCATGCGCACCCCCCCTAAAACACTCTTCCAACTATTTGATCTTCTTCTGATAATTAACTATCGCTAGATATGAGCAAAACACATCAATGTTTGGCCACGTGTAGCATTACTCTACACGGGACACCTCCTCCCTCATTTCTTCCACAATAATTAGATTGAGATAGTCTACTCTGCTTTGCCTACTCCATTTGTACTCTTTCTTATCTCAATTCTTTATCTATTTTGGCATGAGATGAAGTGGAATACAAATGGGGTAGACAAAGTGAAGTAAAAAATCTGAATTTAAACTCGGTTGGTCAAAGGATATCACTCTGAGATGAAGTAGAATACAAATGGAGCAAACAAAGTGAAGTAGACGATCTCAATCCAAACTCAATTACTAAGAAAATTCACTTTGTAGATGCATTAAATGTGCAACAGGATTTGCTCCTACTTTTTCACTTTATGGTGTGGGATGTAAATCTCATCGTTTATGGTGAAGGATATCACTTTGGGGTGCACATCTAAACTTGGATATGCCTTTAAATACAATAGATTTGCAATCCATAATTAAATGCACACATTCAAGTAATTGGATTCGTTACTAGTTTTTCACTCAGGGAGTGGTTAACCCCCATCATTTATGTGGGAGAGGGTGCATATCAAGTTAGATATGCCTTGATGACATATGATCCCAATAGAAGAAGATTTGCCATCCGTATTTAATGATGAGGTTATCGCTCACTAAAAAGGGAGAAGAGAATGCTAGTGAAAGCCAAGGTGGCAGCTATGGCCTTGTTTTGATGCAAGGCCTGAACAAGTTTAGTTTTAACATGAAACTCATCTTTTATAGTAAATCTAATTTGGAAGGGTAAGAAATGAATTGACCATAAACTCAGTCGAATTTATAACAAACTTAGACCCCATAAATGAGTTTTATATAGACTAACTTGAAGTGAGCTGTGGTATGTGAAGAATATGTCACTAAATGTTCATCTGGAATGGATGCTTCATCTTTTCTTCAATTTGGGATTTTCATGTTACTCAACTCATTTTGTTGTGTCCTAGGTTTCTAGGGGGAAACAAAAGTAATGGCATTTACGTTAAGATTCGTAAATGACAAGGGTTTATGCATATGATAGTTTTCTTATCATCAAATAATAGGGATTTTTTTATTACTATTTTTTAACTATTGAATTATAGGAAGATACGACCTAATGGTTTAGAAAACCACTTCTCATGTATCACATGCCTTCAATATTCTAAACAATGTTTTAAAACCCAACCCGGACCTTGACCCGGATAGGCTAGTGAGTCACGCGGGTTAATAGTTTAACCTGTTTGGGTTGACATGTGACCTGTAAGATTAGAACTGCGTCTCACATCAATTTTATGTATCCATAAAATTTTAATATACCTTAAGTAGTAACTTAGAAATATGAAAGACACTTTATTTTCTGCACTATAGTTTTCATTTCTCCTTTATGGCCCATAGGTTGTCCCATGGGACGATGTCACAACGGGAGTTCATCAATTTTAATCTTAGACTTTTAGTTTTTTTTTTGTTTCTTTCTGCATGCGGGGAAAAAATTAGAATCAAGATCTTTTCAACTTTCAAAACTTGTGTTAATACTATTAAATGTTTATGCCACAAGGGATATAATTTCAAGGATGACTTCTCATCTTCCATATTTATTTACATGTTAAATTAAAACCTAACATAATGATATAAACTTAGAAAATGTGAAATAGATCTCGAATCCGACCCGATCATATTGGTTTTACTGGGTTGGGCCGGGTTAGCCGGGTTAACCGGATTTGGATGGGTTTTAGATCTTGGCCGATCTAGGTAGGTTTCAACCTGATTTTGAGACTGGGTCACGGGTTAACTGGTCTGACCGGCCGTGCCTGGCCGGGTCAGGTTTCAAAACAGTGATCTTAAATTCCTCACATGGTAAATGGATGAAGAAGAAAGAAATAGTGTAGATCTCCATGAAAAAGGCATTTAAGTTTATCGTGTTGAGAGAAAAGATCCAAGTTGTTTCATCAACTTGTCTTGCTCATCAAATGGATAAACTCACTCAGCAAAGGATTAAACCTATGAAAGGTGAATTTTATACCGAGTGCTGACATGAAGTCCACCTTTTGAATTTTTGTACATGTATTCCTATAGTATATCATACCTTTAAGTATACTCATGACTTTCATGAATTATCAAAAATACCCCTGAATACATCTAAATAGTTGTGCTTATACTTTTATTATAACTTAAGTTTAAATGTTTAGATGATGAACCTACCCTCAAGTTAAACTTCATAAAGCCATGATGAGATCACATATCTTAAGAGTATCTTTGACTTTCTAATATTTATTAATATTTTTAACATAATTTAGTGGCATTAAAATTGGAAGTGTATGATTACAATCATTTACAGCTATCTAGTAGTATTTTTGGTAATTCACAAAAGTCAGGTGTATAGATATAAATATGATAGATTGTAGGGGAATATATAAAGAAACCCCCCCTTTTTAAAACCTTATTTGGTCATTGGATAAAGACCTAATGACATAGAAAGGAGTAACAACATGAAACATTCATAACAAAAGTTATACACAGGGGGATTTAATACAATATGATGCTCTTTTGATATAATTTGACACAGTATTGTACACAAGGAGTATGATTAGACATCATGCTCATGTACACAACATACTGCAGCAACTGCTGTGGTGAGAATGGGCAGAGGTGCAAAGCACCTTGACCTATGCCAAACGTCGCTCCTTTGAAGTAAGGTTTGCTCGATGCTACCGGATCACAACATACCACACGTGTTAGATCTTGCCAACGAAAAATCAGCACGACAACATGCCATCAATCCGATATCAAATCGTCGACGGCGATGGTCGAGGGAGAGAGAGAGAGAGAGAGAGAGAGACGTAGGAGCGGCGAGGTGAGGCGCTCCGATGGGGTCTAGGGGGCGGCGAGGTGGATGATGGCGGCGCTATCATCGGGATTCGTTCATGGGTAGGGGCTATTCCGGCAGTTCTACTGCGACACCAACGACTGCATGGGGCTTGTTGAAGTGCGACTGATCTCGACAGTGTGGATTGATCTCGACGGTCTGGCAACGACGAGCAGAGTGAGCGGGAGGCGGGAGAGGGAGGTGGTGCAGACGGAGGTAGCGCCGCAGCGGACGATTAGGGTTAAGTTGAAGAGATGGATGGGTCGATGGGGCATGAAGAAGAGATGGGTATTTTATAAGATAATTCCTATAAAAACCAACTCTTTGTCGTTTGGGGATCCAAAAAAAATATTTTCTGCACGGTACCATACTATACCGTGTCGGACCATATCGCGACGAAATCAACACAGTTCCATATTGCAATCAGGCAAATCTTACTTTGAATGGGGAATTTTTGAGCTCTTTTTCTGCAGATTAATTCTTATAATTTATCATAATTTCATATTAACTTTTGTAATCTTAAATGTTACTTAATATATAAAATTAAATAAAAGGTATTTCTCTCATCTCAATATATTAATAAAATTATTAGATAGGATGTAGTCTAATTATAAATGAATTATTAAATTACTAAAAAAGTACAATTTGAATTTTAATCAAGCTTGTTCATGAACATAAATGAGCCGAGTATTCCTATGTTCAAGTTCGGCTTGTTTATTAATCAAGTTTAAAATTTTGTTTAAATTTGGCTCGTTTGCTTAGTCAAACGAGTTGAGTTGAACTTTCATCAAGTCTATTCACATAAATGGCTCGCCTAAAGTGTACATGTTCGCTTTTACCTCTACTGATGAGAGATACATTATAGAGAAGAGAAAAGCTTGTAGATGGTAGAATAAGGGTGGAATAAAGGGCCTTAACCCGAAGAATAAGCAAAAATGCAGTTTGATAAGGCAGGTTGGTTTTCTTACCTCCTAACTTGGATTTTCATGGAATAACTCATTCTAGTCAAAAGGTAGAATGAATTATTCCACCTTAACCCGGATACGTTTCAAAATAAAAAAGTAGGAATAACTTACCTGGGTTTAAGTTAACCCGATTTTCCCTATTCCGTTATCAAAGAGGGCCATATTGTTCACCAAAAGTGTGCCTGTTCTCTTATCCCTCTACTGATGAGAGATACATAATAGTGAGGAGAAAAGCTTGTAGATGGTGGGGCATCTCCCCCTCTAATTTGCGTAATGTTTATAGTGTCTACACTCCAAAGGGTAAGCCTTGATGGGTGGGATCCTTTCGACATGTTACACGAGGTGGTACGACTGTCAAAATGGGCTGGACCATGTAACAGACCTATTAGAATCCAATAATGTTAATTTTCGAGTACGCAAGTTTACGTAATGAGACACTCGTTGGTTTATATTAGGTGAAAACTTCATCATGTTTTCATCAATATGGCCCTTAAGTACATTTGTCAAGTGTAGAGGTTGAGATTCATCACCTCGAATCATGAGTTGCACTCTTGAAATTTGTTTGGTGGGAGAAGAATAAGATAGCCTCGAGGAAGAAACCTGCAGACACAGGGAGGTGTCGAAAGAGTCCTGGGAGTGATCCTAGGAGACAACTCTCTGTTGCTTAGGTCAGGCAATCGTGGACTAAGAGAGGGAGTGTTTGGGCGCAGAGAGTAGAAGGAGAGCTCATGGAGCTGAGGCTGCATACCTCCCTAGTCCGTCTGGCCATGATCTTATTTATAAGGTTCTCTTCGAGTTCATCGTTAACTTTGGCCATCTAAGTTGGTGCTGCTGGGATTGTCCTGACTTATGGAGACGTGAGTCACCCGCCTGCTCGCCCGACAGGGTAGGAGAGGCGTGAGCGTTGACCCGTCATTCTTTCGTCGGCTTGGACCATTCCGCCATTAATGCGGTGATGTTCGTTGGAGACGTGGGTCGCCCATCTGTTCACTTGACAGGATGAGGGCGGCGTGGGCGTTGACCCACCATTTCTTTGTCGGACCGGTGCTGTCCCACCATTAATGTGGTGATGCTCGTCGGAGATGTGCGCCGTCCCCCTGGAAGATGGAAGCGCACGCGGCGTACGGCGCCTAGACCCGAGTTAGCCCTCTTGCAGGCTTTGGCAGGCCGTGTCAAGCCCTGGTAGGCCGCGCGCTGGACCGTGAGTCGATTGGAGATGGGCCTTGGAGATGGGCCTTGCGAATTTTCCCCTCTTCACCAAGTATGCTGAAATTTTAAGATGATACAATTATTTTTTAGACTCATTCTAATTTTAATGTTAGATAGATAAGAACTAGACCTGAAATCCAACCTACTGACCCATGCCTTATTAGGTCTGGGCCTATCTAGACCTGAACTATTGACAGGCCCATTTGGAGAAATACACATGGACGCACATAGGTTTGAATGATTGAACAATGATTTTGGACGAGATATTTCGGCAACCCATTTCATAGGACCATCCATGAGTTTAGTAATGCTTCACATGATTAGACAACCCACGTTCCATGCATTTTCATGTTGCTTGGAGGGGGCATAGGATGACAATTTCTTATTCTATTTTTTTTTTGTTCATGGGGATAACAATGAGGGGAATGAGAGATGGGAGAACATACTAATACTCCAAAAAATGCCTCCCAGCATCTCAGGGGGAGCGCCTACGTGTGCTCCCCCCTAAAACTCTCTTCCAACTATTTGATTTTCGTCGATATGAGCAAAATACATCAATGTTTGGCCACATGCAGCATTTCTGTACACGGGACACCTCCTCCCTCATTTCTCCCACAAGAATTAGATTGAGATAGTCTACTCTACTTTGACTACTCCATTTGTACTCTATCTTATCTCACTTCTTTATCTATTCTGGTGTGAGATGGAGTGGTTACAAATGGAGTAGACAAAGTGAAGTAAACGATCTGAATCCAAACTCGGTTGATCAAAGGATATCACTTTGAGATGAAGTAGAATACAAATGGAGTAAACAAAGTGAAGTAGACGATCTCAATCCAAACTCAATTATTAAGAAGATTCACTTTGTAGATGCATTAAATGTGTGATCGGATTTGCTCTACTTTTTCACTTTAGGGTGTGAGATGTAAATCTTATCATTTATGATGAAGGATATCACTTTGGGGTGCATATCTAAACTTGGATATGCCATTAAATACATTAGATTCACAATGCATAATTAAATGCACACATTCATGTAATTGGATTCGTTTCTAGTTTTTCACTCTTAAGGGGGAAGGGGGGGGGGTTAATCCCCATCATTTGTGGTGGGAGAGGGTGCATATCAAGTTAGATATGCCTTGAAATACATATGATCCGAATAGAAGAAGATTTGTCATCCGTATTTAATGAGGCTATCGCTCACTAAAAAGTGAGAGGAGAATGCTAGTGAAATGTCGTAGCTATGGCCTTGTTTTGATGCAAGGCCTGAGCAAGTTTGGTTTTAACATTAAACTCAGCTTTTATGGTAATCTAATTTGGAAGGGTAAGAAATTAATTGACCATAAACTCACTCGAATTTATAACAAACTTAAACCTCATAAATGAGTTTTATATAGACTAACTTGAAGTGAGCTTATGTTATAGAGAAGATCCACGTGCATATTAGATTAATATGAGTTTACCATAAATGTTCAATTGCATTTATGTTGAAAAATTAGATCAAGGTTTACCAAAAATAAATTTATATTAATTAAACTTTCACAAGGTTCTATGAAAACATTTAGTCATTTTTTTCGAAGTTTGACTTTTGTTGACTTGACTGGTATCCATTTTCTCGGTCACAGCTCACCCAAAAAATGCTCCCAGCAATGAGATTCTTTTGTTCACTTACATTCATTCCTATTGGGTTGCCCTTCATTCATTATTCAGTCCAAGCTGAAGTCCGAAACCTTGACTACTATTAGGTTAAAGTTAAACTTATCAAAGTCCATAAAAGTTTTTGCATGCATTTACGTACTACATCCAAAATGTCCTCCAACTAGATTAGGCTATGGGGGCACACAAGTATCTGATTGTACCAAAGGCCCTAAGCTGGTGGGAGATAAAAGGGGGTGTTGTGCCTTAGTGAGGTGATGAGATGTGCATTCTCTTGGGCAGCCATTGTGGAAAAAAAAATTGAAAAAGACCCACACACAATCACACTCACTTTGCATCTACGTACTGTGACACGGTTCGGCCACAAATGTGTGTTCAGTTAGAGAGCTTATTCTGTCAACAAGAGTGAACAGTTTGAGTTGCCTTGGCCCCATGCATGCATGATAGTGGGTGAACTTGTTTCAGCCCTAGGCTTGGGTGAACAGGTATATTCATTATATATGCTATCTAGGGCTATAAATGATACGGGTGGGATAAAACCCAGACCCAAAATAAATACACTCAGACCTATCTTTGACTCAATAAGAGTGTTGAATGAATGGATAAGAGCCTGAATTTAGATCTAGCTCTTAATTCTTTATAATGTGAGCTATTACAATTCTTCCATTTTTGTTTTGTTGGGAGGTTAGTGTGGATCACACTATCTTGGTGTGGGCCTTTTGATGTATAGGGATTTTTTGGGAACATAATGACAATCCTTGTACATCCCTCTTTTACTTTTAATACAATAGTGATACCACCCATTTTTTAAAAAAAATCTTCAATTGGACTTAAAGAAGTTTTCATTTATGTAGTTGACAAATAAGCTTGATTTTAAGTTCGAACTCAAAAAAATTAGATCCTATTTTCATCTAGCACAAATTAATGTCTTTTAATAATGAGTATATCCAAACCCTAATTCATTGTGTTCAAATGAGTCCACTAAAGGGTTCAAACCCATTGTAACAGCTTTAGTGCTAAATCCTTATCCTAGAGCTTGGAGCTCGAGCTTGCTTTAGCCATCAAGAGGCCCCATGGGGGTAATATATGTAGAAAGTCTGGAAATTAAGCAGGTATGGCTGGCGTGGTATATTGAACTGATGATGGCTTGTTAAGTGTCTCATTGCACTTGCTATTGTGGTTGTGAAACCCATGTTTGTTGTTGCTATTCTGATCATCATCAACTTTTCATTTTCCTTAATTATCATCCTCCAAGTTGTAGTTTTGACAAATGAAAGGAGGCAAATGCTGTTCTAATGTGCCATCACATGTGAGCTATAAAGAGCACATTTATTTGCTAAGAAGACTAATTTCTAAAAAGATAAATGTCAGAGAGAATCAAATTCATATTGACAAAACATGTCATTGGAGCTCAAATAGATTATAAAATGACAAAGCACTATTTAAGCTCAAATATTCCTAACTTACCATAGGTAATGGTTTGTGTTTTGCTAAAGTATGGCCAAACCACTTAAATGACATAAATCATAAGGTAATTACACTTTTATGGGATTATTTAACAACAATCTCACTTGAGATGCATAAGGTAAAGTTGCGTCTCCATGCTATCCTGTTAGCGGAGACTACAAGTTATTAGAGCCAAATGTCACCCCATATCTAAGCAAATCTTTAATTTGAGATACGCCATTACTCGCTTATGGCCAAAAAAACAAATCCAAATCTTACCCTCTCCCCATGACATTGATGATCCTTGGATGCACCTCGCCCGATGTTTACCTCAGTTGTGCTTTTTAGCTGGCAAGGCCATCGATCTAGAAGAATGGAAAGATAAAAAAGCATTCACTGAATGGTAAAACATCTCCACATGGTGATCACAGCTTTTCTCATAGTTCATATGTAAAACACAAAGCAATTAATATTAAGTTAGCTTTTAATCCTAAATGTTGATGAAGCTTTGATTTGTGGTAAAATAGACTACGTAGAAGTGCTAGTGGACTCTTACACATTAGAGCTAGCCTGACGATTTCAAAAACGAAAGAAGGAAAGAAAAAGTGAGATTTCATGTGTTACAATAATTTCCTTTGATTTTAATCATGTTTGAAAAAGTTTGAAACTTCTAACCCAAAGCACATTGGGGAAGTAACTTTGAGTTACTTTCACAGTGGGTGAGAGTCCTCACCCTCTTCCTCTTTATAAAAGCGTACCCATGTCGATGGATACGGCTTAAGCTCTCTCTCTCTCTCTCTCTCTCTGTCTCACACTCACTCGCTCACTCGGTCAGTCACTGTGTCTTTGTGTAGAGAGGGAAAAGAGGGAAAACAATGGCTGAAGGCAACCAGAACCTGAATCAAGTTGAATTTCAGGGCAACAGATCAGAGCTTAGTGATGGAGAGTATGAGCTGGTGAGAAGCTAGAAATAGGAAAACCAAATTTGCTTGTGTGCTCTCTCTCCTTCCATTCCTTTTCTTCCCCTCTTTCCCTTTCTCTTTCTCTCTCTAAACAAATCTAGATGTGCATGTAGCGAAGGTGCATCCAACTTTAGCTAGAAATAACAAGTGATGGAAATGGGTTTCTTTTCTTGTTTCTTCACTTTCCAACTTCAGCAATTTTCTTATTAGTCTTTCACATCTTGTCTGGCTTTCTTATAGTACCTTTCTTCTTCTTACCTTTAAACTTCATTGTTTCACTCTTCCAACTTGGTTAAGATTTCTCGGAGATAACTCGTGTTTTGCCATCGTTTGTTTTCGAGTACTACGATCTTTCGCAGAAACAAGTTTCTAATTACTACTGTAAGATTTTGCGGCTCACATCAAATGAAAAATGGATTCCTTTTTCCCCGATGCATGCTTACATATATGCATGCATGCATGCAAAGATATGAGCATTGCCAGGACTGTGTTGTGTGATCGGACTTGTGAGATCGAACAGCCCCAGAAAGAGGCACTTTTAGTGCCTTTCAGGATTAAACCATTTGATCAATTTTTCATTTAGTTCTTATCTCAATCGTCTTATCATGAATTAACTTGTGATCTGGTCACTTATGTTAGAATATGGCGGTACTAGAACAAGAGGTTTAATCTTATATGAGCATTACTCTCCTCCGCCCCCCTTTCTCATGGATCTTATATCGGTGTCACCAATTTCAAAACCACTTGATTCAATCTTAAATTTTCAATCCACACTGTTAAATCTTCTCTATTATTAGTAAAATACTTGTGGATTAAAAATCATATGGTTCCAACATTTATTTCTTGTGCAATGAACATAAAAAGAACGGCTTAGATGGTACAATTTTTGGTATCACAGAATATCTAAGTTTTTTATATCAGATTTAAATCAAATGATTTTTCATGTGTAGTTAAATTTATGATAGTAAGGAAGATTTAACAATATGGATTGAGAATTTAAGATTGAATCAAATGGTTTTGAGACTGATGGTACTGCTCTTATATATATGTATATATATATATTCTCAACAAAATCCACATATCCCAACTCATTTTTAAGCATTCTTGCTCTCTAGATATTCTTGCTTGTATGATGACAAAAGCTCTCCCTTTTCCTTTTGTCTTTGAACTCCTTGAATAAACCCATCTCAGAACCCACATGCATATGACATTAATGCATTTTTATTGTATAAAGTTTTGTTTTTTTGCCTTTTTTTGATCTACCATTTCTTTCTTTCTCTCCATGTTTTCTTTCCTGGTGTCTACAACATCCACCAGGATGCATGCATGAGAGCATATATAGTTTCTATTGCAAAAGAGTTTTGAATTGATCCTCCATCTTAAAGGTAATCATTAAGTGTCCCCTCTTGTTCAACTCTTTCTCCACAGACCATGATTGGGCATTCAAAAGTATGTTTTTGTCAAGTTCTTTTGGAAGGACGTAAAGAGAGACTATTATATTTTAAGGTGCATGCAAGCATGAAAACCCTTGTAAAAAGGAGGAGGAACTAAGCTCCTGCATATATATATATATATATATATATATATATATATATATATATATAGGAGAGCCAAATCGTGCGTAGCTAGCTAAAAGCCATTTTTTGTCCTTCGTTTTAGTGTTGATTCATCATCGGAATATATGCCTGGCAGTTTATGATGATGCTTTTGCTAAATATATATCATTTTGTCATGGATTCTCTCCCCACAGCTCTCTGGAATCCTAACGGGAGAATATGATGCGGAGACACTCATTATGATCGACTACATGTTCCGGACCATCAAGCCCAAGCTTTTAAAGAAGCTGGACCGTCTCATAATGAGGAAAATAAGGAAGTGTTTCTCGTTTCGGTTTAATGCTCGTTCAGCTATTGAGGTAACAGTAATAAATTTGTTTGTTCCGATGTATCTAGGGACTCATTAAACTAATCGTATTAATTTATGTTCATTAATTCATTAATTGGGCTAGTTGGGATGCATGTGTTAACAAGAATCTCTTTTGTTACTCGGCATATAAGTACAGGAAGGGTATTTCTCATATATATGTATATATATGATGAATTTTAAAATAATTTGAAACAAAACATATTTTGGAAGTAATTCACGAAGCAAGTTTATGCTTTTAAAAAAAATTATACATACACATTTGGAAAGTCAAAGCAAAATTACATCACTGGTTTTTGCAAAGGCATATATATATATATATAAGCTTCTTTTTCCCTCCTTAATTTGTGCTCTTCCTTAAATAAAGCCATGTAACCATCTGTGTGCATAATTGAGACCATATTATGTATGCATTATTTTTGTTCCTCAATATATTCAGCAAAGCCTTGTCCATCAGATGTTTATATCAAACGTTATATAGGTGCCCAAGAGTGAATGGGGTTTGATTGATGTTTAATAACAACTAGGATGGATTGAATAGATATTGTGACAACATAGTTAAAGGCAATGTAGGTGCTTAATTGTGCTCAAGAAGTGAACACATTCTCTGCATAATATCAACAGAAGATATACATACTATATATAGTTTACATGAGCTTTCATAATTAGGCATTCACTTATCACTAGAATCTTTATGTATATCAAATTTATAATATTTTTACCCAAGTTCTTTTATCCTTCAATTCAATTTTGCTTCAGGGGATCGAAGGCTGCCAATAATTTAACTTTGTAGCACTTGGTTTTGATATGCGTTAATCTCTCTGTGCAGTTCTGCAAGCACCCACTGCCAAGGGATGCTGATCTTAGAATGAGGGCGGTCTACAGCCTATTCCACTCTGTAAAATCTGATATTCTGGAGGTGTTTGATGATTTTATACTCTCGGAAATAGGGGAATTTCTTGCTGCTGATCTACCCGCCGACGACGATATTGAACATCCAATTGGACAGGTAATTATGATGCAATCTCTATCACCACACATTATTAATTATTCCTGCATGATCAGATAGATAGATGGAGCTATTCACTTAACATAGCCTGTGCCTCAATGTGGGACTAGTATACAACAGTACTTAGTGTTGAAGTTGGGTGTATAATTAATAGTGCTTGTTTTATTAATGACCCTATAATCCTGATCCGTGATCAAATTCGTTGTAGTATGAAGCGTGCTCTTTCAGATGTGACATAATTAGATGTTTTTTTGCCCACTTAGATATTGATGAGTGTAAAGCTTCTTATATATTTTACTTCCAATTAAGAATGGTTTGTCGCTTTGCTTCAAAACCAATGCTTGCAGGTTAACGTGGGGGAGAATGATGGTGGTCATGCGGGAGAAAATGAGGTTGATGAGGCTGTGGACGCTATGCATCTCGATGGTGAATTTCTGGAGATAAATGACCTGGCATCTCCCTTGCCTGAAAGGGGAGATGATTGATTTAAGAATGTCATTATGAGATCCTTTAAGGATCGATCGGCTGGCTGTCATTATCTTGCACAATAATTGTGAACCATATTTTCGCTCCCGTTGGAAGTGAGACAATAAAAATATATGGTGCTTACAGAGACTTGCCGGAATGAATGGTTTCATTAATGATTACCACCCTGCGCTTTAATTAAACAGGTTTAGTTTTGAAGCAAGCTTTCTAATTAATTCTTCCGTTTTTTTCTGAGCTACGTACTTATTATTTTGGGCATCATAGTAAATTGTGTGCGTGTGTCGCACGTATCTGAGTATTTCTGTGCGTGTCTCGCGTTTTACGCTTTAATTAAACAGGTCTAATTTTGAAGCAAACTTTCTCATTCTTCTGTTTTTCTCATCAGCTACTTATTGTTTTTGGCATCATAACAGATTGTGTGAGTGTGTCGTATTTGAGCATTTCTGTTGAGTGTCTCGTGTTTGGAGCTTTAATTAAACATGTTTAATTTTGAAGCAAACTTTCTAATTCTTCTGTTCTTCTTCTCAGCTACCTACTATATATTTGTGTGTGTGTGATGCAACTAAATCAACCCCCCTCTCAAAAAAAAAAAAAACAAAATAATAAACCGTGAGGGTTTACTAATTCAAATTTGATAGACGTGGGGCGATGCAAATGAAACAAGTTCCTTCACAGATGAGTGGAATTGGGTGGGCTGGTCCACCACATCACAACTAGCCCAAGATTAAAGTTTGTCTTGATGCACATCTAAAGTAATTGCGCATCTTGAGTGTGCACCAAGTTCTCTTTATTTTTTTAAAATAGATATAGTGAGGTGGAGGCCCACCTCACTTATCCTGTCCGTATGGCCTATATCTCACTTGGGCCGTCCCAAAAACTTTTTTTTTAAAAAAAGATTAATGCTCCATATGAACTTGATTTTTTTTGGACCATTCTCTTTTTGATTTTTTTGATCCATCTGATGGGGGATGAATCGTACGTATAGATAGGTGAGATGGGCCCCCACCTCATCATATTTTCAAAAAAAAATTGGTGCAAATTCAAAATGTGCAATTATCTTGGGTGTGCAGCAAAACCAACTCCTGTATAATTAGAACTCCTTGCACACTTGCCACAATGGTCCATACACACTCCTAGCATGATTGGTATCCACTTGCACATCCGTTAACATCATCAACACACAGTCGCATTATATATATATATATATATATATATATATAAGTGCCATCAAATATTAATTGGCAGAGAGTTTCAGAACATGATTATATAATTAGACACCTACAAACAACCCTTCAGAATTTGATCAACCTCTGTCTAGTTTGGTCCAACCTTATTTATTCCTCGTGGAATTGTCTTATTTTTTTTGGGTCACATGAGTTTCGCTTTCATACAGGTAGAGTCAACGATCGATGGAATTAATTAATAATCTTCCTTGGACGAACCTCTATATGCTCCCAAATCTCTATGGGACCGTTTGATAACCGAGCCCGATTAACGCCCATGTGTGTAAGAAGAGAGGTGGGGTCCACCGCTCTCTCTCTCTCGTCTGCTCTCCCACCCTAATCCGATCTCAAGCTGGCCCTACGACAATTGAAGGGCGCCATTTGCACTCGAAATCTAGATCTTGTGTCTACAGAAAAAAACTATTGTTACAAGTTTATTTACAGAATTATCCATTTTATTATATATTCTTAATTTTAATAGCTTTCTTTTATTAAGATCCTGTCAAATATATCATGAAATTAGTCTCCGTTCTAAAAAATTGAACTTTTGGACTAAAATATCATGCCTAACAAAAAGTATTATTTTGACTTGTGCCAGAGAGAGAGAGAGAGAGAGAGAGAGAGAGAGAGAGAATGATCTGGGGAAAGAATTAAGTGTAGGGGAGATTAGGGATATGTTGGATCTTTTTAAATTTGGTTCAAAATTAAGTAAGATTAAATAAAAAAATTGTGACGGAAATGTTATCAGCAGGTGATGACAAGGGTACCTTTACAAGTACTGTGATGCATGCAGCAAGCTTGTTAAAAACAATATGAAAACAAGATGGATAATTCTGTAAATAAACTTGTAAGAAGGGTACTTTTGCAAAAAAAACTCTCTTTTTTTTTGGTGGTTGTTGTTTTCAGTTTTCACGTTGTGTTCCTTAGCGATCTATTCGAGCTCTAAAAATAAGAGTGGCAAAACAAAAGAGTCTGCGTGACCTGCAAAAAACTGTAGGCCAAGCACTCTACAGACTGAGATTGGAGAAGAAGAGTAGTTGGGTGGGTCTCATTAACTCCGCTGCAGGACAGAATTCCACAGGGCAGGATTTTTTTTCGGGAATTTGCTTAAATTCTGTGGTCTTGTACTGAAGGGAATTAAAGTCGGCAAATCCTAGCTAGTTCTCATATCTTTTAATATTTTTCCCCTTCAAATTGACCTCTGCTGAAGAAATATTTGGAGGTAATCAATTAGATATACAGTATTGACTCCTTAATTACTGTAGAAAACTACAAAAAGGATTCACTGTGTTAATTTAGCTGCCAAGCACAGGGGACCGGCTGACTCGTACGTACTGTCGTCCTTAATTTAGTGTCTCAACGCGCAAGAGTAAAAGAGATTAATACATATGGTGGGAAAGTACGTACTGATCAAAGTGGAGAGTTTGTGTGGATACTGGGAAGAGGATCTCAAATTCTCAATAGGGTGAAACTTAAAAAGCTTTTTTGAGGATCTAGCAAAAGGTGTTTCTGTTCATTTCTTAGATCTAAATTCCCATAGAAAATGATGACTGGGAGATTGCTCGATCGGTAGAGTTCAGGATCATCAAACCTTGGGGTACGTCCAAATGAAAGCTCCAAATTTGAGATACACATATATATCAAGCCTAGCTAAAAGCTCCAAATTAATTTATCTCAAGTTCAATATATGATGAATCATGTACGTCCGAAAGGCTAAATTTTAATCAGATATATAGCGACTCCAGAAATCGCTCCTAATTAATTCCTTCAGGTATTACTATAAATACTAGCAGCTGATCTTTCTTCCTTGTTCTTTTCTATTTAATTTGATTGGCACAAACCCAACCGATGAACAAGACAGTGATCTCATACCATTGCACAAAGATCTTCCTTCTCTTCCATATACTAAATAAGCAACTGCTTCACAGACCTAGACTCCACAGATCACCGGCAGATCACACGTACAGAACTCACGGCCAGACGAGGTTTTGTACCAGGAAACATCCACCACAACCAAAAGTAGTCCCACAGACAGAAGAAAAGAGAGTTTACAGGAAGCCTTCTTGATGGTAGCTAGCTAGCTCTATACATATTTCCCCAGAAACTTGAAGGGAGAGAGGTGGGTATAGCGCAGAGAGAGAGAGAGAGAGAGAGAGAGAGCACTTGCTGATCTTGATCCACTACTTCTCGTGTCCTTCACCCATAGCGGACGTCAGTGAACTTGCTCTTGATCCACTTGAAGCTGCTCCTCACCGACGACTTGAGCTTGTTCTCCGCCACGAACGAGTTGTAGGCGGCAATCGCTTCTTCCTCTTGAGCTCGGGATCACCGGACGTCGAGAACCCGCCCTCCTTGCCGCTCGGCCCGTTGAAGCTGTATGAGCTCGGCTGATCCTCGAAGCCGAAGCCGACGTATGCCGCCGCCGAGTACTCCGGCATTAATGAGCTGTTCTTCTCCATGATACCAGGAGGAGGAAGGAAGAAGATGGAAGAGGAGGCCAGTCTAGGCTGGTGCCTTGGCTTCCACGGAAGAGTG
This sequence comes from Amorphophallus konjac, assembly GCA_022559845.1. Classification (NCBI taxonomy): domain Eukaryota; kingdom Viridiplantae; phylum Streptophyta; class Magnoliopsida; order Alismatales; family Araceae; genus Amorphophallus; species Amorphophallus konjac. Next base: position 23,885,654 of record CM040121.1, read on the forward strand.
ATGATGGAGATGAGGATGGTGGGAATGTAGGTGGTGGGTTTTTTTGAGTGGGCATGGCTCTTGCGGCTAGGAAAGTGATGGGGGTCATAATGGAGATTGGCATCACTTGTGGAAGCCCCACATGTGATGCTGGGAATCCCTGGCTTTTATCCCACCACACATGCATGAGCTGGGTCCATGCATCAAGGCCCCCCCCTCTCCATCAGCTGCAGGGAAGGGAGGAGGGGAGGAAGAAGGTGGTGGTGGCATGGTGGTGGTAGTCGTGGATGTGGGATTGGAGTCCACATGGCCATGGGACCCGGCCCTTCGAGGATGTGGTGATCATGACCATGGGGCCGGGTGCATGGAGCACTTCTTCTTACTCGGTGGCTTTCTCCATATTGGTTCTTTGGCATTGGTGTCGGCCGATCGACGGTGGCCCCCGGCCCTGCCGGCACGCGTCCCATCGCCGCTGCTGGTGCTCGGCGTGCTGGCCACCACTTCCTCCCATGCCCCCCACGTACCTCGGGGATACATCAAGGGAATTATCCTCTTCTCGTGTAGTGGGTATAACCTGCCTCCATCGGTTCATCCTGCCCTGTTGCAGAAGGGAACCAGGTACCAGCTGCTGCCGTGGGTTCCTAGAATTTAAGAAGTGATATCTGTCGTTGTGACATGTGAGATATTGAAGTGTTAATTAAGGTTTACATATATATATATATATATGCACTCGTATATATAAAGAAGCAAGCAACCTGCAAGCGCCGGTGTACTGTCACTTTCTGAACACCATTCTTCTGGGCACAGGTGTTCTCTTTTGCAGGGCACGGGAGTATCAATTGAGTAGCATCTTCCCCTTGGCAGATCGAATGATGATCGATGATGAGCGATGGTTATATGATCATCAACTTGTTTCTTCTATCCATGTTCCAATTTTATATACAAACGGAGTGGGTAACGATATATGCCATCATGTCCACGGCATTTTTTTTTAGCCCTTTTGTTTTAAGAGGCGAATCGCTTACATTATTAGGTGTTTTACATCATATCTGATTAGGCAATCTTTTATTCTCTGTACGGATGCTGGTAATTTACTCGTAGTACAATGAACAATCAAGAGCCATTTTGATCCTCGAAACAACTTCAAATTCATTGACGGGTGAAGAGAGGAATTTCTTGTTAGGGGTGAAATCTGTAGATCTGGGAAGGAAGGCAAAAGTGAAGGCAGCTTGCACTCCGGCCCCTCACAAACAATCTCTTAATTGGGGGATGTCTGGTAAATGGTTAGAACACGTCCTATGGCCTAACCCGGCGGGGTACGTAGCATATTCGACGCTTTCAGGTCGAATGGGTATTATGCCTTGTTTGACCAAAAAACACCACAAAGTGGCCTATTCGGCCGGTTAATCTCGTTTTTTTATCAGAAGTCACATTTCACTGTTATCAATGTGCTTCCCCTTGGGGGTATTATTCTCCACAAACTTAATGTTTCCAGAAATTGATTTTAATTTGCTCTAATTAACACTCGTTAGTAGACAGCGAGTGGAGTGCACGAGTTGTTATTTGAATAGGCGAGACCTTACTACGTGAGCTCGTGAGTCAAGCACGGAACAAGTCTTGCCTATGATAAGATATTGTTTGCCGTGTCGTAGAATGACGTAAAATATCATAATATATTTATCTTTTATCTTTTGATATTCTTTTAAGTATTTGGTATGTTATAAATATCTTGGGGTCTGAACTTGCAGTAAACTTGTCATTTCAACTCATATATCATTCATTTATATCTGATCCTAGTTTTTTATTTGAAATTGTCACGAGTTTAAAATCAAAGCATTTTGAAACCAACAGTTCTGTAATTGAAATCACATAATTCTACAGCTTGGCAACAGCCCTGGGGGTAAAACTGTGCCATTCAGGTAAATTCATTAAATAAATGATGAAGAGTTATTAGTGCACACCCGGGTTATTTTTCAGCCAGAGTGTGCATCAAATAAACTTTTTGTGTGTGTGTGTAGTGAGATTTAAGTCATCTTAACTTGTAATGTAAATCACATCTCCACGACCCAATTTTTTTTTTTAAAAAAATCAAATTCAATGAATAGTGTTAGATCTAATTTATCTTAAATATGTCTATTTTGTTTCAAATTTGTTTAAAACGTCGATCGAGAACGTGACTTGCACCATAAATCAAGATGATTTAAATGTCACGTCATAATTTTTTTTTAATTAAACATTACTCATGATGAAAATCAAACGCGAGCTTCCTATAATCTTTACTCGTGGACCTCGATATCCAATAGAAAATCGATTAAAGATTGACGTTGTCCCCCAGACTACATGGATGGACTCACAACCCGTCTTCAAGTGTCATGGTACATGAGGCTATTGAATTCTATATTAACTTTCATATGGTCAAACTCATTCCCTAATCAAGAATATCATAAAGATCTGCTTATGCAAAAGAGCGATATTTGTTACACATGATGGCATATATATATATATATATATATATATATATTGACGGTGGCGTGAGTCTCACATTAAGAAAAATATTAAATTAATAAGAAAAAAATATTGTGTGGGCTTACCACGTACACACACACCGAGATGCGTGATTAAACCTACCAAAATCTAATCTAACTCGTTGATCTAATCCAATCCGACTCTTAAAAAACGGGTTAGTCGAGTCATAATTTCAGAGGATCGGATTGATTTTGGGTCGGATCGTTCCGAATTGCACAATCCTTTATATTAGGTTAAGAACATACAATTCTGACTCAAACTTATCCCAACACAATTTGACCTGTATTTTCTTTTTGACCCTAATCTACTTTGACATAATCACAATGTTCTGACTCAAAATCAAGTCAAACCGAATTGGAGTCAAAACAAAAGTTCGCTATACTCCACCTTCAGCCCGACTCTAACCCAACGTAACTCGGCTCCATTACCGCCTCCATGTGCAAAATAAGTATTATTCTATCTAATCACATAATTGATATGGTTCTTCAACACAACGACAGCGTGGGCATACGCACCTGGCCAAGGGACCACTGCCATATGAAGCCATCTGTGCCTTCCCTCCCGGTCACAGATGCCATCATGTCCTGTCGACCACCTACGGTGTCAACCACATCGGCCCATGATGGCGCGGGCCACCTACGCCGAAACCCCGTGACCCCAGCTGCAGCTGATCCTGCATGCATGCCGCGGCGGTCCAGCTTGTCCCCGTGTCGGCATGCAGCAACCCGCGGCTCGATCTAGAGGGGTTCAAACGGTGGCGTATATATACTTTGACGGTAACACTAACGAGTAAACATGTAACCTTTCACATCCATATAACAACACACCGGCATATATATCCCTCGATTACATCACCATAATGTATTGTGCAGAGGGGATTTTTCCTCCTGCGCAAATAAAACCCGCTGACACATCCCAAAAGACCCAAAGGCCGGCCCATTAGGGCAAGCCCACTTACCGTGAGTCATATAAGGTCAAGTAGATGCTGTCAAGCCCAGCAAGTCCTATGAAATAAGAAGGCCCCATTGCCAGGTGCCAAGCCGAGAAATAAAATCTTATAAAACCCCCAAAAATTAAATCAGGGAACAAAGTAGAGTGCCGGCTCTAACCTGGGCCTCTCTCCAATCGAGCAGGGTATTGACCCTGTAATCTCAATCCAGAGTATCCAGAGGCCTTGAGCATTAACTCGAGTCTGCTCCCAAGAGAGATCGAGTATAAGCTCGATCCCGGACATAAAAAACGTTCGAGTACTAAATCGACCCCAAGGCCCTCGCGCCATCGTGGGAGGCCTTGAGCATTAACTTAGTCCTGACTCTTGAGAGAGATTGAGTAAAAGCTCGATCCCGAGCATCAGGAGAGTTCGAGTACTAACTTGACTCCAAGACCCTTGCGCCATCACGGGAGACCTCGAGCATTTACTCGACCCCAGCTCCCGAGAGAGATCGAATATAAACTTGATCATGGGTGTAAGGAGAGTTCGAGTACTAACTTGACCCCAAGGTTCTTGGGCCATCACCGGAGGCCTCACATATTAACTCGCCCAGCACTCGGGTAAGATCGAGTATTAGCTTAACTTCGGGAGTAACAAAGACTTGAGCATGACAAAATTTGACCTGAGACCCAATTGTCGAGGAGACCTAACTTGATTCCGAGCCAAGGCAAGCTTTACCATGATCTGACAAGGCCTGTCGGTCCGCTTCATAGCCCTACAGCCACAACACTAAAGCACTAGCCTGAGTACCATGCCAGGTGACTTAGATCCTAGATGGACACCAAGTGACTTAGGACTTGCATGACAATAGTGGCCAAAACATTGAAGTAAAGAGTCGCATCCCCATTATCAAATCGAAAGACCATAAAGTGCAATCTTAAAGGCATGATCCAAATGATGTGCGTATCCTTCGAGAAGTGCAATCGTTGCCCTGCCCATCAACCATGCAACATGGGAAAGAGAACACGACTACAAGATCAGCTATGTGGCCCTCATCCTGCATAAGTCGGTCCAAACCGCGATATTCTAAGGAGTCGAGGTGTCACTATAGCCTATCAATGTCAACAAAATCGTCATGCCTTTTGATGTCGATACGTCTCATACTTAGTAACTTTCGCCATTTTGGAAAGTAAGCTCTTCGAATAGCCCTTTCGTAATGACAAGCCCCCTCGCACCAGTGCATGAGATGTCTATATAAGGAGATCTCCGTGGCCTCCTCCAGGTAAGCAAAAAATCCTACGAACTCTGGCAACCTCTTGCAACCCAGATCCATCTCAAACACTAAGGGTAATATTTCGGAGATAAGGAGAAGAAGTTGAGAGTAGTCCACATGCCTTAAATCCTCTCCCCATGAGGCCATACAAGGGCTATTCCTCCGTGGCAAAAGCTCTGCATCTGCTCCTCCATGCCTTTCATGCAGCCCCAACAAGCCATGAGCTTCCTCCTCACTAGAGAATCCTCTTCCCATCCATCAAAATGCTAACTTACTTGAGCGTCAGAGAGTTCTCCCAGAAAATATCAACCCCGGTGAAAACTTCTCTTGCAAGAAAAGAGTTCGACGAGACCCTCTCAAGGCGACGGACACCCCTAGTGGTCTCTTTGAGAAGTCTGATGAGTCCTCTCATAACCTTGTCAGAGGGTGAAGCGCCTCCACCTCTAGCCACAACTAGCTTCTACCGTCTGAACTGCTTAGAAGCAAGCCCTCTCCCTCCACCTGAGTTGTCAGCATGGAGACCCGACGGCGATGACCTCATAGCGATTGAAGGTCCGTGAAGCAAAACCTGCACTGGTACGTCACCAAGTGCTCTCCTACCACCACCTGTTCCCAGATCTTCCTTGATGGAAGACCTAGAAGACGAGACAACCAAGGATATGAAGGGCAGCGTCGACAGAAGCCATCCCCAGCAAGGGAGTATTGGACTCCATCGAGAATGGCTGGGCTGCGACTGTACGTTCCTCAAGAAGGATCAATACCAACCCACCACCTTGTGCTCTCTTGACTCCACCCTGATCACCATGTTCTTCCTTCAAGAAGACATGGAGCCACCTCCATCACCTAGGATGTGAAGAGCTGCATGTACTTGCAAAGGCCAACAACAACTTGACGCCTCGCCTCGTGTTTGACACCGTCGGCGAACAAGGGGCCACCACCTTCAACAAGGGCATACACCTAGTGTCTTCAGTCGGGTCTCCTCCAGGAAGACCCACACATCATCAAGGCACCAAGCCCCCACTGCTCTCCTGCCATGCCCTAGAGACTCCACCAATGGTCCCAGGGAGATCATAATGGCAAACCACCTTCGGAGAACCTTCAGATGGTCTATGGAGCCCCGACCGACCGATACCCAAGCCATCACACCTTCGAACCGATTTTCACTCAAATTTATGTATGACCAATGCATTGGTTCTCAAGTCTTTTCTCTTGGGGTGCTTATCCACCAACTGTCTGCACTCACATCATCTTGGCCTCAAAACATTATTATCTGGACTCGCCCGATCATCCCCACTGGCATCCCATAAGGAAGTGTGACACCCGGAGCCTATAGGGTCACGAGACCCCTTAGCCCTTTGAGTCCTCTTTCTAGATCCTCACTTCGCCTGTACCGAGCGACTGAGCGATGGGGTTCAACTGACAGTTGGCTGTAACCTTCTCCGATCCTGTACGATAACTTCTCATTCCTTTTCCCAGGCTCTATACATGAGCCATTCTTCCTTTTCTCGTGCTTTGTATCCCAGTCATACCGGGCCATGTATTTGTCACGTGATTTCCATATGGTCATAAAGCAATAAAGATATACAATGCAAAAAAGTTGTGACCCACTTATCTTTCTCTCCCTCATTCTGGCTCCACCACCTGTCTAGGCTAAGAAGGTATGATCCGATCCCTATGAAAAAATCTGCCGGCTATCCAACGGTCCGAAAGAGCTACTAGATTCCAACCTCTAAATATTATATGTGTTATGCTGCAAACATTGAAATACCCCCCACAATATGGCAGTGTATTTCATGGACTCGTGTATTTACAAACATTGAAATGTTCCTTCCTTTCCTTTGGAAGATATGAGAAGATAATAGTTCATTAAAATTAAAGTCAGAATGTGAAAAGAAAGGAGAGAGAAAGATTTTGTTGCCACTAGAGAGACAAAATAAAAAATGTAATACAAAATCACATGATTTGATCTTAGTTTACGATCTCCACTATCAGACTTTATTTATAGTTGTTGAATAAGTTATAAATAAAAAGAACCCTTCATTTCTATCATCAAAAAGTCACATATAAGGAAGTATCATGAATCAGACGCAAGCTTATCTGTTGCTCATGAAATGAGCATCAAAAATTTGTTGTTTTAAATTCACAAAATATTTATTAATGGTAAAAAAGATTTCATATTCTAAATTAAAAAATAGGAGATCAGATCATATAGTTTTGAAGTAAATTAGAATATTCTTAATTTGCCACTAATGGCAAAAAAAGCCTTCTCAATGAAAAAAGGAATATATATATATATATATATATATATATATATAAGTGCAAGGAAGAGTAGTGTACTACCTTCGCAATAAGAAAATCTTAAATTCAATGTGACTTTCTCTCATTAAACTGTCATCCCACTAAGAAAGTACTAAAATTGTATTTCAAAAAAATAAGATTTCACCAACATAGAATTTAAACCATGTATTGATGTGAGGCACAGGTATAGAGGATCAGTACTTAGGTGTTGCTTGTATGGACGTAAGTTTTTTGGTTTGAGAAGCAATATTTTTAAATTGATGTATTGTTCTAATTTTAATACTAGAAGTAGTTTGTTTAGATGACCGTAAAATAAGATTAGGTATTTTGTTTATTTGTCGTGATTTGAACTCATTTTTTCTTCCGTTTTAATTTCCAGTGGATATAGACTGTAAAGTAAAAAAACAAGAGAATCTTATTACGGTAATAAATATTACCATATTGGCCATGTAATCCCGTTTATACTATTTATAATTAAATAAATAAAAAATATTATAAATAAAACAACTAAAGAATTTTACGATATTTTACGGCGAGAAAGACAAACCCTAAGGGCCACTTTGGTAATGAGTTAGATTAAGGCAGGTGACTTATTCGGGGTGGCTCACCCGTCTTTAACCTAACCAGTTATCAAAGTGACCCTAACCCAGGTGGAGTAACTCATTCTATCTATTTAATTGAAATGAGTTGATTCACTTTAACCCTATCCGACCCGGGTTAAAAAAAAGTATCAAACAGAGAATAAATCACCCGACCCTGATTAACTCACCCTAATTCACCTTAACCCGTTACCAAAGTGACCCTAAACGAAAAGGAAAAAAGAACAGGCGAAAAAAGAAAAACACCGAAGTCTTCTCTGATTCCCACGAGAAGCCAAAAATGCATCTTCCATTAGTCCAAATGCCCAATGGATAGACCCTTCTAATCCTTACAGCATGCTCAGTCAGGTTGTCTTCGATCCTCTATAATTCTAAGCCGGTGAAATTATGATTCCACGCCGTTCTTCAGTCCGCAAACATATCAAAATGTTGAAGAATATATAGCAGGCAATAACCCCCGTTTAGCTATAATGTAAAATATACATGTACGATTAGTATTCCTGAATCCCTGACATGTTTTCCTGATCTTTCCCCCATTTTCCATGCATCAAGTGCCCATGAAAGGCCCCTTCTTGTGTATACAGTTGCTGAGAAGGAAAACATCACGTTTTCATCTCTCCTGCAGGTTTCTATTTATATCTCCTTAGAGCCCTCTTCCCATGGCACCATATGGCAACTCTGCCTCCTGCATGCTGCTCGCTGCGCTGCCAATTGCCAGTGTGTTCCTGATGCTGTGCATTAGTCACTGCGTGTCGCTGTTCTGTCCCCCCCGACCTGCCATGCACAGCTCTCTCCTGACCCCCCCAACGCTGTCGCAGAGTGCTGCCACTGCCCTGTTATATATATATCTGCCTCGATATGCCGCACATCCTCCTCGCCTCCACCGCCCGGATGGCCCAGCAGGCACTCAGCCATATTCTTGCCCAGGAGACGGTGCTTGTCGCCACCCCCTCTCCACCCTTCCTCTTTGTCTCCACCGTCCAGGCCGGCCAAAGTGCTGTCGCTGGTCCACAGACAACACCGATCGCCGCTGTTCCCGGCCCGTCGCCGTCGGTGTTTGGGCAGCTGCACGGGAACTTTATCACTCCCAAGTCTTTCTCTCCTTCCTTTTGCGTCATTTCTGGAGGCGTCAGCCAATGGCTGCATGCTTCCCCGCCCCCCCCCCCCCCACGATCGATCATCTCCGTCGAGTTTGTGTAGCCCATGCACGTTGACAGGCACCCTTGTGAGCCGAGTGGCTATCACTGTCGTCACTGCCGCAACCTGCTACCGCGACACTGGGCAGCAAGTCAGCGCCCGCTACTGTCGACTAGGATAGCTAGGCCACCTCCTACGCGGCTGCACACACAACCGGTCGGCCATGAGATGTCCTTCCAAAACTATCCCCACTCTGACAAGAGAGTGAGTCACTGATCAATGATTTAATAATTTGAGTCTACTTGTGACCCATTAAAATCATTGACATCAATATCATATATATCTATAGAATTTTAATATATCTTAAATTTTTACTTAACTAAAAATATAATTAAAAGATGCATTTGATTGATTCCCACTCCTTTGACAATCTTTTTACAATGAATATATGTGGGCATTTTGCGGCCGGCGATTCCTCCGGTCCTTCGATTATATTATTCCATGTTGGTGTTAGAGTGTGGAGTCAGAACTCTTCTTTGTTCGTGCGCCTCTGCACGGGATCACACTCTACCTCAGGAGCGCATCCACTGCTCCAGGGGAGCATTCACAGCATCAGGGAATCATGGCGAGCCTATGCCATCTCCAGGGGAGCATTCGCTGCTCCAGGGGAGCATCCTCAGCTCAGGGGAGCATGGCGAGCATATCGCATCTCCAGGGGAGCATCTTTCAGTGCCAGGGGAGCAACCGCTACTCCAGGGGAGCATATGCTGTCCGGGTTCTAGCAAGGAAGCATATGCTGTCTCTGGAGGGCATTCATTGCCTCAGGAGAGCATCACTGGCGTCAGGGAAGCATGCATTGCGGGTTCAAGGCAAGTCGATATCACCTGGGATGCGTCGACCTTGTCTTGGCAATGCGTCGACGCATTGTCTTGGCAATGCATTGATCTGACTGATGGTAGGGGAGCATCTGCAGCCGCTGAAGGGCATACTCGGTCCCAGGAGAGCATCCGGTGGGACAGGCGAGCATGCGCGTCTAATGTATCCAGGAAGAGGGTTTCTGTTTATCAGGGGTATTATTGTCCTTAATGCCCTGATTAGTGACGCCCTAATCTCCTAGTATAAAAGGGTGGGCTGTCTCTTTGTATTGTAACCTAATCTGGTTGGTGATTATCTAGTGGAATCCTGCTGCGGCCGTGGACGTAGGAAGGCATCTTGCCTCCGAACCACGTAAAAATCCCTGTGTGTTCTTGTGGTTTGATTTCTCTTCTCTCCTTTCTTCTTCCTCCTCTGCTGGTTGTTCTCCTCGTCTGGGTACTCCGGTGTTCTATCCTCCCCAACAACTGGTATCAGAGCCTTGTTCTGGTTCGAGGGAGTAGTGGGAGTAATGGCGGCAGATGAAGGAAATGTGAGGATCGACAAGTTCGATGGCAAGGACTTCGGTTTCTGGAAGATGCAGATCGAAGACTACTTGTATCAGAAGAAGCTGCATGAGCCGCTTCTTGGAACGATGCCGGAAGGGATGAAGAAGGAAGATTGGGATCTACTAGACAGACAAGCACTCGGAGTTGTTCGCTTGACGTTGGCCAGAAACGTCGCCTTCAACATCGTGAACGAGAAGACCACGGCAGGATTGATGAAGGCGCTATCAAATATGTATGAAAAGCCCTCAGCTTCAAACAAGGTATATTTGATGCGTCGTTTATTTAATCTGAAGATGGCCGAAGGTGCTTCTGTTACAGACCACATCAATGAATTCAATGTGATTACAACTCAGTTGAGTTCTGTAGAAATAAACTTTGATGATGAGGTTAGGGCCTTGATTATTTTATCCTCCTTACCTGAAAGTTGGGGTGCAACTGTGACGGCTGTAAGTAGTTCTTCTGGTTCAAATAAATTGAAGCTCAATGAGGTTCGAGACTTGATTCTTAGCGAAGATATTCGCAGAAGGGAATCAGGTGAAGTCTCAAGTTCTGCATTGAATACAGAGAGCAGGGGAAGAACAAAACAACGGGATCAAAATAGGAGCAAATCTAGGTCCAAGAAGAAAGGTCAATCAAAGTTTGGTGGTGATGGGTGCTAGAATTGTGGTAAAAAGGGCACTTAAAGAAAGATTGCAAGGCTCCAAAGAAGAAAAATCACAATGAAGAGTCCGCCAATGCAGCTGCAGCAGAGCAAGTTCAAGATGCTTTAGTTCTTTGTGTTGACACTCCTTTAGAGTCATGGATTCTTGACTCAGGTGCGTCGTTTCACTCTACCTCACATAAAGAAAGTATGCAAAATTATGTTGCTGGAAACTTTGGGAATGTTTATCTTGCTGATGATGAGCCTTTAGATATTGTGGGAAAGGGTGATGTCAATGTAAGTACCACAAATGGCACTTTGTGGAAGTTAAAGAATGTAAGGCATATACCTGGCTTGAAGAGGAACTTGATATCTGTTGGACAGCTTGATGATGAAGGTTATGTCACAACCTTTGTGGGTGGATCTTGGAAGATCACCAAAGGTGCTATGATTATAGCACGAGGCAACAAGATGGGTACTCTCTACATGACTAGCAACAACAAAGATATAGTGGCAGTGGCAAATTCAGGAGTTGACTCCAATATATGGCACTGCAGGCTTGGTCACATGAGTGAGAAAGGGATGAAGGTACTGCTGTCAAAAGGAAAATTGTCTGGCTTGAAATCTGTGGAAGTTGGTCTTTGCGAAGACTGTATTTTTGGGAAGCAAAAGAAGGTTACATTCTCAAAGACTGTAAGAACTTTGAAGACACAGAAGCTAGAGCTTGTACATACAGATGTATGGGGTCCTTCACCAGTACCATCTCTTGGAGGCTCACTCTACTATGTCACTTTCATTGATGACTCTACTCGCAAGGTATGGGTTTATTTTTTGAAAAGGAAATCTGATGTATTTGTTACTTTCAAAAATTGGAAGACCCTTGTAGAGAATGAGACAGGTTTGAAGGTGAAGTGTCTGAGATCAGACAATGGTGGAGAGTATGACAACAAGGAATTCAAGGACTTTTGTGCAGCTAGTGGTATTAGGATGGAAAGAACTGTTCCAAGAACACCACAGCAGAATGGAGTTGCCGAGCGCATGAATAGAACCTTGAATGAACGGGCTAGAAGCATGAGGATACATGCTGGACTGCCTAAAATATTTTGGGCAGATGCAATTAACACATCAGCTTTCTTGATAAACCGAGGACCATCTGTCCCTTTGGATGGTGAAATTCCAGAGGAGGCCTGGACAGGGAAAGAGGTAAATCTTTCACACTTGAGAGTCTTTGGCTGTGTTTCATATGTGCATGTAGATTCTAATGAAAGGGATAAGCTAGATGCTAAGTCTATAAAGTGCTTTTTCATTGGATATGGTTCTGATGAGTTTGGATATCGATTTTGGGATGATGAAAATCGAAAAATTCTCAGAAGGAAAAATGTTATATTCAATGAAAATGTCTTGTACAAAGACAGGGCTGTTGTAGAATCTGACAGTGCAGGAAACAAAATGAGAATGGTGGACAGGTTGAGCTAGAAGAAATTTCACAAGATGATGTGAATGATAAGATACAGGATGTATCTGAAATAGAAGCACAACCTTATACACCGGTACAACTGAGAAGATCTGCAAGAATACCTAGGCCTACACAAAGGTATTCTCCATCTTTACATTACCTACTGTTGACTGACGAAGGTGAACCCGAGTGTTATGATGAAGCAATGCAGGTTACAGATTCTGTTAAGTGGGAGTTAGCCATGGAAGATGAGATGAACTCATTGCAAAAGAATCAGACTTGGGAGCTAACTAAACTCCCTAAGAACAAGAAGGCATTGCATAACAAGTGGGTTTACAGAGTCAAAGATGAACCTGATGGCAATAAGAGGTACAAAGCAAGGTTGGTAGTGAAGGGCTTCCAGCAAAAGGAAGGTATAGACTACACTGAGATCTTTTCTCCAGTTGTGAAACTAACCACTATTAGATTGGTGTTGAGCATTGTTGCTGCTGAGAACTTACATTTAGAGCAACTAGATGTGAAGACAGCTTTTCTCCATGGTGATTTGGAGGAAGACATCTACATGTTGCAACCAGAAGGGTTTTCAGTCCCAAGCAAAGAAAACCTTGTGTGCAAGCTCAAGAAAAGCTTGTATGGTCTGAAACAAGCCCCCAGACAATGGTACAAGAAGTTTGATGGATTCATATGTAACAATGGTTTCATTAGGTGCAATATGGACCATTGTTGTTATCTTAAGAAGTTTGATAATTGTTATATCATATTGTTGTTGTACGTGGATGATATGCTTATAGCAGGATCAAGTATGACAGAGATTAACAATCTGAAAATACAATTATCAAAGGAATTTGCTATGAAGGACTTAGGAGCAGCAAAGTAAATTCTTGGGATGAGAATTGTGAGAGATAGAACAGCTGGCACTGTGAAGCTATCTCAAGAAGGTTACATCCAGAAGGTGTTGGGCAGATTCAACATGCAGGATGCAAAACCAGTTAGCACTCCTTTGGCAAGTCACTTCAAGCTGTCTAAAGAGCTGTCACCAAAGTCTGCTGAAGAGCATGAGTCCATGAAGAAAATTCCTTATGCATCAGCTGTAGGAAGTCTGATGTATGCCATGATTTGTACCAGGCCGGATATAGCACATGCAGTGGGAGTTGTGTGCAGACATATGGCAGATCCGGGCAAGCAACACTGGGAGGCAGTGAAATGGATTCTGAGATACCTAAAAGGCACCTCAGGCAAATCACTTTGTTTCAGGAAAAGTGATGTTATCTTACAAGGTTTTGTTGATTCAGATCTTGGTGGTGATCTGGACACCAGAAGAAGTACCACTGGATATGTTTATACCTTGGGTGGCACTGCAGTGAGTTGGGTTTCAAAACTTCAGAAGGTTGTTGCTCTCTCAACAACAGAAGCAGAGTATGTAGCTATCTCTGAAGCTAACAAAGAGATGGTATGGCTGAAAAATTTTCTGAAGGAGTTGGGCAAGGAACAAAGCAATAGTGTGTTGTTCTGTGACAGTCAAAGTGCAATTCACCTTGTCAAGAACCCAATCTTTCATGCAAGGACTAAGCACATACAACTGAAATATCACTTCATTCGTGGTTTGCTTGAAGATGATGTTTTGCTGCTGGAGAAAATACTTGGTGCAGAGAACCGAGTAGACATGTTCACCAAGGTGGTTACCACAGAGAAACTGAGGCTGTGCAAGACCTCAGTTGGCCTCCATGGATGATTGATGGAGGGATGCCGTAGCAGTTTATTTATACTGTTATATTGAGCAGGGTTAATACATTGAGATGTTTACTTTCTTTAGAGTTCAGACTCCAAGTGGGAGATTGTTAGAGTGTGGAGTCAGAACTCTTCTTTGTTCGTGCGCCTCTGTACGGGATCACACTCTACCTCAGGAGCGCATCCACTGCTCCAGGGGAGCATTCACAGCATCAGGGAAGCATGGCGAGCTTATGTCATCTCCAGGGGAGCATTCGCTGCTCCAGGGGAGCAATGGCTGCCCCAGGGGAGCATCCACTGCTCCGGGGGAGCATCCTCAGCCCAGGGGAGCATGGCGAGCATATCGCATCTCCAGGGGAGCATTCGCTGCTCCAGGGGAGCATCTTTCAGTGTCAGGGGAGCAACCGCTGCTCCAGGGGAGCATATGCTGTCCGGGTTCTAGCAGGGAAGCATATGCTGTCTCTGGAGGGCATTCATTACCTCAGGAGAGCATCACTGGCGTCAGGGAAGCATGCATTGCAGGTTCAAGGCAAGTCGATATCACCTGGGATGCGTCGACCTTGTCTTGGGAATGCGTCGACGCATTGTCTTGGCAATGCATTGATCTGACTGATGGTAGGGGAGCATCTGCAGCCGCTGAAGGGCATACTCGGTCCCAGGAGAGCATCCGGTGGGACAGGCGAGCATGCGCGTCTAATGTATCCAGGAAGAGGGTTTCTGTTTATCGGGGGTATTATTGTCCTTAATGCCCTGATTAGTGACGCCCTAATCTCCTAGTATAAAAGGGTGGGCTGTCTCTTTGTATTGTAACCTAATCTGGTTGGTGATTATCTAGTGGAATCCTGCTGCGGCCGTGGACGTAGGAAGGCATCTTGCCTCCGAACCACGTAAAAATCTCTGTGTGTTCTTGTGGTTTGATTTCTCTTCTCTCCTTTCTTCTTCCTCCTCTGCTGGTTGTTCTCCTCGTCTGGGTACTCCGGTGTTCCATCCTCCCCAACAGTTGGATCATTTTTCTCTCAAATATAGCGCAACGAGGTTGCACATATTATACATAGATCTTCTCAACTTCCAAAAAAATGATACTAATATTATTAAATGACGAGAGAGAGAGAGAATCTCATAGATGACTCCTCACGTTTCACATTCCTTTGCATGTCACAAACTTCAAATAATATCACATTTCTGTTACTTGGTTCCATCTAACTATTGCATGTGTGTTCAACCCATGCATGATAACAAGTCCATGTCTCAATAACATAGGTTCACTCTCGGTCTTGGGGTCCCAGTTTTCATCGTCTGTTCAGGTCGTCCGAGACGAGAGAATTGTCTCACGGGTTCATGTGGAGGTAATAATGTACACACAGAGAAGAGCAAAGAAGAAGGAAACAGAGGAAAAAAGGAAGAGAGGCATCACCAAAAGAGTCAACCAAAGCCCTTAACGCCTATTGCGTACCACAGAGATCCTGCAACTCCCGAGGAAGGGAGGTCAACCAGCAGATTCGAAATTTTAATTTTTAGCCTTTCTTTCTTCCACCGCCAACCAGTCGGCCACTCGGTCACCTTGTTACCTTCTCTGTGGATGTGCTGGGTTGCATGGATCTCTGGGGATGCGATCCATGTCGCCCTTTGCTTTAAAAGCCGGGACTGTAAGGGCGCATTTGTTTTGGCTTCGAGGGGTGACTTTTAGAAATTGAGATTTTAAAACTGATGTTACTTTCTTTGGTCTGATGTAAAACTAAAACCAGTGCTTTCTGTTTGGTTTGCTGAAGTTTTGAATCACTTTACATCAAGTCACCGCTAGTACTCCTACGCATTAACTTATTTGTGGATGTAATAATCAACGTAGAAACAATTAATACTACTATAGATTCTTTTCCTAGGTAACGAGAGCTCACCACAGTGGAATAACCAAACCCATGGGATTTGGTTTCCAATGGCCCTTGAAAGTAAGTGCCATGTAGGATTATCCGATTTTAAAACCCGACTAATTACAGCACCCCAAACGTTAGGGAAATGCTGAAAATTGATGGTTTACGGTGTTTTATGACATTTTACAGCACCCCAAACCACAACATCTAAGTTGGAGATAATCTCCATTCCTTCTGCCTCTGAGAAAGGTATCAGGATGGCCCAAAGATGCTGCAAACTAGCCAGACTGGGTGATTTTTGAGAAATAGGCACCTGATGAGCTCACTCTCCCCAAATCGATTTGGCTCTAGAGCAGGAGAAAAAGATGCGTGTACAGTCTTCTAGGGCTCCATGGCACCTGGGATAGAAATCTTCAAAAAGGATGTTTCTTTTCTTCAGCAGAACCTTCGAGGGAATGCAGCCTCTGAGCAACTTCCAGATAAGCACTCTGCATCTGTGAGCAAGGCCACCTCCAAATCACTTTCCAAAGACTATGAGGGGGCCATGCTCCTTTTTCTTGAGAGGACCTCGTGAACTTGCAAGCACTATCTGATGTAACAACATGGTCAATCTATCAATGAATTTCTTACTAGAACATGGCTCGTCTTGGATCAGCTTGGATGCTAAAAGCATGCTGTTGGGTGCCATTGGATGAGAACTCTTCATTTTGAACTAGTTGGAAGCTCCTTACTTCACAAGTAACCTTTGCCTACTCTAGAAAAGTACAATCCCTAAATTGGTATTAGAGGAGAAGTTATGTATCACCCTAAAAACCCAGCTCCCTGATGTAGTCCTCTGTCACTGCAAGTCCTGGAATTGGCACATTGAACAAAATAAATTTAGGATAATTCTGCAGAAACTGTTGGAATAATGGTCCTCTATTCTTGCAAAGTGCTCCAAAAAAATGAGTGTGGATACTGTCATCGGCTTAGATATATTCCAGAAAACTCATCCACCAACTCATCAAGACTTGATGGTTGCAAGAACATCCGATCCTCTTCAAGACCAGCAATTTGCATCTCAGATTGCTTCTACTTCAAATGAAATTCCTGTTGATTGGTCTCCTCTTTCACTTGCTATCTCATTATGGATGTGATCTGGAGTCCATGTTTAAGCAAATCTTATCTAATTCGTCGCTGTAAACCATGTCGATAACTTTGATATCTCCTCCTAGGACTTTGACTTGTTACAACCAAATAACTTCTACTAGTTTTCTCTGTTGGGATGTATACCTGAAGCGGAAGCCATCCCACCGAGGAGGAAGACGACGAGGAAGACGATCCACGCTCACGAACACCGGGAAGGGAGCGACCGGAACCCGCGTTTCTCCCTCTGGTTTCCTCTCTCTATCTCACGTACTGTATGTGTGTGTGTAACCTAATGGGGAGTTGCACACTCATGTAGAGAGGAGGGACCAGTCCCATTTGGGCTTAAGCAGGATCCCACCCATAACAGGATCCTAATGGGCACTAAATGGGTTCAGCCCATTAACATATTCCTTTAACTGGACTTAATGGTGTGTTAAGTGTGTGTAGCCCAATGACAAGTGGACCATTATATTGGGATAAAACCCAACATTCTCCCACTTGGTTCATCTTGTCACAAACATATCAAATCTTCCTTTCGAAAACATACATATAACATAGACATACATATAGTTTAAAAGACACTTGAAGATTTGATAGTGGGCCTACACCCGAAGGGAAAAACATGATACATGCGCGCATGATTAAAACAAAACCACACACCATTCCAGCTAATAGAATCTGAAGAAGTTCAAGTATAGTAAATCAAATGACACGAGTCATGGCGGTAAATGTATTCTAATCACACACCACCTTCCATGTACCACAATGCCACCAACTTACTACAACTGAACACTGAAACTGAATTAATAGATAAACTCAAACTTAATGTTTATCTACTGGTCACCACTTAAGCATACATTCTGCCAACCATAATCCATAACCAACATGTATATACAATAAATGGAATAGGCAGAAAACAAAAGAAGAATCATGATATAAATGTGATCACAAATAACTGTAAGTGTCATAACATATCAAGAGAACTAACAAGACCCATCTTAATCACATGACTACAAAATGTGCTAGCAGGTAGTCCCTTAGTGAGTGGGTCAGCAATCATAAGATCTGTCCCAATATGTTCTATAGACACTTCATGATTCTTCACTCTATCTCTAAGAGCAAAATACTTAATATCCAAGGCTCTACCACCCTTGGATGCCTTATTATTCTTAGAGAAGAAGACCGCAGCGGAATTGTCACAATAAATCTTGATAGGTCTTGAGATGAAATCAATAAATGGTAGAAATGTGAGCAAGTTCCGCAACTGAATGGCCTGTCCACTAGCCTCAAAACAAGCAATGAACTCAGCTGCCATAGTGGAAGTCACTGTAATACTCTATTTCTCACTACACCAAGTAATGCCCCCCCCTGCCAAGAGGAAGATATAGCCTTTAGTAGACTTCTTCGTGTCAAGGCAACCACCAAAATCAGCATCAGAATATACAATGACCTCCAACTGATTTGACCTCCTGTATGTGAGCATATAATCCATAGTCCCTTTCAAATAACGCATGACTTTCTTGGCAGCCTTCCAATTATCCAAACCTGGGTTGCTTTGGTACCTGCTAAGCATACCCACAGCAAAAGCAATATCTGGACGTGTACAAGTCTGAAGGTATGTCAGGCTCCCAACAGCTGAAGCATAAGGAATAAGCTCCATCTGCTTCCTTTCTAAGTCATTCTTAGGACACTGCAAATCACTGAATTTATCTCCTTTCACAATAGGTACTTTATCGGGTGCACAGAATTGCATGTTGAACCTTTCCAAGATCTTTGAGATGTAAGCTTTCTGAGAAAGACCAAGTGTACCTGAAGGTCTATCTCTGGTGATTTCAATGCCTAAGACATAACATGCATCACCCATATCCTTCATCTCAAAGTTCTTAGAAAGAAAAGCCTTAGTTTCATGCAACAAACCAAGATCACTACTAGCAAACAAGATGTCATCCACATACAAAAGCAAGATAATGAATTTACTCTCACTGACCTTTAAGTATAAACATTCATCAATGATGTTTTCCTTAAACCCAAAGGATAAAATGATTTCACTAAACTTTATGAACCATTGACGGGAGGCTTGCTTAAGTCCATAAATGGATTTCTTTAATTTGCATACCAAGTGTTCTTTTCCCTTAGTATGAAACCCCTGAGGTTGCTCCATATACACTTCTTTATCTAGGTCCCCATTGAGAAATGCCATTTTCACATCCATTTGGTGTAACTCTAAATCAAAATGAGCTACTAAGGCCATGACTAACCTGAATGAGAGCTTCTTAGAAACTGGAGAGAAGGTCTCATCATAGTCAATGCCCTCCCTCTGAGTGAAACCTTTAGCCACCAATCTGGCCTTATGTCTCTCAACTTTACCTTTAGAGTCCACTTTAGTTTTGAATACCCATTTGCATCCAATAAGTTTGGACCCTTTAGGCAAGTCAACGAGATCCCAGACTTGATTTTTAGCCATTGAGTCAAGCTCTTCCTTCATGGCTTCAAACCAATAGGTGGACTTTTCACTTTTCATGGCTTGTGAAAATGTCACTGGATCATCAATGTCACTCATGTCTACATTATCCTCCTGTAGGTATACCAAAAACTCATCAGATATGGCAGGTCTCCTAACTCTCTCAGATCTGCGTAGTGCTGGCCCCTGATCCACCTGAGGAGGTAGTTGGTCAACTATTGCAGCATCTTCTGGCTCTGGAGCCACTTGAGGTGGACCAACTACAACTTCTTGTTCCCTCTGAATATCATTCTGAGGAATGAATATAGGAACAAAGCTGTCAGTTGTTACAGGTATTTCAACCTGATCCTGTAACTCCTCAAAAGAAATCTCTCGAGAAGGTCCACTCCCACTAACTCCGCCATCCTCAAGAAACCTTGTCTTATCTGTTTCTATAATGATGGGAACATGTGATGGACAATAGAATCTATACCCTTTTGATCTTTCCGGATAACCAATGAAGAATCCACTAGTTGTCCTAGGATCAAAAGCCTTTTCTTGTGGGTTATATGGTCTGGCCTCAGCTGGACATCCCCAAGTGCGCATATAGCTCACAGAAGGTTTCCTATCACTCCACAACTCATAGGGAGTTTTAGGAGCAGCTTTAGTAGGAACCTTATTCAAAATGTGCTGTCTTTAAGGCCTCCCCCCATAAAGACAAAGGAAGGGTAGAGTGACTTAACATTGTCCTAACCATTTCTTTAAGCGTTCGGTTCCTTCTTTCTGCAACCCCATTCTGATAAGGGCTGCCAGGAGTAGTGTACTGAGGTACAATACCCTCTTCTTTAAGGAACCTAGCTAATGGTCCAGGCCTTTGTCCCATCTCTGTATACCTACCATAATACTCACCACCCCTATCAGATCTGACTACCTTAATAGATTTTCCTGATTGTTTCTCTACCTCATTCTTAAAATCTTTAAAGGCATTGAAAATATCTGCCTTTTCAAGAAGTAGATAGAGATACATATATCTAGAGTAGTCATCAATGAATGTGGCAAAGTATCGCTCACCAGTAAGACATGGTGAAAAGGGACCACAAATATCAGTGTGAACTATTTCTAGAAGTCTAGAACTTCTAGTGGCATCTTTATTAGGCGTGTGTGTTTGCTTTCCCTTTATGCAATCAACACAAGTCTCAAAGTCAGTGAAATCTATAGTGTGTAGCACTCCTTCTCCCACTAACTTCTTAAGCCTCTTAATGGAGATATGGCCTAATCTCCTATGCCACAACATAGATGAATTTTCATTAACTCTACCACGCTTGTTGCCAATAGAAACTGAAGTATGCAGGGTATTCAAGGATTGTTCATTCACATTACTAAGACACAATTTATATAAACCATCAGATATAGAACCAGTACCAATAACAACAGAATCCTTCATTAATTCAACTAAAGAGTTTCCAAAACTAACATGAAAACCTTCTGAAGCAAGTTTTGATACTGAAACCAAATTTCTACTAAAAGAGGGTACATAAAAAGTGTCTTTCAAATCTAGAACAAATCCTGAACTCAAAATGATTCTATAAGTTCCAATAGCCTTCACATGTGAGTGCGTCCTATTTCCTGAAAAGATGCATTGTTCACCCTTATTGATAGGCTTTTGGAATAGGAATCCCTGCATAGAAATGGCAACATGCACAGTAGAACCTGAGTCAATCCACCATGTATCATTAGGAACATTTACTAAATGAGACTCATAGCAAACATAAGATGAGAGATTACCTTACTTTTCAAACCATCCCTTGAATTTCAAGCACTCTTTCTTAATGTGTCCAGGTTCATGACAGAAGAAGCATCTCTTTTCATTTTCTTTTTCTTTTTCTTTGCCTTTGCCCTTTTCTTTCTTGTAGTGCTTCTTCTTGCCCTTCTTCTGAACACTCTTGTGCTTTCCTGAACTTCCACTTCCTTTATGAGAAGAGAAGTTAGCAACTTGATTTCTCTCCCCTCTCAACCTCTCCTCCTCCTGAACACACATGGTCATCAATTCATTTGGTGACCATTTAGCATGATGTGTGTTGTATGAGATCTTAAAGGCCTCATACTCATTTGGAAGAGAGTTGAGAATAAAGTGGACAAGGAATGTATCTGAAATGGTAACTTCCATTGCATTAAGTTGAAATGCAATATCTCTCATCATCATAATGTGTTCTCTAATGCCACCACTGCCAGTGTATTTTATTGAGGAAAGCTTAGCCATTAAGGTGCTAGCCTTTGCTTTATCAGAACTGATGAATTGTTCCTCAATAGCCTTTAAAAATCCACTAGCTGTGGCCTGCTCAGGGATAGATCCCTTAATGTTTTGGCCTACATGTCCTTGTAAGAACAATAGGCACAAACGGTTGGATCTTTCCCATTTATCAAAATGAGTCTTCTGTTCCTGTGAACTTTCTGCTGTAAGTGGAGCTGGCTTTTCCTCACGCAAAGATAAATCTAAATCCATGCACCCTAAAGCAAATAGTACCATTTGTTTCCATTCAGTGAAATTAGTGCCATTCAGATAAGGAACAGTTCCAGTGAAGGGTGCAAACAAAGGAGAAGCACCTGAAGATAACCAAATGCTCACAAATATCAAAATATGAAATGGCAGCAAATAATGAGGCATATAAATGAATGCTAAGTAATTCTAACAACTGAAATAAATTACTTTAGCATGCTAATGGACAAACTCCCCACAAAATAACTTAAGTGATAGAACTAAGACTTATATACACTTTGATGTCAAGAGATAGTACCTTTGGGTACAAAACTCTCAAGAGTCAGCATGCATATAAATTATATTCTATCCTGTTCATGACATGAAAATAGAACACTCCTTTGGGAGTTAAATTCTACATTCAAATCAAGAACACAAAAGTTTGATATCATTTTAATTCCTTAATGAGAATACTTTATTATTCTCCATGCATAAGGCCACTTTGGTGGTCAACTTACACACTTTGAATGCTAAAATATCCTCCCCCAATTAAAAATGATAACAAACAAATTATAATGCTCATTAATGACACTATCTTAAACTCAAAAGTGTGAAATTTTATCATTCCTCGTAGTTAGTGCCACTTTGGTGGTCTACCTAACCACTTAAAAATCAAAAATTTCACACAAAACTGCATAATAGCATCAAATAACACTTAATATGAGCAAAAAAAGATATAAACACAATAATTATTGCAAACTGAAATAGAGATATTAATGCATGAATAATTACTGTAGAGAGGTCAAAATATCACAAAAAATATCTCCTAAGATTACTGCAACAATTATTAGTTCATTATCAAGCTTTAATCATGCCAAAACTAAATGAAAAAGGGGTTAAAAACACAAGTTTCAGCATGCTGTTGCATAAGTATCCCTTTCTGTTTGCTGAAATAACCACTAAATTGCAAACATACCCACAGAAATTGCTTCTGCATCCAAACTGTTTACATGATAGACCCTATATCCTTTAAAGAATGTTAATGGGCTCAATATGTACCCAGAATGAATGGGCCCAAGATCCAGAACTTAATAGATCTTATAGAAAACCCATTAACAGAATTTAAAGAATAAGGATATAATTAAATAAATCTGAATTAACAGTTTTATGATTAAAGGACACACTTAAGCAATAATGGATATGGATATTTAGAATGAATGGATTTTAATCGAATTCGGATACGTAAACGGATCCGGATTCGGGTTACAAATAAGATCCGTTTGGATCTAAGACCCAAAAACTGAAACCAGAACCGTTTATCCACTTAAACCCGGATCCGAAAAGATCCACTATCCAAACCCAAAATTTAAATCCAAAAGGATGAATAGGGGGCCTAAAAATCGGATCCATAAGCTGTAATGGATCCTAACTTAACTGAATTCGAAATTAATATTATTTTAATGATGAAAGGGGGAAAACCCTTCATCTTCCCCAATCCCCTGCGAGACCCATCTCCCAAAACCCTAACTGCAGAGGGAAAGCCGCCGCCGCCATGGGAAGAGGGAAGGGCGGGGTGGCCGGCCGGCCGCCGTCGGACCCCGGTCGGCCGGAGACGACGCCGGCAGCGTCGTCCGGCGGGGTCCAGCAGATGCCCTGGTGCGGGCGCAGGCCCCCCTTGCACGCGGTCGCCGTGCCGCTGCGGCGGCGGCGCCCTGGAGCTGGGTGGCCGCCGCGGCGGTGCCCTGCCGCAGGGGCGGAGGTCCGCCGGCGACCGCCGGCCTTCCCATGGGCTGAAGACGCCGGAGGCGTCGTCCTGTGGGGAGGTGGCCGCCGCCGGGGCCCCCATGTCTGAAACCCCCCCCTTTTTTTTTTATTAGTATTAAAAACTTGCTGAGCCGCAGGGGGAGCGGGTCCCTGGCGACCACAGAACTCGTCACGTTCTGAAGACGGTGCCGGAAGCTTCGTCCGGTGAGGAGGGAGCCCCCTAGCGCAGGCGGGTTGACTCGAGCCGCCAGGAGAACTGAAGTAGGATCTTCCTATCCGAACTGAATGGAAGTGGGAAGAACGCAAGATCGAAGCCCAAGGGATCAAGCACGGGCTCTGATACCACATGTTGGGATGTATACCTGAAGCGGAAGCCATCCCACCGAGGAGGAAGACGACGAGGAAGACGATCCACGCTCACGAACACCGGGAAGGGAGCGACCGGAACCCGCGTTTCTCCCTCTGGTTTCCTCTCTCTATCTCACGTACTGTATGTGTGTGTGTAACCTAATGGGGAGTTGCACACTCATGTAGAGAGGAGGGACCAGTCCCATTTGGGCTTAAGCAGGATCCCACCCATAACAGGATCCTAATGGGCACTAAATGGGTTCAGCCCATTAACATATTCCTTTAACTGGACTTAATGGTGTGTTAAGTGTGTGTAGCCCAATGACAAGTGGACCATTATATTGGGATAAAACCCAACATTCTCGTCCATAACACAGGATCCAAGTACGCCATGCATCCAACCTTCTGGATGGTTCCCAGATGCAAGTTAGTTATATATATTGGACATGTTTTCAGTTCTCATGTATCACTTCTATTACCTGTTTCGGTCCAAGTCTTATCTCAGGTGGCCACTAATTTGTGAACTTGGTCCTGATTCTCTGCCAATGACAGCGTTCTGTGTTGTTCAATGGGTTCTTCTTCGCAATTGTGGCAGCTTCATTTAGATCATGCCAATGGCTTGTTAAGATCTATAAAAAATGAGTCTGTAGGTTGTTGGATTTTTCAACTTGCCAAATATCCATTTCAATGGCACTATAAAATGCTAGAGATGATCAACAAAGAGGTTGCAAAGCATTTGCCATTTCATGGACAACAGGACCCCATGCAAGGTTTCACAAAACTATGCACTCCCCTCAGCACCCCCATCCGAAGGCTTTTTCATCACCCCCAATGCTTGGAGGTACTCATACAGATCCATATCTCCCTTCTTCTCAGAGATAATTTGTGGCTCCTTCGGCTGTGCTTCTTTGCTAGCAATATTATTATATGCGGTTGCTGCTTGATCTACGCTTGGGAAGGTGCCCAGGTCATGCCGATCAATGACCACAACCTTCCATTGTCCCGAAACCTGCTACATCACTCCTTTTGATTTCCTTCTTGCAGATGCAAGGGCCTGCTGCCTAGCATCTCCATGCTGGTGTTATCAAGCTGATAAGATCACCTGCGCAGGGAATTATGCTTCTTGGCACTGGAGGTATCCCTGTATATATGTATAGTGAAAAGGAAGAGATGGGTGGTGGTTTGTCTCACTAGGGAGACTGTGGGTGGATGAACTCAAGGATTTCCTTTCCTTAGGCTATGTTGCTGGATTTAGAAAGCAATCCACACAAATGTACCACTGAGAACCTCCTGGGGTCAGTGCTTTCTAGATATGTTGCTTTTAAATCTTGTTCTGATCTGTACTACTAGGAAGTGTATTGATGATCCAGTTACACAGGTAAGTGCATATCTATGCCATATTATGATGTGTGTGGAGTGAATCTTGCCTGTCACTGAGAAAATGGATGCAATGGTTGTGGTTCATACACTCATAGGATTCCCTCCCTCAATTGTAGGTCTTTGGCTATAAAGGAGCCTATGAGATTGTATTATTGAAAACAAACTAATGTAAAACTTTCTTGCAAATTGGGGGTAACATTTGCATGGAAATGGAATATAATCAAATGCTTCCAACTCAATTTTCCATAAACCTAACTACAATGGAAAGAGACTCCATGGGGTGTTAGATTCTTCTACTATTAGAAGCCCGTAGACTCTTTTAGGAGCCATACAAGTCTTGTACTAGTTCTAAAAAAAAGGTTTCACAAGAGATGTAATGCCCCCAGCCCCCCCACAATAAATTTCCAAATATATTACATTGACGAAAGGTTCACAGTTCATATACATGACAACAACCTTCCCAAACTAAATCTCCAAATATACCTGTGCCCTGATTCTGATCTAGAACTGTACTCCCACTCATTATCATTGCTTCCTCTTGAAAATATTTATCAACACACTTATGAGGCTGAGGACTCAGTAGTCTTCGGAACTATCGACATGTTTATTTACTAGTACACAAGCACAAAGCAGCGAATTGCAGCATAGCTTTGTAGTGACCATATCATATGTTATACTTAACATACTTATCACATGGGGGATTAACAGAAAAACATACATTATACTGGTTTCTTACATAAATTAGTCATCACTCTTGAACATTTCACACATCTTTAATGAACTGAGAAACTAACAGATGATGCAATTCCAGATATTCATGCATCTATATCTGCATTATCAATTTCAAAATCAAGCTTGTAAACAAATCAGCGCTTTGAACTTTCACTTTCATATATTGGACATGCACCATACTAATTGACCTTTTAACATTGCATTAGTAGAGCACGTGGGAGGTGGTGTTAAGGTCTTGATCAATTGTGTAAGATCTGATGCTAAATATTCCATCGTAACCATCAGACAAGTTTATGTTAGGAAAATATCTTTTTCCACAAATTCATTATTTTAAATTATGATAAAATAAATAATTTTTTATCCTAATATTATTAAATAAGATTATAGGTTTATCTTAATTAACATCTTCGTAAACTAATTAAATCAGAATTGATTAAATATTTATGATAAACTTAAATAAATTAAATAACATCTAAATAAATAAAAGGTTAAGTGATGTATGATACATCGTCAAATCAAACTCAACATAGACGATATTTCATTTAATTAGCAAAACGACAAGAAACAAAGTTAGATGATCTTCCGTCTAAGTCTCTAGGATAGATGAAAAGTTAGACGACATATCATCTAACATAAAAATGATAGATAAAGATTAGACGATTCATCGTCTAAATCTCTATGATGGACGAAGAGATACATGATAGATCATCTAAGCTACTAAGATAGATAAAAAATTAGACGAGACATCGTCTAAATCTAAATCTCTAGTATAGACGAATGGTCAGACCATATATCGTCTAAGTGAAAAAAAATATTATAAAATTGATGCGAGAGAAACAACGCGGATAGACTGGACGCAGTGGGAGGGCATTGCAGGGCCTACCGTGAACTGCGCTGTTGCTCTTGGGCCGAGTGAAGTTGGGTTCGGTCAGGGAGTTTGACCGCAGCCCCATGTGAGCAATTTTGACCACGGCCCATGTGATGTGGCGGCAGGTCGGGGTTCCCTGTGCGGCACACCGGGGAGGGGAGGAGGAGAGGATGGAGAGGTGGGGGAAGAGACGGGATGAGCAAGGAGAAGGGCCTGTCCCGCCGGTGGAGAAGAGGCAGCACAGAGAGAGGGAGGGCGTTGTGATGGGGAAAAGTGGAGCCGGTCGTGGTGGATGCGGCGGCAGGACGGCCCAGGCGTGGCCGGCAAGCTGTGGCCCCTGTCGTGACGGAGAGGACGCCGGAGGGAGCCGGAAAAGGTGGTGTACAACTGCGTTGGGGGGGGGGGTTGAACGGCGGTGTTCTTTGCTGCTGCCGGCGAGAGGGAGGGGGATAGAGGCGTGGCGGCGGGCTAGCTGAGGCCAGGGCTCTGCAGGCCGCGATTCCGGCGGTGGCGTGGGCCGTCGACGCCGGCGGCTGTGGCAGCTGCGCCGCTGCCGCTGCTGCTGGCCGGCGGTGGAGTGGGAGGACGAGGGAGGCGGGGGTGCAGGAGGGCGGTCCGCAGCGGGGTTGCAGGGACGGCGGCGGAAGACAGCGAGGGCCGGCTGGGGGAGCGGCCGGTAGCTGGGCGGTCACACGAGCAGGCAGCGGCGACGGTGGAGGGGGTTGCGTCCGGCGGTGGGGTGGAAGCAGGTCGGCCGACTGTTCTGTCTGTACACGGGGAGGAGGGGAAAGAGTAAGGGGGCGGCAGCTGAGGCGGTGTTGCTGGGATCGCAGGGCCCCTGGTTCGCAGAGGACACAACAGAGAAGAAAAGGGAGAAGAGGAAGATGAACAGGAAGATGAAGGAGTATAGGAAGAAGAAGGTGACGATGGTGGCGGGGGTGGGGGCGTGTGTGTGGGAAGGGGTTTCACACCCATGGGCTTCATGCCCCACCTGTAGCTTCTCCACTTGTTAATTTCGCGGGAGGAGTAATAATAATACGTACGATCCTTAATCAACGTCCCCGTTTGGAAGTGGTTGTTGTGGGGATTATAACGATTGGAATCTTCGGATAATAAAATTTTTTATCAAACCTAACATGAGTTTCATAGGTTTACGTGTGAATAAAATTTTATAAGGAGAGAGAATATAGACGCCGAACAATGTAAATCAGATAATCTATGTAAGCTGGTTGCACCCGGCTTCTACAGATTATTCATGATTAATAATCTGAGCACACTGCAACATGTGTACGGTAATTAGATTTCATATTATTTATTTTTTTTTAGTTGACCTAAAATTTGAGATTACATAATTATGGAATTTTAGACTGCGTTTGATAAACCAACGAACTTACTCATTCTCGTAAAAATCTACAAGTCGTACAAGCGTGTTTCTCTCTTCAGATTGATAATAATTAATAATCTTCGAAATCTTGTTGTAACTTGATTATGAGATTTTCGGATGTAGGCACATTTTGTGTCTACACTCTCTTCCCTTAGATTTTGTGCGAGGGCTCAAAAGCAGAGACATTTTGTCAGAGCTTTTGGCTCGCAAGCCCATGGCCATTGGGTTATCAAACGATGCCCAATGATATTCCTCTGATACCCAACGATCATAATGCCCATAAGATAAAAAATATTATAAAATAATATCAAAAATTATAAAAAACAAAAAGACACGATATTAACTTCAAATGAGCCCAATAAATCATGAAAAATTAAAATTTTAATTTTACTCGGTTACAACTACCAGGGTAGTCTCAAATAAAATAAAAATATATAATAAAAATAAAAATAATATTAATATGGCTTCATTCGTCATCTGTGTAAATAGTGACATCATGTAACATGTCAATCGAGTCTGTCATCTGATGTCTAGAGTCTCGCTCCGTGTCAACGTTATATCATCTAAGTAAAAAAAAGTCAGATAGAATAAATGATGCGCAAAGTTGATAGATGAATCTCCGTCAAAAGGGAAAGTGATAAAAGCAGAGAATAGACGATACATCCTCTAGCTGAAAATAAGTTAGACGATATTTTATGTAATTAGAAAATGACGAAAGTTCAAAATAGATGAAATATCGTCTAATCGTCTAACTTAAGATGAGTTAGACGATACTTCATCTAAAATCAAAACGACAAAAAATAGACATAGACTATATTAAAAATATGTTATATGAAACGTTGTCTAACTCACGATAAACGATATTCCGTCTAAGTGGAAAATGACAAAAGTTGAGATAGATAGAACTTCGTCTAATCCATTAAGTTAAAAGTATTAAACAAATAGAACTACAGATAGGCAAAGTATTAGACGATACTTCGTCTAACTAGAAAATGATAAAAATCAGGATAGATGATGCTTCGTCTAATATAAAAAATAAAATTAAATGATTAGACAAATACGTAGACGATATTTTATCTACTTTCATTAAACGACAAAACCTCGTCGCCTTAATTTTATCTTTCACTCAAATAAAGTGATATATATATTATATTTTTGAATTGGTCAAAAATATATCTATGTTGATTGTGCTAAACGACAAACTATATTTTAAAACGCCTACGCAACACATAACCGCTATAACACCATGCACGTGAACTATATTTAATACCTTTGTCGAAAAAATCATATATGCTAAGACACTCTAAAATACAACGTTAAATAGTTAACTCAAAAATATGATCGCATTAAATGTGCAGTATATGTTTAGATACTCTTTCATTTTTAAGAAGTATAAATACATCTTATAATCTTTTAGTGCATCACTCAATATCGTAAGATATATTTTTATGTGTAAAATTAATATTACTTATTGCATACTTTCTTCACTCGCGTCTGCATTTTGAATTTGTCTATCTTATGTTCCTATGTGGGAGGAATATTTTTAGCATTATTTGAGACATACATATGTCAGCAGCCCAGGGGACAGATTGCACAAAAGAAGAAATGAGACAAACTGATAGATCTGTGACAACAGAAAATCTGATTCACCTACTACCTCGTAGGTGGAAGCATAGAAGCCTACTTGATCCGTTGAATGTTGTGACTAGAATCCGACCATTGAGAGGTTGATGTATCTAATAGATACAAAGAAGCCTAGAGTTATAAATAGCTTGGACTTGACAAGGAGTCCAAACCGAGAAAAAGCAAGCCAAATAAAAGATAATCTTCAAGTACCTTCCTTGCATTCAAAGCGATTCCATAGCTCCACTTCCTGCGCACACACGTTAAGAGAGGATTTCATCGTGCTGAAAGCTTCTTCCTCGAAGTCCTTCATCTTAGGAAGTATTAAAGAGAAGGATATTATTTTTTAATAGCATTCCATTCTCTTCCTCCTCCATCTATAAGTATATTTATTTCTTTTGTACTATGTAAATCCACTATCTGCTCATATAGGAGTATAGCTATGGAACTTGTATCTACCCATCCGACAGGGAGAAGAACATTTGTTGCTCTAGGGTAACCAGCACTGAGTGTGTTAGGTTGGTCTGCTGATACCATAAAAATCAGTTGGGTGACTAGCTCTTGGAAAACTAACAGGTGCGAAATCACATGAAAAAACTAAGTCACTAGGTGTGACTAGTTGGTTGGCTGAGACCTGATCAAAATCAATTGGGCTTGTGGTTCTTGGAAAATCACTGGGATATGATCTATTGAGTTCTGTTAAGATCATCAGGAGAGTTGGCCCTGAAAAATAATGGGTATAACCATTGATAAAAGGTTAGTGGAAACTCTGGACAAGTTGCATGGGACTAGATGTAGGGAAGTCAAGGACGGTTGACCGAACCAGTATAAAAACCTTTGTGTTCTCTGTGGTTTGCCTACGTTCTCACATTTACTTTCTTCTACATTACTAGACTATTTTTAATACGTAAATATTTTTTCATCGGCACACCTATTCACCCCTTTCTAGGATGTGCTTGGCTACTAACAAGTGACATCAAAGAGTGCATGTCTCCTTTATTGTAGGTTTAACCACCTAGGAGCAAGATCCTGACAGTAGCCGAATGGAGAACGTATGCAACCTCGCTCTGCAAGAAGGTCACTCTACTAGTTGGCCACCTCTCTTAAGTGGATACAACTACCCTTATTAGATGATCAAAATGATGAACCATATAAAGGGGGTAGACTACGATCTGTGGATGGTTATTGAAGAATGTGACAGAGTGATCACCACTCCCAGAGATCAATGGAGCAAAGTTGAGAAAGAAATGGCCTCACTGAATGGTCAAGCACTCAGCTTGATGTTATACACACTTAGCTCAGAAGAGTTTGACAGAGTGTGCACCTGCTCTATAGCCAAGGACATCTGGGAAAAACTAGAAGTAGCACATGAAGGTACATTTCAAGTCAAGGAGACCAAGATTACTCTCTTGGTCACGAAGTATGAAATATTCAAGATGGAGAAGGGCGAGACTATAAAGAAAATGGAAATAAGGATCACCTCTATGGTGAATAGTCTGAAAGTCCTGGGTAAGAAGTACAACGATAGTGAGCTAGTAAGGAAGATATTATACTCCTTGCTACCTGAGTGAACTCCCAAAGTCACAGCCATTGAGGAGGCTCAAGATCTCACCACTTACTCACTAGCTCAACTCTTTGGAAATCTGACTAT
Organism: Amorphophallus konjac; assembly: GCA_022559845.1. Lineage (NCBI taxonomy): Eukaryota > Viridiplantae > Streptophyta > Magnoliopsida > Alismatales > Araceae > Amorphophallus > Amorphophallus konjac. The sequence continues at coordinate 23,917,304 of CM040121.1, forward strand.
CGACGAACTGAAACTACACAACAAGAGGGAAAGAGAAGACTCTAAGAAGAAAACTCTTGGTCTAAAAGTCAAGGCTGAGAATAATGATGAAGAGTCAGAGTCCATGTCTAGTGAAGACAGTGACGTGGCAGCCATGCTGTCTTGATGACTTCAAAGGATCTTGAGAAATAAGAAGAAGGGTTTCTCATCCAAAAGAGATGGTCCCAAAAAGATAAAGTGCTACAATTATGGCAAGTCTGGACATGTCAGAGGTGACAAGTCTGGACATGTCAGAGGTGAATGTAAGGCAAAAGCCACAGGGGACCACAAAGGCAAAAACACATACAAGAAGTCTGCCAAGACCTCTGACATTACATGCATAAAGCCAAAAGTCAAGGCCAAGGTAGCAACATGGAGCGACGAAGATAAATCAAAAGAATCTAACAACTCTGTCTCAAAAGGAGAAGACCAGCATGTAAGTCTCATGGCAGACCATGAAGACTTTGAGATAACCTCCAACAACCTCTTTGATGCTTTTGATGATTTTAGTAGTGATAATGAACTTGAGTTATCCTATGATGAGTTGTTTACATACTTCTTTAAGTTGCATGAAAAATACAAGTTCAAAAGTAAGACCCTAAAGGTTTTGCAGGAAGATCATAAAAAAATAATTTCTAAGATTGAACTCTTAGAAAAATAAGTATTGAAATTAACATATAATAGTGATCTTCTTGCAAAGGACCTTGAGAAGCTCACTACTGCTCAGAAAAAGTTGGACTTATTTTTATCCATCTCTAGGAAGTCTGCTGACAAGCGAGGACTGTGATACTGTACTACCGTAGTTCATAAAGTTAAAAGCACGCATGTTTGTTGAATTAACATCTTATCCTAATGCATGCATTCATTGTGGTAAGTTTGGTTATGTATCACATGCATGTAAATATAGTAAGTCATCCCGTGCATCATTTAGACATGTGGAGAAGCAGGTAGAGAGGCCTAGAACCTACAGTTAGATCGGTCCGAAAATAGGCATGTATACAAGAATGAATGACAAAGCTCTAAGATCATATCCTAACCTTCAACCTAGAAGAAGATTTGTTCCATTTGCACGTAAATTTTATGAATAGACCTAAATGGATTAGAGCCATTTGGGTCCCTAAATCTCTCCTTTGAAATCCTTGCAGGAATGTTTGAGCACCACTCTAAGTGGCATCTGGATAGTAGGTGCTCAAGACATATGACAGGGAATATGTTCTTAATCAACCCGACAACAAAAGTTAAGGGTGGATATGTCACTTTTAGAGATAGTTCGTAAGAAAAGATCACTAAAATTGGCTCCATTAGAGATGAGGTTGACACTCACATTAAAGAGGCAATGCTAGTGGAAGGTCTCAAGTTCAACATCATCAGTATAAGTCAAGCTCTACGACAATGGACATGAGGTATCTTTCACCAAGTATGCAGAATCAAGAATGTCAAGACAAAGAATATCGAGTTCTGTGCCCATCGCCAAAAAACTTTGTATGTTTTCCATTTGGATGAAGTCAGAGGAGCAAACATTTGCCTAGTAACTAAGGCAAATCATATCATTGAGATATGACATAGAAAACTTGGTCTTGTAAGCTACTCAGTTCTGTAGAAACTGACCAAGCTAAATCTAGTCGAAGGTCTACCAATCCTGGACTACATCCACCTATATAAGTGTAAAGCATGCACTCAAGGTAAACAAACCAATGTTTCATTCAAGGTACAAGACACAGTAAGTACATCTTCTCCCTTGGAATTACTACATATGGACTTATGTGGACCAATAAGAATAACAAGCTTGAGTGGAAAGGTATGTTGATATATTATCGTTGATGACTATTCCAAATTCATTTAGACATTCTTTTTGGTCCACAAGAGTGAAGCTTTTGATGAGTTTATTATGTCTAGCAGGCATGTGTTTTACGTGCGGAATCTATCCGGAGGACATGGGTGCGCATTTATGACTATTTAAGTAGCGTGCACACTATTAATTATGTGAATTTAGGTTTATCGGACGATTTAAGATTCAAGTGCTAGACATTACCCACCGACCACAGTCAGTGTTTATTTACATCAGACAAAGTCCGAACATCCTTGATTAATTGTCGAATAACTCATCAACCTCCCATATTGGTCACGATGCTAAGGATATACTCGCGCAAGCACTAGCAAGCATGCTTAGAAGAATCATTGTTTGATAACGACAATGGTGTAGGCTCCAGTTTGGCATTGGTGAGGGTTTTAAGGCAGTTTGGCACTAGTGAGGGTTTTAAGGTAATTTGACACTGGCGAGAGTTTGACACAGTTTTACACTGGTGAGAGTTTGGAGTATGTTATTGTTTGAACAAATCGATGGTCTTGACTTTGTCGATCGGCCGAATGTGAGAATGATGGCTTCACAACTTACTGTAGACACGCCAAAATTGACGTTACTGTGAGTACATCTCATATTGCCTTGTAATGCCCCAATTTGACCCTCAAATTAGTTCTATTTGAGTGTTTTTTTCTCACTTTTCTTGGATTTCTCCCTTTTTTCACCCTTTTCTTATTTTTTCCTATTTTTCTGGATTTTTCTGGATTTTTTGAGATTTTTCCCTTATTTTCTGAAATAACGACTTGACGTGGGGCGTCTTTTAAATAACGACTTATACATGGGCGTTTCTTCAACAATTAACGACTATAATAAAGGGCGTCCATTCTTTGAATTTCCTATTTTTCTGGATTTTTCTGGAATTTTTTCGGAATTTTTCGGGAATTAACGCCTTAACCATGGACGTTATTTTTAATTAAAAAAGAATAAAAAAAATCAAAAAATGAATTCACGCCGCATGTGAGGGCGTGACTTTCAAATGGATTATTTTAATATTATTTTTCACTCTCTTCCAGAGGTGATTTGGTGGCCTTCCGGGTGTCAGAAAAATTCACAAAAATAGTCGTTGGAATCAGTGAGACGAGATGCACCTTCACCTAAAAAATGAGAAAATAATATTGAGAAATGAAAAATGGCCCTATTTCGAATTTTTTAATTAACGTCCTTTGTTAAGGCGTTTTTTAATTAACGCCTTTGACTCAGACGTGTTTCAATTTCATTTCTAAAAATGATCCAGGAATTAACGCCCTTGTGCAGGGCGTGTTTTTAAAAGACGCCCTTCGGAAGGTCGTCAATTCTTGAATTGACGCCCTGAGCCAGGTCGTGTTTCACTTTTGTGTTCCGAACGGACGCAGCCTTTCTCCCAGAGACTCCTGCTTCGTTTGGGCTCTTGCCCAGTCTAATCCTCTCCTATTTTGGGCTCTTGCCCGTTCTTATCTTTCCCCCTTGGGCTCTTGCCCGTTCTTATCCTTCCACCTTTTGATTGGATTCTATTTAACAGAGCGCCTGTAGCTCTGTGAGGTTGGATCCTCTTCTCTTCGGGCCCCCTGTCGATCCTTTTCTCCCTCCCTCCGTTCTTCTTCTGTGTGTGTTTTTTTTTTATTCTTCCTCTTCTATCTTCTGTATTCTTCTTCTCGTTTTTCTTCACCTTCTTCTTCTTCTTCTTCTTCTTCTTCTTCTTCTTCTTCTTCTTCTTCTTCTTCTTCTTCTTCTTCTTCTTCTTCTTCTTTCGATTATCTTCTTCGGTTCTTTCTCTTTTTCTGTTTTCTTCTTTCTTTTCTACAGGAACCGAAGGAAGGCTTTTGGCTAAGGAGGATTTCTACACCAACATCTTCATCCTTTTTGAAGATTTTCTCCTCATCAAGCATCAAAATCAAAGAGCACAATCAGATTTTTATTCTATCTCCCCTTTTCTCTTATTTTCATTAGTGCATAGTGCATGCATCATTATTATTATATTGATTTTTTTCATACTCAATCACATTGAGATCTCCCCTTAGTGCACTCTTGCACTCTTTCCCCTTTTCCTATTCATATTTTTTGCATATTCATGCATTCATTCATCTCCCACACCCTCTTTGCATAGGGGTTTAAGGGCAACCACCCTTAAGGTGTGTTCTCACATATGTTTACATGCTCATATCTTTTAAGGATTGATGCTACACACACCATGTTCTAATTCACATCTTTTATTGGTGTTTGTTATTTTTTGCAAGGGTAATCAAGAGAAAGAACTCTCTTCGTCGGCCGGCCGATCTTGAAGAGAAAAGGAGTACTCACATCCCCGCACTTTCAAGGTATTCTTCGCGATCTCTCCCCTTCATTAATTGTTATATCTTTTGAGGCGTTCGCGTCTCTGGCGATCACACACACTCCACATTAGCACCCCGTGCTATCTTATTGCTTTCATCATTTTTTTGTTATTTTATATTTAAGTGGATTTTAAATAGAGATCTACAAATTGGCGATCACGGTGGGACTCTTTGTGTTCTTCTTTCATTACCCTTTCCCCTTAGGCACCCGCGCGTGCCGTCTCCCCTATTGCACCCTCGGTGCGTCTCCTTTTGTGCCCCTCGGGCACCCTCCACTTGCATTGTACTCTCCCACTTGTGATTTGTTAGTTTGATAGGTTTTTGTTTAGAAAGTCCTTTTTTTTTTAAATAAAATTGATGAGCATGCTTATTCTGTTGATTGCCATGATTGTGTGATTGGGTGTTGATACTGCCGGCCGCGAAGTTTTCTGGGGAAAGTGAATTCACGCCTCTGGAAGAGGCGTTTTTCTTGATTTAACGCCCTAAGCAAGGGCGTCTGCTTCCTATTTCACGCCCTCTGATAGGGCGTTTTCCAGCACATTTCTGGGTGTTCTTGCTTTATATTGATGCATGTGAATTCACGCCCTCCCACAGGGCGTTTCTTTATTTAGTAGCGCCTCTCATCAGGGCGCGTTTTCATGATTTGACGCCCCCACCCCTGGGCGTCTCGTTATTTGGTTGAGCATCGTTGATAATTAACGCCCTGCCCCAGGGCGTCTCTTTTATTGGTAGCGCCTCTCATCAAGGCGTGTTTTACCTTGCCTGTGGGCCTCCCACAGTGATTCACGCCCTGCCAAAGGGCGTCTTTTGATTGGTAGCGCCCTGCCCCAGGGCGTCTTATTCCTGTGTTTTCACCGAACCTCTTTGTTTATCACTGTATCATATTTTTGCTTATATCTTGCATTCATTCATTCATTCATTTTGCATTGGTTTGGGAGACTTCCTCTCTCCACATATTAGGAGCCACACACCCCCTTGGTGAAGGAACGACCCTCCATTGAGCATTCCGTCTCTTTGGATTGGAAATTCCTAAACCAAGCCTCCATAAGTCCCCGCACCCGTGGATTCCCTCACGGACGCCGGGCAGGTTGTACCCTTTTTGGAGTCCCGAGTTTAGTTGGCCTACACGTGGTGAGAGAGTGTTCCTAGTTGGCATTGGAGTTAAATCATATTGAAACTAGGTTCCCCTTGTGTGAATCATATCAATTTGCATAAAATTCATTAATTCACCAAGGTTTAAACAATCAAAATCACGGTAACCATTCCAACTTGTGTGCTTCTTTGCATATTATTGTGAAATTTTGATTATATAATGGCTTACCATGATAGAAACATGTTCAATTCAATTCATGAGGATGCACAACCTAGCACTTCATATCCTCAATTTCAACATGTTAATCAGCATTCTCACCATTCTTTCAAGGGACCACGTCCTTATTCTCATGGTCATACCCAACCCATGGGCAATGTCCATTCTCATGGTCCACCTACTCAATTTCAGGCCATTATTCCCTCGGGACCGTCTCCTCCCAATGACGAGAAGGTCTCTCGAATCATCCATGCATTAGATCATCTTACCCCTCAACAGATCCAAGCCCTTAAGGCTGCCGTTGAGGGTACATCACATGCATCTCCCTCCAATTCTACACGGGTGGCCCATCACCCACCTCTTTCCAATTCTATTCGGGTGGCCCATCACCCCCCTCCTCCTTCCACTCCTGATCGGGTAGCCCATTACCCATCTCCTCCTGTTCATTCTACTCGGGTAGCCCATTACCCATCCCCTTCTATTCACACACCTACTCGGGTGGCCCATCACCCGCCTCCTTCTATTCCTCCTCCATCACGGCCCCAAGGCCCATTTATTCCTTGCAATCCGGCCCATCCGGGTTCTTCCATGGGTCGGCCCGTTAATTCTTCTCCACGGCCTTTTTATGCGGCCCCTCCTCCTTCAAGGCCCTGCCAGCCCTCTATTGTTCAAGTCACACCCCTCCAACAATCTCTTTTGGATAAGATTACTTCCATGGAGGAACAATTAAAGAGGGTCACGGTTCCTCCTACTCCGGTCAATCCTCTCTATGCGGCTTTGGATGACATTACAAGAATGGAGAGAGAATGGAAGGATAGGATGGACGACTACGGCGTTGATATTCCAAGCGAGCAAGAACCGGCAATTGAAGAATCCGAGCCGGTGTATGATGATGAAGCTCCGCAGGCACCCCTTTCGAGTTTCCTTAACTTTCCACTTCCCCCACTTTCATTCGATGAACCCCTCGCTCAGGATGAAGCCACCATCCCCGATCCAACCCCTATTTCCGAGACTTCTTGGTGTTACGACGATGGGTCGATACTCCAATCACCCGCGCCGACGCATCTTGAGTTTTTCACCACTCCAAACACCGCTCGCCCCATTCGGCATTTCCTACGCACCAAACCTTCACCCATTAACCCTCCACCCATTACACCTCCTCCAGTTACACCATTAACCTCCGCAACACTGGCCTCCCCCAAGCCTTCCACTATTAAACCACCACCCGTTAAGCCATCTACCTCCACACCATCGGCCTCCATTAATTACACCATTAAACCTTCCCCAATTAGCCTCCCATTACCGCCACCTCGGTCTTCCATTATCCCTTTAAAACCCACTTTGCATATTCCACCATTCAACCCTTTACCCTTACCCGTGGCTAATCCCGAGCAGGATCCACCCCTTTTTGCACCCGAGCCAATCTCAACTGCTTCCGAGCAAAGGGAGAAACTCGACGTGTTTGAACCCCCGCTTACGCTCACCCATTTGCCAACGCCTTCCATTATACCTCCACCATTCATGAAGCCTTCCGCCTCTGCCTCACCTCCCTTTACTACTCGGAAGGGGAGCACCGCTATAAGTACTTGCGCCAAGGATGATCAAGAGCCGGGCAAGAAGGATTTGGCCATGGCTATGCCGTTCAAGATACAGGAATTCATTTGCCGGATGCCAATCCGGGTTATTGTGCCGAGCACGATTGAAGAGGCTAAGCCGCTGCCCTTGCTCAGAGGAGAATGCCGGGCGTTGATGTCATCTAAGGGCCGGGCAGGGCACCCCTTGTTCCTACTTTCGAATTCCAAATTCATTATTCCTTACAAGGGGCGAATGCCCATTTTGCTCAACTTTCCATATATACCACATTCAATGGGCAACACGATGCTTCCCGTTCCAACTCCCCAACTCCCTCACATTGTTGATCTTTGCCTTCCAAGGGAGTTGCCACTTATTGAAGCTCCTCTTATGGGGCCAATTGGCTACACACTTTCACTGCCGTGGAGGGGCAGTTATCTTGGCGCTAAGGGGCCATCTCCTATTTGTTCCATCTTCTATTCATCCATTTCCACCACCTTTTATTCATGGGCCATTCCAAGGGTTAAGAGGAGGATCTCACCTTCTCACCCTTCACATTCTTCATCTTTTTCGAATTTCATGCATTTTTCATTCATTCATTCATTCCATTCACTGCATTCATTACATCCATCATTTTGCATACATTTGCACCTCCTGCTTCCCGGGTTTCCCAACCCGTATCTTCCCCTCCTTCCGGCACCGCCGGATATTCCGCACTTCCCATCTTATTCATATTCATCTTTTTGTCCACTCCCCTTGGGGCATCGCGTCCCCCTTCCTGCCATTTCCCTGGAACTTCCAGGAATTTTATCCCTCCTCTTTGGGCATCTCGCCCTTTCTGATTCTATTTCTCCGGAACCTCCGGACCTTTCTCTCGGGCACGACGCCCCTTTCCATCTTCTCCTTACTGATTTCATCCCTCCGGAACCTCCGGATTCTCCACCTGATTGTCTCCATCTTTTCCCCGGGCATCGCACCCCTTTCTATTTGCTTCCTCCGGAACCTCCGGACTTTCCCCTCGGGCATCACGCCCCTTTTCATTCTCCTCCTCCAGAACCTCCGGACTTTTCCCTCGGGCACGACGCCCCTTTCCACCTTCTCCTTCCTGATTTTATTCCTCCGGAACCTCCGGATTCTCCGTCTTATTCTCTCTATCATCTCCCAGGGCATCGCGACCCTCCTGATTTCATTCCTCCAGAACCTCCGGACCTTCCATATTTCCTTCAATTCATCTTTTTGCTCCTCCGGGACTCCATATCTTTTATTCTCTTCTTTCTTTTCCGTCATCTTTTTCATCATCTTTTTCCCTATTTCTCCCCAGGGCATCGCGTCCCTTCTTTCGTTATCCCTCCGGAGCCCCCGGATGATTCCTCCTATCACGATTCTCCTCCTTTACCTCCGGACCCTCCGGATCCGCCTCTTTCCATCTATCAATTTCTTCATCTGATTCCTCCTGATCATGGGTCCGACCCAACTTCTTCCACATCCACTGCCTTGGGCATCTGCCCTTTCTCCCACTGCTTCCGAGGCTTTAGTCCTCACTCCACCTTCTAATTCTCCGCTTCTTCTGTAGACTGTTCCATGTGATCAGGGTCTCCGCACCTTAGTGAGGGAGTTCTAGCCCTCGCCTCTTTTCCTTTTTTCCTTATTCGTCTGAGTCTGGTTTAAGCACCACTCATTCTTGTTAAGCCACTCCCAAAATCCTTTGCTTCCAATCCTTTTGACTGCCAAAGAGGACAAATCCCATGATGATCAACCTCTCGCGACAGCTGCTTCAACGAAGGTTGCAAGGTAATATTTTGACGTAAGTACGCATTTTCACGATATCATTTCATCATTGCATAAGGCGTGTTTTTAAGATAAGGTGTTTCTTAACAAGATTAAGAATGGTGTTTTAAACCTTTATCTTAGGCTTTTGTTTAATTAAATCACTCTCAAAAGAGTCTTTAGACTTGCTTTCGCAGCACTTTGGGTAATAAGAACCCCGCGCTGGGAATTCAACATTCTCTCCCCGCTTGTTAAGAGCAATCCTTAGCTGGGCATTCCACACACTTCACGGCGTCCTTAGCCGGCTTCGTTGATAAAACATCGTCCCTACTTTGGCCATGCCATGAGTGTATCTGAAAGTCTTTTTCTCTTCTTCACTCGGCCGAATGCAGGTGCAAGAGGTTGACGGATGAGATGATCAACTTTGGTAATCCCCGATACGAGAGGAGTCTCAAATAGGGGCAGTCTTGACCCAAAATCAATATGAGTTTTTCATATGAATTTCCTGATATACATCTCGCCAAAAAAGGGCTATTATGAAAATCAAGTCAAAATCTCGATAAAAGTAAAATTGAGAATTATGGCATGTCAAGAGTGGCAAAGTCCCCGCAGGGAAAACCCTGGTCGTATGCATGTCAAGGGTCTAAAAATCAAAGGCACAAAACCCCGGCACAACAGACTATCTCTTTGAAGGGAACACCTTGGAAGGAATTCAAGTCCCGATATCTCCCATCCTGCACAAAGCTTGTCACAATTATTCTTCTCTTCTCCCTCCAAGACCGAATGTTTCTCGGGTATGGCCTTGGTAGGGGCACCGTTGATCAAAGGCGGTCGGTTATAGGGCGTCACCCTTCAATGCACGTCCAGCTTTGGGCAGTTTTAGCGAAAAGGGAAGGAACAAGGACCCCTAGCCAGTGGTTCAAAACAACCCTTTGATGCTGCATTAACAATGTCTAAACCAAAATCCAAAAAATCCAAAACAAAAATTTGAATATTTCCCGATCAAAATCCCAACAAAAATTTAAAATATTTTCCAAAAATCTCCATAAAAATTTGAATATTTTCGAAATTCATAAAAATTTGCATATTCCAAAACTCCATAAAAAATTTGCATATTTCAAAAACTCCAAAAAGATTGCATTGTATTTTCTGATGGTGTTTTGTAGGAACAGCTTTGCAGAGACCAAAAGCACGGGATGGGTCCTCTCTCTACTTATTGCTATCAATCTATTGATTCTTCCCAATATTCTCATGACATGTCACCCAGGGGCATCATCTCCCTATATCATTCTGATTATCATATCTCATGATTATTCATCTCCAAATCTTTCAATCAACTCCTGCTCGTTTCATCTGATTACTCCGCCGATGGGCATTATCAGATCCTGATTATTTAACTCCAAAACTTGATTAGCCAGATTGTCATCCTCATGACAAACAACAAATAATGATGCTTTGCTATGCCATGATTTGACTTATGCTGTTCATGATATATGCTATGATTGGTTGCTTTGATTCATGCTATGCATGCTATGATTAAATGCCTTATTTATTGCTTGTTATATCTTGGCTAATGAATTTTTGAGCGCAGGAAGAGGCTCTTGGTCCCGCCGGTAGGGCATCATCACTCAAAGTCCCACGGTGCTTGCAGCTCATTTCTCAGTTCCCATGCTTATTGATATCACCATCTCCCTGTATGCATTCTACTATATGTTACATATGCTACTAGATTATATCAAGGACCTTGTGGCTTTGGTAAATCTGGAATTTGAGTTCCCCTTCATCAAAAACAATGATAATTCCAGAGGAGTCTTAGTCACACGGATAGGCCGTTGAGCCATCCAAGACTGGGGACGATGGTTCCCTTTTACGAGTTGGTGCGTGGATAAACGGGCTTCGGCTTAGTACCAGCTCGCGAAATCGGTTTCTTGACCCAGTCTTGGCAGTTTAACAATATTATCCTTGATTATTCTATATTTTCATTTGATTTATTTTTCCCTTTAAACCCAGCATGCATTCATGTAGGAATTTGAAACAATTGTTGAAAAAATCATTCTGATAAGCTGTTTTTGTGGGTCAAATTGATCTTGATCTTCAATGTGAGATATTCCATGCCGAATTGAGTCCTCAGTGCGTTTTGTCGCTATTTTGGGTCATTTTCTCGAAAGCTCCTTGTTTGGATTTCTATCATCTTATTTTTATCTCCTTTCCTTTGATCCACCTTGGCTGCAGCACGTCCACTGGCTGGTAACCGCTCCCCAATGGTGAAACTTGCAGGTTTGTGACCTGAGGTACTTCCACCGCGCTGGAAGTTGATCATTTTATTTTATCTCCTTCGTGCACCGCGTGCACACCTCCCCCTTTATCCAAACATTGTTGATTTCGTTGGATTTCCCGAGATTGCTTCATCTCGAGCTTTTGATTTCGATTCTCATCAAGTGATGTTGATTGCGTGTCTCATCACACCTTGGCATCTACTTTTCAGTTTGCTCTGCTCCCTTGCAAAGCAGACGCCAAGGCGGGGCAGCTGTAGACACGCCAAAATTGACGTTACTGTGAGTACATCTCATATTGCCTTGTAATGCCCCAATTTGACCCTCAAATTAGTTCTATTTGAGTGTTTTTTTCTCACTTTTCTTGGATTTCTCCCTTTTTTCACCCTTTTCTTATTTTTTCCTATTTTTCTGGATTTTTCTGGATTTTTTGAGATTTTTCCCTTATTTTCTGAAATAACGACTTGACGTGGGGCGTCTTTTAAATAACGACTTATACATGGGCGTTTCTTCAACAATTAACGACTATAATAAAGGGCGTCCATTCTTTGAATTTCCTATTTTTCTGGATTTTTCTGGAATTTTTTCGGAATTTTTCGGGAATTAACGCCTTAACCATGGACGTTATTTTTAATTAAAAAAGAATAAAAAAAATCAAAAAATGAATTCACGCCGCATGTGAGGGCGTGACTTTCAAATGGATTATTTTAATATTATTTTCCACTCTCTTCCAGAGGTGATTTGGTGGCCTTCCGGGTGTCAGAAAAATTCACAAAAATAGTCGTTGGAATCAGTGAGACGAGATGCACCTTCACCTAAAAAATGGGAAAATAATATTGAGAAATGAAAAATGGCCCTATTTCGAATTTTTTAATTAACGTCCTTTGTTAAGGCGTTTTTTAATTAACGCCTTTGACTCAGACGTGTTTCAATTTCATTTCTAAAAATGATCCAGGAATTAACGCCCTTGTGCAGGGCGTGTTTTTAAAAGACGCCCTTCGGAAGGTCGTCAATTCTTGAATTGACGCCCTGAGCCAGGTCGTGTTTCACTTTTGTGTTCCGAACGGACGCAGCCTTTCTCCCAGAGACTCCTGCTTCGTTTGGGCTCTTGCCCAGTCTAATCCTCTCCTATTTTGGGCTCTTGCCCGTTCTTATCTTTCCCCCTTGGGCTCTTGCCCGTTCTTATCCTTCCACCTTTTGATTGGATTCTATTTAACAGAGCGCCTGTAGCTCTGTGAGGTTGGATCCTCTTCTCTTCGGGCCCCCTGTCGATCCTTTTCTCCCTCCCTCCGTTCTTCTTCTGTGTGTGTTTTTTTTTTATTCTTCCTCTTCTATCTTCTGTATTCTTCTTCTCGTTTTTCTTCACCTTCCCCTTCTTCTTCTTCTTCTTCTTCTTCTTCTTCTTCTTCTTCTTCTTCTTCTTTCTTCTTCTTCTTTCGATTATCTTCTTCGGTTCTTTCTCTTTTTCTGTTTTCTTCTTTCTTTTCTACAGGAACCGAAGGAAGGCTTTTGGCTAAGGAGGATTTCTACACCAACATCTTCATCCTTTTTGAAGATTTTCTCCTCATCAAGCATCAAAATCAAAGAGCACAATCAGATTTTTATTCTATCTCCCCTTTTCTCTTATTTTCATTAGTGCATAGTGCATGCATCATTATTATTATATTGATTTTTTTCATACTCAATCACATTGAGATCTCCCCTTAGTGCACTCTTGCACTCTTTCCCCTTTTCCTATTCATATTTTTTGCATATTCATGCATTCATTCATCTCCCACACCCTCTTTGCATAGGGGTTTAAGGGCAACCACCCTTAAGGTGTGTTCTCACATATGTTTACATGCTCATATCTTTTAAGGATTGATGCTACACACACCATGTTCTAATTCACATCTTTTATTGGTGTTTGTTATTTTTTGCAAGGGTAATCAAGAGAAAGAACTCTCTTCGTCGGCCGGCCGATCTTGAAGAGAAAAGGAGTACTCACATCCCCGCACTTTCAAGGTATTCTTCGCGATCTCTCCCCTTCATTAATTGTTATATCTTTTGAGGCGTTCGCGTCTCTGGCGATCACACACACTCCACATTAGCACCCCGTGCTATCTTATTGCTTTCATCATTTTTTTGTTATTTTATATTTAAGTGGATTTTAAATAGAGATCTACACTTACTAGAAGTTTAGGTATTTTTGTAATCCCTGAAATATTTCATTGACAACAATCATACAAGACTTTGTATGAGGACTTTTAAAGCTCAATTACAAGATTTACATAAGCCGCGGGACATTTCTACAATTGCGCCAGTTCCAGAGTCCTTATATAACCATAGGGGTATTTCCATAATTTTGAAAGTTACGAAGCTTCCTCCATAGCACTTGCGTGTTCCCGGGGCAAATTTGCCTAAGAGTCGTCAGAGGGGGCATTTTTGTAACATACCCTTACTACTCGCGGCTCTAAAGGCAAAAGCCAAGGGAAATCTTCACACGCTCCTCGCTTCAGCCTCTTGCTTGTTGCTCCTTGTTGTCTTTGTGTCTCGTTCTCTATGTGTGTGTGTGTTTTGAAGACCCCTGGGGGGTATTTATAGGATTGGCTAGGGACTGGCCCACCCAAGATGGGGTGTGAGCCAGTTTAAGTCCATCCGAACCTAGTGGAAGCCAAACAAGACCCATCGAACTGGGTGGAGGGACTTTTTGACCCACCCAGACTGGGTGGGGGTGCTTCCAGCCCACCCGGACCGGGTGGGGAGGGCAGAGCACCCACCTCGACAGCTGGGTGGGTGCCGTGGAGACCCTACCCGGACCGGGTGGGAACCGCGCAGGGCCACCCAGTCCATGTGGGTCCTTCGCAGGCTCCACTACGTTCAGGGTGGTCCGGGGGGGCGCTAAGAGAGGGAGGGGCAACCCTATAAAAGCCCCCCCCCCCCATTTTATTTTTTTTTGATTTTATGCCGCTTCTTTCCACGTGGAAGAAAGGACGACATCTTTGGGATTACTTCGTGCTCCATTTCTTACGCCGTTCATGTCGCATCTCGCCGGGGCTTCGTGGATTGCTTCTGCTCCTTACTCGGACACTTCGTAAGCACGATGAGGCTTTTCTTTGACCGTCTACTTGCTACAAACTCCGTCTTCTTTTGCCGTCAATACGGCGAGGCTTCTCAAGACTCGTATTCGACCTATTTTCCCAGGGCTTCGGCTTTGTGCCATCTTCCTAGCTTTCAGAGGATTGATTTATTTTTTATTTATCTTGATTAATTCTAGAAAAATAATGGGTTCAAGGAATGTCCCCTACGTACGGGACGTCCGTTGGAGTCGGTAGGGATGTCAAAAATAACCGCAAACCCGATTAGCCGCATTACCCGACCCGTGATGGGTCGGGTAATCCGCATTACCCGACCCGTGATGGGTCGGGTAATACCCGAATAAATGGATATGGATTCGGGTTCGGATACGTTTAAAATACCCGTTTCATATTCGGATATGGTATGGATTTAGTACACCCAAATCCGTACCTAATCCAAACCCGCTCTTGATAAGTTATTGTGCATGTTAGGCCTATGATTTTGACATGAACCCAATCCGTTGCCCGTCTTGTTGAGTTTATGAGTTTAGACTTCTTGTTAAAATTATAAGGATATTTTTATAAAACATAAAAATTATTTTAGAAAAGAAAGAATTGACTGGATTTCATTTTTTCTGATTCTCATAAATCTCACATTTCTTTGGATGTGAACGTGGACTCATGTTTTATGGGCGGATACGATATCTGCGGATATATCCATACCCGTGACGGATATACCCGTATCCATACCCGCGAAAATAATAGGGTACTATCCGGGTATGGTATTAGTGAAATTTTCACGGATAGGCTATGGTATTGCTCTACCCGAGTCGAACCCGATCCATTGACATCCCTAGTAACGACAGTGGGCAACCCATGCCCCTCGAAATTATTTGATTTGTGCCAAGTCTTGTTGACATGGTAGGAATGTTTAATTTGTGGACTAACATTTTTTGTCAAAACTTTGCTTCTTTCAGTGGACTTGCTGTCATGGCTTGCTTTGGCGGAGACCATCGTGCTCAGGACTTGCTAGAGGGAACTCTAGGAGGGGTCTCCCTGTCCGTAGTATTGACATGTCCATGCTGCTATTCGACCCGCCCATGATTACTCACGCGAACATTGATTCAATGGACAGTGGATTCTAATGGGTTGCCGAGGGCCTCGTCGCTGAGGCTGCAAAATGTCATGACAACATGGATGCGACCAGCATTTTGCGAGCGTACGGGGTTTACTCCTATGACGGCTCAGACAATTATTAATGACAGTTCCCCTGGATCAGCATCTCTTCACCTTCGTCCAGAGCTACGTTCCTGTCGGCATGGAGGTTGATGACCCCCTTTTAAAGGGTGAGCGCCATTAGCTGGGGCGGGCTGTTTTACAAGGTCGGGACAGCATGGTTGGTACTTGCGCTTTCTTGTACCTAGCTACCTAGAGGATTTTGTGAGGTAGCCACAATTTCCTAGCAAGGACTGCCTAGGTTTCTTCAACAAGTATGAAAGCTTCCAAGTGCAGACTCCATCTTTCTTGTCAACTAATGGGTATGTGCATAGGCATCATTGAACCGCATAGGATGTGGTGAAGGGCATGGCTTTGGCCCCGCCCGACTAGGAATTCACCAAGGACGAGTATGACTATTTGTGCTTGATTGATGGCATGTTGCGATAGACGGTGCCGAGCTGGTGTGACAGGTGGTCTGTGATTCCTTCACACAATTATCACTAGGGGGCCACCGAGTGACTGATGGGTATCTTGAACTTTTATAGGGTGCCGCTAGAAAGTGTCGGGATTCGACAAGCCGTGACTGCTGCATTGTACAGTTAAACCTACCATATTGGGCAATTACAAACTTTAGTAGAGAAATTCAATCGCCATTGGAATACATTCATCACTGTTGAGGGTGAAACGACCTTGTATTTATAGATTTTCACTGTATTTCTAGTTTGCCCATTGTGGGCTAGGCTTACGAGGAAGTGGCCCTTGATGATTTGCATCGCAGCCACACTGACGGCAAAGGGTGGTACCAGATGCAGCATTGTTATAGATTTTTCATGAAGACCTAGCGACATTTAACCCGCGCAAGCATGGAGAAGCCAACGCATATAGAAGGCCACTTTGAAGGCATAGGTTCGTCACTTCTACAGCAGCCCATTCTATTTTTATGAACACTTTGCCAGGCAAGGTATCCCCTTGGATCATTACATATATGCACCTGGAAATCAATTTTGAGCGACACCCATGCTATCTTTATGCCCTAAAGCAGGGGTGGAATCCTCAAGAGCTTCCGAATATCACCCACCTGGCAGCTTATTTGGCCTACGGGCTGGCCACTTTTGTTATCCCTCACGATACCCTCCAGACTGAGCTTCTCTATCCAGCGTGTTTGTTAGCCTACGGTTAGAGATTGGCTCTTGCTCCTACTGCATTGGCCAATATTTACCACTCTTTTGGCCCTCTGAATGCCCATCCTTCATTGCGGGACAAGAGTATCTTGATGCCCGTACCCATTATTTGAGCGTTTGAGCTGGTCTTCTCTTTCCCAATTTTTTGATGCAAGCCGAGGTGGACAATCTTGCAACACCATTGATCTTTTTTTTATCGACCGGCTAGAGCAGGATATGGCCACCCAGTTGACAAGTGCCCACCAGAAGATTTTTGTTCCTTGCACTTTCACCCTGATGTTGTACAGGAGGGGGATGATGTGGCTTACAAGCTACCCCATCAGCATGAGTAGTCCTCTTTTGCTTTTCTAGAGTGGGTTCAGAGTACCCACCCTAGTGTTCTTGTTTTACATTGGGCCAGAGTTGCTATTTTGGAGCCATATTATCCACACCGGCTTACCCGGAACTTCGGCTATGATTAGCACATTCCCCCAAACTCTGAGTTCTCATTGGTTGGGAAGCAATACAAGCACAGAGATGCCCACCTGGTATCAGCATCGTGGTGGGACCAGAACAACATCTTTCGGCAAAATGCTCATGCCATTAAAAAGGCCGAGGAGAAGCAACTGCGATGAGAGGGTCTACCGCCTCTATCTCTGGATCCTAATTTTATCCGAACCCACTTCCCAAAGGCCCACAGGGAGATTGAGAGAGTAACTCAGCTTTGGCAGCGAGAGGACCGGTCTTCCAAGAATGAGAGATTTTCGTATGTGAGGGCCATCAAGCCCTTGAGATGCCCCTTGACTTTAACTTTATCAACTTCCTCTTCTTGGCGAGGTGCCACCCCCAGCTTCAAGATATACTCATGGTGGGACCACTTCCTTACAGACTATGGTTGCATGAAAGTAAGAAGCCCCTCTCGATTTTGCGGAAGGCATAAGAGAGAAAAGTATAGTCAAACCGAGCAATTAGAACAAGTAGGCAGAATAACCGTGGAAGCTATATAGCAATTGGAACATGAAGGTGGAGCTAGTAGTTAAATAGGTAGATAACTTAGGCAACAATTCTTGCCAATAAATTAAAAATATAACCATGATTCCCAAAGATATGTGAAGACAGGAATTTGAGTCATTTAAGTCACGATGAGTAGAACCTTTAGTCTGAATCAAGTTACTAAATTGACTCGCTACAAGAAAACACAGTATTAGAAATGAACAATATCCATCGCTAATCTGTTGCAAATCTCTCTCAGAATGGTTTAACGACGGATTAGCAGGTGATTGCTTTGCAATGGAAATGTGTACGTTGGTTATTTCTCATCGTTAATTTAGCGACAGAACTATATCCGTCGTCAATCCGTTGCTGAATTAAACAATGTAGCAAATCTAGGAAAACGGAGATAAATACATTTTGAGATGAATATTGCATGACATTTGAGGGACATGACCAATTTTAGCCATGTAGCAAGTAAGGGATAGCAACCAAGATCAAATTAGTAGAATCAAATTACAGTTATAAGTCTATAAATAGGGCCCTTCTACCTTAGTGCAATGTTTTTATCTAGGAGCCTTAGAGTAGAACCTAGGAAGAGAAGGGGCTAAGAAGGGACAAAGGAGTAGCGCTAGAGAGTAAGGGATCTTCAAGGGAATATTTTTGAAGACTCCTAAATCATCAAAGGTAGGAGTATAATGAACTAACCTCATGTTGATTTATAGCAATATTCTTCTTTAGTTTGATTTACCTTAGTCTTGCTCTCTAGTTATTCAGAGTACTATATGATATATATATATATATATATATAAACACCTAGTATAGAACATGTTAATTATGACTTGGATGGCAGTGATTTTAGTATGCGTATGAAGTATATTTCCTAAATATCAAAAGGTTTTACTCTATTGACATTTATATTTTTTGTAAATATTGTAAAGTTGTTATAACTAAAGATATAATTAAGAATCACTGCATGTTAAGGACTAGGACCACTTGTGTTGCTTTGATTGACCTCTCGTAATAATAAAAAAACAAGATAAATGCAAAAGTGGGCATTGAATTCAGCCTTTCCTCTGGGGAGGGGGGGGGAGCAAACATTTATTCGTGGGCATACGCATATGAAAACCAGACGCCATAATTGTCTAGTGGTTATAGTGAGATATTCGACCTCCGATCTTGCACAATTGATCAAGACCTTAGTGCCATCATGTAGGTGATTCAATAGTGTAATGTTGAAGGATCGATTAGTAGTGCAGGCCCAATACATGAAAGTGAAAGTCCAAAGTTCTGATTTGTTTACAAGTTTGATTATGAAACTGATAATGTAGATATAGATGCATGAACATTAGGAAGTGCATGATTTGTTTGTTTCTAAGCTCACTAATTAAGAGAGGTGTAAAACTCGGCTAAGTTCAAGAACGCTGATTGATTTATGTGGAAATCACTTTAATGTATCCTTTTATGTTAATCTTGCCTATGATAAGTATGTGAGTATAGCATGACCACTACAAAGCTATGCTGTAAATTACCACTACTTTGAGCTTGTGTATATAAATAAGCATGTCGATAGTTTCTAAGCCAACTGAATTCTTGAACTCATGGATGTGTTAATAACTATTTTTCAAGAGGAAGCAGTGGCAAGGAGTGGGAGCATACATAGTTCCGCATCAAAATAAGAGTAATCCAAAAGGAGAGAATCCTCATCCATGGACATCCCAAAGGTTTAGTTTGGGAAGGTTGTTATGTATATCAATTGTGAACCTTTTGTCAATGCAATTTTTGAAAAAGGATTTGGCATGGTTTAGTTATCTAATTATGTTTAATGGCTTAATTAACTTGGGTCCATCCATGTCACAACGAATTAGTTGATATGCTGTGATGTCTCCGGTTTTGGAACCACAGCGGGGCAGGGCTAGGGGCACCACACCGCTTGTTAAATCTTTCTTTTAGAACTAGTATGGGACTTGTGTAGCCCCTAAATGAAGGAGACATAGGGACTTCTAATAGGAGAAGAATCTAACACCCCCCACCCACAAACCCTAACTTCTTAATCAAGGTTCCTCCTCGAGATCAAACCCTTGCATTTAGTACTGTGAGGTTTATCCGGGGGGTTATGTGACAAGATCCCATTATGGATAAGAGGATTTGATATCATATCATCCTAGGATATAAATCTATCCCTCCTTGGACATCTTTCCACTTGAGAGTATATATAGTGCTTCTTCAATTGGGATCTGCCTAATAGGATTCGCCTCATTAAATCTACATCCATCTCGTTCCAAACAAATCCACATAATATTTCTGAAGACAAATTTTCAAATTCAATTCCATCTAGCTAGAATAAAAATTAAACATTGACAATAAATTCGATAATGATTTCAACCCCATTTTCATTGCAGTTGGGTTCAAGCAAAATTAATGGAGTTGGAAGTTTTTGATTTTATTCCATCTCCATCCAAATGGTACCCTCGTTTGCAAGAAAATCTTACATTAGTATGCTTTCTTCATCGGCTCCTTATACCCAAAGGCATACAATTAAGGGAGGGGATCCTTTGAGTGTATTAACCACAGCCATTTCATCCATTTGGTCAGCAAGAGGAAAGATTCACCCCACATGTACACATCACAATATGGCATAGATATTCACTTTCGTGTGTAACTGCATCATCAATACACTTCCTAGTAGTATAGATCACAGCAAGATTTAAAAGCAAGATATATATCTTGAAAGAACTGACCCCAAGAGTGTCTCATCACTACTACTTTTGTGTGGAATATTGCTTTCTAAATCCATCAACATAGCCTGAGGAAAGGAAATCCTTGATCAGTTCATCCACCCACAGTCTCCTCGATCGGAGAGACAAGCCCACCACCTATATATCCCTCCCTTTTCACTTATACAGGGATAATCTCCAGCGCCAATTAAGGAGCATATATATATATAATTCCCTGTACACAGGTGATATTGTCATCTTGTTTACACTAGCTAGCATGGAGGATGCTAGGCAGCAGGCCCTTGCATCCGCACCCAGGAAATCAAAAGGAGTGATGCGGCAGGTTTCTGGTCAGTGGAAGGCTACGCTGGTTGATAAGTATGAACTTGGCACCTTCCCAAGCCTTGATCAAGCAGCCGCTGCATTCAATAATATAGCCAGCAAGGAAGCACAACAACAAGAGGCCCCAAGCACCTCCGAGAAGAAGGGGGACATGGATCTGTACGAGTACCTCCAAGCACTGGGGGTGATGAAAAAGCCTTCGGATGGGGGTGCTGCGAGGGATTCATAGTTTTGTTCACCTTGCATGCATGCATGGGGTAGTCTCGTCTCGATGTGTATCCATGAAGTGACAGATACTGTGCATATATCCTCGTTGATGTTGATCATCTTTATTAATTAGCATTCGAATGCCATTGAAATGGATTATATGTGTGTTGCTATAAAATCCAATCCTCACACCTTTGCTGTTTTACGTATCACTTCTCAAAACCTATATATGGTGCTTTACGATCAGTCGTTTCTGAAGCCTGAAGGTTAACGGTGTACTTTCTAATTAATATATGTGTAGCATGTATATTCTGCTGTCCATTGTGCTTCCGTACTCCTTATATCAATATATTGTTGAAAGATAATTAATTAGTTTTATCCGATCATCGTTCATCATCGTAATATATGACTATTGAATGATGGTTTTGGCCATACCATTGATCAATCTCTTAGTTTGATCGAGGCCACATCCGCCACCCCTACTCAGATTGCAGAAGTCAATCCATCAATGTACACAGGGGAACACACAATGGATTAATAAGTCTAATATAGGTTAGGTTTGTTCTAATTAGTTCTTCGGACTTGGGTTGGTATGGATGTCGATCGGGATGTGAGATGTTCGATCGGCCAGCAATGACTTATATTAAAAACAATTCAAAAAGAAAAATAATAATTTTACAAAATAAACATCTAAGGAAAGTATGTCTGCAAATGTCCTAAACATAGACTTGGTTTTGTTGATGGCTCCATTAATTTCTCAGCTCCCCTTGAGCTTCATCCTAATTGCTTTCATCCATGAGAGCGATTCAATGGCATGATTCCCCCCTTGAGACTCAATTCGTTATATATCTAAGGGTATGACCACACATGTTATTTTACAGAAACATAGCTAGTGAAGTCTAGGTAGGAGGTTGGGGTTTACCGGTTACGTGCTCAATCCTCGAGGGGTGTTTGATCCGAGATTTTCTAGTTTATCATTGTTACAAAAAACAAAAAACAAAGTCTAGGCAGATCTTAACTAAGTAACTAGTCTCTCAAACTAATGAGTCTCTGCTCTTTCATGTTCAAAAAGTTACATACCGCTGTTCACAGACAAGAATATATATATATATATATATATATATAGGACTGGATATTTCAAGGTTTTAAAAATGTTTTTGGGACCGGCTGATCCGATTCAGGTCCCAGTTCAGGCTGGCTTTGGCCCTATCGGAACGTGGCATATTTCACATAATTAATTAAAATGTTATCAGGATATATAAACTCTCCTATATATCAACCTCTCCCACTGTAGCAACAAGAGAGAGGGTCATGCAGTAAAATGATCACTTTGAAGGTGGCGTTATTGAGTTTTCAGTAATGTCACTTTTTTCTTCTATCATCAGAAGACATAAAAGATGACTGTAAAGATTTGCATTTCTTAGCCAAATTAATTTTTTTAATGGCACCAAAGATGCAAAGCATTTGCCATTTCGTGGATATACCAGGACCCCCCATGCATGCAAGGCTGACATAACTATGCATGCACTCCCCTCAGCACCCCGATATGATCCGAAGGCTTTTTCGTATTCACCCCCCGTGCTTGGATTGGAGGTACTCATACAGATCTATATCTCCCTTCTTCTCTCGGAGGTACCACTTGGTGGCTCCGTCGGCTGTAGTGCTCTCCTTAATTTGCTAGCTATATGATATTATATGTAGCTGCTGCAGCTAGTTGATCTTGGCTTGGGAAGGTGCCCAGATAGATCATACTGATGATCAATGACCGTAGCCTTGCATTGCCCCCAAAGCTGCCGCATCACACCTTTTGATTTCTTTCTTGCAGATGATGCATGCATAAGGGCCTGCAGCTGCGTAGCATCCTCCTTGGTTGTCTTGAAATCTAGTACTGGTATCGCCGATTAACTTCAACTGTTGCATGCCTTCCTTCCGCCAAATGCTCTAGCTGTGTTGGAGTCGACTTACATATAGCATCACGCGTTGGTTGTTCACTCTTTTAAGTACTGTTAGCTTCAGCATATTGCGGCAGGTTTCAGGCAATGGAAGGCTACGGCCATGCATTCAGTACCATGAACTGGGCAGCTTCCCAAGCCTAGATGATGATCAAGCACCAGCTGCATACATATATAATGATATAACTAGCAAAGAAGCACAACCGAACAAGGCCCCAGCAAGTACCTCTGAGAAGAAGGGATCAGATATGGATCTATAAATAATAAGAGAACCTCCGAGCACTGGGGTTGACGAAAAAGCCTCAGGATGGGGGTGCTGCGCTCAGGGAATGCATAGTTATGCATGCATGTCCACCTTGCATACATAGGGTCCTTGGTGTCCATGAAATGAAATGGCAGATACTTTGCATAGGGAATTCTTTGTTGATCACCTCTAGAATTTTAGTGCCATATTGAAGTGGATTATAAATACATACATGTTGCTATATGAATAAATTCTCAAAATTAACCTCTGTTGCTTTGCGTATCACTTCTCAAACGTATGGTGGTTTAAGTGAATCAGTACTTCTGAAGCCTGCCTAATTATGACGTACGTATTTCTTAGTTTTATGTCTAGCATACATATTCTAGTGTCCATTGTGCTTCCGTCTTCTTATATATATCAATATACTGTTGAAAGATAATCAGTTTTATCTGATAACCTTTCATCCCACTATGTTACTATAGAATAGGATGGTTTTGGCCATACTATACATTGGTCACTCTTTTAAGTTTGAGGCTACATCCCCCACCCCTACTCATGTTGCAAAAGTCAATAAATACACTACAGCAGGTGGGAAGTCTAGGAGATATATAGACTCTTGTAATCTGTCAAAAATCTGGCCCCATTTGACTTGACGGGTTGAAAAATAGAGGATTCCATTTGACAAAATAGAGGATATGATTAAAAAGTAACTGATAAAATTGAGAAATAGAGGTTGAACTAAAAAATACATGTTCCAATTGAACAATATATGTTAGACTTAAATATGTATGTATATATATATATATATATATCGATCTAAACATGTATTTTTCAATCTAAATCCATATATATATTGTTATTCAAATATTTCATTTGGACCTCCATTTTTCAATTTGATGATCTATTTTTCTGATCCAAACTTCCATTTGTCAATCAAATCCTCTATTTTTCAAACCGACAAATGGACTGAATTTTTGACCCATTATACATAGGTCTATCCAGTAAGTTCCACTTACTGTCACATCGGATCACATGACTCAATAAAAGTCTAGAGTGGAGACCACCTAAGACTTCGTTATTGCACACCAGAGTGTGCAGCATTATTACTCATACAACATACATGTTTAGGGAGGTTGGTTACAAGGGGAAGTTAAGGGGAGAAAACACAAGAGATGAATGACACCAATAATGTTATATGTTGTAAGTAGAAGTAGACTTGCCATCTAATGCAGATGTAGCTTTCAAACTTCTCCAGAGTGCTCCTATGAGAATTCTATTAATTTTAGTTGCAGCTGCATATTTCAGGGTTTCAAAATGTTGTTGGGACCAAAACTGGGTGTGGGCACCAGTTCCAATTCAGGTCCTCTTTCTAGCTCACTTTGGCCCTATTCTGGAACCAGACCAAGTGTAGCCGATTCCAATACTCTCATTCGGTTGGTTCTGGTCCTATTCAGCCGATTGTGTTAGTACCATGGCACAATCGGTGGCCCTATTAATTACAGTTGCAGATTGAATCATACGATTTTGAAATCGGTGGCACCGTTCTTATCTTGTCACCGATGGCAATGGAACCCTTTTCAATTGACATTCAGAAAAGCAAAGAGTTGTCAATTTTTTTGGCAAAGCACTCGATTTTTAGTTTCATGCATGAAACATCATTTTCCTGACCTCCTTTTTAGGTATAATCTCAGTGCAAATTCATGAGATAAAGCAAGCTAATTTAATTGCTATTCATATGGCATACTTAAAAAGGCAAACAATGATTGACAAGTTCATAAGATTCATAAGCAAATCTTCACATTTTCCTTTGGTGTCTTTTTATAAAGATGATAACTAATGATTCATGTATTGGCCAAAAGCTTAGATCTTACAAACCATCTCAGAATCATGAAGGTAAAATCATTATATAATTTAATAATGAGAAACTATGTTTAGATTTGTCATTTGCCTACCTCTTTGACAAATAATAGGTTTTAGGATGTGTAGACATTGCATGAAGCCATCTCCCTCGAACCGATCAGATGTCAACTTTGTCTCCCTCAGCAGTTTCTTCAATCATCCATCAAGTGCCTGCAAAGAAGCCATCTCTAATTTGTAAGAGTCATTCTCAAAGGAAGATAGAAAGATAGACTGAGGAGGAGAGGAAGATCAAAACAACCATGAGAAAAGAGGGGAGATTTCGATAAATTTCTTGGGGCAAAGACTTGTTGGTAGATGCACCCTAGACGAGGGGGAGGGGAGAGACAAAGATATTGAAACAGACAGACAGACAGAGAGAAAGAGATCAAATCTTTCTCGGTTGTCCCATATGTGGTTGAAGAGTTGCAACACAAACTAAGCTTATAAAGTAGTGAGGACAGTCGATACCTTTGCTATTCCAATAATGAGTTTTCCAATCTCAATCTTCCCACTTGCCAAACAACTTGCGAAATAAGAAATGGCAACTTTTCTTCTCCCCGTTTCGCAATTTAATCTTTCTTCGACGATGAGCGATCGAATCCATCATATTTAAGGGATGTAGAGTGTCCTTTAATTTCCGAGATCCACGCATTTATTAGGTAAGTTATCTTCCATGAAAAGCCAATTTAGCCTTCGCACTTTTGGTTAGATTGCAAGCAAAGAAAACGAGTTTGCCACTTTGATTCAAAATACAAGATTCTTTTGGTTTGTCTTTTTTTGGGGCTAAAAAACACATAAGTTCGTGTAATTAAAGTACTTCAATCTATGTTTTATATTTCTATTTAATTTTTTGAATTTTCATGGTTTTTACATGATTTGATTCCAAACCCTAAACTTTCAAATTTGAAAATTTGTTGATGTGGATACCAAAACTCCCTCACAATGGTAGTTTCACAATTACCAACAACGTCGGTGTAACCTTAATCATTTGAAGGACTGTGGCACAGTGAAAAAGTAGTACGTGCAAATACACAATAAACATTCATACTAAAATATTTTTACTAACAAGAATAAGTTTATATATCAAAGTTACGAATTGTAAAGTTGAAAAATATTAGTCCAATGCTGGCGAAAACTCAAGATAATACCGACGCTAATCAGTTGAAACAGCATCGCAAATCACTAATTATATCACTTGAGGATGTCAAAATTCATAGACCCAACGTTGCAATCCTCACTCTCTGTCTAATTGTTGAGATGCAGCTTACATTGTCCAAATGTGAGCATAGCTTTACTTGGCATCCCATGACATGCTTGTCACAAGAACCGTTGGGATCGAACCATTTGCCGGTGACATGACAAAACCTGATCGTTTAAACCTGCACGGTGCGATGACGGTTGTCACCCTACGTCACTTGGTTCTACAGACCTGCGCACGATCAGCCTATGGGCACCATTCATAATTACATATATTCTTTTTTCCCAATAATATCTCCCTCCCACCAGGCTCACGATTCAGGCCTCGTGGAACTCTCGAGTAGGAAGCGATCCATAGTCCTTGAAAACTGCGACCTCGTACACTTCCCAACTTCGCTGCACCACCCCATCCAACTCTTGTGCGCATAGATAATCTCGATCTCAAGTATGCTAATATGCCCGACTTTTTGCCATTTCATTCACCATTCACATCACTCTTCATCTCTGCCGCCCAATCATAAAATTGGCAGTAAAAATAAATACAACCTAAAACCTAAGTTCGATGGTTCAAATTCGAAAGCTCCGAACTTACATCCAGAATCACAAACAATAATAGAAAAAGGGATAGCAAGCAAAATAATAATAAATGTGGCCCCCCAAAAAAAAATACATGTCTCCTCATCTCCCGGCGTCAGCCGTACTTAAAAAGAGTATAACAGATGGATGGTTTTGCCGGACGCCTGATTTGCCAAGCCTCCTGCCAGAGCATTTGGCTTCTGGGTGGGGACCGGACATTGAGAGGAACAGTCCTTCCCTCCCGGTGCACGGCTCCACTTGTCCCCCGGAGGCTGCTGTCAGAAACTACGAGTGTAGCTACACCGAATCATCAAAGATATCGATGCAAACCAACTCGTTTACGAGATTCTCGTGGTTACTTATCACAACCATAACTTGAAACCCCGCACCAATTCAATACATATCCACCGCCCACATAGCAGACCTAGTGATAATGGGGGGGGGGGGGGGGGGCGATAAAATAGGGATGATTCCAAGAATTCAGAGACTGCGCTTACTAAACTGCAATCAAACGGTGGGCCATTCTACCTTCGGCTGTCAAGCATCCCAGTTACTCAAACCATCCGCCATGCAAAAGCCACCAAGCATATAATCCAATCCAAACCATAATAATATGTAAGTCGGCAATGGATAAAGAACACTGAAGGTGCAGTATGAGTTCACAAATGCTGCAAATCCACGGCTACCTATTCCTAGAGAAATCCCGTTTCAAGTACCAAAACCAACCAAAGACTAGCAGTTTTGTCCACAACAAACCAAACCAAACTGTGTCCAAGCTCCAGGCAAACTCGCAAATCGATCAACTAGAATGTTCCAGCTCATGAAACAAGGCCATCGTTCAGGGAGAGGGCAGCCAGTTGATCAACCGGCGTATTTGGCTGCTGCTGCTGGGCGACGTTCCTGAGTACCTCCATAGCTTCGGCGACCTTGGCCTTCAAGGCCTCTGGGGACTCCAACAGGTGCAGGACTTCGGTCTGGTCCATCTCAAGCAGCATGCCCGTAACTTTGGCTGCAGCATCATGCTCCAGCTGTTCCACAAGTGGGTAAAGTGACTCTCCCAGCATCTGCAAGAAAGTCACCAAAAGAACAAGGTTCTTTAATTAACAACAGCACAGAGTAGCCATTTATGATGCCATAAGAACACGTCACGCAAAGGTAGACCTTCAGACCACTAATTGCGCATCTTTGATCAAAGGCATGATTATACGAGTGTTTGGATTCACAGAGACCCCATATCACAACCAGCTGTATTTTGACCATCTTTTCAGCTATCCAGATTGGAGTGTAATAACAAGAATGTTCAGCCAAATGTCATAAACATTTCTTTATGACATTCTTTTCAAAACCACAAGGTAGATAGTTTGCATTCCCTTTTCTCACCCGCTTAATCCTTCTCTTCCCTCTCTCACATAGTTACCCTCTCACCCAGGAAAAGGGTGTGGACCTCAATTCTGTCATGATTGTTGTATATCACATGCAAACAGATAGATCAAATAATATGCAAGTCACATCAAGCAAATGCATGTTCAACTTCGGATTCACGTAGTAGATGGAACAGGGCCCATGATGTAGATGACAACAACAATGGCGGGGGTGATTATGGATGGATGGCCTACTTTGCCTACAAAAAGACCTTTCATAAACATGCAATATAAGTTGGCAGCATAATGATGGCATACCGTCCTCTGCTGATCAGGAGTTGCATTTGCAAGGGCTGAAGCCAATGCCCCAATGGGAATTGGCTGCGAAATCCCAGCATCTCGTAGGGGGAACCCCCCCATATCATATGGGACAGAGACCATTCCCCCCGCAACACCTGGCATGGGAACTTCAGGCATGTTACGCCCTGGTGGATAGCGGTAGACTCGTCCTCTGGGTGGAATCATCTGCAAACATTGGCAAACAGCGGATTTGAATATGGGCAAAATAATAGACAATCAAGAGAGCAAGAACCATAATACTTTCATGCAAAGCCCAAGGTAGACCACCTGCTGTTGAAGCATTGGCATAGGCTGTTGAGCTTGTTGCATGGGGCCCGCACGCCTTCCCCCAGGGCGCTGCACCTGCTGTCCTTGTTGAACTAGTGGAACAAAGAAGTTTGGCATGGGAGCAGCTCCAGGTCTCATCCCAGGTACAAGCTGTTGCTGGTAGCCAAAGCCAGGCTATACAAAAGAGTTTTGTTAGTCTCAAGGTCCTATTCCTGGTAAACCAACCCCTCATTATAGATTGTTTACAAACAAACCAGGGATGAAAAACCTGAGACAGCGAGTTTTATGTTTAAACAATTACTTCTTGCGGGTCAAAATGGAACAACATTATAAGGTACCACATTTTTTTGAAAGGGGGTGATACCAATATTGTACAAAAGCAAAAGGATGTACAAGTATAGTCAACGTGTTCCAAAAAAAGAAAAATCCCTATACAGCAAAAAACAGTCCACACCAAAACGATGTGACCGTCAATAACCCCCCGACCAAAACAAAAATGGAAGGGTTGTGAGAATTCACATCACAAAGGAGCTCCGCCCTGCCCACTCTCAAAATAAAAGTGACCAATCTTTTCACCGCTCTAACTTCCCCTCCAAAATTCTATTGTTCATTTCTCCCCATATTGCCCACAATGTAGCATGAAGGATAATCCACCAAGTCCCCAACTTCTGCCTCATTGCCCGATCAAATGATGCAAACCCCTATATGCAAACCGATAACACCATGCGTCCTGCTAGCGATCTCACCCCAAACATCTTGTGATAAGCGGCATCATGCAAAAAAGTGATCTAAAGTATCATCCTCCTCTCCACACAATTAGCAAATGATGGGTAACTTCTGTATAGAAGGAGCCAACCTATCACAGGTCGACAAACTCTCATGAGAGATCCTCCAAATCAAAAACTTCACCTTCAACGAACTCCTAGTAGTCCAAATCTGTGAGGCAAAGTGGTGGTGCACCCCTTCGTTGAAAATGAAGATGTAAACTGACCTGATTGAGAAGGATCCTTCCTTACCGCATCTCCACCACCACCGGCCCTTTCTGTCCTACTGTGAAAAATAGTCAGAGAGAAAATACAATAGACCCTCTAGCTGATCCATCTCTTCCTATGTTATCAAAAGCACGCCTAGGCGCTCGCCTAGGCGGTTTTTGAGACGAGACGGCCGCTTCGTTGAGAATGAAGGTGTAAATTGACCTGACTGAGAAGGATCCTTCCTTCCCGCATCTCCACCACCACCAGTCCTTTCTGTCCTACTGTGGAAAATAGTCAAAGAGAAAATACAATATACCCTCTAGCTGATCCATCTCTTCCTATGTTATCAAAAGCACACCTAGGCGCTCGCCTAGGCGGTTTTTGAGTCTAGGCGGCCCCAAATCGCCTCACTTTCGTCTCAAACGTCTCACTCCCAGAAGAGCTGGTTCCATGAGATCTTGCTTGACTTACCCTATGTATTTTCGCCTGGAATCTTGATTGTTGCTAATTTTATTGAAAATCTTGATTGTATGTATGTATTTTTTGTGATATTTAACAAAATACTTATATTTTTTGAATTGTATATATATATTTTAATAAAACGCCTCAAACACTTGGGCTATCGCCTAAGCGTTTGAGGCATATGGCGACCCCTTGGTCGCCTTGGTCGTCTCAGCCTGACTACATAGATCTCTTTTTTTTTAACATAGATCTCTTCTGACCTGAGATTCCTCTTGAATGACGGTGTCCAGATTCCTCTTGACAATTGAATATCAAAAGTCAGACTGAAGCCAAAGGTGTAGTCGAAACTGCATAGAGTCTCGGAAAAGATACCTCTCGGGTAACATCACAACACCATATGTCCTTCCAGAGGAGAGACTTCTCCCCACTTCCTAGTCGGACTTAAAGTCCCAAACACTAGAAATAATGATGTCATTGCATATCAGAATACCCCGCCAGATGGGGAAATATTGTGTTGAGATGCTGGTGACATATCCCAATCATAGTTGTCAAGGCGACAAGGCGACCAAGACGAGCTTGAGGTCCTTGAGTGCCTAAGCTCTTAGGCGCCTGCCTAAGCGGCGCTTAGGCGTCAAGTTCATAAAAAATATCATCATTAATATATACGTAATTTTGTATATATAAATCAATCATGATTACTACAAATATGGGAAACAACACTAGTATGAACATAGAAATAAAAACTAATAGAAATGACATTGCAATAAAATATCAAAATTTATTTTGAGATAAAATTAGCAATAAAAATTAGACTTTCAGAATGAATAAAATACTAACCTGATGTTTGCCAATTTCTTCCAAAAATATACAAATCATACTCGAAATAACATACATATAATATAAAGTAGATACGAAAAGAAAAAGACATCTCTCATCATCACATACAATCAATAATAAAATAAACAAACACATAACTAGGGAAGTACCATAGATGACCACTGTAAAAAAAATAAGACATACAAAATTCAAATTAAAATTTAAAATACTTTATTAACAAATTAACCCTGTTATTAATTGAAAAGGGGGGAGGCAAGATAGAGAGAGAGGGACTGAGAGAGATAGTTGCGAACTGTGTGTGAGAGAGAGAGAGGAGGAGGAAGGGTGGGGGAAAGAGAGAGAAGGGGCAAGGGGAGAGGAGATAGACAGACAGAGAGAAGGGGCAGGAGAGAGAGAGGGTGGGTCTCACTGTGAGTGTGAGAGAGAAATAGAGTGTGAGAGAGAGTGTGGGGGCACCTTGTTGTCAAAAAAATGCCTTCCCGCCTAGGCGCCGCTTAAGCGCCGCCTAGGCAGACGCCTTGACAACTATGATCACAATCCCTTACTCTGTAATACTAGCTCTGCTTAATAATCTATGCCCACAATCCATCCTCACTTACCCAAGACGTTCACGGGGTCCCTAAGCGCTTAGGCGACGAGACATCCGCTTAGGCGTCCACTAATTAAAAAATATAATATATATATCCTCCAATATATAAATGAAGAATAAAAAATGTGTAAAATACCAAAAATAAATTACATGAAGAGATTGCTGTAATTAAATTATGTGGCAATTATAGAAAACTAAATTGTATCAAAAAATTACAAAAAATTCAGAGGTAAATGCAAATGATTCAAAAGTAAATGTCTTCAGAAAAATTATAAAAGAATATAATAACATCAAGAAAATTATAAAAAAGAAAGAGTTAGATGTGTTAGAGTTTGGGGCCCGAACTCGCCCTCGTGCGCCCTCGCACGCGGATCGACCTGCGCGGTCAGGTCGCGGGGTTGTCAAGGGGGCAGCGGCCCTTGCCGGAATTTCCGGGGGCGCTGCCCTTGCGGAAATTTCCAGGGGCGGAGCCCCCGGAACAAAATTTATGTTTATAGCAGGGGCATTATTGTCTTTTGTACCCTGACTGTTAGACTCCCTAATCTCCTTATATATAAGGGCTGCAAACTCTCTCTTTGTATTGTATCTGGGTGTGTTTTATCATAGTGTAAACCCTGCTACGGTCATGGATGTAGGAAGGCACATCGCCTCCGAACCACGTAAATCTTGGTGTTCTTGTGGCTTGATCTCTTCTTCCCCCTTTCTTCTTCCTCTTCTATTGTTTGTCCAGCTCTACAGGTACTCTAATCTCTAACAAAATGTACATAACCAGTTATGTCGGATCCAGTTCGGACGGTCACAGTTGGCCCGCCTTGGCGCCTAGGTGCCCGCCTGGGCGCCTAGCCCGCCTAGGCAACCGCCCAGGTCGCCTTTTCCAGTGTCAACAAGGCGCTGCAGCGCCTTGCCCTTTCAAGAGCGCTTGGGCGCCTAGGCGCCCGCCTTGACAACTATGGATTAAAAAGAGTATTAAAGTTAATAAAATGTCTAACATAGTTTTATATTTGTGTAAATACTTTTAAAATTTGCATATATATTTTTGATTTATTAAA
This sequence comes from Amorphophallus konjac, assembly GCA_022559845.1. Classification (NCBI taxonomy): domain Eukaryota; kingdom Viridiplantae; phylum Streptophyta; class Magnoliopsida; order Alismatales; family Araceae; genus Amorphophallus; species Amorphophallus konjac. The sequence continues at coordinate 23,949,870 of CM040121.1, forward strand.
AAGCTTTTTAAATTTGAGTAAATACTTTTTTGTGGTTTGTCTCAGTTCCTTTGGATCGGCCGATTCAGCCAGTCCAATCCGACCCAGATCACAATCAGGCATACCCAATGCAGGTGCCTGATCTGATCCTGCCTCGATTCCCACTCCAACAGAAGTATCAGCTTCAGTGTCTGTATGACCTGAAAAATTACCTGCTCACATCCATTTGAAACACATTTCAATATGTGGATACAACAAATCATCATCATCATCATCATCATCATCAGAGCCTTATCCCAATTAATTGGGGTCGGCTACATGAATCCTGTTCCGCCAAAGATTTCTATCAAGTGCAATATTCATATTTAAACTCAAGGAACTAATAATGTCCTTCCTAATAACATCGCACCATCTCATTTTAGGCCTTCCTCGAGCTCTTTTGCTAGCATCCACTAAGATTTGATCACATCTTTTAACCGGCGCTGAGTTAGGGCGACGAAACACATGTCCAAACCACCTGAGTCTATTTTCTCTCATTTTACTATCAATTGGAGCTATCCCTAAGTCCTTACGGATGCGCTCATTCCTAATCTTGTCTTTCTTAGTCTTGTCACACATCCATCTCAACATCCTCATCTCCGCTACACACATTTTGTGGATGTGTTCCTTTCGTACTGCCCAACACTCGGTACCATATAACAGAGCAGGTCTCACAGCCGTTCTATAAAACCTCCCTTTGAGTTTCACAGGCATACGACGATCACAAAGGACACCTGATGCACTTCTCCATCTTAACCAGCCTGCCTTAATCCTATGTGTAACGTCATCATAAATCTCCCCATTCTCTTGTATGATAGACCCTAAGTATCGAAAGCTACTACTCTTCGGAATGTTATGTCCGTCAATTAGAACCATGTCTTCCTGAACCACACTCCCATTACTAAAATTACAGTGCATAAATTCTGACTTGCTCCTACTAATTTTAAAACCTTTAGACTCCAAGGCAAGTCTCCAACGCTCTAACTTAGCATTTAGAGCATCAATACTCTCATCAATTAAAACAATATCGTCTGCAAATAGCATACACCAAGGGATATCATCATGCAATTGTTTAGTTACTTCATCCATAACTAAGGCAAAGAGATACGGACTTAGTGCAGAACCTTGATGCAAACCTATAGAAACGGGAAATTCACCAGTCTCCCCAGCAATAGTTCGAACACTAGTAATAGCACCGTCGTACATATCCTTAATCAAATCAACGTATCCTTGAGAGATTCCTTTCTTTCTTAATGTCCACCAAATCAATTCTCTCGGTACTCGATCGTACGCCTTCTCTAAATCAAGAAAAACTATATACAAATCTTTTCTCATCTCTCTATACTTCTCCATTAGCTGCCGTAGCAAGAAAATAGCTTCTGTAGTAGATCTATTTGGCATAAAACCAAACTGATTTTCCGACACAGTAGTCATACCACGGAGGCTAATGGATACAACAAATACCGCAGAAAAAATACAAATAATGCTCCCATGTTTTCAGGACTCCAGAGGAAATTATCTTTTACAGAGAGCAAAATGCAGTCTAAAATCCAATATGATGGCTGTTGAATACTTTAAAAAAATATGATGACTGTTGAAAATAAAAATAAATAAGGAGCAACTCAAAATTCCTAGTATGTTAACTTCAATCCTTGACTAGAAGCAATGAACAAAAATGTGTTGATACATACCTGAGGAGGAATGAGGGTTGCTGGAGGGCCTTGTCCATAAAAGATTTGTTGTCCAAGGCCCGGACCACCAGGAGGGTACATTGGCACCCGGGGACCAACAGAGGGTGGCATACTTACGGGCCTCATTTGGGAGAATTGTGCCTGCACGAATCACAGATATTCAGCACACAGTTTCCCAAAATCTATGTATCCTTAGGTGAATGAAATGCTTGAAACAACTCCTACATAATTAGAGCCAACAATAAACACAGGACCAACATGGAGAAGTTTGAGCCGTTAGAAAAATCCCAAGTAGAAATATCCCAAGAAATAATAACATATGAAGCAAATATCTTAACCTCCCCTTATTCCTTTAGGCCCCTTTGATATCAGAATAGGTTAGGGGCAAATACGCCGTCCGCCTTAACCAAGCGGACGACCTATACGACCCCTCGAGGTCAAATGAGAAAACCCCTGTACACCCCGCCAAATTGCCTGTTCGACCCTCTTAACCGAAGCAGCATCAAAGCCGGTTAGAGCAGCAACCGGTGAAACTGGGGCGCTAAATGGCAAACGCCTTAACCGGCTTCAACTATTCTGATATCAAAGCAGGGCTAAAAGAAACTCCAGAAATACAATAGTTACAAGGTTAAAAAACTATTATAAGATCTGATAATACATCCATGGAAGTACTGAAAATATGCTAGCCAAACATGAAAGTTAGATAATACAAAAACTACTATAGAATCAGATAATTCATCCATGAAGAGAAATACCCTACCCTACCAAAACAGGAAAAGCAAACTAAAATATACATCAGTAAACAAAACATGGATGTAATTAAATTGATGACTGGTAATACAGTATTGAATTTCAGGGAGGCCTAGAGGTTTGACATGTTGCAGTAGCAGCAAGTGCTGAATCATAAGGCATGGGAGCTAATAGTCATTTACAGCAATATCAAAATAAATGGATCAAATGAAAAATAAATTGTTGAAGTTTTGGAACATGTTGATAAAATCAGGGGAAAAAAGAAGACAGTTTACATGTAAAGTCAATAATTAAATAGTTATAAAGTAGTTGAATCAGAAAGGTTTAGGGCACTCTATGTCCAGGTCCAGACGAGGCGGATGGAGCCTGACGAAGAAGATGTTCATGAGAGTGGGGATTCTTGAAGGATTCACTGAGCTAGGCTCCATTGATTTCCCTGTCAGGAGTTTGGACACATTGTTAAATCTTGTAGAAATGATATCAGATGCTGAGCATGGTGGAAAATTGGTCACAGAAGGGTAAGATGCTTGCATGTTGAACATGGTCTTTCCTCTTTTGGTTATGCAGGTCCAGTAGAAAGACTACCAAATGCTTCACTTGCTGATAATGTGATATTAGAGAATGGGTAGGCTGCAGTAGATGTCTCATGGTCACCCATCATTGCAGAAAATTTGCTACACTTAGTGTGATGGTTCTCACTTGCAAGTTTGTTCTCTTCAGGAATCAGGACAGAACAAGCTCAGCTAGAAATGTAAGATTTATTTCATAGATATGTAGTCAGAGGCGTGAGGCGACCAATGGGTGGTCTCATGCCTCAAACGCTTGGGCGATGGCATAGGATTTGAGCCATTTGAAGCATTTTATTAATATATATATATATACAATTCAAAAATATAACTATTTGTCTATATCACAAAAAAAATACATACATACAATCAAGATTTGAGGCGAAAATACATAGGATAAGTCAATCAAGATATCATGGGATCAGCCATCCTAGAAGTAAGGCGTTTGAGGCGAAAGCGAGACAGTTTGGGGCTATGTAGGCTGAGGCGTGAAGCGGCCGAGGAGACCAAGGGGTCGCCTCATGCCTTAAACGCATAGGCGATGGCCTAGACATTTGAGGAGTTTGAGGCGAGTTTTTATTAAATATATATATTTAATTCAAAAAATAAACTACATGTCTAAATATCACAAAAAATGGTTATATAAAGTCAATAAATTTCCTAAATTCATTCAATCCTATGATTCAAATTATTATGACTCACTAAATTCACATAGAATTTAACAAACCAAATTACAACAATTAAGATACCAATAATGAAGAAACTAATAAATTCAGAAAACTGACGTAAAACAAATTCTGGTGAGTCAAAAGGTAATCTCTCACATTCTGAAAGAGAAGAAATTAAAAAAACAATAAATCCTATAGGTAGAGAGAGTGAGATGGACTACCGTCAAAACCAAGTTATGTGTGTGTCTATGTGAGACAGAGAGAGAGTGAGACAAAATGTGGTCAAAGTGAGGCGAGGTAGGACGAGACGAGGCGACCAGGGGGCGCCTCGCCTCGCCTCGCCTTAGCGCCTAGGGCCGACTCACCTCAAAAACTGCCTAGGCGAGTGCCTAGGGGCGCTTTTGATAACATAGGTCCACACTGACCGGTTATCCCCTATTTATTAGGAGGTGTGAGGCGTCCGAGGCGACCAAAGGGTCGCCTCATGCCTCAAATGCCTAGGCGATGGCCTAGGCGTTTGAGGTGATATTATAGGATTTAGGGTGGCCCGGGTAGCCCTCAGCCAGGGATGAGGACCTGAGCACGGACGTAGGAGAGGGGCAAGATCGCCAAAGAAGGGTCGTTGGCAATGACAGTGTAGGACGGCATCGCTGTCGTCAGCTGGCCAGCCGCATGTCCGCGCTCTGCACCACAAGTGGGCACCCAACTATCGGGCGGGGAAGACACTATGTAGCAGGTCTCAACGGGCCACTAACCCATCACCTTCGGAGTTGAGTAAGTCAACCCGATTTATTTTTTTGGGGGGGTTTACTAACTCCCGATAAAGACCTCCACCCCATTCGAATGAGGCTTCGAGCCCTAGCCCCCTTTCAGCTCTCCCCCTCTAGTGGTGATGGGTGGAGGAGGCAGCGATCGGCGAAGGAGGCGGCAATCAGCGGTCGTCTTCATCTCGATAGTCGGTACGCCCTCTCCCTCCCTCCCTCCCTACTCCCGAGTCGTCCGTTTTTTTGTGTGTCCTCTCTGCGAGGGGGGGCTGCGGTGGCCAGCGAAAAAGTACTGGCCGGCAGAGCATGGGTGGCAGTGTCGGTTTCGGACTCGGTTTCGGCCGGGTCCGAAACCGATACGACTCGGTATCGGTTTCGGTTTCGGCCGAAACCGGTTCAAAACAGTTAGAAAAGGGGGCAATCTAAGAAAATGTTAGGTTTCGGCCCGAAAACAAGTTAGGTTTCGGCGAAAAAAGGTTAGGTTTCGGTCGATTTCGGACCGAAATCGGTCGGTTTCGGACCGAAATCGGACGGTTTCGGACCGAAATCGGACGGTTTCGGTCCGAAATCATTTAAAAATATATTATTTTTGGTATCGGACCTGCTACAGTGCAAATGCCCGTTTCAGTGTCGGTATAGGCCGACCGATACTGCCAACCGGGCGGCAGAGCCCGCAGCCGACTACGGCCATGCCTGGGAGTGAGGCGTTTTGAGGCAAAAGCGAGATATTTTAGGGCCGCCTTGTCTCAAAAATCGCCTAGGCAAGCGCCTAGGCGCGTTTTGATAACATCCTTTCATAGTGACTGAGAAGGTTCTGAACCTTCCTAAATCATTTCCCATTTCAAGAGTTGTTAGCACAAACCTCATCAAAGGGCTTGTCCATCAATGATAATGGATGGAATGTAACCAATGGAGAGAAGAGGATAACAAAGATTGAACAGAGTCCCACTCCATCTGTGAAGAGCATATGAATTTAAAGCCACTGCAAGAAATATTTTGGTCCTATAAAGTATGAGAATTAGATGCTCGGCAATTGTTAGACATGGAATTAGTGAGTGTAAATACCAAGATCCGTGAGAGTCATCATACGTCACCAGAGTGGGGTATGAAGGGTTTCTCCACAAACTCTTGGGATACAGCTATGTGCGCCTCGGGCAAACAAATGTCAGATAGAAAAAGGGATGCAGTAATAAGAATAAAATTCTTCCTTGCTTATAGGGTGTTTGCAAACACTTTAAAAAGCTCTTTTTACCTAAAAAATTATGTTATGTCCATTTTCAACCTAATTTTTTAAATTGATGAAAACAGACAAGTACCTGTTTGGGGCAAAAATGTCATAATTTTAAAATTGTGTAAACGTGTTTGGTAGAAGAACAATGGTTTGCCATGCCACACCACACTGGAAGAAACCCAGGTCGGCAGGTTGGCGACACGAGCACAGGTCACCGGAGGCAGCGGTGAAGGGAGGGGGAGGTCATGGTGGAGGCGGCGGCGGAGGAAGGAGGGGGATGCCACAAGGGAGGCGACAGCAGAGAGAGGGGGAGGCGGCCGCTGCTGCAGTGGCAGTGAAGAGGGAGGAGGCCCGCTGTCAGCGGAGGAGGAGGAACTCTGGGAAAATAAGCAGCTGCCAAAGCAATATATTAACACTAGAAATATCTTCCTACATTTCACAACAAAGAAACTTGAAAAGTCAGTTGGAAACATATGAAAACAGCATTCATCTTAACAGCAAAAAAGAAGTCTCAGAACTCCAAAGCTTCATTACTGAGACCTAGACACAACAAGTAGTTTTTCATCCATATTACTGAAAAATCCCAATAATACTACAATAATATCAAACGCCAGCGTTTTGATGTAGCTGTCTATGATATTGTCTCTGGTAGGCTCCCCCTCCAATGGCTCCATGACCATGAGCCAGTGATTGAAGTTGCACCCATCGAGCAGGATCGTCTCCTTCGGCAGGAGATTGCTCCAATTGGGCAACAGATCATTGAGGGGCAAGGTCGTCAAGCCTTGTCGAGAAGCACCTGGCACCCCCCCCCCCCCGCCCCAGGAGAGATCCCCATCAAGGCCCAGCCCACCCTGGCCTGAGGAGCACAAGTGGCGAATGGCGGCGAGGCGCAGTTGGAGGTGAGGGAGTGGGCAGAGATGAGGGGGAAAAGGGACGAAGAGGTCCTTGAGATCAGGGTTCTCAGCACCATGACCGCCTTTTCCTCCCCCTAGCAGCAAAAACCCTACCAAAATCTGAAGGAGAAAAAGAAGAACCAGACAGGGACGACAGGCGGGAAGGAGGCGGTCATGGGTGGGTTTCACAAGAAGAAAAAGAGGGAGGACATGCGGGTTCTAGCATGATTCTCTTAAAAAAAAAATAAGTAGATAGTTGTTTTTTATTTGGGGAAGTTTTGTGAAGGGTTAACTTCCAAAAAATTAGGGAAGGTGACTCTAAATGGGATTTAGTGCCTGCCCTTTCCTTAAAATATAATTTGAGAGAAAATGTGTCCAAAAAACTATAACCAAATACCCTATTAATCAGTTTGGCAAGCCATGGGACAAAGCAATGAGAGCCTATACAAAGGCTTCAACAAAACATCTGATCAGCCACAAACAATAAAGAGACATGACACAATTAACAAGATATACTACTGAGTTAGGTGGTTCCCTTAGAAGGGTTTATGGGCTCAAACAAAATTTAAACAAAATTTCATCATTGACTGCCCCTTCACCTAGGTGACAACTGGTCTGGTTCCATGTCAACTTTAAATGGCAGGCAATTTCGGGGATAATAACCAAAGTAAAAGAAAAGTGTTGTCCAAAATACCCAGAATAAAAGTGATCCTAAAGTTAGGGAAATTGAGAATGCATTGATGAATTATGTTTCAGAATTGGGATATGGAAGAAGCAGGTATGAATCCTACCCAAATACATCCCAGAGTCTACACTCTCAAAAGCACTTTTCCTCCTCCAGAGAATTCAACAGATCTAAGGAGATGGCTTTGCTGGTCCCAAAGAGATATGTTCTTCTCAGCCATCTCGCACTACCCATAGTCTATGATCACCACCAGAGTGCTGCTGTTTTGTCAAAAAAGAACAGTGAATCAATCCTCTCCAATGTGAGGATGAAAACATGAGAAAACAGCCAGTAGGGTGTGGATATATAACTGGTTTCCTTTGGTAGAGGTTTGAAATAAGGTTGAACCCTCGTTTTGGACCATATGCTTTTCTGCTCCGTGATGGAAAATGGTCATTGCTGAAACAACGAGCCTTCTAAGAAATCCGGGTAAATGTCTCTGTTTTACAGTGGTGGATTTGATTATCCTTCAACAGGATGTGTTGTGAAAGATCAGCACAGTTAGTTACATGATCCATTGAGGAGTCAGATATGCCAGATGTGAAAGTTCAAGCAGCCTGTTTCTTCTTGAAGACTTGGAGACTGGATGGAGTGCTGAAGAGGTCCAAGAGGATCAGGTTGCCTCAACTGATTCTTCGGAACTATTTGTTAAAGCTTGCTAGAGAACTGTCTAGTCTCTTTCAACAATCCAAATGACCAACAAACCAGTATGTTGTTACTCAGTAAATCGCCAGTTCATTAACAAGGTATTCTCATCCCCTAATGTACTTTCATAGATCACATCAAGCATGGCATTGTCCTTTTCTTTGATCAATCAGCTGTCCCTGGTCAGACTCCCTTCCCTTCAACTGGTCTTCTGCCATGTTCTGTTCTACCAGATTCCACCATCACCATGCATTCTTAGGGCCGCTTTGTTTTCAGAATAGCGGAGGCGGGTACCGCATCCGATGAAAGAGAAAGGTCCGGGGCCCACACCGCCATCTCACACACATCATCCCTAACCGACCCCGGGTACCGCATTCAACCCTCTGGGATCGAATACGGTACCCCTGCTCATTTAACAAAGAGGGCCTTAATGTCCAAGGAGAATAACTGTTTCGATCAGGATGAGGTTTCAGCCAAACTTCGGTTACTAATAATTGTGGAACAATTTTCTGGATCATTTTTCCCAATGAAGTTGCTAATGTAAAATCTCAAAAGGTTGGAGAGCATTGAACAATACAGAAATGAAAGATGCTAAGGAATCAGGGAATTCTGATTCTAAAAGAAAGCATGCAAACATACATGCATCTGGTAAGATGGAATTCGATAGTTTGCAAGATGATGAATTGTAAGATGTCCAAGGAGTATCAAGAAGTAAACCTCAAGAGACTTTGTTTGTGTAAGTTGGATTTTGACTGATGGACTGGGGAGAAAGGAGCCTGCTTCATTGTTGGTTTTTTCAATGTATTGGGAATTTCCAATCATCTGCATATACACACAATAAGTTCTATTTCATATTGTAAAGTCTTGCAGGTCATGTTGCTTTTCAGTACCTTTTTGATTGGCTACTGCATGTTACCTTTAGGAAGTGATTAGGATGCATTTTACACATGTGCCAACAGATGTGTCTAGGGGGTGTCTATCAACTACTCTGCCATTATTTTGCTCCCTATACTTTGGTATTGTTTGTCAGAATTTTTTGTATTGAGGTTAACTCACAGCTCATCCATATCAGACATACAAATTCCATTTACTTTTCAATAATTAGTCGTATATCCCAACTTCCTCTCAGAAACTGCATCAAAAGCAATAACCTTCCAACATTATAGCAAAGGACATGGTAGGGGCCAAGCCTCCACCTTATTGGCGGGCTGATATTTTTGACAGTCTGCAAATATACTGCATATCCCCATCGCAGTTCATACTCACGTGGGAATAGAGATGGTATGAGGAAGCAAGGGCCCCCACATGGATTAAGTGAGGAGTAGCTAGCTTCAAGGATTTGTCACTGACGAATCAGTCTGCATTTCAAATACATATACTTGAGCCTCATAATATACCTACTATAGTTGACTCCTTAGATTACTTACTCTGACAGGAAAGGTCTTCCTAGGGACTTTCTTTTTTAAAAAAGTGAATGGTACCACTGAATATAATAAATAGACAAGAGGGATTTACAAGTATGAACAGTCTGCTTACAAAACATACCTGTAGGCAAGGCCACATCAAAGAGATGTGTCACACACTAGCCCCCCAACAAACCCAAAAAAGCCGAAGTGTGTGTATCTACATTACAAAGCAAATTTGCCCGTTCTTGGACTCTACCCCCAACAAATTCCCCAACCCTTCCACAAGCCAATGCCTCGCTTTTAAAGATTCAGCTATTTCGCTCTCCAGGTGGCCCACAATGTGGTATGGAGGATCAGCCACCAAATGCACCTATCACCACTGAGGGCCACTGCCCCAGGGATTATTACGCAGTGACCCATGGATAACTCTTTATTTTCCTTCCAAAAACATACTTTTGCTCATTCCAGAGGAAGAAGTATCATGTAGACCTCCAAACAAATGAAATGAACAAAATAATCTAAAACATAAAGGTGTCAATATAAGAACAAGATAAGAGTACTCTAAGATCAAGAACATTCAGAATTCTTCACAGATGTTGGCCACAACATCATACCATGAGGGGAAAAAATGCAGAAAACACTGCTTTGACTCACAAAGACTGAGATAGTAGAAACAATAATTTCTGGATATATATAAAGCATTCAATATATCTGGAAACAATACCTGAAGTCTTGCCCTCCTGTCTTCTTTACGCTGTGCAAGTGCAACAAAAAGGGGCTTGTTTGCGACCATTTTCCCGTTCATCTCTGACAACTATGGATAAAGAAAAATAAAGTCCTCAGTTGGATATTATATCTCACAAGCGAGGGGGCAAATTTAATACTCACTGCTCTATTGGCCTCCTCCGGAGTAGAGAGAGCAACAAAACCAGATCCCCTGCTTATCCCGTTAGGATCCCGCATCACCTGCTCAAAAAAGAAAAGGCTGCTCAGCATGAATTACAGCACATAAAAGACACCAGAGCATACACCAACATCCATACCTTGCAAGATGTGATCTTGCCAAATTCAGAGAACAATTCCTTCAGTTTCTCATCATCAATGCTATCATCCAAATTCTTTAAGTACAGGTTCAACCCTTGATACTTGTCCACTGCTTCTTCATATTTTGCTCAAATTTTGTTTTCAATTCCAACTCTCTTTCCGATTTCTTTTGAGCCTTTCCAACATACCACTCCTTGTCATCAAATTTCTTCCCATGAAGACCCTCAACAGCTCGGGCAGCATCATCTGCATTCTCAAAGTTGACAAAGCCAAAGCACTTTGATTTCCCATCCCCCTCTCTCATAACAACAGAACTTGTAATATTTCCATACTCGCCAAAAATATTTTTGAGATCTTCTTCTGTGATGGACTCCGAGAGATTTTTTACAAAGACATTATTAAACTTTGTTTTGTTTGCAGCACTCTCTCTTTCCTGTTTGCGAACAAAAGGTCCTACAAAAACTTGTTTATCATTTAAAAGCATGCCATTAAGTTTACTGATAGCATTCTGAGCTGCCTCTTCTTGATCAAACTGAACAAATCCATAGCCTTTTGACTGCCCAGATGGATCAGTTGCAATCTTGCAAGAAAGAATATTACCGAATACAGAAAAAGTATCATACAGTGCTTTGTTGTCTATTGTTTTGTCCAAGTTCTGCCAAGCAAAGGAATAAGGGTACCAATATAAAAAGATAAGATCAAGATATGGAATGATTAGTGAATAATTCAATATGTAAGCCAGCTGAAAGAACACAATCATAAACAAATATCAGTAGTACCTTGATGAATATGTTAGCAGCGCCACTTTTACGAATACTAGGGTCACGGTTGGAGTACATTATCCGAATGGGCTTGCCATTAAGGGGAGTGAAATTCAACACATCCAAAGCCCGTGCAGCTGCTCAGACAAACAACAATTCAGTGACGTACGAAGCAAAAATAAAGAAAGTGAACAAAAGTTCAGAGTAAGTCTAGATAAATCTATCAAACTACCTGAGAAACATGAAGACTCCAATATGTAAAGCTTTGGATCGGTCATTCTAAGTATTTTGGGTTTTAAAAAAAGTATGTTACAACAGACACAGAGGAACCAACTTAACAGCAATAGAAATTAGATTAACGGAATTAACTGTATCTACCTACACAAAAATAATAATAAAATCAGTTCCCCTCTGTTAGTAGTGCAAGCTGGAATGTGCCATAAGGTGCATAGCAAAAGGTTTAAGTAGATTTTAATTATATATATGAACTCATTGCATGGATAGTTATGTGTGGGAAATCCTTCGCATGCCTTCATACAATGGGGTTTATGGCAACTGGACTGATGCAGGTGAGAAGAACAAGTGCAAGAATATCCTCCAAACTAGGAATGCCCAGACAGTGCTGTAGTAATGAAGTCAGAAAATCCAAGGCAAGTGGCAATTGCACGATTATATAGGCTCCAAATTTGATTGAAATTAACAATTATTAATGACGAAATGAATCCCATCTGCTTATAATCCAGTATGGTTTACTCGAGTTCAAGACCCACCAATCACACAGGTCTCAAGTGCATTAAGGTTTGCAGGTTGGGGGATTTGTACAAGAAACAGCATAATAGAACAGTCAGAAGAGAGATTTTATACTCTTTTTCTTTTCTTTTTTTAATTTGTGGGGTGGGGATGGTGAAACCACTGGACACTAAGAGATTTCAGGATGCTAACTCAAGAAACTGCAGAACATTCCATACCAGAAAGTCACCATATTTCTTCTAATTTCACTTTTACACAAATACCTTGACGAAAGCAACACTGAGATCATCACACCAGGTTACGGAAATGGTTATAGAATTTGTAACAGGAATTGAGGTAGTTTAGAACTGCAGGAAACAAAAATCTATTGATAATCCTTACATCTATATCCAATTTTATCTGTTCTAGTATTTAAAGGTCAAGTTCCTCCACCAAGTTTGGACTGGCATGGCATGGGAAACATAGCACACACACAATGGTAACACAAGACAGCCCACTTTGTGAATAAATGCATCAGGTAACCATGTCAAAACACAGTCAATAGCATGAACTATAGATGGACCACAGTCAAATAACCAACAGAGGCTCCACTTAAACAGTCAAATAAAATTTAAAAAAAAAGTTGTATGGGAATAAGATATCCATGTGCCATCATTCTATACACCAACTCCCATTACAAAATAGCAAATAAAAGAACAAGTTGTCTGAGAACAAGATACCCATGTAATCCAATCATTGTACACATCAACTCCCATTATAAAATAGCAAATTTAACAGGAAATATTTAGGGGGTGTTTGCATTCTAAAATTTTCCCATGAAAATCAAGAGTCATGGAAATCATTTCAACGGGAAGTGAAAAAACAAAGAAACTATTTACCGGGAAGAAAAAAAATGTGTTTGCAGATTTGTGGGAAAATGGCTGGAAAACAAAACACATGTTTCTGTTCTCACATGGGAGAAGAGAGAGGAAAGAGAGTGGGAAATGAAAAGAGGGAGACATTAATATTAGTGGAGAGTGGGTGGAAAATATTTCCCGGGAACTATTTCTCTAGGGGGAGGTGCGGGAAAATAAACTCCGTGGAAATAGAGAATATTCTGAAAATGCTGCCCTATTCGGTTAAGGTTTCATACTATCAAATGTATCTGACTTTCTATCAAACAGCTTCTCGCTCTATGTTTCTAAATGCAGAGAATGCCCTTCTTTCTTGTCAAACTTTCATGTTAGTATCCTGCGTGTTTGTGGTTGCTCTATTGGGAAATATTTTCCCAGCTAACCTTTTTCTGTGTTTGCAAATCATATGTAAATTGGTTAGGAAAATATTTCCTGCGGAAATTTTGGAGAATGCAGACACCCCCTTACCATCAGGATCATTTCAATTTTGCATAGTTGATGTCTATTTACATGGAACAACAATCACAAACCCACCTACCCTCTAAACTAAAATGAAAAAGAAGAATAGTTACTAACAACTCTGTGATTGGAGTCAATCCCAGTGCCATAAAGATGTTCTCACACTTGGCTGTTGTCATTTTAGTTAATGATCCCAAGTTATAAACACAATAATAATCTGACAGAATTTCTACAACCACAGCCATTAGAGGCAAAATGACATCATCTAGGTAGGCAAAGAGGACACAAAAACTATCCACACAAATAATCCCAGAATAAAAGTAAAAAATTAGGGGTTTTATGGTTAGTCTTTTTATAGTCTCAAAGTGTATGTCCAGTGCAAAGTTACAAATTTTACATTAGATTCACACTTTCAGGAGTTAAAACCTTATTTCCTCTACACATTTTCTGTATAATTATACACTTCGCCTCTAGTAAACATGGTTTCACTGGATTACATATTCCCAACCCAAAGTATATGTTCTGCCCACATCACATAGATTTGTGGTTTTCAGGAGGGGGGGCATGTTGTTTACAAAAACAGTGTCATTCACATATAAATCATTGTTAAAATTATAACTCCGGTATAGCCACTACAACATGCAAATTTTCTTATATACCACTTGACAGTATTTATGTGCAACCTATGTAGTCTGAGGCGAGAGGCAACCGAGGGGTCGCCTCATGCCTCAAACGCCTAGGCGATGGCCTAGGGGTTTGAGGTGTTTGAGGGGAGACTTTATTAAATATATATTTAATTCAAAAAATAAACTACATGTCTAAATATCACAAAAATGGATATATAAAGTCAATAAATTTCCTAAATTCATTCAATCCTATGATTCAAATTATTATGACTCACTAAATTCGCATAGAATTTAACAAACCAAATTACAACTATTAAGATGCCAATAATGAAGAAACTAATAAATTCATAAAACTGACGTTAAACAAATTCTGGTGAGTCAAAAGGTAATCTCTCACATTCTGAAAGAGAAGAAATTAAAAAATAATAATAAATCTATAGGTAGAGAGAGAGTGAAATAGACCACGGTCAAAAACCAAGTTATGTGTGTGTCTATGTGACATAGTGTGCAACAATGCCATACTGTCTGATTAACCTCTCTCTCTCTCTCTTCCCCCCTCCCTCTCACATATACACACAATTCAGTTGCTGCACAATGGGGACGGCATTAAGGGGACCAACCCCTGTGGGCAGTAGCACCTCACAAAAGCCAAAGGATAGCAGAAGCTTCTGGTACTCATCTTCTGCATGCCACTATTTGTGGCAAACCAAGACAGAGGCAGCATCCTTGAGGCTACAAGGTGGCACAAACTCCCACTGCTACTGATCAAATGGCAATGAAGCATGATAATCACCACAGTAATCAGACCCTAGAACAGGTCCAATTTGGCGCAAAGTCCTCTCTATCTGGCCACTAAAGTGTGGCACCCCATGACCCCTGCCAAGGCATGGTTCAAGTCTTTGGAGGCACAAGTACTTGTTCTTCTCCCTATTCTTCATCACTGCACCCTTGTCCCCGGCCAATGAATAACATTATTTTGAATGAAATCATTCTGAGCTTTTTTAATGGTATTTAATGGAAGAATACAAAATTTTTCGTAAGGAATTTAAGGGAAGAACCATGGTTCACCAGTACCGGGCTCTGCCTGGTATGGTACAAGTCAGGTCTGACTCGGACCGACTCACACCGACCCAACCAGGCCTCCCCTCCTCCGCCGGCCTCCTCCCTCTCCGCCATGGCCTCCCCCTCCTCTGCATGCCTCCTCCCTCTCCTCTGGACTCCCCCTTCTCCCTCCCCTCCAGCCCCCCTCCTTCGCCGCCCTCCTCCCTCACCGCCACGGCCTCCCTCTTATCCGGCCTTCCCCTCCTCCTCTCCCCCAACCTCCCCCTCCTCCACTACCTCCGTCGTGGCATCCGCATCCTCCCTCCTCCACCAGCCCCCCGCCGCACCCTCCCCCTCCTCCCTCTCCTATGCCAGCCTCCACCACAACTTGGGCAGTCAGGCTCGACTCGATCCCGTACCAGACACCCGGGTTTCACCAGGTGTGATATAGGTCAGCTTACACACCAGTACAGTATAAGACAGTAAACCCCAGGAAGAACATCCTGTAACTGTCAACCTTTTTAAATAGAAGAATATACATGTTGAAGATTTAAACAGAAGAACAAAGGAAAAGAATACTGCAGCCTTGATTTAAAAATGATATCAATAGTATCACGGACAAGTAATTGGTGATGAACATGTGGTTCTGGATTCTCACTCATATCAACTCGTATCCCTGTCATTTTAACGGACCAAATTTATCACTTCAAAGAAGTTATATTCCAAGTATTTTTTGAGCAGATATCACTTTGAAGAAGTTATTCTGCCCCCAGAAAGAAAATCTATGTTGACCTATACTTTGGAAGGAGATTATTCCCTTGCACATGTTAAAAGAAAACAGAGCAAAAGGCACAAAAATGAAGTTCCTATATAAAAGTCCCCCACCAGTGGCGGAGTGGACACACTCCCCGTTTGCAAGGGGGAGGTCCCGGGTTCATTACTCGGTTCCCCCTCCCCGTTTAAAAAAAACTTACCCATCGAAAAAAAAAAGTTCCTATGTAAAGAGAAGCTTGGTTAAAAATGAAAGTAATATCTTTTCATAAAAAGGATATGAATACAGAAAAAAACTTTGAAAAAATTTCCAAACAGTGATTGCCTAGAGCTAATATATATGAAACAAACAACTTGATCATCAAACCAAAAGGTCAACTATAAGCCATCAGAGAATCCCCTCTCTGCAATCCCCACCAATTATAAATTGGACACAGGTTAATCAAGACAAGAACATTTTATTATAGAGAACAAAATGAAGAAAAGTCGGTTGCAAAAAGGAAATGATGGCATACCCTTCACCGAAATATAACTGGCAAAATGATTGACCAACAGAAAGAAGTTAAATTGAAGTGATAGCGGGGAGGCATTTAAAGATGTTGCAAAGTAGGAACAATGTAAAAGGAAGTAAAGGCATCAGATCTCCAAGGTGATTAACATCACAGGTGCTCATCACATGCAAATTACCCATCAAAGTAATGAGATTCCTCATTGGCCAACATTAGATAAAACATCATCAAGAAGAAAACACAGGAAGAAAGGAGCAGTCATTACAGTAACCGAAAAGACATGAACAGTTGGACAAGAAATATAAGCGACGGGCATGAGGGGGGCTGCTACTTTTTTATGTGAATAAAAGAAAATTTCACAAAAGCAGACAAGAAGAGAGCAGTGTTTCTAAAGATAATAGAAACATCAAAAGTTCCTTTCAGAAGTTTGCTGGAATGGGAGTAAAGAAGGGGAGGGGAACATCCCTCAAAAACACAGCTTTCTGCACCATGACAGAGCTCTAACCATTTGTTCATAAAGGCTGTTAAATTTTGATCTTGACATTAAATGCAACCGTTCATTCAATATCATGTTCCTCCATCATGCGCTGAACATATCACTTTTCAAGAGGCAGTCTTATTGGCTCTCCACTTGACAAGAACCAATAAAACATTAATTTAACCTAATTGTAGAGGACAAGTCTAGACATTGAAATGTGCATCATTAAATCAATTTTATACAAACGAGTGACACATATTGAGGGGCAAGAGTTCATCTGTCAGAGAGCTTTATTTACTAAGTCCAGTTTTTGAAGACCAAGGATCATTTGATGCCCCATACAAAATTTTCCAGCGTTTTGGTAAACATAATCAAGAAAGAAAGTGTCCAAGAGCATTCTCTGCTCTACCAAACGTATGCCTCGAGTCTTGACAAGATCCTGGAGTTATATGCAGTAGAAAGATGCCTATAAAGCAAGCCCATACAGAATCATATGGATTAATCAGCCAGTATACGACTCTAAGTGAAAACCAGAGAAAACTACCATATGCAACTAATCAGTCAGCGTGTCATCAACATGCCCCCCAAGCGTAGACTAGATATCTCTAAAGTTAACGACTTAACGACTGCAAATGCAGACAACCAAGCATTTGCTGTGTGTAGTTGCCAAGTGAGCGATTCACTACTGATAATAGAACTCTTCAACTTGAAAATTAAAGAAAGAAAAAGTTGACTCGAGTATGACGGTTCATAGAGGAAATGACCCTTCCGATAGACTCTACACACAACGTGTCATCGCATCTTCTTCAGGTTCCCAACATGCCATCAATCAATCACCCACCAAAAACTAAGAACAAATACCAGCCATAGAATGGCACCGTTCCACAACCGGTCACTGCCTACAAAAAAATTCAGTCGAAAATGGTTCGTATTTCATCAGGCAATAATTTTGAAAATCCCTATCTCCAAAGAACCTACAAAACATTTTCAACTAAGAAAGGAGTATCCGACAACACAACAAAAAGCTGGGAATCCCGGATCAACTGCCTCAAGCATAAAGGAAATATGCTATAAGATTGGAAAAAAAATAAAGCGACTTGCCTTAGCAAAGAAGTCATCACAGCTAAAATTATAAAGAACAAAGGATAACAAAACCGGGCATCTCCGCCCAGAGATGAACGAGAGAAGGAAAGCGCCATCTCAAAATGGGGCAGTGGCATCGAACGCACTCACCATCGATGGGGTTGCTGTAGTTGACGTAGGCGTACCCGAGGGAGCGCCGGGTGGTGATGTCCCTGCACACCCGGACCGACACGACCTGCCCGAGCTGGCTGAACAGGTCGTACAGCTGCGAGTCGGTCACGTTCACCTCGAGGTCCCCGACGTACAGCGACGTTGACTGGAACTGCGCCGCTGGGCCGCCCGCGGGCGCGGCTGCTGTGGCGCCGCCACCCGCCGCCCCGTTGGGCCCCGACATCGCCGCCTGCGGCTGCACCTGAACCTGCGCCATTCTCCTCTTCTCTTCCTCCCACCCAAACAACCGAGATCCGAAAATCACCACACAAACAGATTTAAACCACAAAAGCACACCGCGATCGAACAAAACCACACTCCGATCGCCAGCAAACAACCCCTTTCCTGGCTCCTCCTCAACTTTTTTTGGGTTTTTTTCTGGATCAAGATGGAAACCGTAAAACGACTCGATTGGGGACGAGATGACCTAGAACAACAACAAACCCTTCTCTTTCTAGTAATAGGACGACAAAAAGGTGGACGATGAATCCGACTTTGGAGGACAAATTCTAGGGTTTTCTGCTACAAATCGGTGGAATCTTTTTGGAGTTTTTGGAGTAAAAATTGGGCAAATTTTTCTTCTTTTTTTGGGGGATTTGGTAGGAAGGAGTAGAGAAAGAGCAGGGTTTGGGAGGGCAGCCCCGGAACTGCACCGCACCGAGCAACCGCCGCGGCCGAGCGGCTTAACTAGGGGGGGGGGGGGTCTGTCGCTTCTGGAAACCCTAGCCAGGGTGGCCAACTGGCTGACAAGATCTGGGCCGTTCGATCTGGGATTTGAGGGATGGTAACCACCGCACGTTATTTCCGAATCCACGCGGTGCGCTCTAGACCTCCGGTCATCTTAGAAAGCGACAAAACGTTTGGTTGGTGTCGTGGCTTACTTTTATAGGATTGACGTACAGCACCGTGGAAGAGAAGACCCACCAGTCCGCGCAACCATTTCAACAGGCAGGACATTGGCACGGGCCGTGGATCGTTAGCGTTGGAGATGTCTGTCGTATGACCATGCATCTATTGAAGCATCGGCAACGTTTTATTTGAAAATGGATGTTCTATCACTTAAAATATTACAGTATTTATTTTTGCTACTCTCACTATAACATGATTAAACAACTGAGGGTGAATAACTCAAATTTGATCCTCTTAAATCTAAAACATCAAATTAGAATTTATTTTTTTATTATTTGATTTTTAAATCGAATAATAAGAAAATAGTATGATAAAGAAAAGTGATATAAAATGTGGCACTTAATATTTCTGGACCATGCCACACTGATATCAAGCAATGATCAGCTATAAAATAAGTTAGCGGTATAACTCGCACCAATATAAGTTGTAGTTACGTGAGAATGAATCGTGGATTTTTATTGGAATTTTTTTCCCCACACTTGACATAACTGAATATAAATTGAACTTTCATGAATTTGATTTGGATAATTATATCTATTTTCTCCGAGATTATCCCGTCTACTTCAAATAATTATTTCGAGTTGGAGACTTTCATATAAAAAATAATATTATTGTTATGGGTTAGTCGCCCCTTAGAATGTGACCGTGATGACGGGGAGAGGTCTGAGACCAATAACCCTGCCTCCATAACTCTCCAACTCTCACAGACTAAGCCCATAATTTTTCAATAGGAACGTTCACCCACCCTAACTTCTCTCATGTTCTGCTTACGAAAGTTAATGATTTGGTGGTGCATGACTTGAAGATGTCCCAAGATCGTGTAGCAAAATGGGCCTTGGCCCATTCAAGGTGCGACTCCGCCTAACCTGAAGCTAGCCCAGGCCCGTCGCGTGCATGCTGACACATGACTGGTGTGCGCTAGTCCGCTAGCATGCACCCCAGCGCATGTGTCGAGCTGGCGCATTTGGAAACGCTTGAGCGTGCCCGGCTATCCCGTCTGATAGTGCCTAGGCACCTGGGATCTGGGCACCGGCCCCCCACTTAGTGCCCCATACATATGCCAGCGACAGGATCTAGTAACCCCCCCCCCGCCAGATCCCGTCACCGCCCGACCCCCTCTCCCTTATCTTCTCCCCCTTCCACCTCCCCTCCCAACCTTATCCCCTCTCTCATCTCCTATAAATAACCCCCCCCCCCCCGGGTGACAAGGAGAACATAAAAGAGGGTGCAACCCTGGTGGTCTTGATGGCCCTAAGGGGATTCATGATGTGTGTGGGCAGTGTGCATGGGAGGTGGAGGGAAACCTAAGGTCTCTCTCTATATACGCCGATGAGGTATTATTGGCGAAGATGTTGCCGTTAGTGGGGGTCAATGTGCGAGGGGGTGCAATGCATGTGCTAGAGTGTCTTGCATTAGTGTCTTGCATGTGTACATGGAGATGTCCCATGTATGTGTGACGTTCGCAGCTTAAGTACGGATATGTCCCATGGCGGGGTAAGTCTGAAGTATGTGTATGTGCATATGTATGAAAGAGAGAAGAGAGAGATCATAGTGCCTATATAGGTTTTGGCAGTTCGGGCTCTCTCTCGTTCTCCCTCCCCTTCTCTCTCCTGATTCTCTCTCACTATAAGTTGGACGAGGACAACGAGGATACCTTGTCGATCCTGAAACTGTGCTCCACGTAGAGGTCGTTGAGTTATGTATTCCAACGACGGGTTCGGTAATGACTCCAAAGGATCATCACCATTGACCTCGGAATTTGGAGGGTGGACTCAATGAGTAGACTCACATGTAACCTACTCTCGACTCCACTTGAACACGTCAACTCTACCATCAAGAACGTTTGTTTTGTTTTGTAGGTATGTGTGTCGTCTTTCGATTTTTTAGGCACTTCCATTGATACAAGGACGACAATATGCATGTTCGCCACTTTTGTTGACAATGTATAGTCATGTATGTTGAATATATATGATTTTTGTTATCATATATTGACTCAGAGGATTACCAAAAGATCAAATTTTGTTATTATTATCAAGTATTTCATAAATATATTTCTATAAACTATGACCTTTATATTTGTATCCTAATTTTCAACGGTCGTCAAAGGTCTCTTTGATCGCTCAAATAGCACGACGTCACCAAGAGAGATAAACATAATGTTCAACCCTCTCCCTTCCCACCCAATTGAGTGAATTATTTTTTAATATTATAATTTCTTTGTTTAATCTTTTATCTCGTGGATGTGTGTGAGAATTTCATACGGACGGTTAGTTACTTAGGCCGCATTTGACAATGCAGGTAACTTTTTTATTCTTCAAATAATCCACACACCGTACAAATGTGCAAGAGAAGTGAGATTCTCCGTCATTTAAAGTCCTCAAAAGTAACTCTGAGATTGATTCGAGAGATTACGAGAATTGAACTTTTTTGTGTCCGATTCTCTATCTTCTTTGAAATCTCATCTTCACAGAAGCCAAGAACTCATGTGACCATTTGAAGGAGATTAAAACATGTCGGGAGATTTTGACTCTAAAGTCGCGGTACTATACCTTCCCAAATGTGGCTTTACTCGTACGTGAATTGTATTGGTTGCATCGCGTGTAGTGAAATCAGAACTAGTTTGATAATATCGTGACTCTATCTCACATGGACCTACTAACACTCTTATATGTGCTGTGGCGTCATTAAGTGTTTCTTGATGTCACACATGTACTACCACTCAATTTTTATTTTAAAAAATAACTCTCTATTTTTATAGAGTATTTATAACTGCTCTCTAGAACATGCACACGATATATGTCCTTCACTAGAGAGTACCTGCATGCTCCGAAGAACACCTAAATACTTCAGGTTCATACTCTAGAGAATATGTAGAATACTCTCCAAAGCATTTTTGCATATGCAAGGCCTCTTCATGAGGGGGACATGGCAGCCCCGTCCTGAAAAGAGCCCAAAGCTGTTTGGGGTCCCTGATTGGGCTGACTGGGCTGGAGACCACAAAACGCAAGCCGTCGGAAGAGCTCTCACTTCGGCAGCCCAACGCTGTCGACGCCGTTAATCCAATTTTTGTTTGGTTCAGAATTTCTGGAGCCCCCCCGGATTCGTAATCCATATTTCCCAGACTCTTCACTCTCAGTTCTGGACCTGGCAAAATTTAATTCACTTTATCCAATTCAACCTAACTCTTAAAATTTAGATCTATCTGTAAGAATAAATTTTTTTGTAAATTTTAATTTAATAATAATTTTTATGTACAAAATCTGAAAACTTTGACAGATTTGAGAAGTTAATTTTCAAATGTGAAAGATTCGAGAGGCGATTTCTATAAAATCGGCGTAGACAGATTTAAACAACAGAAGGGCAATCATTGAATTATTGTGATCATATTTCCTCGGGGACTGTCGTGGAATTTGGACATGTCTAGCATGACAGGTGTGTGCATTCCCATAAAAAATGGCGGAAGATTTTGAGACCATGCCCCATCCAGATTTGGCGCTTCATTACAGTCAAAGTGTGCAGAGGGGGGTGATGCTACTAGGAAATCTATATAAAAAATAAATTCTTTTATAAAAATATTTTTAAATAAATATATATAAAAAAGTATCATTCTTATAAATATATTAACGGACATATCACTGTATAAATTTAAATGGAATAAAAATATCATATTTATTTATATGTATATTATTTTTATCAAAAATTTGTAAAAAAATTATATTTATATATTATTTGAATTAACTCAGTCATATGACCGTTAATATATTTTTAAGAATGATTTTTTTATAACTTCAGCTCTAATAACAATTTTCATACAAACAATTTTTAAAAATATAACACATCATGCATGAAAAATAACATATTACTTACTGATTTTTCCTACATAGTTTTGCCAATCCGTAACCGAGGCCCGTTGAATCATCCTACAATAGTTAACCGGGAGATCTAGGTGGTCTAGACCATTGCCGTGAGCCTTCTTTGTTTAATTATTTCAAATAAAAATGATATTAGTAACTATAGTGATAGTTACCAAAAATATATAAAAATTAGGACACCGTCCAACACAATCCAATCCTCATCCACTATCAAATTGTGTTAAATTATCCATGCATGTCAATGAGGTAGCCTATCACACCCATAGAAATGGCTCATCTTTGTTAACTATATATCGGCCATGATTAGAGCCCCATCTATCGATGTTGTGAAGGTATTTTTGCCTTCAAGATAAGTTTTTAAAATAACAAAAACTAAGCCAAACATATTAATTCAATTCCCTGATTGAATTTGATGTCATGAGTATAGGTACTACTACATAATTAACATAGGAAAATAGGAAAGGTGTAGGTGCCACTAATCTGCTTGCGAGATTTTAATTTTGAAGAGGACACTTATGCAAAGGTCCTGTCCCCCTTTCTTGTTTTCCCTAATCATGTTCCACGTTAAGATATGTTTTGCACAGTTTTCAAGTGGAAATATGTTGGACTTTTATAAATATTGAGCTCCATGGTCTTAGGAGAAAGATGCAGACCTTAAGAACAGATTAGAACTCCTTAGATTAGGAAAGAAAGAGTGCTACAAGGGAGACTAGAAAGTAATAAGCTATATAAGAGAGAATGACCTGTGGGACCGTCCTGCTACACCCAGTTCTGCCTAATATTCGTCATGCTTTGAAGAGGAAGCCATGACCTCCGAACAAGAGTTCCAAAACACACAAGCTTAATCAGTTCAGCATGTCTTCTAACATAATGTCTTTTTCCTTACCTAACCATCTAATCAGAAAAACTTGATAATCACTGCCAAAATAATCCAATGCAAAGGGTGACATCCTTCAAGAATCTTCCCAAGCTATGGATTGTCTATGGACTGGCTTCCCCACTCGGATGCAACTTATGGAAACTCGGATGGGATTATTGTAAACATATTTATCTTGAACATGTTTTTCTTAATTTTTTATTATTTTGTGTGATATTAGATTGTGAGGGGGTATGCGTGTTAAAGAGTTTGATTACGAGGACCTTCTTGTAAATTGCATTTATATTCAATATCATTTAGGGCTCCAAGTGGAAACACCTTGTAGACCCATTCCATCTTCATCTTCTTCTTTCTGCTTGGTATCAGAGAACACGAGCAAGGCAACGACGACATGGTTCTGAAGGCCATAGGTCGTGATAAGAACATCTTCACTAGCTTCCTCGCCGCCACCGCTTCATCGCCGAGCCGCTAGGGAGCTCACCACCACCGATGACATCCCCCCTCTTCTCGAGCACCAGTGTGCGGCCAGGCAAGTTGTTGATGCATGGCCCGCCGCTCGCACCATAGGTCGGTGATGTCCCCCCTCTTCCCAGTCATCGGTGTGCAGCCAAGGAAGCCACCGGTGCGTGGCCAAGTTATCGCCAGGGCGTGGCTAACGGGGATCGCCGATGTATGGCCAGTAGAGGTCATCTTCCCACAGCCACTATAGGCCGCTGTGTGCATCGTCCCGGGACACCAGTTGCAAGGGATGTTGTGTGGCCCCCCCCTTTCACTCTACTGTGACCTCTTTTTGAAGGGCTTCCGACGTGTAGGCCGCTTCTTCTACCGTCTGTGTGGCTCTACGTAACAACATTTTTTTTTTGACATGGTGGACGGAGCGGAGATAAGTAAGTTAGGGGAATCACAAGCAATAGTTGTTCATTATGGGGGAACACTGAAGAACCCATCCCTTCAGATTAGTTATGTGAAACTTGATGGACAGTCCACATATATCTAATATGGTTTAGGAGTGTTATATTATTCCTCACTGCTCAGGATTATGAGAGAGATGTTAATGGAGAGAAGGCCAAACCAACTGAAGGGAGTATTGGATACAAGAAATGAGTGTCTTCGAATTCACTCGTTATGACTTAGCCGTTGAACTCCATGACTCCATAAATAGCCTATGGCTTCTCATTTTGTGCAACAACCAAGGAGATTTGGGATGCAGTGAAATAGACATATTCTCAGCTGGGAAATGATGCACAGGCATATGAGCTCC
The DNA here is from genome assembly GCA_022559845.1 of Amorphophallus konjac. Classification (NCBI taxonomy): domain Eukaryota; kingdom Viridiplantae; phylum Streptophyta; class Magnoliopsida; order Alismatales; family Araceae; genus Amorphophallus; species Amorphophallus konjac. The sequence continues at coordinate 23,974,770 of CM040121.1, forward strand.
AGTACACCCTTAGGTGCATTCGTCAGGGGGATAGCCCTGTGGTTGAGTACATTGTTGAGCTACAATGACTAAGGGCAGAGTTAGATTTCTCTTTCTCATTTCAACTCACTTGTGCTATAGATGCTGTTGCACACACACATCAAGTGGAGAAAGGGAGGATCTTTGATCTCATGTCTCGGTTGAACCCAGACTCTGATACTCTTAGAGTGCAAATCCTCAATCGTGGTGTATCTTCCTTATCAGAGATGTTTTCCCTCGTACAAAGTGAGGAGGCTAGAAGACGTGTCATGGTTGGCCCCAAGGGACCAACACCTACTGTTTCTACACTTGCTTCTCAATATAAGAAGAAGGAAGATGCAGAGATCATGAAGTGTGATTACGGCCATAAGAGAGGACATGTACAAGAGCAAACATCTCATCATAGGCAACTCTATATGTTTGAGTGTAACTTTTTTGCCACCAGGCAAGTCTTATACCTGTCAACCACACCTTCAGGGGTGCATTTCACTACATACACCCATCTACATCTACTGGCCGCTTTCCTGCAGGCAGTAACACCAGCTCCCAAGTCTAGTTTTTAGTTAGGGTTTTTATCTCCTCCAACATACCTCCCTTCCAGTGTGGATCAGTCATGGCTTCCCCCCAATTTGAAGGGATGTTGGTAGAAGACAAGGAAGTAATGAAACACTTACAAGATGGAGACAATGACTCATAGAAAGCTTGATTAGTGATACCATACCTATAACGAGCTTGAGGAACAATAGATCTAGAAGATCTACAAATAACAATAGGTATGTCAAGCTCAGAAGTGGAAGGGAAATACCAAAGAAGGTGGACTAGAGACTTTTCTAGAGGGTGACCCTTGGAAGGTTGGTGTGTGCACAATGGAATCATCTTCCGTCTCTCCCTGTCCTCCAGACTCCTCTTGATCTATATTACCTACTGAAAGGAAGGTTACTTTATCCTCCGACCAAATGGAGACACTTAGTGATAGCCAAGTTTAAGTCTAAATCATATAGTGAACTTCCCAGTTCAAGTTCAGTCATGCCACCCTCTAGTTCACACTTTGCCCAGACATGTATTCTATGGTCCACCCTCTAGTGACTATTGACCAACTTTGTTTTATTCTCTACTCGATGACCCTATGGTCCATCCTTCGCTTCAACATTCAACAATTGACGGATCTCTCAGTGAGTTATTAGCATCTTCAGCTGAACTGATTACTTTCTTAATAAATCACATGACTACTTAGTTTAGTTGAATATCTCACTTGGGACCTTCAATATATTATTCATCTCGTCAATATATACCCTTCTCATTAATTTATCGTCAATATCTCACCCATCTCCTCAATTCATCGAGCCTCTTTTTACTTTATCGCCATTGTATCACCTTTCCTTTCGCCCCAGCATCTGCCTCCTCCTTAGTCACCTCCATTCGCCTCCTCTTCTTTCGTCTCATCTCCCTTCATCTTACCTCCCTTTGCCTCTCTCTCTCTCCCGTGTTGCTCCCTTATGCCTTACTCCATTCTGTCTTACTTTCTTCGTCTCTCATCTCCTTTAGTCTCACCTCCCTTTGTCTCTCTCTCTCTCTCCCTCTCTTGTCTTTACTCCCTTCCTCCTTACTCCCTTTGTCTCACCTCCATTCGTCTCTCTTTCTCTCTCTCCTAGGTGGAATATTGTCTAACTACCTATCTCTTAGATAAACCATCGTCTATCTATGACTTTCTACTTAATCTCTACTACATCCATTCGTTGTCTAAAGGGGTTAAGAAAAACCAACTCTCTCAAAAAGAAATAATTAGATAAATGAACAACAAATTTGGGACTCCTTAATGGTAGTCATTTAATAATATTTAATTATACACTTTCTGGGATGTTACACTCACCCTCTAGAGAAGTCTCTAATCTACCTTCTTTTGGTAATATCCCTTCTACTTTTGAGCTTGACATACATGTTGCTATTTGTAGACGACTTAGATCTATTGTTCCTCCTGCTCATTATAGGTATGATATCACTAATCGTGTTTTCTATGAGTCATTACCTCCATCTTTTAGGTGCTTCATTACTTCCTTATCCTCTACCAGCATCCCTTCGAATTGGAGGGAAGCCATGGCTGATCCACATTGGAATGGAGTTATGTTGGAGGAGATGAAAGCCCTAACTAAAAACCAGACTTCGAAGCTAGTGTCACTGCCTGCAGGAAAGTGACCAGTGAGATGTAGATGGGTGTATGCAATGACATGCACCCCTGAAGGTGTGGTTGACAGGTATAAAGCTCGTCTGGTGGCAAAATATTACACTGAGACATATGGAGTTGACAATGATGAGACGTTTGCTCCCGTGACAAAGATTAACTCTATTCACACTTTGATCTCTTGTGCTGCTAATTTAGGGTGGAAACTTGTCCAGCTCGATGTTAAGAATGTAGGAGGAGATAAACATGGAGATTCCATCATGCTTTGATAGCATTGAGATGCAGGGGAAGGTGTGTAGATTGCGGAGGTCATTATATGGACTAAAGTAATCACCACGTGCATGGTTTGATAGGTTTAGAAGAGCTCTAGTTTCCATGAGATACAGACGGAGCAATGTTGATCATACCATGCTTTTTAAGCATAGAAAGGAAAAAAGTGGTTGTGTTTATTATTTATGTTGATGACATTGTGGTTACATGTGATGATCTAGAGGAGACGAATAGCCTAAATATCAGGCTTGCTCAGGAGTTTTAGGTGAAGGATCTGGGAGAGTTGTGGTACTTCTTGGGTATAGAGGTAGCTAGGTCCAAGCATGTAATTTTTTTTTGTCCCGATAGAAGTATGTGCTAGATTTATTGTCTGATACAAGGATACTTGGGTGCAAGCTTGCTATCACTCCTATTGACCAAAATCATAAACTATGTGGAGATGTTGGTGAACAAGTCGATGTAGTGCAATACCAACGATTGGTAGGAAGGCTGATATAACTTTCTCATATTAGACTAGATATTGCTTATGATGTTAGTGTGGTGAGTAGATATATGCAGCATCCCATGAAATCACATCTAGAGGTAATATATCAAATTCTAAAGTATCTGAAACGTTGTCCTGGTCGTGGTATTGTCTTCTCTGGGAATGGTCACCTAAAAGTGGAGTGTTACACATATGCAAATTGGGTTTGCTCAGTTGATGAGAGAAGGTTCACCTTAGGATATTGTGTGCATGTTGGGGGTAACTTAGTGATGTGGTGCAGCAAGAAACAATCAGTGGTTGTTTGTTCTAATGCAGAGATTGAGTATAGGGTCATGGCTCAAGGAGTTTGTGAGTTACTATATATGGATCAAAAGCTTGATGTCATAGTTTCACTTCACTCATCAAGTACCCCTTATGCTCTATTGTGACAACAAGGCAACTATTGGCATTGTTAATAATCTCGTGCAACATGATAGAACAAAGTATATTAAAATGGACAAACACTTCATCAAGGAGAAATTATAGAGGTGAAATTTGTATGACTTTTGTTCGAACTAGTGAGTAGATAGCTGACATATTTACTAAAGGGTTGAGTACTCAATCATTTACAACCATTGTAGGCAAAATGGGCATGATAAACATCTTTGCACCATCTTGAGGGGGGGGGGCGCATTGTTTTGAGTGATATTAGGCTGTGAGGGGGTATGTGTGTTAAAGAGTTCGGTTACGATGACCTTCTTGTAAACATCTTGCACCATCTTGCACATCTTTTAGGGCTTTAAGTGCAGACACCTTTTGGGGCCCATTCTATCTTCATCTTCTTCTTTCTACTCTTTTTTGGGACAACTCTATTCATAGGAGACGTATTCAACGTAGACTTAACTCACAGAGTAGCTAGGTTCTTGAAGAAGATATTTTCGAGAGATTTTAGATTTATGATAAACTCAAATGACTTAATGACAAATGCATGTTCAACGACCACCCAAATTAATGTCATGACCAAAAATGTGTCTGTCCTTTGTATCCAAACAAGTTGTACATCTGAATTTCTGGGACATTTAATTTTCCTGCTTATATCTTGTTTAGAACCACAAAACACATGGCATTCTTCTCTCCCTTCCTTCTTCCTCCTTCTAGCACCGCCAACAGCTTCTCCTCATCTTCCTTGCAGATCTGCTAGATCTTGCCAGAGACCACTTGAGCTGACCCACCACCATCTTGTCCTTGTCTTCCTTGAAGATCCACTTCTTGCCAGAGACCACTCAATCTTACTGGAGATCCTCCTCCTCCTCTCTCCTCCTCTTCACTTGGTAATAACTAACTAACTTGTCGGCCGCCGACTGGCAGGTGTGGTCTTTCTCGGACCGATCTAGTCTCCCCATATTTAGACATGGAAATGTGGTTCTTGCCCAGATTCACAAGATCGTGCAGAAGTCGGTGATAGATCTTGGTTGGGGGGGGGGAGGCTTTACAAGCTCACTCCCAGGGATTGCGACCTTAAACTGTACTCGATCAGACTGGCCATTTGGTGTAGGATTGGTCGTTTTGTGTACAGATAGGATTGGCCAATCTCGAACTGTTTCAGGCAGTTGTTTGTGGTGTGGATTGTAATTTTTCAAATGGTCCATCTCATTTTCTGTGGCATCATCAACTGTTCATCCATTTTTCGATCAACCTGTGCCCATCGATATCGAACAACTCACCAGGGAACGAAGGGGCAACTTGATTTACTAGAAGGTAATGGATGAAAGGGCGCAGGTGAAGATAAAAGTTTGCGTCTTTTACACATACTCGTCCAGTTCTCACTTCTCAATTAATTAGTACTCACCATAGAATGGGGGGCCCCTAGCTCCCAGTGGGCTCGAGGCTGCTTGCAGGTGGGAGAACATCTACAGTGAAGCTTGGTACTTTGGGGAAAGAAGTAGGAAAGAGAACAAAGGCACAGGGGAGAGGGGGGGGGGGGAGAAGAATCCAATGCCACGGCCACCAACTCCTTTCTCGATCTTGAGGGCCTTCCTTCATGTCTCTGTAGAGAAACACTAAATAATGCAGCGGGTGTCAAACCCCAGATTTTCAAAAAGGACGAAGGCACAGCAATCATGGAAAGAGAGGGTTCTGAAGGCGACAGCCAAAAGAAAAAGAACCCCTCACCAGGTGTAGTTCTTCAAGTTCTTGGCCTCATTTTCAGCTCCTGGGGTTGCTTAATTCGAGTCCGTACCCACCCATCTGTTTCTCATTCTTCTTCTTTTTAACGAGGATAGAAGCCCCAATCAGATAGCCCATATATTGCCAATAAACTTCATGACATCACCGGTTCTTCACTCACCTACCTACCTTAATTTTTCAATCTCATATGTTCAAGACTTTACTTCTTTCCTGAGACGAGCTCTTTACTAAAAAATGTATAACGAGAGAGAGAGAGAGAGAGAGAGAATAAAAGTTTGCAGCCCACTGGTTTTTGTTATTCCACGTCTAGACTCTAGAGCCATTTGTCCTTGTCCTCTCTGGGCACAGGACAAAGATGCATTACGGCTGCTTTAAGGCTCCACGGGCCATTGTCCTCATTCTCACCTCACAGTAAACAAGCAGGCTATACTAGCCACGGACATGAATATATTATCTCCAAAACAAGGTTGGCAATAAAGAGAGATTGCATTTATCATTAGTAGTATCTTCAATGTTCACGGGGCATGATCATTTTCATAGGTTTTCTTGCATATATACTTGCATCCTTGTTAAAACTGAAACAGCAAAAATTGCCGTCGGAAGTAAACTATGACTGTGTATGAACTCCATATGTGACAGTACTTGCACAGATGCTCCCTGAGTTAAAAATGTCATTGCTCTCTGTTTGGACCATTATCCATTGTAGTTAATTTTAATGGTCATATATATGCACACAGTTCGAATGGGTTTACATGATCCGAGAATGGTCTCATAGCAGCCACATATATAGTTTTCTTCTTACATTCAAATTAAGGGAGTCTTTTGTCGTTAGAAAGAGTAAATGTCTCAGGCCATGTATGCTTAAATATTATTTGCCATATATATATATATATAACAAGGGTATGCATGTGTACAAATATAATTTCTAAAATCATAATGTGGAGAGAAAGCAAGAAAGAGAGAGAGAGAGAGAGAGAGCAACAAGAAATCAACTTTTTTTTGTATATGTATGTAGGGAGGGAGGGAGGGAGGGAGGATTAAGATGGGTAAGCCAACGACCCCACAATATGTCGTCATCCAAGATGGGGTGTCACGATGGGATGAGCCAAACCCCACACAACAATTTGTATGGCATCATTCAAGATGCGAATGGAAAGAAGTATCCAAGTTATGATCCTTCGTGAGGACTGAGGACCACACCTTGAGACAAACCTCCCACTAAAGCTTAAGCTTATATGTAAAATAATTAGCAAGGCCATCTCCACCAATTCATCACCGTGCATGGTTACACCCGGTGTTTTAAAACCCGGCCCGATCTAGTCGATCTGACCGGTCAACCCATCATTCGGTCTCAAAATTAGGTAAAGTAATACTTAGACCGTCCAAGGCCTAAAACTCATTCAAACCCGGTTAACTCAACTTAACTCGGTTAACCCGGCTCAACCCGATAAAACCAGTGTGATTCAAGTCGATCAGAGACATATTTTCTATTTTTAATTTCTTATCATTAGTTTAAATTTTAATTTTAATTTAATCTTTTGACTTTATCATTTAATGATATTAACGAAAGATTAACATAACTTTTAGAAGTTGAAAATACTTGGGCTCTAACCTTCCAACTTCTAGTCTTTCTAATTCTAGCTTATCCCCTACGTCAGAACAACATGAGGAACAAGATGAAGATCCGAGAATGCTCGTAGAGGGAGATGAAGACAAGGAATAAGATGAAGACCCATTGACACATAAAAATTTAGATGAAGAAGAAATTTGAATTCACATGCCACATGAAACTTTTATTTTACGAGACATTAATTATAGTTGATAAATTGTCATATATAATGTTTATTTAATATATTGTTTGTTCCTTTTTTAGACTATCTTAGTAGTTATTTAATGAATTTATTTTTATTTTTACAATATATGTTAATGTGTATCTTTCGTATTTCTAACTTAAGATATATTAAAATTTTATGGCGATAAATAATATTGATATTTAATGTTTTAACATTACGAGTCACGTACGGGTTAACTCGAACAGTTAAATTATTGACCCGTGACCCACTAACTTAATCGGGTCATAAAATATTAAGTCAGAATTTAAAACATTAGTTACACCGTGCACATCTTATGCAAACAAATTAACGAAACCCGGGAATTAACTTGCCAACCCCCTGGCCTCTTGCCCAACCTAATTAATTAATACTCTTCTTCTAGCTAGTTGTCAATGGCTCAGGTCTCCCCAGTTGGTCACATCTCCTTTTGGATGCATGGTCGCCCCCAAACAACCTCCAAGACAAAGAATGATAGCAACGAAGAGAGAGAAAAGTAGCAAGATGGAGAGGGAGAGAACACCTAACACCCTCGCAACTTCTTCCCTAGAGGTTGCAGTTCGATCTCATCCTGGGGGGGGGGGGGTGCAGGTGGAAATTAATCGGCATATGCGAGGGCCTGGGGGGGGGGAGTGGGGTGCAGGTGGAAATTAATCGGCATATGCGAGGGCACATAAATTTTCTAGTAGTACTTTTCTTGAGCTGCATATACGATCCCTTTGATTGAAGGGTAGGTATTACCCTGCGACCAACATGAAACATGTGCCTATATATATTTATTATATATATATATATATATATATAGAGGAGAGATCCGTGTCATCGGTGACAATAGAAGAGCGGTGTCATTAATTTCAAAATTACATGATTTAATTTTAATTTTTCAATCCACGTGGATAAATCTTCCCTACTATTAATAAACTACTTTTAGATTAAAAATCATATAGTTTTAATATTTGTTTCTTGTATATTAGATGGACATAAAATGAACAGTTTAGATAGCACAATTTTCTGTATCATATAATATCTATGTTTTTGATACTAGATTTGAATAATTTTCCATATGTGATTAAAGATTAAATCGTATGATTTTAAAATCGATGATATCGTTCTTCAGTTGTCATTGGTGGCAATGAATCTCTCTCTCTCTCTCTCTCTCTCTCTCTCTCTCTCTCTCTCTCTCTCTCTCTCTCTCTCTCTCTCTCTCTCTCTCTCTCCGACCATAGCAAAATGTAACCGCTCTGAGATCTCATCCTATAGCTTAAAAAACAAACAAACTCATTTGCACACGCGAATTTATCATGGTATCGAGTGTGAAGGGTGGTCGTCGGATGATCATGATCAAATCGTTGCGCTTTGCTCACACTTGATTAGTTGCACACTCAAGTGTACTGCACGTATTTTTTTATTTTTTATTTCTAAAAAGGTTTAAATAATTCCTGAGATATTTTAATTTGAGATATAAATCACGTAGATTATTTTAAAAAATAAAAATAAAATAAAATAATTTTTAAAATAATAGACTCAACACTATTCATTCTCTTTTTGAGTAACGTAACGGTGACGGTGATTTTCACCCCTAATTTAAAATATCTTGATATTCACGTTAAAAAAATTTAAAAAGGTTTAAAGATTTTGCACACTCATAATGTGCAGTGAGCCTCCATTATTGTTTCCCATCGGCTATGGACTCAAGATTAGACGGTCATGTTACCGTGCGACTAAACCATACTAAAACCCAAAAAAGATCCAATGACATTATAATACTGCATATCTTATATCACATACGTACGTACGTACGTACACACACGTATAATATTTTTTCTGATTCTCATTATTTATTTTTTAACGTTTATTAATGAGATAAATATACAGATATTTAACATGATGATGCTATATTATCATATATTTTCATTTTAGAGTATAATTATAGATAAGTTTATTTAACTTATAGCTATATCTTTATATTACTGTTACGTATATCATCCGCAATCTTATGTCGGATCGCTTGATTTGTTAACGTTTATTACAACATCGGACTTTTGAATAGTGTATATTTTTTTACCGTATCATTAATTATATTTTTAAAAACTAAAATAAAATATACTTGAACGTCTCTTTACCCAATTATTCGGTGGTGGAGGGGGGGGCACCGGCGCCCACCGCCCCCGTCGGGTTCCCACCGGTCAGATCTGATCGGCCACTGGTCAGATCATCGGTGGTGGAGGGGGGGCCACCGGCACCCACCTCCCCCGTCGGGCTCCCACCGGTCAGATCTGACCGGCCACTGGTCAGATCATCGGTGGTGGAGGGGGGGCCACCGGCGCCCACCTCCCCCGTCGGGCTCCCACCGGTCAGATCTTGGGTGGTGGGGGACGGGTGCTGGCGGAAGGGGGTGGCGCTGGGGCTGGGCGTGGGACGGTGGGAGGGCGGAGGAGGTGGTGGAGGGGGGGCACAGGCGGTGGTGGGGCTAGGGCAGGGGCGGCCAGGGCCGGCGGTGGGGGACGGCGGTGGTGGGGCTGGGCCAGGGGCGGTGGTTGGGCTGGGGCAGTGGCGGCCAGGGGCAGTGGTGGGGGAGGGGGACGGTGGGGGTGGGGGAGGGGGTGGGGCAGGGGCCGGCCAGGGGCGGCTGGGGGGGGGGGGGGGGGGAGAAAAAATAATTTAATTTTTATATTTTTTCTTATTTTAAAAAATATAAGAATAGAATTTATCAAATTGTTTAAAATTATTTATGATATATTATTTAATTCATGTTGTGGAAATAATATAATTTTTGTTTAATTCATGTTGTATAAATAATTTTTTTGATGTATTATTTAATTAATGTTGTAGAAATAATATAAATATTGTTTAATTAATGTTGTAGAAATAATATAATTTTTGTTTAATTCATGTTGTATAAATAATTTTTTTGATGTATTGTTTAATTAATGTTGTAGAAATAATATAAATATTATTTAATTAATGTTGTAGAAATAAATTTATTTTTGATGTATTATTTAATTCATGTTTAATTATTAGATTTAATTGAGATGTATTAAATTTAAAATTTAGTCTCGCTTGTCGTAGAATTAATGATATTGTTTTCATTATTAGTTGTAGACGTAAAATAATGTAATACTTTATTTTTGAAAAAAATTAGACATGTTTTTAATTTAAATATATCTGTAGTGATAAATATTTTACACAAAAATAAAGTTAATATTTATAATGGTTCTCGTAGCACACCTAGGGCACATTTACAGGAGATGTCCGACATTCCTTTCGGACACATTTACAAGAGAGATATGGTTCTCGTAGCACACCGAGGGCATCTTCTTCTACGTCCCGGGTACCCCCACCACGAGTACCGGGCGGAGCAGGATCTTCCTCCACGTCTAGAGTTCGAGCATCACCAGTACCAGCACCAGTCGCACCAGTACCACATGATAGAATTGAATGTATAAATGTAGTGAAGACTTTTTTTAGAGATTTTCATGTACCATCTACCGCTGCACATGACACATCATTTGTGCAGATGGTTATATATTTTAAGTCCCACCCACATGTACCTCCACCCACTAGGATAGAGTTAGATTATACGGGTGATCAGTCTCATGTATCTGATGATGAGTTTTGGGATTCGGGCTTCACTGATGACGAGGATTAGTGAGTTTTGAGATTCGGCCTTCACTGATGACAAGGATTATTGAGTTTTGGGATTCGGGCTTCACAGATGAGGAGGATGAGTGAGTTTTTGTATTTTATACTTCATGAATGAATGTCATTATTATGTCACTATTTAATTTAACATATTAAGTAATTTAAGTAAATTTTTTATGTATTATATATAACAGGATGTTTAATTAAGCGGTCTAATATATTATTTGTATATAATTAATTATGTGTAATTTAGTATGGATCTATTATCATAAAAAATGCTACATTCTAATATTTTTAAATATATATAACATTTAATCTTTAAATAATATTTTATTAAAAAAATTAAAACAAAATAAAATATCGCGTGCCGAGAGCCCGAGAGGGCGGACAGGGTCACTGTGCGACCCGGCCGACCCGACCTGTCCCGCGCTGAGACCGGGTCAGCCGGGTCGACAAACCTTGTCTTAAATAGAAAAATTATTTATATATTCTTTAAAAAACACTTGAATTATAGCTATAACCCCAATTGAACGGAATTTACCCATGAACCCTCAAAATCTCATATCATTTTTCATTGTGGCCCTATTGTCAACGATCGCTCATGGTGGTTAACTCCAAATGATATTATAGGAGTCAAATGACTAACATATCCCTAATTAGCTTTCTCTCTCTCTCTCTCTACCCTCTCTCTCATCTCTCTCCCTCTCTACTCATCATCCCCTGCGGCGGCAAAATTGGTGCTCCCGTAGGCGAACTTGATGCTCCACCTCCCCCTCTCCCTCCATCGCCGACAGAGTCGACAAAGAGAGCATCAATGGGCGGCATGATGGCCAATGCTAGAGCCACGAGGGACTGAGTCCCTGCAAACATGGGCCACCTATCGTAGGGGTGAGATGCTGGAGCACAATCTCTACGTAGTTGTGCCACTGCAGGACGTGCTAGATCCCGTCTGAGATGGCGTTGCAGACATCCAACGCCTTCACATTGTGCTCGAAGAACTCGATGGTGAGAGAAGTAGGCAGTGGGACTCCGAGACATTCCCAGGGGAAGAAGCGGCAGGCCAGGCAGCACATAGACTGGTCAAGCCTCCCTGACACCGTTCTTCTCTACATCTTGCAACGCCTGGCCGACTTCATGGACTACTTTGCCTTCAATCGTATCTGCAAGGTCTGGGGCACCTCTCAGAGCCCGCCACCAGGGAGTTCATCAAGACCCAACCCTCCTCCTCTACAACACCAAAGGGCCTCACTTCTATAGCCTCTACCATTGTAGGTTCTACTGGAACAGTCCCGGCGGGCTCGGTCGGAAGGACGCATCCCTCCTTGGTGCCTCCCACAGCTACCTAATCATGGGCGACGACGGCCTCACCCAACGATCTCATTCGTGAACCCCTTCATCAGTGACGCGGTCAGCCCAATTCCCCCGGTTCCTAGCGGCTTCTCCCCATGCTCATCCACCAGGGGTGCCAACATCGGAGGGGAAGATCCCCCCCCCTCTCTCTCTCTCTCTCTCTCTCTCTCTCACTGGGGGTGTTGGTGCCGGAGGGGAAGACCCCCTCCAACATCCTCCCCCCTCTTCTGCACTCTCTCTCTCTGCACTCACCGAGAGTGCTAGTGTCGGAGGGGAAGACCCCTTTCGATGCCCTCTCCCCTCTCTTACCCTCTCTCTCTCTCCCTCACGCCATTATCTCTCTCTCTCTCTGCACCCACCATGATACCCTCCCCCCCTTTACTACTCCCCTCTCTCTCTCTCTTACTTTGGTAGAGGTAAAATAGTCCCATCATCTCGACCGTTATAAAGGTTTTGGGAGGTTTGCAGGTTAAATAGGTATAACGGTAATTCGGACATTTTCAAAGGTGTGTCAGTAATTTTCCCAATATTTATTGAGAGAGAAGGTAATTTGTTAACGAGCACAAGTATATCAAGATCTCGGAGGCCCCGGCATCCGAATGATCCATGTTTTTTAGGCTGCACTGCTGCAGTTATGAGCTTGCAGCCTGGGGGCCATGCAGGCATTTAACTCTGCAGCTCACGCCACTAACCATGGCGGACCCAGCCCCCCTGGGCATCTACTAAAGAAGAACATCATCCTGGGGCTCCGACCCCATGACTTGCAGGAAGGACTTCTCCACACGCTTGCGTCCTCATCAAGCTGGGGATAACCCGAGATGAGTCTCCATCAAAAATTGTTAAACTACATCTCTAGCACAGTCCAAGACCTGAACTTGGGGCACCTCCCCCTTCTGCACTGTTCATCACTGGGTGTTACCTTTCTGCCCGGAGCTGCATCTCTCACCATTTGCTCATTCCTTCAACATCTCAATTATTTCCCTCTGAGTCATTTGATTGGATTCTAGCTAATTTATTTTCTCCTCGAGGACAACTCCTGCCAGCTCTGCATGGAGGGGAGCTTTTTACTGGCTTGCCACCCCATCTTTCCTCATTGCTGGGTCCTCCGCAAAGCATGGTAACATCCATACCCTTTCGGGGTCCCAAGCAGTCACTGCTGCAGTCTTAAACCTTTCCAAAACGTCCACTTTCCTCCAACTCGCAGTACGCCGTGAAACAGGGTGAAAAGGGCAAAGGCATCGGTGAAAGGGGGGGGGGGGCGTGGATTGGTTGGGCCATGATGTGCTCAATGGGGTGGGGCACCCTCCGTTAGCCATCATCATCGGCGGCATGCGTCAGAGTGCTCATCCCACTAGCTTTCTTTATTAATTCTACAGAAAGAGGATATGGGTCTTTCCGTTTGATGGATGAAGAGGAGATTACAGGGCAAAAGGCGTGGTTTTTAATCGGAAGAAGGGGGAGGGGATGGTCTGATCGGGCTAAGGCGTCTGCCTCTGTGAACGGAGGGAGGGACAGGAATCAACAGCCCGGCCAACCAGCGCACCCCACCTCTGCAACTTCTGACCGTAACTGTACGCTCTCTCTCTCTTTCCCTCGCGTCAATTCTCCCCTCGCCGACACTTCTCCTACTCTCTTCCCCATCGCCGTTTTCCAAGACAGCCAGTGTACGCTGTGATAGTGAGGCTTCGCAGAACTCTCTCTCTCCCCACCCCACCCCACCTTCTTTCCGTCAACTGCCACACACACACACTCTTTCTGGTCCGCGGGAGGAAAGATAACAAATGGGAGAAAAGGAAAAGAAGGAAAGCAACTCGCAAGCAGCCATTTTTCTTGTGTCATACGTCCATGAACTGCTCCGCTCTCCTCCGCCCCTTGTTCTCCCTTCACACGAATAGATATACCCACCTGTATATGCTCTCCCATATATAATCACAAACCAGGCAACCTGCCTAGAGAAACAAAGTAGAGAGCAAGAGGCAAAACAAAAAAAGAGAAACAAGGGAACAAGAGAGAGAGAGAGAGAGAGGCAGTGGGGGTGAGAGTCTTTAGAGATTTGTGCTTCTTTGTGTTGCCGCTTCACTGCATTGTGGGTGTGTTGCCTTTTGATTATTATTTTTTCCTTCCTTCTGGGATTGCTCCTGTTGTTCCTCAGTCCTGTTGAAGTAGTCTTCTCGTGATTTTGTTCTGGTTTCACCTCCCCTTCATCCTTCCAGATGCTGTTATGTAGGTGATCGCCGATTGACCTTGTTGCCGGAAGCATAGCCAGGTGAGCCACTGGAACTCGAAACTTGTGATTTTTACATGCATGCAGTCCATCTGTGTTTTGGGAGTCTAGATAAGGTATCGTTTCATTTCCTGTGGATCCTAGAAGTCTCTTTGTGCCTGTTCTTTTGTGCTTCTTTCCGTGCTTTGCGTTTTTTCCCGTATTCTGTACTCTCCCTTTTTTTTCTTCCCCGTGTTTCTTCTGTTTGCACAGAAGGAAAAGCTCCATTGGCTTCTAAACTAAGAGTCGAAGAGCTTGGGGGTGGGGTGGTTATAGAAAACCTGCCAAAATCGGGCAGGTTAAGATGAACCTTGTCGACTTAGATCGTTTACTTTTAAGAGCGAAAAATTAGCTGTCCTTGGACGGGCTCCCTGTTCTTTTTCGATTGGGATGCAGAAGAGAGTCTTGCCATTGAGAGAAAAACATGCTCTTGATGCTCCCTATCACAAGACCGAGATTTATTGTTAATGCAGGGTTTCCACGTGGGTGGCTTAGAAGAAAGAAAACTAGTGCAAGTCCAGGCACGTCAAAGTTACATTGGGAGGGGAAACATTAGGATAGAAGCCGTGTCATTTGTTTAACATACACTAAACTGTCTTTATTGTGTTTTTGGTGTTCTATCTAGGGGAGGAAGAGTGGGGAATATGATCCTCATTATAATTTGCACTTGAGCGATTGATTATTGATGGAATTCCAGCTTATATTTCCACTGGTCTACTAAATATTCAGCCTCTCCAAATGCATTTTGAGAAGGCATTGATATTAGTTGACAGGATGCGACTTTATAAGAAGCCTGATGTCTGAAGCATTTGATGCATGACTGATGGTTTGGGAATAGAAAATAATGATGGATATAATAAAGAGATTGCTTGTTTTGATTTATATAACCACTCTCTTCATTGGCAGATTTCAATGTTTAATTACAAAGGATATGATGATTCACCCAAATAAATGGGGTAAGGGCGATGACGCCGATCTTTCTTTCTCTAACTTTCCTAGAGAGAGAAGCTCTGCGTTTTTGGAGGTTTGGGGTGTGATATGGCCGGTCGGGGAGGCCGTCTTCCGGAGCTTGTACCCGGCAGAGGGTCTCGCAGGGGGGGGTCTGGCCTCCGCGCTTGGGCCGACCTACCATGCATGTGGTAGGAGAGGCCACATCCGGCGGTTCTGCAAGGATAAGACGCCGACACAGCCCGAGGTTCGTGGGAAACAAGGAAGACGTCCGTCTTTTGTGGAGGTAGTGAGGAATGTCCCGTCTTCGAGGGCGCATAGCAAGAGATGGCTCGATGTGGGGGTGGTTCCGGTGGGGCTCCTTCAAGGGAAGATAGATTGGCTCAGGAGGTGCCTTTGTGCCTCCCTAGTGGAAGGGGATGTGGAGGCAGAGGAGGTGAGGTGGTGGCTAGTGGAGAGTTTAGGATGTCACTGGGAGGTTTCCCGTGTCTCTTGGATGTCATTTCCTTTCTAGTGGTGGGACATGATGAGGTTGTGGTGTCGTCGCTGGTCGACACCGGCTTCCTGGCGGCGGGCGGAGCTCTGCTTCGTTTACAAAGATGGTCAGAGAATAGGGGAACCTTCCCCAACCTGCAGGTGTCGAGGGTTTGAATCGTTGTGGAGGGCGTGCCTCTTCTCCTCTTGGATGAAGGAGTGACATTCCTGGTTCGCAACTTTGGCAGGGTGGTTAGAGGATCGCTTGGCTTACACCCATGGGTTCAAGGGCAGTGGTGGTGAGTGACGTCTTGGTGGCTAGTCTAGTGGCTATCCCCACTTTTGTTTGAGTGTTGCATCCCTAACTTTCTCAAATAGTTCGAGGGCAGTGGTGGTGAGGGCGTGCCTCTTCTCCTCTTGGATGAAGGAGTGACATTCCTGGTTCGCAACTTTGGCAGGGTGGTTAGAGGATCGCTTGGCTTACAGCCATGGGTTCAAGGGCAGTGGTGGTGAGTGACGTCTTGGTGGCTAGTCTAGTGGCTATCCCCACTTTTGTTTGAGTGTTGCATCCCTAACTTTCTCAAATAGTTCGAGACCCCTCCCTCATGTTAATTGACGGTCAAACTACGGCTTGAAGCCAACACCGTCGTTTTTTGGAGTATCTCCACACGATCGGGTCCCGGAACCCAATCATGTTGAAGGACAAACTGTGTTGCAGTAAAGAAGGATGGAGAAAATTCTTATATCCACTCGTAGACGAGACCAAACGCCGTGTATCACGTGGTCCAGATGGATGCATGCTCCTTCCCCGTCGCCAACGGCACAAAACACAAACAAAGGCCGATCAATCTCACTTCTCTCCTCGCGCACCCGTTGCTAGCAAAAGAGGCAAAAAAAGGTTGGAGCAGGGTTTAAAGGGGGCGCAACTCGGAGGGAGCCCGACTGGGGCCAAAAGACCCGCGCGGGGGTCAATTGACCTTGTTGGGACCCAACGGGGTCAAATAGACCCCCGGTGGGGTTGTTTGACCCCGGTGGCCCTCCTCCGGCGTCAAATGGGCACCGCGGGTCCATTTGACCCCGCGGGGGACCCAGCTGGCTCAAAATGACCCCCGGCGGGGTCATTTGACTCCTGTGGGCCCGCGCGAGGTCCAATGGACCATGTCGGGATCTGTTTCTTCCAACGCCCAAAAAAAAAGAAAAAAAAAGCGGTGGAGGACCCACCTTGACAACCTAAGGTCCAAAAAATATTTTTTTGTCAAGGTGGGGTCCAAAAACTCTCCTTTTTGTCAAGGTGGGTCCTGCTAACTTCTATAAATACCCCCTGGGTTCAAGAAGGACATGACACAGACAAAGAGAAGAAGATAGACGACACACGGACATGGATGAGGCGTGCTTGTTTGTTTGTGAAGGCTACTAAGGGTATATTTTATAAAAATTCCCATGGCCTTACATTTATGCCCTCGGGGTTGTTGTTGTGTAATTTTCTATGCTCCTTGGGCTGCAGATGTCCGTAATTTTCTGAATTAATCTGAATTAATCAGAAATTATGGAAATACCCTTCCCCTGGTGGCAAAAAAATACCCAAGTCTTGTAAATTACAGTTCTGCCTTGTTACTTGCTGTAATGGTGGCTATGCGCCTACGTCCCGCGTCAGTGCTAAGACTTCTTTTGTACAATCAACAAATCGCCGACAGTTCTTGTACTTGCATAAATGAGAACGAGAATGAATGCACTCAGTTGTCTTCTCTTACGTGTGCCAAGGGAAATCGTGAATGAGCCTTGACTTTCAAGATATTGTGTTTACCCCCTTACCTCGTTAGGGATGATCATGTGTACACTTCCTTCTAGCCACAAATTTGTTTCAACACCCATGGGTACTGCTTAAATATGTTCCTGAGTGTTGCTAAACTCTCCCCACTGGCCCTTGGAGAATAAATTACCAAAATATCATTGGAGTCCAATAATGGCCAAATAGTCTCTAAACCTTCCAGAAATTGCCCGAGTGTCCCTGGAAATCGTAGGGAGTGTCTAACCACTCACCCAACCTAGAAATTGCAGCATCTTGGCCCCAAATTATCAAAAGATCCTTGAAATCCAACAAATTATCAAAATACCCCTGGGATCCAGAAACCACCAAGACGCCCTAATATGTCTCTGGCCTCCTGTAAATCACACATATGCCTTTAAATCATAGGGCTTCGCCAAATTAAGTATGGCCTTTGCTGAAACCCTAATTCCTTCGATGGTTGTTGTTGTTGCTGTATGGGGGGGGGGTTCATTGTGAGCCACGCAAGTGAGTATGCCCTTGACATTAGAGCCTATGTGAGAGACTCTAGGGCTTTCTTTGACGATTAATCAAGGGTGTTCGGATGTTATGCCGGTGTAAATTAACACTGACTGCGGTCAGTGGGGAAAGGTCCCGCACCTGAACCTCCATCATCTGATCAAACCAAACTGACAGAATGAACCATACACGGGCTATTTAAACAGCCGCATATGTGCGCTGGTGTATGTTTCCCTTTTCTCCAAAAATGCTGAGAAGTTTACACCCATCTCTCACCACGCGAGACAAAAAAATAATATTAAATAAAAATTCCGTGACCAACAGTGAGATAGTGCCTTTTTGGGCTAAACACTTTTGTAAAGTGGAGAATCATAACTCCTCGCTCTTTTTGTTCTCGGGGAGTTAATCGGGGACATTGTTTTTGGTGTCGTGGCCTTTTTGTAAAGGGGGCTGTGTGCGTTGATAGTTCATACATGTACATCCCTTTCTTTTATTAATATATTTGTGGTACCATCCACGTTTCAAAAAAAATGTTTAATTACAGGGGATTCTGAGAAACCCTCACATGTGCATCGAACCTGCACATAACCTTGAGTGAAACAGTTTCACTGATACTACTGTCTGTTACAAAATGCAGCTTAGCTGGGATGAGAATGTTTGTTTTTGTTAGAGTCACCTAGCTATTTCTAACACCATGTGGTGTGGTTAGTCTTGTCAACCTTGATAGTTGGCCTTTGTTTGAATAGTTTTGAAACAGATATCTGATATGGGACTAACCTTAACACCCTCCCTGGCACCAAACCCGAATGGTTATGGAATGAGTGGTGCAATTGAATGGGTAGGGCATACTAAATGGTTATGGAATGAGTGGTGCAATTGAACTGGTAGGGCAGAGTATGCCCGAAATGTAGGATCCAATGGGTATTCCCAACTTTGGTACCCGAACTCCAACCCAAAGCCTAGATGTTGAGTTGAGGAATCCTCCGCATATATGGGGGGAAGGTGCCCATGGATATCCAATATGGGACTAAACCTCAAAACAGCACAAGGCTATGGGACTGCAAGAGGCTCCCCAGGCAGATGCTGCTGGTTGTTTCTCTATGCAGTTTGATGGGGATGGGATGCATGACCTGAGATTATTGACCCAGCTGATGAGTTCTTGAAGGAAATCCCTGTCAAACAAGTATGTAGGACATCCATTTTGAGATAACTTTGCATTTATAAAAGCCTATTCAATATGGGGAACTTGACCAGCATCTCTCACCTGAATGTCTCCGAACATTATGCATTTATGACATTGCATAAGTAAACTCTGTAAGAAATCTTTATCATATTTAATTTTGTAGAACCTTTTCAAAAGCAGTACCTATTCCTTTCTTTTCTGGTAGCAAGGGAGAGGAAAGTATGGAACACAAGACATGGCTTTGGAGGAGGAAAGCTTCTGAAAAGACTGCTCAAGGAAATGATAAATATGGTCTGTCTCTGAAAGGAAATCAAGAAGAGGTGTGCTGATTGAATTTCTTCTTATCATGTGAATTAATTCAATTCCTCCTTTGTTTCTGTTATTTATTTCATCCATAGTTAATGTTGCCACATGTACTACCTATACATGGCATTGTATCAAGAAATTTGTGGAGTGTTCATACAAAAAAGGCGTCGTAATTTAGTGTGCCATAGATAAAAGGTTCCGATGTGAACTTTTACTCTCATTTTATGCCACCCTTTAATTTGGATGCCAAAACAGGTCATATCTGCTTATGATCAGCATTATGGAAGATGAAGACTGGTTGTCCTTTCTACAGCATTCTTATGCAAAAGTGCAAACAATATTTGTGTACATCGACGATGGTTTCCAATTTCTATTTTATAAAGAAGCCTCAGCTTCTGCAACATCTAGGAACTTTAGATCTGTTTAATGATTAATTTACTGCACGAACTTGGGCAATTCAGTTACTTGACATTGAAAGTTGTGGCATCTGAATAACTGAGCTTCTGCAACACGTACAAAGTTTAACTGTTTAATGATTCATTTGTGACTTGAAGCTTGGACAATTTGGTTCTTGACATCCCAGGTTGAATGGTCTCCTCACAAATTCCATGGATTTGACATCAACATCATCAGAGCCTTATCCCATTACTTGGGGTTGGCTTCATGAATCCTGTTCCATGGATTTGACATCGATTGTGTTAATTAATGATCCCAAATTTCAAAGTCATGGCCTGGAGGAATATATCCATCCTCACTCTTCAGTAACTATAGTTGGACATATTGAAACGAGAAGGTTGCATGGTTAAAGTGGCCTTCACCAATTACCCACCAAATTTGCCATAGTTTAGATCAGCCTTAGATTGTTAAATCTTTACCAAGTGAATGGAACTCTGCCAATTGCTGAGTCGGATACCATGGCAAATCATAGAGGGAGTGCGTGAATAAAGTTTTTTTTTTTTTTTACAAAAGTGCCAAGTTAAATGCCAGGAGAGAAAAAAGAGTAGAGCAAGAGAGAGTAAAGCAAGCTACACGAAGGCACAAAGACTTCTTCAGCCAACCCTTGGCCTATATCTACTCCCCAAGACTTCCTTGAGAATTTTCAGTTACTAGAATCCAATCTAGTTACACTAGTTGATAAGGTGCTAGATCACTCACAATCCCAACCGCTTACCTTTGAAGTACTTGTACAACACATGAGCTAAGCTTCTATTTGCCATAAACTTGTCCAAGTAGCAACACAATCAAGCAAAGGAAGCAGCAGCTCCAATTCCCTTTGCATTTCTGAAAGCAAGTGAAGGCATGATGGATTCTGCTCAAAACTTGCAAATGAGAGCTCTTGAGATTCTTGAGGGCATTCTTGTATTTCTTTGAGTGCCAGAAGGCATAGAGAAGCATGAGGATCCCTCATATTTATTCATCCCTTTGTAATATTATGATACTTGGGGGTAAGGAGGATGGCTTTTGTATGCCAACAGCTAGCTTTCAGATCAATCAAGTTGCATTTTTGGAATAGAAGGTGTCAACACTTTTCTTGAGATGTCTGTACCAGTGTCAACAGCCAAACCCTGGGCACTGCACACAGCCTGTTTTCTTCAACTTTGTTCCTAGGATGTCAACAGTTCCATAAGGGTGTCGACACCTGTTCAAAGGTGTAAGCATCGATGCCAATCTTTGCATTGAGTTTGCTGTTTTTGCCTGATTTATTCTTAGATTGTTGACATCAACCCTGAGGGTGTTGATACTTTGCTTCAACGCTTTGGCTTTTCATCTTCGTTTTTGATCCATTTAGGTTCATCAAAATCAATCTCAAGGGTCAACAAAGTGCATGTGATCTGATGTATTCAGCTATGTGAATCATCTCCATCTTCTTGCTGTCACATTTTTTTCCTGTCATGCATCGTCCTATTTGGCCTTAGTAACATCAGTTTTCAGACAACAGCCAGTGTAATGCCTTATAAAACTTAAGAAAAAAATTCAAACACCACATGTTACTTATTTCTAGACAATCACTAGTGCATTCAGTCAAATATTTCTTAGTTTCATCATCATTCTTTGCACTGAAGAACTTGGTGTTCATGCAATTAAGAAAGCTACTACATATAGAAAACAACTGCATCTTCTGTCATTTCACTTCTGGTTATTTGTTGGGACAGTTTGTTTCCTTTCAAATGGGAATAGTAAAGTAATGGAACTAGAAGAAATGTCCCTCTTTTTACCAATACAGTAACAAACAGGAATTTATTTTGTATTTCACATTAACTATTGTCATTATTTCTGAGATGTTGCTTGGTTGATATAGGTGGTGAAAGGTGAAGAGCTCGAGAGAACTTTGAAAAGTTTAGGTGAAAAATTAACATCTGCACTTACCGAGTCCACTGCCAAAGATGACCTTTTGACAAAACACATAAAAGTTGCCGAGGAAGCGCTTGAAGGTTATTTGCTTATCTTCGTTTTATTTCTACTCCAATAAAAAATCTTTGCAATGTCCTGTCCGAACCTGATTGAATCCTGATTAGTTTTGCATCTGGATGATCCTGTTGTAGTCTGTTTCTCATACTAAAGTTGAAATACAACCCCTCGTTTAGGTTGGGAAAAGGCAGAAGCAGAAGCAGTTTCCTTGAAACAAGAATTGGATGATGCATTACAATGCAAATTCAGTACAGAAGAAAAGGTAGCTGACTTAGAGGCAGCATTAGGGGAATGCAAGCAGCAGTTGCAAGTGGGTCGTGAAGAACAAAAGCAAATGACCAGTGATGCTGCTATGAAGACATCGAGGGAGAAAGAAAAGATAAGAAAGTTAGAAGAGAGAATAGCAGAACTAAACAAAAGGCTTTCTAAGGTTGGCAATGAGAACAGTAATCTCATCAAGGCCCTGGAAATCAAAGAGAAGGTGATTGAGGATTTGAATGAGCGGAATAACCAAGCCGATGCTAAAATTAATTCAGTGACAGAAAAGCTTGACTTCTTGGAGAAAAATAATGCTTCTCTGAAGTATGAAGTTTGTATGCTTGAGAAGGAGCTCCAAATTCGAAATGAAGAGAAAGAATTTAATCTTAAGTCAGTTGATGCTGCTCATAAGCAACACCTGGAAAGCATAAAGAAGATAGCAAAACTTGAATCAGAGTGCCAAAGGTTACGTGTCATGGTACGGAAACGGCTACCAGGGCCTGCTGCCCTAGCACAAATGAGGAGTGAGGTTGAAATGCTGGGAAAAGATACATATGAGATGAAAAAGAAGAAACCCAACCCCTCAACAGCATTGTTGATGAGGGATTTTGTATCAGAGAACTATAATGACTCCTCTAACAGGAGGGCCTCACTTGTTGAGAGACTAAATGCAACAGAAGAAGAAAATAGAATTCTCAAAGAAACCTTAACCAAGAAAAATAGTGAACTCCAATCTGCAAGGGTTATGTGTGCACGTACAGCTTCAAAATTATCTCAGGCTGAGACACAACTTGAGGAAATATCGAAAGGAGAGACTAACCTTGATCCCACCAGAAACAGCCCTCTTTCATGTGATACGTCTCTTGTTTCAGCATGTGAAAATGGTGCCACTGAGGATAATCTTAGCTGTGCTGAATCATGGGCTTCTGCCCTAATGTCTGAACTGGAGAACTTCAGAAATGGAAAAGCATCAACTATTTCACCCAAGAGTTCTATAGTATCTGAGCTAAATTTGATGGATGACTTTGTTGAGATGGAAAAATTAGCCATAGTTTGTGTGGATAAACCACTTGTGAGTTCACATTCTCTTTCTGGTGTAAAGAGCACATGCCTATCTCCTTGTGAAACTGCATCAAAGCATGATTGTCCAGAAGCAATGCATAAGGATGTGTTCTCACTGGGTATTCTCTCAGGTGTTAATAATTCGAACGCTGATATCCAGTCAGGCACCACATCTTATGAGAAATCTTCTAGATGGCTCCAAGATGTGAGTGCAATTTTGCAGAGGCATCATGTCTCACAAAGGAGCCTTGATTCTATTGTTAAAGAGATCAGAATAACTTTGGCTAGTAAGGGTTACTCAGTTAGGGTCCACCCATATGGTGATTTGCATGCCAAAGGAGATTTACAGAAACCTCAGCATTCTTCTCCCACCTCTCTTGATGGGAGATATGGATCCAACTTATTCATAGCTGAAACAGATACCAGTCAGTCTAAATCAAGGTTGGATAAGTCAGTGAACAAACTTGTCAAAGTTCTTGAAGGAATCAATGAGAAGTATTTAACTGATGACAGCAGCCTACAGGCAGCGTCCAAAAATGATGAAACTACCATTCTGGGGAGAAGACCAACATATGCTGGATACATATCCCATATATTTCATTGGAAAACTTCTGAACTTATTTCCACTCTACAATGTTTCATTCAAACTTGCAACAATGTGTTGCATCAAAAAGCCGACCTCGAAATATTTTTTGAAGGCCTGATTTCAACTCTTGAATGGATCATCAACCACTGCTTCTCCCTTAATGACGTTTCCAGCATGAAAGATACGTTTAAGAAGCTTGACTGTTATGATGAAGTGAGACGGCATTGTCAATGTCAAGGAATAGGACCAATGTCTCCCTTTGGAGAAGGCAAACGTGCAACAGAAACATCTTTAGTTCAATCTGCTTCTAGCAACTTTGAGGAGGAAATAAGATCTAATCTTCATGGTGAAAACATGAGCTTGAGTAATGATATGGTGAAGTTGGAGACTCTGAAAGATGACTTGAAAGAGGGGCAAAAATCAGCAATTACTCAAAATGAATCACCTATTGACCAACTTGAGGAATCGGAACTAAGTATTTTGAGCTTAAAAGCAGAACTAGCGACATTGAAAGAATCAAAAAAAATAATTGAAGCACAGATTGAATATGAGAAATTACTGAATGAAGAGCTTGACACCCAGCTTTCTGTTGCAAAAGTGGAATTAAACGAGGTCCATCAAAAGTTTTCTTCCCTTGAAGTAGCTCTGGACGACAAAACTAACTGCTGTGAAGAATTAGGGGCCACATGTCTTGAACTACAACTCCAGTTAGAAAGGTACTAGTGGTTTATTATTCTGAGTTAACTCTCTTGAGCATGCAAATGAATATTCACTTGCAATCTGGAAAATGAACATGCTACATTATTTTCAGTGGTTCTAACAAGGAAACCTCCAAGTCGTCAGTGAACCAAGATCAAAAGCAACTAAGAACAGTAAGTTATTTCTTTTCATTATCACTGAATAGGGTTAACCTATGTCATTCACATTCCAATCAATGCATGCCTTTCCATGGCTTATCATGGAAGATAGGCATCAGTTGCAATTCAAACTGTAAATGACTACATAGACATTCGGAAATTGCATCCAGTTATTCATTGCCCATCTTTTACTGCTTTATTAATATTATTGAGCTAAATCTCTTCATTCATGGTCACAACAAACATTTTACTAGTTTGCTTGTTGCTATTGCCATTGTCTTGCATCATTTTTCTGTCGATATTCCATATTCATATTGCATTTCTTTTTTAGTTTCTAATAGCAACTGCTTTCTATGAACTTCAAATTACAAGTCTAACATTTTAGAATGTTGAGGTTGTAATGTCATCTTTTTTATACATAGGGCCACAATTGGCCAAGAAGTCCTTCCCACAATATTGACATACTAAGCTTCCAATGATGTAGTGACGTGGGGGAAATGTGACTGTTGGGAGATGACAAGATCACGTGTCTTAAGGGTATTTATGTTTTTTCACATTTACTAGTGTTCTCCATAGCATCTTTTAGGAAGATTTCTTCAAAGTTGTTGACTTGGAAACAGTAGTGTTAACTGCAACCATTTGGATGTATTCAAGAATATTTTTGGGCTATAGGGGTATATAAAAATTGATGGGGACACCGGCGCAAGATGGAAGCTCGACGGACATGGGTGGATCGGCAGTGACAAGACCTCAACCCAGTTGCAAAATATCTCCATCACTAATTATTTATATTTTTTATTTAAATTTTATATTTCTCATGTCAAGAGTCATTATTAGCATATTTAAGTAGTGTTCTATTGTCCACAACTACTTCTTGTATTTTCAAGGAGTGTTTTTAAGTCTTGTCTTTTTAGTTTCCTAGGAAGGGGTATGTAAGAGTCTATTTAACTAGTGTAATCTATTTTGAAGAGCAATGAAGAATGGATTAGAATCTTGAGTTGCAAATTATGTTGTGAGGTGAGAAGCCTTGGTTCCTCTCCGAGAAGGAGACAGGGTGAGACGCCCCGGGGTGAGAAACCCGCCCTATCCACCGTGCCACCACCTACTCCCTCCATCTTCCAGCCCCACCTGCTCACCACCCTCTTCCTCCTCATCATCACATTTTTTCTTCTTCTACCAGGGCGCGCTGTTGTCCAAGGAGACCCACCAGCAAGCTCACTCCCAGCCAGAACTACACCACTCCCACCCTGCTCCTCCTTGAGTCGCCAGTGCCCCCTGCAAGCACCGCCACCATCCTCTTCCAAGCCCAGCTGCCTCCATCTCCACGCTGGTCTGACTGCTCTGTGACGCGGCGCCGCGTCCAGCCGCCATCGTCCCCGCAGCTGTCACCGCGCCTGGCCACAGATCGAGCCCCACCAGCAGCAGAGGAACAACCGCCCAAGTGCCACCCCTGTCTGGCCTCTGCACCACCACCATTCTCCTCCTCCCTGTGCTTCCGCGTCGCCATTCTCCCACTTCCCGTTGCTGCTCCTCTGACCTTCTTCGCACCCCACCGCCGTCCCGTTGGTCCACCTCCCCTACACAGCCACCGTCGCCTGCTACGGCCCAGCCCTGCACTCCACCTCCACTACAAATCCGACGCTGTCTACACCCCACGCATTGCCAACCAGTGCACCACCGGAGCTTGAAGACGTGCCGACCCCGCCAGATTCTGCTGGTCAGCCCTCGCCCTGATGGCTCCCGAAGACGGCCAGCCCCCGCCAGCATCGCCGCTGCAGGCTGCTCTCGTGTTCGTAAGACGCCGTTGGTCCAGCGACCTGCTCTGACTAGCGCCACCCTCGCAGAGCCCGTCAGGCGCCTCACCTTCTCCCGCTTCCACTCATCCACAGCACCACGCCGTCGTCTAGAGTCCGCCCATGCCAGTAGGCCGGCCGCTGTTGCCCCTCTGTACGCCGTCGCTGGCCACCGATGCCAGTTGCTCGCCACCGACGTGTTCGAGCTTCATCCCGCCGGCAGCCGCTGCTCCCTCTCTCTCTCTCTCTCTCTCGACCGAACTGTAACCCTTTCCCCTGTTCTTACCTCTCCCTCTTTTCTCTCTGATTCCGCCTCTCTCTCTGTCAATCTCATTCTCTCTCTTTCTCTCTCTCTCATTTCAGTTGTTGTAACAGGATAAAAAAAGAGCAAGCAACAAAAAAAGGGCAGAAAAGAGGAAAATGGGGAAAACATTGATTAAAAAAAGAAAAAATAGAAACAAAAGAAAATTAGAAAAAAAATAAGAAAATCACAGACCGGCTTCCCGTTCTGCATAAAAAATGCATCCACTTTTTACTGCTTAGAATCTTTACCTATATAAGCATATGTTTATGATTAAATGAACACATACATACATACATCTATTATATATTTTTCAGGCATGAAGGCTTGATATATTGCCTAAGAGTGCTTCAGACCTCTGGGTTTTATTGTTCCCTTTTGTTCTTCTCAGTTTTATTTAAAGATTTATGTTAGCCAATCATTTGTTAGTCATTTAGCAAATTCTTATCTGGTATCTGATTCTTCTACAGTTGTTTGCTTTGCCCACGAAGGACAATTGCTCTTTGGCAGTTAATGAAACCATGAAGAGGACAAAGATGACAAATCATAGCCCAATAAGCATTAAAAAAAGGAACACATGAAGTTGAGGCAAAGGAAAATTTTTAGTAGATTTCACCAGAAATGGAGGCTGATAGAAACATGTTTTGCCCAAGCATTATATTGTGGATCAATTGGGGAAAGCAATAAATTTAGAAACGATCTATGCAAGGGAAATAGAATCAGAAATGCTTAAACATGTGACTGGATTAAGCAATGCTAAAGATGAATGGACAGGAAGACAAATAATAACAGGTTGAAACACAACGACAGTGGCCTGGAATATGCTTTAACATTCTTGGATGCTCTTTATGTGGTCTCACCAGTATCAAAACCTTTAAGATGCAGAAGTATTGTTTCAATGGAAATCATATGGATGAAGTAGCATGCAGAAGGAGGTGAAAGTCGGCAGGGAAAATTGACTATGTGGCAATTCAGAGTCAATTCGGCTAGGAATTCCCATTTTAAAGGGTAGTCATCTCACTGAGGAACATTACAAAATGAAATATCTCTTCCAAAATCCTTCTTGATCCGTCAATGTGCACGAGGGTAGAATGGCAGGTTTGTTACGACCACATTATGTTTCCTATAGATTCCACAGAAATTTATAGCAAACAGAATGTTGTGGATCTGGAGGACGTGTATATAGGGGGGAGAGGTGTCAAAAATAAAGACACAGACAAAAGGAATAGATGAAGACCCAAAAACAACATCCTGGAGATTCATTAGCCATCAAAACCTACAAAAGATGCAGACAAATATGACATCTTGTACATCTGGTGGAAAACTTTTCACTATATCTTATGAGGGTCCTTGGGACTAGCACCAAGGGAACAATTATACACAAGAGTTATTATAATGCCAGTTGGTTATTTCATGTTTTTCTTCTTAGTTGTACTTCATTTAGAAAATCTTTTGACTGCATCCAATTTGAATACAGAATTGCTCCCTAGCATGCCATATATTCACTATTTAACATGCATTCATGATAAAGCTGTGAAGTCAAGGTTTTAAACAGGGTTGAGCTCACCTTAACCCATTCTATGTTCCAAGCAGGGCCCCTCATTGTTTGAGTTGATGAAATGGCCACGTACCTACTGCATGCTGTTACTTACAAATGAGTAGAAAGTTACCCACTGAAGTAGCATCCTAAAATGGTAATGAAGGCAGGAAAAAAATGCAGCAATTTATTTCATGTATTGATTAGGATAACAAAATACCATTAGTTGCCAGGTCCGCACATCCTTTCTCAATTTCTAATAGAAAACTCACTTGCATGCTGCCATGTACACTTCACTGCATGTTACCTGAGTCAAATGTTTCACATTTTTGGGCACACTATGTTCAAAATTCCCAAGTGCTTTGATGATTGTTTCATTTATCATCCCCATGGGTTCTCTGATAAGTCATTTATGGCCGCTTAACTGTATCTGCATCCAACATTTGTGATGCTTAACCTATTAGTGCTCTGTAAATTCATACTCGTCTTCTATGGCATTTATTTTTGTTTCTTCTTTGTCATATATTGTTTACACTGGGAATTTTTTTCCTGCTTTCTGGATTCATCTTCCAGTCGCGTTTACCTCTGTGCCTGAGGATGGCTTGTCGATGTTGTACATATTTTATGCGGAAAATTCATGTACTCATGGCGTGTCAAGTTAATGGCATAAATTTGATGCATAATAAGTTGATATCTTTTATGTGCTTCAACTTCACTGCATATCTGGATGGGTTTACTTGAGGTCTTCAATGTGATGGCAGCATCTATTTAGACTTTGCATGTTGTCATGCTCTGAAGACTACAATGATTTCCATGAGGAAATGCTTTGAGTTGAAAGATGCACAAAGG
Organism: Amorphophallus konjac; assembly: GCA_022559845.1. Lineage (NCBI taxonomy): Eukaryota > Viridiplantae > Streptophyta > Magnoliopsida > Alismatales > Araceae > Amorphophallus > Amorphophallus konjac. The sequence goes on from CM040121.1 coordinate 24,003,818, forward strand.
TGCTAACGTTTCGCCAGAACTGTCCTCTAGGCCACAAGTGTGTGCACGTGAGAGCACATCACAGTCCATTCTTCTTCTCATTGCATGCTCATACTTAGTTGTGCTTGAATCTAAATCATATATAATATTTAGCGGCAATTAGAAATTGCAAAATGCACGTTTGTTTTTTCCATATACAACAGAGAACCACATCACACAGACACAGTATTTAGGAGTGTAATAATATAAAACGCTGTGAACCATTTTCTGGCAATTCTTTTTATTGGTGATAAACGTATGTTACTGTCATTTACTGAAGCTGGATCTTGTTTATGACAATGCAGAACTGGGAGATATCTGCAGCTTCAGAAAAGCTGGCAGAATGCCAGGAGACCATTCTCAACCTGGGGAGACAATTGAAGGCTTTAGCTTCTCCAAGGGATGCAGCTCTCTTCGATAAAGTGATATCTAAACCTAATGGAGCAAAAGCCAAGCATCACATGGCATTACTTGATCAGATGTTGGCTGAGGATGATGAAAAATTGGAGCACAAGCGCCACATGAAAGAAACAGTACATGCTGACCCACAAAATCCAGTAGCGGTCCCTCCAAATAACCCCAATACTGGTTTGCTCTATGGTCATAAAATTCTTGCAAACCATGGCGCCAATGGCTTCATAGGAATTGGTGTTCAGGCATCACCGATTAAGACGTCTGGAAGGTTCCATGGGCCCAATAAAAGCAAGACAGAGACAGATATGGGTGCCTTGGCCATTGTGCCCAAGAGGGACAAGGCCAATGTGAGCTTGCTGAGGAAGTTACTATCACGGAGGAAGAAAGAGAACAGTAAGAAACTGGCACTACATGCTGTCTCCTAGCACAAGACTCAAGACTGATACTCAACTAAGGGTAACCACAGTGACCATGTTCCTGAGTAGGCACCATGTGTGGCATGCAGTTTGATGCGGACGTGTTCAAGGCTTGAGGATGGTGTGATGTCTTCTTTGTGCTGGCTGCTGTTTGCTTGGAGAGAGCGACCGGTGCTTGTGGGTGTGGCTTGACTGGTAGAGGTATGAGGCTTTGTAAGCAAGTGGTGTGGTGTTGGGGAATGAGGTCCAGAGAATGTACTACATCTTTGTAATCTTATGTTAGCCGTAGGTACTTGAGACGTGGAAGGAGAGGGATGGCCTGTATTGTTGTTCTGTTCATGTGTATAAAGAAAGAAATAAGTAGCAGTCACTCCCTTTTTGCTCCAGAGTTATGCTTCCACTACTGAGATCAGAAATGGGTGAATATTTCTATTAGGACGTGTTTAACTTACGTTTCTTAATATGCATCAGACAGAAGATGCCCCCGATGCCAATAAAATGTCGGTAAAATCATGTAAACCCTTGTTTTATATTTCTTATTATCTGGCTCTCTGCACCTGCAAACTGTAAAACGGGTCTGTGTCCGGCCTATGAGCAGTCATAGGGACAGCATCATTCTGTTTCGTGGAAGCACTGTGAATGCTAATCAAAATTTCATCTGATTGAAGGGCAGATTTTTGTACGCCGGACGGCTTCGATATATACTTGATTTTTACGGTCATATTTTTTGCCTTACTTCATGTCAACCAATTAAAGTTTGCACGGTTCTCCATTTCTTAATAAAACAACTTCTCAGATTAGGGAGGAGGAAATGAAACTGCTGCCGGAAGAACTTCTCCTGTACGTGCAGTACCCATCTGGAGGCAATGGTCAGGCATCCAAATGTTCCCAACAAGAAAAGGGAAGGGGAGAAGAAGGCACCTATAGGTTTCAACATGTGATTCTGCATATTATATACTCAGGTGCTATGAAGTTTAGTCTGACTTCAAAAGAACCACCCCCATTGGATGTGTTGTCTGCCCTTGGTGGCACACAAATGGGGACTTTTCTTTCAAGCTTTTCTAAGGTTGGGTCTCTTTTGCTGTTAGCCATCAGCACATTTAAATAACCTTTTTCAGAGGTTGATTTCTAATGCTGCATACTTTCGGACATGCTCCAAAACTTGCCTTTAGTGGAGAAGGCTCTTTCAGTGGGTGCCCTAGTGGGGGAGATGGTGAAGACTGCGGGATGCTGAACAGCATGGGCCTCACACAAATTCCAACACCATCAGCAGCAAGAAGATCTCACGCTTGGCCTCTGAGGGGAGCCAGGAAGAAGAGCCCAGCTTTCTGCAACCCCCCTCCTCAAAATGACAACAGAAGAGAATAACTTTGCCTTCCTCAAATGATTAAAAGGGAAAGGAAAAGGCATTGTAGTCTGTAGAGATGTGGTGCTATCACCTCCCCACTCTCAGTTGTGTGCCTTGGCTGTCAACAATACTGATAGCTCTGTGTGTGTGTGGGGGGGGGGGGGGGGCACCTTTTGTGAGCACACTCTGCTTCCTCTTTTGCTTGCACGACATGAAGCCAGCCCTATGCGTCCATCATGTTCTTGACCTGAACAAAATTTGAAGGGGAATTGAGGCACACTTGCATCATGTACATGAAGAGGACCAACACATGTTTGAGGATGCAGTGGATTTCCATGATGCCTCCACATTGAAATCTTGGGATTTCATCAGGTTGTTCGGGTCTATTTTTTTTTGAAAAAAAAAAAACAACACAAAAAATCTGTTCCATGGACAGTGCTTGTTAGGGCCAGTCTTGAAGGGGAGGGGGGGGGGGGGCTTCCAATATATTATAACATGAGGGAGTCTTCACATGTATGGATTCTTTATAAAGGGGTTCAGTGACAAAAGACCCAAGCATGCCAATGACGAATTCCCAACCCTTCATCATCTATTACATCTACTCGACTTTTTCCTCACTTTCCAACTTTCTTGTTCCCTTACTGGCTTTCAACGTGTGTACATGTGTACACTATTATTTGAATAATTACAGCAAGGGTTTCAGCTCTCTCTCTCTCTCTCTCTCTCTCTCTTCCTTTTTGACTATACTATTCCCTTTTATAGGATCTCTCTTTTACCTGTGACTTGTTATTTGAATTATTATAACTAGGGAACAGAGTAGCCTTTACTAATCATTTAGAGTCCTAGAATGAGCATGCAAATTATCAGAACCACCATAGACGAAAGCAGTGAAACTTATGGCATGTTAACGTTAACGATGCAGTAGATTTCCTCTTTTAAAACTCTTTGCTATTGCTGTAAGAGTCAGTAACGGCATTCTCGTTTTACTTGGGGAGCCACGAGTGGGTTCAATGAGGAGGGAGGGGGAATACGAGTAACAATAAAAACAGCGTAGTCTGTGTTGTGGACGATAATAAAGATTCAAAGAAGAAGGCCGGCGGGGTCGACTGCTGCACCAGCTTCATGGCTTATCACTCCATACGTGGAACCAGTGAGAGGCTTGGGATTGTGATACTGCTGAGGTATACACGTACGGATGGAGGGGGGAAAAAGAAAAGAAAAATCACAAGAGGTTGTGTGTGTGTGTGCAGTGTGTGCTACAAGAAGTCTCCTCAAATGGTGTAAGCTTAATTAACAAAAGGAGTGCAACTTACTGTTTGGTAAACGAATATGATGGGTATTCCTCAGCTCTTGCTGGTTTTGCTGGCATATTTTTCGATTTTTTAAGGGTGCAAAATAGACTGTCCCGCACCTAGTCCCTTCGTTGGTCCAACGAGGACCAATCAGACAGTGGAGTGACCTGGCCCCCATGCCTGGCCTTTTGATCCGAGTAGTTCTTATGCGCCACACGGTGTGCACCAAGTATTATTCTAACAAAGGGTTATTTATCCTTTGTGGCTTTTTGATGTGTGTAGTTCTTATGGACCAGATGTGGGAGTAGAAGAGAATATAGAACAAAATATTCAAGACCAAACCTAGCTAACTTTGGGCCATGGCGTGATCCATAAGATTTTATTCGCTTCTTCAAACGTAATGACAGGGAACAACTCATGCTTTCATCATTCGATTGAGCATCACCGACGAAGGTGGCGGGACTTAATTACTCGATAATCAGCTGGCTAGCCCGATCGAGGTTCTATGTTCAACCCCTATTAATTTGCTATCTTAACCAGGTGAGAAGCATATAGCTACCTCGCCCCTCTCTATGCACTTGCAAGTTGCAATCTACCGGATTAACTGAGTTCGTCCTTATGCCCTAATTAAGTATTATGCTGTTGAGATGAAAAGAGCCTATGAAATTATCGTACATACTTGCCCGAGTACGTACAATAGCTACTATTACCCATATATCATATGTAAGATCTGTTAATGAACAAATGCTAACAAAATGAGAGAAGCTTCTTCCGTTTGTTAATGCACGGTGATTGGTTGAGCTAGACTTGGATGAGCGCTACTTAACATGCAAATCAACCACTCCCGTTAATTGGTACAAGAGGTATAACTTTTCTTGTCAGCCGATCGAGCATTTTTCTTTGCCGATCAGTTTGCCTGTTGACCGTCTTCATGAAGGCATTGAACCAAGCAAAAATAAGTTAGAGATATATATACTTTGGGCCTTCATCATATTAGTGCTCGATATACCATGAGCGGTTTAAGTCATTCATTTGCTATGGTTATAGGAGTATGTGCTCTCTCTCTGTGTGTGTGTGTGTGTGTGTGTGTGTGTGTGTGTGTGTGTGTGTGTGCACGCGCGTGCCTCTTATTCAGGAGCTACTCGAGAGCCAGAAGAGGGAAGGGTCAGACCGGACTGGCCTTGACAAGGGGCCAACTCTACATAGGAGATGTCCATGTTGGTCATTTTCTAGTTATAGTTAGACATAACCTCAATTAGGTTAATACAGTGTTACACGTCATAGATGCTATCTCAAAACAATAATTTTGAGAATGCGAATGGAGGAATGACCCGTGTGATTCTCTGCTCTTTATTTTAATTTTAAATGATAGGGAAAGGAATGCCAATGTTAATTGTGCTATGTTGCTCAACCAAATGTATTCAAATATTATTGTCAAAGTCAGTCATTTTTGCTCTCTTTCTTCCATGTCATGGGTTTTATGCCAGTGTCATGTATGATATGTATACACAGATAAATTAGCTACAACTGCACAGGTACTACAGTAAGGAGCAATGCAATAAGCAACTACCTGATATGGTTTGCTTGGTTACCCTCCAGGAGTGAAAGAAATTTTGCACCTGCAACTTTTGTTGGAGAAGCTCCATAATTGTCTCCTCTTGGGTTGAAAGAATAAATTAGATTTATTTTACTCACAAAGTGTGTGAAAATTCATTTTAGACACATTTTATCCGTAACCTTATTGACATATATAAACTTTATCCACATTTCATTAACCCATAATTTGCTTACACATGCGCTCCTTTCAAACTTTCTTGGCCACCAATGGGGCACATTCAGAGCACCTAAAGGCCAAGACATGCCAACAACTCTAGCTTTCAGCCAGTTCTCCAGGAGTGAGCAAATGTGACAGAAATTTCAGCACAGACAAGAAGGAAAAGAGTGCTGATGTGAAGGTCCCCCCCCCCCCCCCCCAACCACAAAATTCTCCTCCAAGGAAAAGGGGAGTTAAAGGGCTTCAAGTTCTGAAGAAGAGGGAATGCCCCTTAGGAAACTGGACAAAAAAAAAAAAACGAAGCAAAGCCTGTTCCCTTCCCCACTTCCAAGCGTGGAGATGGGTGGGGACACCTCAAATAGTCATGAGTTCCCTCCCTTTGGACAAACATTCCATTCCCCTTTATGCCCATATCTCCGGGGATATCATGGTATCTCTCTCTCTCTCTCTCTCTCTCTCTCTCTTTCTCACCTCTTTTTAGGGTTTGGATTGGATGACAATTAAAGATGACCACGATCATCAAACATCTTTGTCAACCTCAACCCAAGAAGAAGTAGCACCATGCAACTGCCACTAAGTTAGGGATCGATCGTTTAGTTAGTCTGGTGTAGATCAACACCGAAAATTAGAGTGTTTCATGTGCCATGTAAATACGATAAGTAATTAATTTACAGTGTCCCAGAATTAATGTTTTATGTGTAAACAAATTAACAACCCTCGAGCAAAAGAACTTGGTTGAATGAGATCAGTGGAAAAAAGTGGTGATTTAGATGAGGATCCACTAATAATTCCAATAGCACCTATATATTTAAGTTGGAGACCCTCTGATCCCCTGACGATCGATCCTCTCTTCCCGCTCGGTCCTCTCTTAATTAATTATGACATCTCTAACTAGCTAACCCTAATTAATTAATTTCTTTCTCACGTTTTAGGGATTGGAGGGATCTCTTTTGCCTCATTCCGCGTCCACCGGAAAGCAGCCCGTTGCTTATTATGAAAGCGAGAAAACCCGACAGATTTGACGCGGCCGCAATCATCAGGGAGGATGATGGTAGACGCGTCCATCCACTGCACATCTCACCACCAAGCTTCGGTGCCCCTCCATGACTCCAGCCCTGATTGGTGGTGGCACTTGCCCTGTTACACCTGTATCCTCGTTAGGAATTTAATTATAGAGATACCTTTAAGGAAATATATATAATTACACGCGTGCATCCCTTAAATCCCATATATCTATATCTCTCTCTCTATATATATATAGAAATTGCCCTTCTCTCCGTTTGGCGTACCTATGCTTGCTTACTATAATTGGTTGCACTCCTGTTGAAGAGGAGAAGAATTTTGACTGTTATTAATAAGGATATCCTTGTTTTCCTTGAGATGGAGATAATGACTTGGTTAATTAAGTAGTGTTCTTTGCTAGAATGGTCTCACATTGATGGTTAAAGATGTATAAAAAAAAGTTTTAAAGAATTGAGCTCTATTCACATAATATTTTAAGATTTTAAGTTGGAAAGTCGATCTTATAATTTTAATATGGTATCAAAGTCTATTATGATTTCTACTGTGCGCACACCCCATGAATTGTCCAATGTTGATAAAGATGATAAAGTAAAAAATATATAAAATTAAGAGTGAACTCTTCTCCACTTAATACCTTAAAATTTTGAGTTGGATGATCTAATAACTTTAATATGATATTAGATACTATATTTATAATTATCTAAAGTCGATCCACATCCCATGTTTGCCATATATAATTCACTTATAGAGACTAAGTCGACAAATATGTTGGAGGCGAAAAAGAGGCGGTGAGAGAGAGGAGGGAGTATTAAAATAGTCTCATATTATATATATATATATATATATATATTGAAAAGAGGGAGTCAATATTCACTTGATGGTTTAAGATTTTATATTAGATGAGTTAATGACTTTAAAATCCTTTGGACACAATGTGACGAGGAGTTGGTTTGTTAGAATAGTATCTCTGAAATTTGAAACCTTAAGAGGGGGTACCACACAATCTATCCACACAGTTCCTTGGAGGAGAACACGGGCCTGGCTGGCGTCACTTGAGGTTGGATTGTTGGGTGGGGTAATCATGGCTGATGTTGTGAGTGAGAGAAACCTCCCCCATTCACAAATTACTTTGGACCAAATCCTTTTTCTGCCCTCTCCCTCTCAAGTCAACCCCATCTCATCATTTGGTCTTCCCCTCTCTCTTTTCCTTTGCATGCTCCACACCAACCCATCTCTCTCTCTTTTCATGTGTGTCTGTGTCTCCGTAGAGCGCGCGCGCACACACACACACACGCAGACACAACCTTTTGTAATGCTCTTGCTCTTCTTTTCCATCCATATATACCTCAGCAGTATCACCATCCCAAGCCCCACCCCAGTTCCATGGGTGGAGTGAAACTAGACATGAAGCTGGTGCAGAAATCGACCCCGGCCTTCCTTGACTGCGAGCCCTCCCTGCCGTCGCTCGGCTTCAAACGCCTCCGCCCCCTTGTTCCGAGGCTCGCTAGCCCGGCCGCGGTCGACACCGCCGCGGGTCTGCACGCCAAGAGCTTCACCAAGCATGCGCAGCAAGGCCAGTGGAAGCCCAACGCCACCCTCCCAGCCGCAGGGCGCCACCCAACTTCAGTACTATCCCAACTCTCCGGCATATACCCTGCGGAATGCACAGACTAATTCTTGTTTCGATCTGCTGTATTTGGTTCCGAAAAGAAGAAACAATCATTGTTTTGGTAGTGGTAAAGTAAGAAGAAACAATCTGTTGTGCTGTGTGCAGCCGGATCGACTTCAGTCGCAACAGCAGCAGTCGGGAGGAGGAGGAGGAGGAGGGACGCGGTGGAACCCGACGGCGGAGCAGATAGAAGCGCTGGAGGCGCTGTACATGGGAGGGATGCGGACGCCGAACGCCCGGCAGATTGAACAGATCACGGCGGAGCTCGGCAAGTATGGGAAGATCGAGGGCAAGAACGTCTTCTACTGGTTCCAGAACCACAAGGCCCGCGAGCGGCAGAAGCAGAAGCGCGATGCCCTAGCCCTCGGCCTCGGCGCCGGTGGCGCCTCCACCCCCTCGGCTGCCGCCACCACTGCAGTACGTATTTATATAAATATGATCCATCACCCTGCATGGATGCATGCAGACGTGCCAACGTCTCTCTCTCTCTCTCTGTGTGTGTGTGTGTGTGTATGTGTGTACAAAGACGTAAGCCAGTGATCAGATGAAACTGTAGAATATGACCACGTTGGTGTTTGGTTGGTGCAGCGAGAGGTGAGAAGAGACTACGTCGGGAGTAGCTGCAAGCGCAGATGCAAAAGCTGGAGAATGGGATTGGAAGAGCTCGACGGCGGCGGCGGCGGCGGCGGTGGTGGTGAAAGGACTCTGGAGCTCTTCCCACTTCACCCAGAAGGAAGATAAAATATAGTATGAGGAGGGTGCTCATTCATGATCATATATATATATATGGATCCTTATCAGGGAGGATTTAAAGTGATATTAATTTAGAGGGGGGGAGGTTGGGTGTTGTTATTGCGGTTTTTCTCATAAACCCAAATGAGGATTACGGAGGCGTTAGTACTTCACAGTCTCCACAAGAACGCCATGTGCCATTTGAATCTTTTCTTTGGTTGCTCCTTTCCAATGTCCTTACTGCCATCGCTCAGTTTTCTTTAGTTCTTGTGAAGTCCCAAAACCTGCGTTGGATTCCCCCTACAAGAGCACTAGTTCTAAAGTGGGGGAGTGTTAGGTCCAATGATGCCTCTCTCTCTCTCTCTCTCTCTCTCTCTCTTCCCTCCTCGGGATTTATGTTGACTTCTGAGATGGAATGTGGAGTGACAGAAGATCAGAAGCAGTGATCATAGGATATTTTCTGTTCAACGCCAACACTTTGTCTGCATTGAAAACTTCACACAGTCACACGCTGAGGCTCCTTGGCACGGGGCCTGCTGATTGCGTAGAGTAAGAATGCACTGGAAAGTAGATGAACCAGGATATATATATGCGTAAGAACAATTAATGCTGGCTTCAAGACATTTCTCTCCTTTGCAGCGCCGTCTTAATTTAGACGGAAAGAGAAGAAAAGATTAAGGTGCATATAAATATGCGTGTACTATGTATAAAGCGTGTGTGGAGTAATGAATATAATCTATGTAGAAAGCATATACTGGTTGATCATTAATGTCATCAGCGCTGACTTTGCAGAAAAGAAAATTCCAGTCAGGCTTCCTTGAACTACACATGGCAACTACGTGAGTAGAACAGCCGTTTATTTCAATCCAGACGCCGACAAATTAATTACGAGATTAATTAATAATATTAGAGGGTCAGAATATATATATATATATATTCAGTCAAAGATCGATGGGATTAACTAAGTGATTTCTTTTTGAAGTCCCTTCTCAAATAGAACAAGATGAATGAAGCACTTCATATGCTAAGATAGTTCTTTCCTTATTTAAACTATGTACTTTTTATCTCCTTGAATAGTTTCTACAGATTCCATCCGAGCCATGAACTTCAATAGTCTCACCAATTGCCTGTGCGTGGGTTTTAATTAACGCGTTGTATCAGTGAGACGGACGTCGACACACATACCGTACGTACTAGTTTTAGGAGAACTGATGCCTCTGATTCAACCTCATTTCCTTTGTCTCCCCATGCACGCACGAACGAAGAAGTTCTCTAATAAGTACTGACTAGAAAGGAACGCTTAAAACTGATCTCTATACAGAACACAGGTTAAACCCGCGTACGAGTAAACATCTCATGCGATGGATCCTACGGATTTTTTCTCGGTGACGCCTTCAACCTGCATCCAATACTGTGTGTGTGTGTGTGTGTGTGTGTGTGTGTGTGTGTGTGTGTGTGTGTGTGTGTGTGTGTGTGTGCAGTGAGCCAGTCTGTGTGTCTGGGTGCGGTGATCCAGTGTGTGTGTGTGTATATATATCTGTGTAAACTTGGTATATATATATATTATTAAAGAGAGAATAGAGATTAAAGGATCTCATCTTAATTTGTATCGATAACTCATCTTATATCACAGTGTTTTTAACGGACTAATGCTTTTGCTTCCAACCTGAATCCAGTAGCCCATTTTCCATTTTGTTATTCCAATAAAAGTAGTTGTAATTCAGGAATTGTACGTAGTTTGCACCACATCGATCATGCATTTTGTAATCTCACCTCCATTCGTCTACATTCATATGATATAACAACCGTGGCATATCATTACATATAATTGACCTGACAAGTGTGGTAAGAGGAAGTCATGATGATGTTCACTTTGTAGAGATGAAGCATGTAGCATAAGAATTAATGAAATATATTGTGGCCGGGAATGAAATAACTAATGGGAATAAATAAATATATATGATATATACATGCGCGGGACTTGAATGATACACGGTACATTTTATTCCCATAAATGAGTACATCATGATCCCCATGACGTATAATTCATTGTCACAACATTTTTCAACATATGTCATTTCCACATTTTATATCACTCTTACAACATATACTGTTCACTAGCTCTTATATATGAAGAAGACCTTGTGTCTTTCTCCTGTCGCATAACGTCATGATAGTCAAACGTAAAGATACCCAGCCATATTGTGTAAAATGTGGACGAACGAGGACTTTGAATGCAAGATGATGCCGTAATTAATTAACCCAACTACAGTCCTTGGAATGCAGGGAGTACTACTTTCCCAACAACCGGATCGATAAAGATACAGAGAGAAATTAAAGTGAATGGACACGGCGAGAGAATAGTGCACCAGCCCATGGGCCTAAAGCATGTGCAACTTCAAAGGAGCACAACCTGAGCCCACTGGCCCATGTGCCTAGAAGATTCCATCAGGCAACATTGCTTAACGAACCCATGCGACTGGACTGTTGCTTCCTCTCTCTCTCTCTCTCCTTGTACTAGTGATTTTAACAGGGCAGGGCTCGCATTTTTCACCAGCATCGCCGGCCAGTCTATTGTTCGGCCGTATGATCAGATTTTTAGTAGAGCTCATAGATCTCGATGAGGTTTTGGATCATCTCCAAAGGTATAATTTTTGTCATTTCACCTCTAAATTTCTTTTTTGATGTCAATATTTCAGAATTTTATTCTCCATAAGGCTCTCCTTTCTCCTTCTCGCTAACTCATGATCGAGTTTAACTCCAAGAATTCACGTCCTCTACAACATGATAGGGCCATTTCTGAGTTTATACTTTTTTTTTTAATTCAAAAGCCCTACCTAGTGAATAGTTGGAGGGTGCTCCCCAAACAGGGAAGCACTTCCCCACCTAACACCAAGGGGGTGTATTATTGATAATAGAAAAAGAGAATATTTAAGACCGACAGCTACAGCCTGACATTGTAACACTCGAGATGATTAGGCTTACGCCGATTCTTTCGTTTGCTTCTGCGGGCTGGCTGGAAAGGAATTTCAAACTCCGAGCCCTGCTCATCAATCGAACCATCAAACTCGTCGGGGGCATCATCATGAACCAGAGGAAGCTTCGGCTGCTCCCGGGTAGTCGGGGAAAGCTGTTGACAGGGTATGACACTGGCGGAATCATCGGCAGCCTGAGCGGAGATAGAAGATAGTGGAGATGGCCCCAAGGACACTGCAGCACTACAGAACCGAGGAAGGCCAGAAGCCCCAGGCCGAGAAAAGGCTGGAAGAGCGTTGATTTCATCACTCATCGCGCGAAGAGCAACCACACAGGCTGATCGGTCCGCTTCCTTAGGAAGGACGACAGCAGATGGACCCAATAGGGAAGCCGGGGAGGCCGGAGGAATACTGTTTGGGGAGACTACTGGTTGGCCGGAGGCGCATTCTGCCCTCACCTTGTCACCATCATCAGGAGCAACCACCATTGGGGAAGGAGCAGCGAAGCTGGATGCCAAGATGCAGCCGCGGCATTAAGCAAGGGAGGCAATCCCTTAGAAGAAACAGGGGCATCATGTGCAATACCAGTAGCAGAATTCACAGTGGCTTCAGCACGATCAGCAGCAGATAACACAGGGATTGAAGCATCTCGAGTGGCAGCAACAGAAGGGCAAACAACTGAAGCAGCAGGTGCCACCGAAGGGGAAGCAACAAGACCAACAGCAGGGCGCCAAGGAGCAACCGCGGCATTAAGCACAACATGAGGAGAGTCGACACCAGCAGCAAGAAGGTTGACTCCCCCAAGAACATCAGCAGCAGGGCCAAGAGAATAGTCAGCACTAGGAGTTGGAGGGTCGACCCCAGTAGTCACAACATTAACCAACGACAAAATCCCAAGAACCGGGGCAGGATGAGCAGCAGCAGGAATTGAAGGGCCAGCAGCAGGCCTGGAGGCCGTAGCAGGAGGCCAAGAGCGCTTGGGCCTAGCATTAGGGGTAGGGGATGGAGGAATAATATGTGCAGCACCCTGGACAACAGAGACATGAGCAGGTGGTGCAGAAGAAGGGCCGGCATGAGAACCACGATTCTTCTTGCAAGAAGGCGGCAGATGACCAAGATGTTTGCAGATCGAACAGAAGGCGGGCGTGGCAAGATAGACAATGGGCTGCCACATACCATCCGAACCAAAACCAATCCACACCCTCTGCGGCATCTTCTTAGATATATCCAATTGAACACAAACCCGTGCTGCATGAGTACGAGAGAGATGGACTGTGTCCTTATCAATTTGGAGGACAGGGCCAATGCTACCAGCAATAGAACGAAGCATAGGATCGTTGAAAAAATTTGCTGGAAGACCTGGCAATTCCAACCATACAGGGACAACCGGCGAGTCTTCGACTGGAGAGAAATCCATCGACCATTTGGAAAACCAGAAAGGCTTAGCCTTGATAAACAAAGAGCCCTTTAGAAGCACTTGAAGATAATCCTCCAAATTCTGAAAACGCAGCAACAAGTGGCGACCATCCAAGGAGCTCAAGAAGAAATCTTGTCTAAACTGAAATCGCTGGGCCATGTGTAAACGAATCTCTTGAAAGGGGGGCCTGCCCAGAGGTGTCTTCGCAACAATAGAAAATTCCAACGGCTTACACGAAGCATGGATTTCATCCATGGAAAAGAAGGCAGCCGGCTCACCCGAATCTGTGAATGCAGGTCCATGGATGGGCAACAAAACCAAAAATGGAGAGTCGGATTTGAGGAGAACCTGAGCGAAGGATGGGGACACAGCAGGAGGAAGATCAAATCGCACATCTCCTGCAGCAGATACCGGTGGAGCTACAGACCGTGGATCATGCTTGGCAACCGAAGGAGGCACAGCCAAAACAGTAGCGGAAGGATCGGAAGGGGTAGCAGCATGCCCACGGTAGGAACCACCAGCAGCCGGCCCAGCAGAAGATACTCCAGCAACAAGAGATGTGCGCCCTTGCACATCCGGAGCAGAGGAGAACACAGCCGGGCGATCAACCAAGGCAACACTGGATGGGGGGGGCAAGCAACTCACCAAAAGAAGCAGAAGATGAAAGGTCACGAGGAGCAGGAGGTAGATCACAAGTTTGGGATGCCACCGCAGGATGAGCAACAAGTCCGCCACCACCAGGAGAGCCCAACGCAAGGGGAGGGGGGACGGAGCCCCCCCTCCAAGGCCAGCCATGGCTGGCGGAGGGCGAGGCCCTAGCAGGGAGGAGGAGGAGGATCGCGATCTCCAGGTTTAGGGCCGGCCGCCCCCTGGACATCGGCCACAAAACGAGAGAGTCCACTCGGCAGACTTGAAAGCCTGTCTGAGTTTATACTTGTCCCACATCATCTTACCGCTAAAGCCAAATGGGTGGGACCCACCTCTCAGAGTGAGAGACCCCTATGGTGGGTCCCACTTGGTAGGCCCCTCAAGGTGGGACTGATCATATATAGCTCAGCTCTATACTAAAAAAAAAAAAAATCTAACGGGGATGCGTGCCGTCCGATGATCACACATCTCATTCCGAACGTACAATTATGACGCTATAATTATCATTATGCGCGCACCCCTTAAATGTAGAAATTAATTGATTCCTTTCCGATTCGATATACAATTCTTTCCCACTTTCTTATTCTTCTTCTCAACTTGTTGGCTGATCTCTCGGATGAACTCCGAGGGGCCTCTAATGATCTTCTTTCTTTCTTGTTAGATCGAGAATCAAAGGCAGGCAGGCGGAGGATCGAAGGTTTAATTTACTACGTACGGCCTTTTAAGATCGCCGTTCATTTAATTCAAATCGACTCCACGACTTGAGTTCTCGCTTTCTATCATTAAACATTAATAATTAGATTCATTAAACATTGCGGAGATCAGAAGCCCGAGTTCAAGGTTTAGTACGAGTGTGGGTTTGCGTCGTCCACCATGGCACTGCCGGGGTGGGGTGTGTGTGGATATCAATCAGTCAGGCTGATCAAGTTTTAATTTCAAGGGGAATGGGTTGCAATTGGCAGAGGCTGTCGCTGGTAACTAGCCCGGTGGCACCTGGCCGGCCGGCCGTCGCGTCTGAGAGGAAGCCGACAAAGCCGCCGCTGCCATTCCTCCTCTTCCCATCCGGCCGGCGACACCACATAAGGCGGAGTTGCATGCAGTGGGGAGGGGAGGGGGTCAATTAAATTACCCCCTTAGCCGCTGCCGTGGCTTTACTCTGTTTTACTGTCCCGGTGGGGAGAAGTTAATGAATGGGTCAAAGATTTAAGGGAGTCAGTGTCTACCCAACTGTAGATAAGAAGCTAAGGATCATTTTTCATTTGATATAAAGTATGGTCAAATTTTAGTTAAGGAGACAACATTTTTTGTGTCAAATCAAATGGCCCCCCCTTACTTTTGGGCCTCAACTAGGTCTGCCAAAATGGGCCTTGCATCCAGGATCCAAACCTATTTGGACCTCATTTGCAATGGATTCGGGTAGAACCATTCTTCCATGGGTCCCACTTGTATATATATATATATATATATATATATTATTTTTTTGACGTACGTTGGAAGACAACGTATCCACCCATAAAAGCATTGACGCCCCCCCCCCCCCCCCCACAAAACTTGGCCCACTAAAATTGACCCATTAAAAATTCATACTAACATCTGCTGATGTCGCGTTCTCCCTATTTTTCAAAGAAGTTCTCCCCCGTGCCGACCTAGCCCGGAAAAAGTCAATTCTTTTTTCAAGAATAAAGAGTAGAAATTGTCCCATCGAAGTCTGTCCGACTCAAAATTTTATAGGGTGTTTGGAAGTAAAATTTTTCTTAGAATTATTTATTTTTTGAAAAATAAATTGTTGTGATTTTTTTCATAATTTTTGAATTTACAAAATTCAACTTTTGATGTGATAAAATCTAAATAATATTTAAGTGAGGAATGTGTTTTCTCGTTAATAGGGCTGTCAATGGGTCGGGCCGGTCCGATAGGCCCGCGGGCTTGGCCCGATTTCGGGCCGGGTCGCAAGGTCATTTTCGGCCTGTGGACTTTTAGTCGGGTCTAAAAGCCCGGCCCGACTTGACCCGCGGGCCGAGCTCGGGCTTTGAGTTCGGCCCGCGGGCCGGCCCGGCCCGTTCTTTATTTTTATTCCAACATCAAAATTTAAAAATTATTTAGTTAAAACTATGTTATTTTACTTAATGATAAATTTTAAAACTCTCTTTTTACACAAATTATGTAATTAATATCAAAATTTTAATTAATTTAGTGAGATTATATACTTTATATTATTATTTTTATTATTTTATTTAAGTTGTCGGGCCGGGCCGGACCTTAGTCGGGCTTTGAAATTTTTACATAATGGCGGGCCCGACCCGGCCCGACATAAGTCGGGCTCGGGCCGGGCTCGGGCCTTAATGTTGAGAAGTCGGGCCCGGGTCGGGCCGACCTAAGCCCGGCCCGGGCCCGGGCCCGGCCCATTGATAGCCCTACTCGTTAAACATATGGTTGAATATAGAGAGAGAGAGAGAGAGGTGGGAACGTACGTGTACGTGAGAGAGAGAGAGGTGGTTACCGAAGGGAGAGAGAGAGGTGAATATGTGTGAGAGAAGTAAGTGATTTAGAGAGAGAGAGAGAGAGATTGTTTTGAAAAAAATAAGTAAAATGAAAATTTTTATTTGAGAAAATTTAACGAAGGATTAACTTCCTCACTAAAAATCAGAAAAGGTGCTCCAATCAAACAGGATTTTAGCTGATCAATCGTCAAAGAGGGATGCTAAAACACCACGTACAAAGGCATATGACATGACCACCTTTATGTTTCTGCCTTTTAATTAAGAGATCAAAGGACGAAATTAAGCATTAAGTTGAACCAATAATGAGAAGTATATATCAGACTTAAGTCCCAGGATAAACAATTAAGGAAGAATCAAATTCCACCGCGCGTCTAATCAAAGTATCAATGGATGAGGAGGTGGGCGTGGTGTCTCATCATTCCTCTTCATCCAATTAATAAATGAGACTTAAAAACCTTGGTGGGTACCAAGGGAGCGAAGAAAATTAGGTGAATCAATGTCCTCAACCTTTTTTTTCCAAATTAAGAGGTGGTGGTGAATTGCACCACTAATTTCATTAATAATGATAAATAGAGATAATGCATTTTAAGATAGAGGAGAAAACATTAATTACCTTCAAATTAATGTGTCCTCGTTGAGCTCTTGTTTCAGGTTTTAAAGGGCCGGTAAAACAGGGTTCTTCTTAGCGTCGTAACTCATATATGGTCTAGAGCAGGGTTCGTCGACTCGTTGGGTCGTATCGGATCGAGATCTTCTTGATCGGGTACGATACGATCGAGTCACATTCGACTCGGCCCGACTCGATTCTCTCTCTCCTTCTCTCTCTCTCTCCCCTACTCACCCTCTCCTCTCTCTCTCTCTCTCACACACACTGTGACTCGACCTGACTCTGCCGATCCTTGAGATGATCCGCAGGGTATCGAGTTTTGCCATATACGATATGGTACGTCCGAGTCGGCCCGAGTGAGGTCGAGTCAGGCAAACCATGGTCTGGAGATCAAGCTGGCCTCAGTTTATATATCCAATATTATAGCAATAATGCTTGGGAAAAAAAACTAAAGTAAGAGATAAGCTCTTAAATAAGCTTAAATGAAATAAGATAAAAAGGGTTTTAGAGGAATCTGGGATAATTAGTAGGTCATATATGGAGCATTTTGATTAACCTCTCTGATCTGGCTGCGTAAGATTCCATGGCATCAAATTAATCAAGGATATGACACATTGATTGACGTCTCCATCCAACCTGTGGTACAATAATGCGGAATGGAGCCAAATTTGGTTATAGACTAATCACATATAAATATGATATTTTATAGAGTACAAGTTCGTTTTTTCTCTCTCTCTCTCTCTCTCTACTTTCTCTTTTAATAGAGTGAGGTTTCTCTTCCTTTCTTACATAGGGGGGGGGGGAGTTCTCAAAAGGGGGTGTGTCCGAGAGGGACAGGGGAGAGGAGTATCTATTTACAAATAGGAGTTTTGCAACAGTGAAAACATGAGGATCGATGCTCTGTGTATCTTTCCTTCCACGTGAAAGAGAAAAGACTAATGGGAAAAGAGGCGCCGGTATATATGAAAAGAACAAAGTTAGATGGGGTGAGAGGTATTATTGTGTCCGTCCAAAAAAACATAAAAGAGGAAAGAAAACGCAAGAAAATGCGTGTCTCGTGTCTAAGAGGTGGGTCCTTGAACCATTTGGTCCATCTCAATTATAAAAAAATGTATCGAGGAGAAGAGTCTAAGACAGAAGTGGTTTCAAAATCTTCAAAAATTGATCGAATTTTAAAAATATAGTGAGGTTAATAGTCCAAGAAAAGAGTGGTTTCAAAATTCTTAAAATTATATACGAGCAATTTTTGAGATAAAAAATAGATTATAAAAAAGATCCATAGTCCCAGCGCAGTTCCAAACTCGCCCTAGTGATCTCGAGACATCTATCTGAGGAGGGTAAAATCGGCCCGGCCCATATAAGGCCCATTCTCGCCAGGCCCAATTAGACCCACAGCATACAACGCGCCTAAGGGGCCACGACAGCCGTAGTCCGTAGCGGGTGGCCTACAGCGATTGGGTCTCGGATTCGCTAGCGCACGAAGGGCATTAACCCAGGTACAACGCCCGCTGGATGACCCTCCGGCGACCGAATGTTACCTCCCACGATGTCGGCTTCTACCCCACTAAAGGCGAGTACGCCTCTCAGGTGCCGTAAGACTCACCAGAGAATCGCCGGACTCTAGAGGAACGGACCCTCAACAGGAAACTCCCCACGATCGCGGGGAGCCGTTACTCCATGACCCGCGCCCTTTCCTCTTAAGGGACAGGCCCTCGCCATCAGGATAACCCCTATAAATAGGCCCTTGAAGGGTCAGAGAGGGGACACATAGGCTCATATACACTCAGAGAGATACACTCGGAAATAGGCTAGAGAGAGACAAAAGCACCGACCTACCGTTACAGCAAGTAAGGCCTCTACTATCCACCCCTCGGAGTGGATCCCTCAAAGGAGAGCGCAGGCAATCTCCCGAGCACACTTACTGCCCGGCGAGCACTCCTCAGGTGTCCACTGGATACGGCGAGTACTCCTCTAGAAGACAGACCCCCCCCCTCCAGGTCTCCGCAGACGATCTCCAGCTCTGTCTTTCTTGCTCTCTCTTCTTTATTTTACATCTCTCTAAGTGTTGACTTAAGTATCGGAGGGTTGTCCCCTGAGGTAACATCCGAGGCTCTTCCTGACGCCTTTTTTCTCCGGTGTTTGCAGGTTTTCACAGGTGTCGGACGATCTTTCTCGACAAATAAATTTAAAAGTATAGTACGAGATGTAAAAACCAATTTTTTGCCTCTACACTATCTACGGAGGTTCACAAATAGGATCATAGTGCAATCTCATTTCTCATTTCTCCAACGTCCCTACCACTCAATTGCCACTAGTTTCGGGCCTCTACACATTTCACTACTGATTTGGTGTTTAGAGTATGACTAATGCGAGTACATTTTCTGTGGAAATTTTATGGTGTCATGAAACTCGGCCAAGTCTTCCCTTCGCATTGGCATTAATTTCTTGCAAGAAGAAAATAAATATAACAAGGCAGTATATGTAGATTAGTAAATGTACACAGAGTTGATTAGTATACACCACACAAATGTATTGTATGTACATCACAATGTGTTGGATGGCATGGGAAGAAAGAGGGTTTTTTATTTTTTAAACCCCCCCTCCCTCCCAAGCCACAAAGAAACCCCTCAAGCTGATTGGTGGTATCTAATGATTCTAATCACACAAAAGGAGGCCATTCTTTTGGTTAATGGCCCAGAATTGAGGCAATATTCCTGTTAACCCTACCAAAGCTTTTGTTAATACTAAACTTTTTTTTTTGTGTGTATGTCCTCCCCTGTCCTTCCTCTGCTTCACGGTGGCAGGCTTTGGAATCCTCTCTCTCCTTCCATGGCTGCATCACCTTCACCTGTTCAGGGAGATCTCAAACAGGTCCGACTCGGCGTCGATGTCGACCACGGCCGAGTCCCCGCTGCCGTCCCCTCTGCCCTCCTCATCCTCCTCCTCGCGGCCCTCGGCGGCGGCGGCGGCGGCGGCGGCGGCATCTCTGTAGCCGCTGCCGCCATTCACCTGGCGGGTCTTCCTGCCGGAGACGACGTCCCGCCACTGGGAGTCGATCCTGCCCATGGAGAAGAGCTCCCTGCTGTCGTCGTAGCGGATGTGGGCGGAGGCGGAGGGGCGGAGGAAGCAGGGGTTGGGGGTACGCTGGGAGTTGGCCGGCGGGTAGCGGAACGCGCACTGGCCCAGGTTCACCGACACCATGGCGTCGGCGTTGGCCGCCAGCGCCGGGTACAGCGGGCCGGCGAAGGCGTCGGAGCGGCAGTGGATGACGTGCAACAGCACGGCGTCCATGGTGAAGAAGACGGTCTTCTTTCCGGGGTCGAATCCGCACCCCACCACCCTGTTCGCGGCCCCCCACCGCGCCTTCTCCGATTCCAACACCAGCTTGGTCCCTGGAATAACAGAGAACGAACACCCATTAAGTGGGAATGATCGAAGGGGGGAAGAGGAGAGGAGACCCAGTTCGATCTTATGGGGGATGCGGAGGGGGTTACCGTCGAGGTAGACGGAGCCGTTCGAGCTGAAGCCGATCGAACCCGGGTGCCTGCCCGGCGGTTTCTCTGCTGGGGTGCCTCCCCTGGTGAGCCCCAGCCAGATGATGGCATCGGCAACCTCTTTGCAGCTGTTGTTGTTGCTCTGTTCTTCGGCGGGGAGCTTGGGTTCCTGCTCCTGTCCCGACTCGCCGGGGAAGGCGGCGGGGGAGGGGTCCTCCGGGTTGATGAGTTTCCTCCGGTCGCCCTCGCCGGAGCTGTCCTTGACCCGCTTGCTCCACCGGGCGGGCAGCTGCGGCTGCTGCTGCTGTCGCCGCTGCGGCCGCTGCACGTGCATGATGGTGATCTCGAAGTAGGCCTCCTGCGGGAAGGAAGGGGGGTCGGCGCCCAGGGGAGGACCCGGCAGGGGAAGGCACATCCTGGCGGCACAGTAGGGGGCTTCCCCGTCTGGGTTAGCGCCCCCGGCCGCTCCCCCGCCGGCGCCGGGGTCGAGCCGGACCGTCTGCATGAACTCCGACGACCCCGAGGGCACCTCCCAGCCCACCTCCGCCCCCGCCCAGGGGGGCCGCCCGTGGTCGCAGGCCACGCAGGAGGCCAGCAGCGACGCCGACCGCGGCAGCGAGTCGGAGCAGCCCATGAAGGAGAACCGCGACCAGCCGCCCTCCACCGCCTCCGCCGCCAGCACGGGGTGGTCGTCCCAGATGAAATCCGAGCCGGGCCGGTGCGGCTGGCGGCGGCTGTGGTACTGCTGACGCCGGCTCCGGCCGCGGTCCGGCCGGTCGAGGTGGTGGAAGCGGAGGCCGGCGACGTCGGACCTGTAGAAGCATAGGGTCTCTTTGGCCGCCATGGTCTTAGAGCGGGGCAGCGCGACGTCGGCCTCCGGACGGGGGAGCTTCTGCCGCCGACGGCAGTGGAACCACACGGCGGCCACGATGACGAACAATATGGCGGCCCCGGGTACGGCTACTCCCACTGCTAGCTTCACCCATGATTGCATCCCCCTCTCTCTCTCTACCGAGATAGAAGAGGGTAGGGAGAGAGAGAGAGAGAGAGAGAGAGAGAGAGAAGAGGGTAGGAAAGGATAGAGAGAGAAGAGAGAGAGAGAGGGAGAGAAGAGGCGTGAGGGGAAGAAGAGAGAGATACAGAGGGGGGATTGTAACGGAAGAAGAAGAAGAAGAAGAAAGCAAGGGGGGGAGGTAGAGAGGGAGGGAGTCCAGGAAGGGCAGCGGCGTGGACCGGCGACCGGCTCAAAGGGTTGGGGAGGGAGAACACGTACGAGGGGGGAGGGTAGCGTTTTACTTTCTCTTTGGTTGCGCGCGCGGTCGGCTGAGAGAGAGAGAGAGAGAGAGAGAGAGAGAGAGAGAGAGAGATATATATATATATATATATATATATATATATATATATATATATATATATATATATGAATGGGGTTGAAAAGTTTGGTTGCCGTGAATTCTGAACATGGTGACGCCGTGACGGTGGGGGTTCCATTTGGTAGAGCAGATTTTATTTTCCCTTCTAGATGACGATGAGATTATGAGAATGAGATGATCTCCCCCCCCCCCCCCCCCCCCCGAGGGAGTCTTGAGTCTTGACCAGGACAACCCTCGTGAAGTTTCAGTATTCATTTAAGAACCCTAGAAGTTTTTTTATTCGTGATTTGGGGAGTGGATAAAATTAGAAAACCATGCATTGCCAGGTGACCGGAATACAATTAATCCCTTTCCGCAGATATATTCTCTACCATTTTAAGCAGGTCGATAAGTTATAATCCGTTTCAGATGGTAGGTGGCGATTTTCATTAAAAAAAATCTATTCAGAATTTCAGATCAAATCTGGCGTAGATCAAAGGATCTATATATATATATATATAATTATATTTATTTATCAAAATATAATATCTTCACGTAAGTAAATTCTTCCTTCAACTCATATTTAAAGTTTAGTGTCAGCCTAATAAAAAAAAGGGTTCCCAAACCTGACTGACTCGTTAGTCTACCAATTTTCTTAGGTCTATATTAAAGCTGAGAAAAATGCCGGATTCAGATCTAGGAGTCATTTGGTTTCACATAAAAAACCGTAAAATATTGTATTTCATGTGTCATTATAGATATGTATTTCATGATATTTTATGTGTTTTATGTAAAATCAAATCGAGTTTTTTAACTTTCGATTCTTACATTCTTTGATACATTAGACATAAACCCCCTAATAAAATTATTTATTAATAAATCATCAAATTCTCATAACTCTTATTAAAAAGTCTCTCGAGTTAAAAATCATCTAAAAAATATCCTATAAAATATTCCTTTATATACCCTATTGAAAATTTCCTTTCTCATTTTACCCTCTCGTTCTTTCTCTCCGGACACTCTCTTCTCTTTCTCATAGCATCTCCACCCTCAGGGGTTCTCTCTCATCGATGAACAGGAGGTCGAGCAGGTGGAGAGAGAGAGAGACCCCCTCCGTGGATAGTAATTGTTACCCCCTGCGTCATCACTAGCGACGGTGCCCTCTCTCTCGGGAGGTCATCTCTCTCTCTCTCTCTCTCTCTCTCTCTCCACTGGGTGGGGTTACCGGCACCGAAGGGGAGACCCCCTCTAGCACCCCCTCCTCTGTTGGAAAAATATATTTTTCATAAAATTTATTATTTTGATTTATGATAAAATAAATACATATGTATCCGGGTAATTTAAGTTACATGTTTAACCTAAATACAAGTCTCCTTTAAATATATGGGATAATAACTAATATTACCTAAGAATGAAGTGTTCAATATAAAGGCGAAAGGAACAATAGAAAGGTGAAATATATATTTGCCTTCACAAAAAGGACAAGATGCCTTAGTAACTTGGAAGGCGAAGTATTCGCCTTAACATATTTTAAAAGGTATTCAACTAAGGTCTTTGAGAGACAAATCATTCACCTGAACCATATGGTAAGGCTAAGCATTCATCTTAGCCAATGTTTCCACCTCATCACATAGCAACAAAATAGTTGACAAGGTGAAGCATTCACATTACTACTCATGAAAGGTGAAATATTCACCTCAGCACATAAAATTAGAAGGCGAAGTATTCGCTTTAGCCAAAAAGTTGTGCCTTATCACAAAAAGATAAAATCTTTGACAAGGTAAAACTTTACTTGAGATCTCTAAAAGGCGAAGCATTTGCCTCAACAGGAAGTAAAGGCGAAGTATTCACCTTATGTGAAACGCTTCGTCTCAATGCTAAACGATAAAACTTCCTAAGACGAAGTATGCGACTCCGTAAATTGAGAGGGCGATGTATTCGCCTTAACTAAAATATTCGCCTCAGCACTTTGATAAGGTGAATCTGTTTCACCTTAAAAGAAAATGGTAAACTCACTTGTAAAGCGAAACGAAGTTGAAGTATTCGCCTCAACACAATATAACAAAAATCTTGGCGAGGCGAAACAAACACCTTTGTTTCCTTGAAAAAGAAAAAAGAACCCTGATACTTCTCCTGAACAAAAAACAACGGAACCAAAGTGTAACATACTTTACTACAAAAAAGGTGATAGTTTACATATTCTTTTTACTGAAATATTATTCCTAAAAAGATTAACGTACAAAAATGGTCCATGATGACTCTTTGACCACACTAAACGACAAAATGCACATAATAGCACCTACAAAATCCTTACATGCTACAACGACATGCACAAAAATGATTAAAATGAAATAAGTTGCTTACATCTTGTGCTCTGTGCAAATATCATGAGATTAAGAAAATAATTGACTATCCCTAGAGATCATTCATTTTATAATGTCCACCTCTAAAATATGAACATACAATCCTAAGGAAAATATTCTTATGCAAAAAAAAATAAACTTATTCCCTACATACACCTCAAGAGTAGATATATAGAAATTATGTTTGATCGTCTGACCTGTCATTGCGTCTGCATTTATTACTGTGTATCCGTTGTGATACTTTGTCAGCAGGTGTATGTGTATAACACGCCTGCATTAATTGCTCAGTATCTGTTGAAAATATCCACATATCGAGAAAGCGTGTTATATAATGTATTTTACTATGTATTCAAAAGTATGATATCTCTTCTAACAAAAAGTATGAATTTTGAATTACTTTTTATCTCCTTAAAATTTAATATTTCCTATTTTATCTCATGTCACATTTAAAGATATGCATGGCAGAAATATTTCTGGTAACACTGTAGGCCAGACGACCAAAAGAAGACAGAGACAGATAAGTATAAAAGAGGGAATGAAACTGATAGACGCAGCTCCGCAATAGGAGATTTACCCTACCTACTACATGGACAAGGCGTGAACAACAACGCTGGACAAAGACTCAACGATCTACGTTGAAGTTCAAAGTCCACAGGGTCGATGCAAATCTCCGTGAGCTATAAGCTGAGATCCGACCGTTGGAGGATGATGTATCTAACGGCCGTAAAGATTTCATCCTATAAATACCTGAGAATTGCAGCAACACAAGGCAACAAAGGAACGAACAAGCTTACACGATCAAGCATTCAAACAGTCGCACGCAATCAAAGTGATCTCAGCATCCCGCTTCCTGCGCTCCAACGATCAGAAGAACTTCACCGCATTCAAAGCTCATCCTTGAAGTTCTCCATCTGAGGAAGCATTAAAGAGGTGGATATTGTGTTGTAACAATATTCTACTTTCCTCCTTCTCTTACATTCATTACAATCGTTTGTATTTACCCTTTGTTGGTCTGTCCAAAGGACTTGTGTTAAGAGCATTTGCTACTATGTGAAATCGGCACCGTGGGTGACTGATTAGTCTGTTGATACCGTGAAAATCAACTGGGTGACTAGCTCCTGGAAAGTTAGCTGGTGTGAAATCACCGAGAAAAACTAAGTCATTGGAGTGACTGTTAGTTGGCTGAGACCTGATTAAAATCAGATGGGTTGGTGGTTCCTAGAAAACCACTAGGATCTGCTGGGCTTTGTAAGATCAGCTGGGGAGCTAGTCTTAGTAAAACAGCTAGCGTAACTTTGGTGAAAGGTTAGTGAAATATCTCGGACGAGTTGCAGGGAGGTTAGACATAGGGAAGCTTGAGCGTTGACTGAACCAGTATAAATCTCTTATCTATTGTGGTTTAATTATATTATTATCTTTTATTTTATGTCGTGCAACCTAACCTAACTAATAACATCCTCTCTCTCTCTCTCTCTCTCCACCCATTACCCAAGGGTCTTATGGCCCTCTCTCTCTTTGAGTTAAACTAAACCATAGTTGAGGTAAGTTAACCTACTTTTCTTACGAAGATAGATGACGGGGGCTTTTTTCTATAACGGAGATGAATTGAGTGATTTATTAATAAATAGTGAGATTATATGGGCTTATTTCTAATATCGAATAAATATAGGGGCTTATTCCCAAAAAAACCAAACAAATTATAGAGTTTATAACTAACCCCGTTGAGCCTATCCGAATTCAGACAAAAGCCACCGACAATTAACACACCAAGGTCTCCTCCTAGTGAATTAGGTATGTATCATTCAGGGACTCAAAAGTCTAATAAGAATCCCAACTCCCTCGCTTTTATAAGTCGGCCACCGATCGACGAGGACAATGGGAGATGGCATCTCTTCCCATCACCAGCAGCAGTATATGTATAGCCGCCCCTTTTCGAGCCGGTGGGTGATCACTCGCTCTCCCCTCTCCTCCTTATGTCATGCAGCATGAGGGGTTTAAACTATGTCATCAACAACAAGGCATGCGGGCTGGATGGGCATGCATGGCTTGACCACCTACCCATATGATATTATTATTTTCCCAATAATTATGCCGAGGGAAAGGCTATTCTACGCAAGAAGATTAACTGTTGTATTATAATATATAGGATTAGTTACGCCTTGTTTGCTTCTTAACGGGACAGGTCAGATGGGCATGCAGTACTCTCTTGAGCGATTAGAAGAGCAAGAGAATGACAGCAGCAAGAACAAGAATGACCCAACCCATAGTGACTTCAGTGATTTCTTTTTTTTTTTGGGTGCCTCTGATCAGTTCATCTAAACATCTACGCATATCAACAAGAATGGGGATCTTAATTAAGTAACAAGGGAAAGGTGCCTGCTCAAAAGAAAAAACAACGAGGGAAAGAAGAAATGTTTTGAAGGCCTTTCGCCTAGGCTCCCTCTTGGTCTCCGTCACATTTGTTCGAAGGTTAGGTTAAGGGGATTAGTTTAACCGAAGGTAGGGCATTCCAAAAAATAGACCGTTTGGTTTTGATAGTATCGGGGTTAACTCATTCCGCCTTTTTGCTAAAACAGATTTAACCTGAATATTAGTCCTTAATCTGGATATATGCTAGAATAACGAATCCGCCCAAACAAATAGAATAGGATGGTTAAGACGTTGGTATCCAGGTCCTTATTCCACAATCAAACAGGCCCAAAGGATATGTATGGTTTGGTTTGATTTAGTTTTATTAGATTTTTTATTATATGTATGGTTTGGTTTGATTTAGTTTTGTTAGACTTTTTATTATAAAATCATAGTAAATTAAATTAGAATGAAAATCTAACTAAATATAATAGAACTTTCTTCGCATCAAACCAAAATAGTTTGACTTAGTTTATTTGTAATTTTGCTTGAGCTTTTAATGGGTCAATAATGATTGGGGGAATAGCATGATTAGAGAACATGTAACATAACTTCTCACATGTTGAATAATTTGGACTTTTTCACAGATAAGTATAGAACGAGATATTATATATATATATATATATATATGAAGTGAAAACATAGCTATATATGGACTCTAATACTACATTAAAATTACCGATTTACTCAACTTAATCTCTTATAAGATAGAAAATAAGGTGGCCGCCATATTATATTTATATTGACTTCTTTTATTTCCACTCAACGTAGAACTATTCTAAGATCTTGCTACTTTCTATGTAAAATTTCCAAGAAAAATACGGGGATGGCACAATAGTTAGAATAGATGGTTTTTCACACAACGGTAATTTAATTCTCAGTTGATGAAACTGAAAGGGGAAAAAAAAAAGCTATCTGCAAAAACTTAGGAGGCTCCTCAAAAAATCCCGGGCCTCCTCATTAGTGCAAACTGATCCAGGGACTTAAATCTAAACTTTGATTAAGAATCTAATCCCCCCCCCCCCACCATCACCACCACCTTCTTGAGTGGGCTGCAGCCACCAAACGGTACGATGAGAGATGCCGTCCCTCCCCCCCATCAACAACTGTAGCTGCCCTGTTTGCTGAGCCAAATGGGGGTTCATCGCCTTGCGTAATGCAGCATGGCATGATTAGTTAATCATTACGAACAAAGGCAGGTTGGATGGGCATGGCCTGAGTACCCATTTGGAAGACAATTTCTAATTGAAGGTGCCGAAGAGCTCTACTAATATTCCATCCAAGAAGGACGCAGACACTCTTTGTTAAAGATTATTAGTTGATCTACACCTCACTTGAAGATTTGCAGTGACACAGGTTAGATTGGCAGAAAAGTAAGAGGAGCATAAAAGAAGCTATAATATACAGTGAGAAAAAGGAACTTAAAAGTTCGATCCCCTGTGTTTAAAGAGTATCAAATGTAATCTATTCATCTTTATTATCTAATCATGATCAGACAATAGAGATGAGAGTACCAAAGAAAATGATTAAAAAAATATGACACTATAATATAACATTGCTCTTAATTTTAATACAAAATCTAAAGCATTCATATTGTAAATGTTATAAAAGAAATATAGAGAGCAACGACTGAATTTAGAGAGAGAGAGAGAGAGAGAAGCAAAGTTTTCTAACTTAAATTGCAATATTTTTTTAATATAAGTTGAAAGTTACATTAAATTCGGTACAACGGGTGGTTCTTCTAACGTCTTGTCTGAAGATAAGGCTTAATCAAACATGATCAAATCACTTGTTATTGATCAAGCACTAGTAATAACATCAAACTTATTACCGATGCAGACATTTAAGATAACGATCAAATACTTTATTACATATAAGATTCCTTTAGGGTGGTAGTGATGTAAACCTTCCCTAATTTTTGCTCCCTTCTCATCGTATGAAAAAGAGTGCTTCAACGCTTCGTGGCCCACAAACTGAGGGGAAGCCAAGGTGGAAAGAAGCATAGATATGTACGTGGCATTGGGGAAGAATGGAAGCCTCGTCTCTAAGCAAAAGATGAATAACCCTAGACGCACATATCCCATCTCTAATTCTGCTCAACCTTAAAGAGCAATAGAATCTAAATTCTATTTAATAATGGCTTGTAAGAAGATCTCACAGCTCAGCGGTGCTGTTCCGATAGGAGAAGAGAGTCATACCTCCCCGATTTTCAAGAGACTCTTCAGATCGAACCGTTGATTTGTCTAGTCTTGTCTGAAGATCTTTCTTAGCAATGCTACATTTAAGTTTATTCCTCCAAAGGCTAAAGAGAATCCCGCATCTAAAACAACCTAACATTCTTTCATTTTTGCCGTTAAAAAACTTCAAAGTTGACGAGCCTCTTTATATTTTCATTAATGCAAGCGGTGTGATGGGCTTTAAGCAGCGGAAAAAGAATGATAACGATTCTAACGTCCAAGTGCAAATGATAACGATTCTAACGTCTAAAATTCAGAGAGACTCAGTGGTTCAACAGACTTGCAAGCAGGTTCGACAACTCGTTGGGATGGCTTGACCTGGACCTATCTTGGTATAATATGGGTTGACCTGACTCTTGCTGACTCGAGTTGAGTCATCCATTGTTGTCCAATTGAGTCATTTAAATGACCTGAGACAGCACAACATACCGTACATGGATTTGGGTTTGCCGTGACGTGATACGGTATGAGTCACCCGACTCGGACCGATCCGATACAAGTCTGACAACCGTACTTGAAAGCACCCGGTGAGTAGTCAAAATCATGGCCCAAAGGTAGCAATCTGTCATACCGAGTGCACCACGTGCTCACTGAAATCCTCACCGCTAACTCATTTTCTTCAACGTCCCACCGCTAACTCATTTTCTTCAACGTCCCAACATCCTCATAACCCAAGTCACAACTTGACACACTCAGACTCAATACCCATCAACCATCATTGTTTCTCTTCTCACCCCTCAGCTGAGATTCCATTTCCCCATGTCCAACTGTCAACCACTAGAGCATCTCTTGCAGCGTTTGTAAGCATTGATGACTTGATCTTCAAGGCAAAGCACATATGTTGAGACTGTCAACATAAGATTCTAGAAACAGTTGTCAAGCTCCGTAGCGGTAAGGACACTGAATTTTTTGAAGCTTCCCCTCTAGGACCATTCTGATGACAGTTGAAGCGATGCCCCGGAAATGTCGGAACGAAGAAGGGGTGAAGAGCAATAGGCGTGATGGAAAATGAGAGAATAAGCAACAGGGAGGCTGAACGAGTTGGGAATACTTGGCAACTAGTGGAGGGAAAGGTTGAAGGCAGAAGCATCAGGCAGTGCTACCAGCAGACGCAGTGACAGACAGACGAGCAGCACATGGGGGATTGCTCCGGTGCGGTGAGAGAAACAGTGGTTCCATAACCTGCCACACTCCCTATTCATACCCATCCACACAGGCTAGACTCCCCAAACCAGCGAAACCAAGGGAAGGATCCGATCCATTAAAAATAGTTAACACCAGTATCTTTTCGAAACAAGGCATATGATTCTTTTAGTAAAAGCGGCCACTAAGCCTTCCTGATGATAAAAGCAATAAAAGGAGTCATTAAGGCACATTTCATGGTTTTCTCCAAAACAATCACAATCAGACCTAATTAGGGATTCTAATCACAACAAACAATAAATTGCTACAACAATTGCAAATGTATCCTTAACTTAATTGGCTCAGGATGATTAAAACATCTTCAACAAATGGAAAAATTGACAAACAAGTCCAAACATAAGAAAAGGACATAAATATCATTATAGATTCATACTATCAAATGAAAACATGAAAACTATAGTTCTCAGTGAACCAAATGCATCATACGACTCCAGCAAAAGCAAACCTTCCAATGAACATGCTGAAACGCCACATCACCACAAGAGTTCATTCCCTTGCATCTTGATACCTTTTACACTCTATCTTTTGTTTGACCCAAAATGTCTGCAAGTGAAAATACAAATACTGTTCACATGCATCAGCACATAATTATATCTATTAGATATCTCCTTTTCTCTCATTCAAACCCTCACTCTGATGAGCTTGGATCATCTTATTGGGGCAAGTTTGTCTTCTATGTCCTGGCCTCTGCAGTCCAAGCCAGAAACCTTGGGCGCATGATCCATATGAACTGGTCTGGCTAACAAAACTCTTCCATTCCTTTCCATCAACCTCCCTCAAATGCAGATTCCAGTTCCTATATCCTGCTCCTAACCTCTGTCCACCCTTCCTCTTCACCCCTAGAATTCTTGTCACGACCAGGATCAAGAGCTTCAAAGCAGAACTCACTCATTTTGCCATTATTCCTACTCCCAAAAGCACTCTCGCTCCCCTTTCCTGCTCCTCGCAAAAATTTCAATAGTATGCTCCCTTCCTACCATCTGGTTTCCATTATCAATCCCATGCGCACTCTGTTCTTTTAAGTTCATGAGCAAGACGATCAGATGTGTAGCTTGTCTCCTTACCCTATCTTCTCTGCATCCAAAACCTTGATCTAGCTTGCCTCCTCATCTCATACACTCTTAACATTGTGTTGTTAGTGTTGAATTTCTACTTAGAGGTGAGAGGAACCCCAGAAACCACATGGGATGTCCGCCATCCAGTGTAAAGAATGAAATGCCCTAATCCAGTTCAGCAAAACTGGTTTTTTTACAGACACCTAGTTTATTATGCGCTGTCTATTCCGTTTAGACTGTAAATGAATCAGATTACTCCAGTTGGCCTATATAAATGCTATTGAGACCAGTTTATCATTTAGAAAGTTAGGGGTGTGGGTTCAGGTTGAAAGGTTTTCCTTTCTATGGGTATGATTTGGACCTCTTTAAGGCCTGCATTATGCTCAGTTTAGTGCAGTTCAGAGGATTTATTGCGAGTTTCCATATTAAACGGGGAAAGAGAAGTAGCCTCAGTTAACAGGGCCCGTGGCAGTGGGGGATTCCCGTTGAACTAAAAATGGTTGCAGCAACCAGGAACATTGGTAAATGTGCATGTGGATGGTCGACATAGCATCATCATTAGTGGGTTTTGTGGCAGGTTATTGGGTGATGGATCTTGGTTCTCCAATCCTGTGTTAAGGCGACAGTTTGAGAGGGAGGCTGGCGATGGCTCTTCGATGACACTTCACGAAGGTTAGCACCCACAAGAACAGGTCAATAGCCTGTATGCATGAAAACAGTGGGATGCACTTGTTGCAGCAGCAACAGGTCTCTGGCAGCTGGGTAAGAATGCCAATGTTGTTCAGTCAGTGTCCCAGTACCTTGAATTGAAGATCTAGTGGGGTCTCATGGCTGCAGCTGGCAGAGTTGTATACTCCAACAGTTGGTCATCTCGTAAGACTAGGCTGCTGTGATCATCTCAACAATCCCCACTTCCTCACAACTCCAACTAACCAACAATACACACTCAGATGTGCAATGAGTGAGAATACCAAGTAGAAGACAGGCGCACATGAGTTCACAGAAGTGATAGTCCCCCTGGTTTGTAACTGAGAGTCTTGCCTTCTAACATTAATAACACCACTCCATGGCTATCTAAAAGATGGTTCTATGGTAAAGAGGTTGAAATAATGCCCCTCAAAATAAAAGATTAGTTTCAATTTCATCATCGAGGTGTGGGTCCAACCCCCCAGCCACAAGACTAGAGGTTTTTTTTGAAGTGGTTGATACCACTGATTATATTAATAAGAAAAGAGGGATTTACAAGTATGGTTGGAGAAAAGTCCAAAAAATTCTGAGACCCCCTTTACAAAGCTCACACCAAGAGGGTGTGAGTGTTTCTAACGCCCCCCCCCCCAAACAAAGACAAGGAGGTACAAGTTTGTGTCTACTTTGGCCAAAAGCTTAGCCCATTCTTTCACCCTTTCTCCAACAAAACCCCCTATTTTATCCAAAATAGAGGCTTCCTTCTTGAAAATTCTGCCGTTCCTCTCTCCCCAAATGGCCAACAGTGTGGCATGAAGAATGAGCCACCATACTCGCCTGTTGCCCTTGCAAGGCCAAGGCGTATGCCACTCCTTCATGAGTTGTTGAACACTGTCTTTCGGCTGCCAATGAGACCTCACTTTGTTTAGAATGTGGTCCCAAACCTCCAAGGCAAAAGAGCATACTATGAACAAATGATTAATGATTTCTATCTCCCTACATAGGCAGCAAGTAGTAGGAATTCCCTCCATGAAGGCAGTTAGCCAGTCACATGTAGGGAGTCTACCGAGGGAGATTCTCCACATAAGCACCGTGACTTTGAGAGGACTCCTCGGTCCCCAAAATAACTTCCATAGCGGGTGGCACTGCCCACCATCTGCAATAACTAGAAATGCTGGCCTGACTGAGTAGCGGCCCTATCTGTCCCATCTCCATCTCTACTCATCTGACTTGTTTGTGGCTGGCATGATATGCTGCAGCAAATCTAGTAACTCCCCAAGCTGGCTGATCTCCTCCTCCCCCAAGTGTCTCCTAAAAGCTGGTGCCCATGTGCCTCCAGCCTGCTGTCCCTCATACATATGGTTGATCACTGCCCTACTGCAATAGCAAGTAGCTACGGGTAGACCTCTCCCAGTGGGTAATCAGTGCACTATCTGTCTCTCTAGAACTGGCACTGGTGGCCATCTCCTAGTGAACCTTTGACCCGTCCTAATAATATCAATGCTCTTCAGAATGCCCTTCCACAAGTGTGATATGTGGTGTTGCGGTGGAATGGTCAAATCCCATATTCTGGATCTGCTGTAATACTTATGATGGGTAACAGTGCTCCACAACCCCCCTTCCTCAGTGCCAAGTCTCCAGATCCACTTGCTCAAGAGAGAGAGGTTGAAGTCCCTGATGTTTTTTTATTCCCAATCCTCCTCCGCCCTTGCTCTTGCAGACCCTCTCCCAAGCAATATCATGCCACCCTCTGCCCCTCTCTTCAATGCCATGCCAGAAGGACCTACCTTGGATGGATTTGAGTTTCTTTGCCACTGAAATAAGGATCCTGATAGTTGACAGAAAATAGATAGGGAGGATGTCCAAAACAGATTTGCAAAGTACCAGTCTACCCCCATAAGATAGCAGTTTCCCTTTCCAACCTGCCAATCTAGATTCAAATCTCAACACCACATTCTGTCATTCCCTGCACTGCAAAGTGTTTGGGGTCAAGGGAAGCCCCAAATAAGTGACATGAAATTGGCCAATGCGACATCCCAGAATACTAGCTGCTCTCTTGATAGATCTTTCCTCCAAGTTGACACCAATAACCTGACTTTTTTAAGTTCACCTTTAGGCAACTGATTTCCTGCGGTAGCTCTAGCATCCATCTGATAGTAAACAACTACTCCTCTCTCTTTGCCATGAATAAAATAGTGTCATCGGCATAATACTACAAATGGGCAATGGATCGTCCCTGGGGGGAGACCTGGAAACCCTAATGAGGCCATGGTCCTCAGCACTCATCCACATCTTGCTCAAAATATGAGATAACAAAACAAAGAGTAAAGGTGACATCGGGTCCCCTTGTCTTAAGCCTCTACCACCATGGAAATATAGGGTAGGCTCCCCATTAATGAGGACGACAAATCTAACTGAATGGGTACAAGCCCTAATCCATCCCCCACCTATCATCAAATCCTATGTTGGTGAGGACACCAAATAGACACTGCCAGCTAACCCTATTATAAGTCTTCTCAAAATCAAGTTTGAGAACTAGGTCTCTTTGCCTTTGTGACTTCATAGCATGGATACACTCATGAGCAACTAGGAAGTTGTCTTGGATAATCCGCCCCTATTGGTAGCTAACCACCTTGTGAACAATGCTCTCCAACCTCAATGCCAGAAGTTTAGTGATAATCTTATAGGTCTCATTAAGGAGGTCAATGGGCCTATAATCCCTCAAACTAGCTGCATCCCTCTGCTTGGGAATGAGGACTAGAAGGGTTTTGTTGATGCCTCTAAGGTGTGCACTCCCGTCTTGAAAGTCCCATAAGGTATGTAGGATGTCTGACTTGATGATATCCCAACAATGTTGGAAGAAAAAAATAGGAAAAGCCCTAGAGCTTTGTCAGCTACAAGGGAAAAGGCAACTGCCTTCATCTCCTCTTCTGTAAAAGGACGAGATAGGGCTCTCCTCTCCTCTGTCAAAAGGCGCGGAAAGAGATCCGCTGCAATGGAAGGTCTGACCAACTCCTCCTCAGTGAAGAGCTGAGAGTAATGTGCCTTGCTATGTCCTCCGATGCAGTGATCAGCTATTCAACAACTCTAATGCACTTGATGCAATTCAACTGCATCTACTTGAAGCTATCTTCTAGAAGTAGGAAGTGTTCTTATCCCCCTCTTTAATCCATCTCTCCTTTGCTCTCTACCTCCAATAAACTCCTCTTTGAAGAGAATGTCTTCATATTTCGTCTTGAGCTTCTCCCTTTGTACTCTGTCCTCTTCATCCAAAAGTCCTGCCTCCTCAAGGGCATCCTGACTCTCCAACTGAATCAGAATGTTGTCTTTTGCCGCCTTTCCCAGGAGAGCCCTAGCTACACCCCACTTGCTTAGCTCCTATGCTAGAGACTTCAGTTTCCCTGTCAACCTGGCCATAGCCGATGTCTCCTATCTATGTGCCTCCCAAACTCTGGTGACACTGGGAAGAATTTCTTCATCAAAAAGCCAAAATCTCTCCAACTTGAAGAGGGCTCTCCTCACCCTTAGACCACTAGTCTTGAGCAAGATGGACTTGTGATCTGAGAGTGGTCTAGCCAGAGCAAGCGCCTCCAGGTGTGGGAAGTGATCTTCCCATTTGGTAGAGACAAAAAATCTGTCAAGTCTGGACTGAGAAAGTTGACCAAGTGAAGTGGGCATTTGTGGTATGGACATCAATCAGTGTCCCTTGAGAGATGAACTCCTTGAAGTCTTCCATCTCCCCCGTCGGACTATAACCATCTGTCCTCTCCTCTGATTCCACCACAACATTGAAGTCCCCTCCAACACATCAAGGGCAGTTAGAGCTGAAGTGGTACATGAGCAAATCATCCCATAGTGCTTTCTTCTCCTCCCTACTATGTGGTCCATAGATCCCAATGAAATCCCACCTAAAACCATCCTAGATGCTGCGAAAGGAGAGAGAAACAACTCCCCTTCCAATACGCATGAACTCCTCCACCTCTTCAACCTCAAATTTATTCCACATCACCATGATGCATGAGACATTCCTTCCACTGGTGAAGCCACCCCCTAGTTAATCTAGCTATGGTCTGCAATACCGTCCGGTACCAATATGTACCGGCGAGTACGTCTCGGTACCGGACCCGACCAGTCTGATATCGACCGGTACCAATACCAATACCTATTTAAAAAAAAAAAAGACAAACTGGGGCCAATCTGCCCAGCTTGTTCCATCGGGACCGCCTGATTAAGGGCCTCCCTCAACTCACAGGCAACACTTTGCAGCCCCGTGAGTTGAGAGCCCAAGCCTTCCCCCCTTCCTCCATTCACAGGCCCACCCCCTCCCACAGCTGCACAGGATTGAGTCAATTTCTCAATTACTAATTGTCAAATTTCACTACATCAATACCTCAATTTCTCAATATGTGTTACATTGTGTTCAATCATCTTGAATTTTACATTCTATTAACTTTTCCTATTTTTTCTGATTTTTATATTTTTTCCAATTTTTAAACCTATGTATATATGTACACTAATATAAGGGGGCCAATTAACGAGCGGTACCATATCGGTACCAGCCAATATGTACCAATACTGGTATTGCGAACCTTGAATTTAGCACCACGTATCTCCTTCATGATACTCTCCCCATCGCCCTCACTTTTTGACTCCTAAAGCACAAGATATCGATTTTACATCTTCTAAATAGCTCCCTCACCACCCTTCTCTTCTCTCCCCCCCAATCCCTCTTATGTTCCATGACACTATTGTCACAGAGACAGAGTTGACTGCCCCACATCCCTCCTCCGCCACCTTTTGCTTCTCCTGATCTCCCTCCCCCTTGCATGCCCCCTGTTTCGTTGATTTCCCCACTCTACTTTCCCTAGCCAAGGAAAGCAGCCACCTTTTCCAAACTTTAGTGAACAACCCCTTGACATCTTTCTCGATGCCCACAAAGGACAACCCGACCTTATTGACCAATTCTTGAATCTATTCCTCCATCCATCTCTCCACTACTCCCAACATCTCTTTCACCTCCTCTCTCCCCAAGCCATCCCCCTCCTTGTGGACACCCCCCCTCTGCTGAACCTCATTCAGAGCAGCATCGCCTCCAAGTACCGGACTCTCCGGGGCCAGAACCCAGAAGATGAGAGCCATCGGCTTGGTCTTCCTCGTATAGCTCCAGCAAGTCCTCCCCCAGCACCAAGAGTCTATGCGTCGCCACCATCTTCATCAAAACCTGGAACTAGGTGGGGTTTCCAAAAGCCTTAGAGCACGATAGCCAAGTCTGAGAGACCATCCGCTTGGAGGGTTGTCACTAGGGCCCAGCTGTAAAAAGAGGCACCGGCACATGGTCCACAAGGCCAGTGAGGTCACATTCCTCCTCCAAGGTGGCCAGGGCAGCCGTTCTTCGACAGTCCAGCCTTAGACTGCATAGTTCAGCCACTGCGTCCCCCTCCGCTCCACATGCAAGGAAGCGCCTGCAGCCATTGCAAGACGCTCCAGTCCCATCGCCGAAGGCATCCGCACAGCCCCCCGATCCTACTGGCTGCCGACGAATGCCGGAGGAGCCACCTTTTAGTCCTCCAACACTGCGAGCCTTAGGTGAACAATGCGCAGGAATCGGGTTGGGGAGAAGAACAGTGCCGGTTCCACAATACACGTAGCCCCCGTGACTCCATGATTCAGGTAAGTCATGGGGTGTTCAAGTCGGGTCTGGCAAACGACCCAAACTTGTGCTCGTGACCCCCGATACCGGGTAAGTCACGGGACGTGCTTGCCGAACCCCCGACTGGACTCGGACCCAACTGCGCATACGACCTAGGAGGTACATGCGGGCAGTTCAAATTTGAACTCCCGTTGGCGCTCTGTTCACCTTCTCCGGCTCCGGGAAGCACTGTAGGGTTCCTGCTAGCCATCGGCTTCAGCTGGATCTTCACCAGAAATCTGTCGCCGACGATATCAACCGTCACCACTGTCGGCACCTACTTCCTGCTCCCAACCCGGGCATCACCTCAATGGTCAGCCTCTCCCCTCTGATGGAAAGCTTGACCAAACCTTCTGTCACTGCTCCTATCCAACCGGCTAAGAACGCGGTCCCCACCTAATCACACAAGATGAGTGGAACACCAACAAAGGTGAGATAAACCTTCTCCTGCCGGGGATCTGGGAAGGTTCCCATGGGCAGACCCCATCTCCCCACCCTGAGAATAACTCCTTCGGCCATAAGGCGGCCGATCTTCACCGCCTCCTTGACTTCCTCCTCGTTGCTCCCTCCCACCAAGAAGGTGCTTTTAGCCACCCTAGTCACAAGCCATTCCCCCACTATCCGGCCTCCCTTCACCAGCAGAGACCGCACCAAGTCTTCGTCAGCAGCACCCTCTACAAGGGATAACCAAAGACACCGATTAAACCACCGGAGCCTTTCCCGTATTAGCTCCAGCGGTAGGACTCCAACATCCAAGCAGCCTCGCCCTGTGCCGATCTCCTGCACCCCTTGCGGCCTTCCTCTCACAACATCTGCAAAAGACTGCTGGGGTGGTTGATGAGCCGCCACCGTCATTCTGTCACTACTCACCGCCGACCTACATCTCTTCTGCACATGGCCCCTCAGAGCACAATGCAAGCAAACAAGTCCCCCGAAGTTGAACCGCAGGTACCAACGATGGTCCTTCGGCCTCCGAAGACACCTTGAAAGTTTCCCCCACAAGGATCCCCAGTTCAAATCAGAGACCAAGCCCAGGCTCCCCCGCCACATGACCCCTATTTTCCCAGAGCTTCTCGAAAAACAAAAAAAATAAAAATTAAGGAATGCCCGCCACAAGACTAAGAATGCTTTATTAAAAAGAAAAAGTTCAAGATGTGGGACCAGGAAGAAGAAGATACAGAGGTGGAAGAATAGGCAACTAACTTGCCACTGCCACTTCTAGGGGAAAGAATTTGAGCTCATACCAGATCCACAAAGAAGAAGGAAAAAGCACAATTCTCAAACCAGGACCTCTCATACTCGTTTCTAAGGAGTTATTATAATATTGATTGCATCCTTAAACACAATAAATAAGAACATAACACAAATGACAAAAAAGGAGGAAAAACACTAATCTAAGACATAAATAACAATCATGATTCAGTCTTCATGCCATCCATTATGCTCCACATGGCTAGACCCAAGTGCTTGACATCTCAATGTATATGTCATGCGGCCCATGCCAGAGTAAAGAATATGGCATACCAGATTGGCAAAGAAAAATGAAAAATAGAATTCCCCAACAGAGGGCTTCTCATACTTGTTTCTGATAAGTCTTATAAGAATATTGAATCATTAATTGCATCATTAAATACACTAAATAAATAAATTATACCAATGATCAAAAAAGGAAACATAAATGACCCAACCTAAGCAATGAATAAATAAAACAAATAAAAAGCATGAATCAGTCTTCATACCATCCACCATGCTCCACAAGACTAAAGTGTTTGACCCTTGAGTGTACATAAATGCATGTCAATTCTCCTAAGACTAAGTGAGAACACCTTCAGTAAATGGAAGCTCCTGTGCGCCCCAATAGCATGCCATGAACAAAGCATCCAAACAATCCTTCCATTCAGCCATGCCACAGCAAGTGGAATTCAGACCTTACAGATGCTCAACATGTCCTCAGGACCAAAGTGGAATACAGGCGTCAACAACATGGCCGGTAAAGTGGCTATGAACATAATGGTTGGAAAGTAATGGGAAAGTGTAGGGACTTTGGTAGGGGAAATACAAGAGCATTTATGGCCAAAAATCTAACCTGTCAGTGGGCCTGGCCGGCCTGGCAGGTTCGCAGGCCTAGCCCAACATTGGGCAGAACTGCCACACTATTTTCAGCCTGTGGACCATTTGTCGGGCCTAAAAGAATTGGGCCGAGTTCGGGATTTTGGTGTTGGCCCGAATGGGCCTTTATGTTATGTTACTGTGGCAACAAATGTTATGTTTTCAGGGGGGTAGAACAAAAAAATCTCACCCTTTCTCTGCCAGAAAACCCAGTCCTCAGTCTCCCTTTGGGGTCTCCGCCAGGCTATCAGCTATGCCTCAATCTACATACTACAGCATTGACGTACTGCACTGCCAGCTGCCCCCCTCCTCCTCCTGCTCAAGATGATCTGCCTGGCTACTTTCGCCTGTGCGTGCCCGAGGTCCCCGGCCGCAGCACTGTTAGCGCAGCAGCACCTCTGCCTTCCATTCCCCTGCCCCCGCCTCCCCACAATGGAAGCAAAATTATATTTCGAAGTTTTGATGGGCCAGGCCGGGCCAAGGTCAGGCCTTAAATTTAGTGTAATAGTCGGGCCTAGCCCAGCCCAACAAATTATCACTTGGACTTGGACCAGGCTTGAACTTAAAAAGTAATGCATTGAACTTGGACTAAGTTGTTCTGAGCCCGGCCAGGGCCCGACCCATTAAAGCAGGACATGCAGGACCCATATAGTAGCTGCTAAGAATTGAGATTGGAAATAACAAAAGCCCCATAATGACACTTCTAGAGCAACAGCCTAATATACATGAGATTAGGGTGAGTTTCGATGCTCTACAATGACCTCTAGAGCTTCAGCCTAATATACATGTGATTAGGGCGGGTTCCAAGGCAAAGAC
This sequence comes from Amorphophallus konjac, assembly GCA_022559845.1. Lineage (NCBI taxonomy): Eukaryota > Viridiplantae > Streptophyta > Magnoliopsida > Alismatales > Araceae > Amorphophallus > Amorphophallus konjac. Next base: position 24,044,063 of record CM040121.1, read on the forward strand.
TGCAATAAGGACAAAGATAAAAGCCACAGGGGCATATATACAGCATTTCTCTAAACCACTCCCCCCTCCTCGTCCTTAAACTGATGATGGATCATACCGCCAACAATTCCTTGAAGTAGAGAGTCACATAACACTTAGCGAAGAGGTCAGAAAGCTTCTCAAAAGGAATATGGGGAAGAGTAAGTGTGACAGAGAGATGTGCTGATGGACAAAGTGGCAACTGGCAACTAATCTTAATGTGCTTCGTCTACCTCAGGAAACACTGGATTGAGAATGCTCTAATTGTAACAATATAATGGAGAAGGGGCTAAAGAGGCAACACCAAGGTCATGGAGAAGAGGCTGCAATGAAACAATCTCAGCAAAACGACTAGGCATAGTGTAAACCCGGTCTCTAAAACTTTATATCTTTACAATGTTAAGAGAAAAAAAATATCCAAGACGATGAAAGATGGAACAGCAAGCAATCGCCTGCTCTGTCAGCATTAGAGAAACCTGCAGCTTGATAGAAAAGTAACAAACATGAATAAAGAGCATCAAATATGACCAAGAACATAATGTAGATTACATGGGAGAGGTGCATAGCGAATGAGGTAGGAGCACTAACAAATTGAGGTGGTGAATGCGTTGAGGCATACCACCTCAATCAACAAAATGCATAAACCTTAAGTAAAAGACCCGAGGCACATGCCTCAAGGTGTTTTTCTAGTGCCTTGCCTTAAGGCTTAAGCCTTAGTGCCTTGAGACGCCGCCTTTTTAAACAATGCTCTGAAGAATCACATAATGCATTTCAAGCAATAAGCTATTAGCAGAAAGAGAATGTCGACAGAAAACACATGGAAAACCTCACATTTCTTTAATCTCCCACCCTTTCGCCCTCTATTTCCTCCAACAGGAAAAAAGTCCCACACTTCCAATAATAGGCAAGCCAACTACCTAATCTCCACTTATGTGAGCATTGTTCTCAATATCTTCCAACATATGATACAAAACATGTGACCCAGGCTAAACAATTGAAAAATAATTGAAGATCCTGTGCATGTGACCTTCCCAAAAAAAAAAAAGATCTGGTTCATATGGTCCTAAAGACACTCATTTCTTATACATATTTTCTAAAAGAATTAAAAAGTATATTACAATCCATAGTACAGGTCACAATCCAATACCAATGTATTTCCTTAAATGAGTCGCAATCCGATACCATTAGTCGTAACACTGGAAGAATTTGGATTGTTGAGTCCCCTTTTAGTTCCCTTAAGAACAGATGAATGGTTGGTTCCCCTTTCAATTCACTCTGTAGGACAGCACAGGTGAACTGATTGACGTTACCGCAAGTCTCAGCAATTTTCTATGCTTGCTTCACCCCAATAAAGGTTAACACTGATTGACCCAAGAGAGGGTCAAATAATCACTCCTATAATCATCAGCATTTCCTAATTCTTACCTTCCATATGATAGCACCCCAAACTATCAGACACATTTAGGCTCTGAAGCACAAATTTCTCTCCATGCAGTAAGATGTCACACTAACTACTGCAATTTCACAGAACAAGAGCAAGGCAAGCAAATAAAACATGAGGAATGGAAAAAATAAAAATCACTTCATTATTTCAAAACATGAGTTAAACTTTCTACTGACAATTACCAGAATTTTGATGAACTCAGCCAAAACATTCCAAAAAAAGTCTACGTAGGACCACGAATAATTGTCAACTTATACTTGGCATTTCATTCACAGTTTAAAGAAACTAGAATAAAAGGAAATTGAAAGTACAAGTTACAGTGAAAAACCTTCAGTAATCACCGTGTCAAATATCACTGGAATGTAGTTTGAAACTCCAAGCATTTGGCCTGAGCAATGGATTATTTTCCTCGAACCCAGTCCCTATTCAGAAAGAAGAATTATAAAATATCTCACAAAAATCACATTTTTAGTGTATCTTGGATGATACATTAGGCCAACAGTCCACAGTCTATGCCTTGCCGTTACAAGAATGATATCTATGTATCTTGGATGAGATGATACATTTGGCCAAAAGTCCCCAGCCAAATATTTTGAAAAGAATCGCATCATCCATTTATTTGAAGAATGAGACATGGCTGTATCTAGGATAAGATGATACACTGGGCCAATGGGGAGTATAGCTCATATTATTCACCCAACAAAGGGGCAGTATCGACTGTGAATAAGTTGAATCATTAAGTCAGAATTGCAAAAATATTTCATAAAATACTGAGAGGGGGAGCGTTCAACAATTAACTGAAAAACAGTTAGTGCTTACATATAGCAAAAGCAAGAGCAAGTACATAATAAGCTCAAGGCTCATTAATCCTTAATTGACATGTTATCAATGGGCTTCATACAGAGAATTCATCTCACTCAAAATGGGCCCACAAAATAAAATAAAAGAAAAAATATAAAAGAACATGGATACTAAAAACTGACACAAAACTTCCCTCTTCCAGGTAATGACTATTTTTTTTACAAAGTTGTTAAAAGAACGTTGAACACCCTTCCTACAAGAAGGGGAAAAAAATTGGATCAGCATCTCTTTTGTATCTCGTGAATGTGACAACACCAAATCCAATCATAATGTGGTCATGAATGTCGTCTCCTCCGTGGAGTCCCATCTTCATCACATTCTCGGATTTCAAATGTCTTGTAGCTTGCCTTATGCTTTCCATCTCTGCCATATCTAAAGTGGCTCATTTCTTCCTTAGTTCTTGGAGGTGAATTATTGAGCTGGTTTGCCACACCCCTGTCAAAACTCCTTGGACTGCCTCTCTCAGGGAAATCAGGTGCATTTTTGGTGCAGTCATTATGCAGCATAAAGCCTTCATCAGTTTCATATCTTAACTGCTTTACATCACCTAGAATATCATACTGCCTTGCAGAAGGAGGCATTTCATATCGATCTGCATGCCTCCTACCACCAGTATTATCACCAGGCCTGGGTGTCCTACCTACACTGAACTTGGTGAATCTTCCAGAATGGATGGGCCGATAAAACTCATCTGGTTTTAACCTTCCTGATGAGTCCACTGGATTAAACCTATGACCTCGAGAGAACAGCCTCCTAGGGGGGCTTCTCCCTGAAAATCTCCTATACTCATTGTCCCTAAAGTGTTCTATTAAATCCTTCCTCTCATCAATCCATCTAGAAGCATGTGGAGGGGAAGCACAATTTCTTGGTGACGGAGCAAAACTTGTTACATTTTCTGCAAAACCAGATCGTCCATGAGGGGATCTCACTCTCCCAACTCTAGCTTCAGACCTGAATTCTGGTGGGGATCTCGACCGGCGCCTTAAACCATTGTTCAGCACATTGCTTCTCCTAGGAGAAGCCCAGCCACGTGGCGAATGGGTTCTAGATTGTGAACGAGATCTTGAATGAGACCTAGATACCTGCACAGGTCTTGTTTGAGGAGAGAAGCTTCGATCTCGCCTTGAAAATGAATGATGCACTGGCAAGGAAGATCCAATGCTGTCATCAGGTGTAAATCCATGGTATCTCTCCATGTTTCCCTCACTGACAATTTTGGATCCATACCTACCAGGCCTGCCACGACCAATACTGATGTGCCTGCCAGGGCTCAAATCTCTTCTAGGTCCAAGATCCAACCGACTCTCGTTGAAGGACAGCGTTTCATCTCTTTCAATAGGTGAGCCCCTTCGCCTAAGAGCACAGCGAGAATTTGGTGAGGAATTTGTTGATCGTCTAGGAAGACGGCCAGAATGCTCTACACCACTTGCCTCCAGCACTGTTCCATCAGGTGCAACAACAAAACCATTGCTCTCCAACTTTGCAATAGAAACTGCAGCAGCATTTTTTGAACCAAGATGTGTAAAACCAGGTCGGCCATAGTAGCCAGGTGAATCATGACGGCCTGGACCCTGGTGGCTGGAAGACTCCATCCAATGGTCACCTCTACCTCTGCAATGCACAAGCGCAGATGAATCATTTCTTCTGACATTTCTACTCAATTCAATATCCCTTTTAACATCATGATGTACATCATTAGAGTGATCATGGTTCCTGGACAAATTAGAAAAATATGTAATAAGACCGAAACAAATAACACTAATGCACAGGACACAAGACAAACTGCAAATTTTTTGTTAAATATTACCTGGTCCCCTGAAAATAAGGTCTTTCTTTCCCATGCAGTATATCAGGAGAGTTAGGCCTGCCAATTCGTGATGATGGCTCTCTTCTTAATGTTGATCCGACTGTCTTTGACTTTTCTGGAACATTATCACATTTCACATCAGAAGTGTCAACCCCAGAATCAGTAACAGCATTTCCAGAGCTTCTGTGACTTCCAGGCAACCGATCCCATCCTGATGATTTTGTCCTCAAACTTGCAGAACGGCTGCGTTCTCTTGTACCATCATCCTCTGCCACCATGTCTTCTACAACCTTGTCTGTGGGTGTACCAGATCCTGTTGCATCTTTTGTGCTATTCTCCCACTTCTTGCAAACATATTTTCTTCTGGAATGTGATACACTTGAGCCCTTCTTCGTGAAACTAGCCGATCTTTTGTTAGTTGTTCCAACATCAGAAACATTCGCAATTGATGATGCAAAGTCCCTAGGTTCTGCCTTCACTCCATCTGCATTGTGATCTTCTTTAACATGAGTATCTTCCAGCAGTCCCTCATTCTTGCATTCAAAACTGCCAATGTGAGAAGGAATATTAGATGCCGGATAATCAGAAACAGCTTCAAAACCATCAATTTCTCTATTGTCTGACCCATAGTCCACATGTTCAGCTTCACCTTCATCACATCCATCCATTTCCCAGCTGTGCACAAATGATTCTCTAAACTCCCCATCCTCATATTGAGACTCATCGTCTCCCTGCTGCTCAACCTTTTCCATACCACTTGGCTGCTCATTCTGAGAAGCATCTGAATAATCGCCACAATCAAAGTGGTCATCCAAAGCATTCTCCACAGGACTATTTACAAGATTGCCCTTATAGCCTTTATCTGTGTCTTTGGGTGCATCAGTCAGTGAAAATCCATCAATCACATTTGGTGTCCTTATATCCTTTGACTCCATATGAGTATGCTGATCTAATTCCATATCATCTCCATCTTGATCAGTTAAAGGAGCCCCCCTGCCTTGCAATGTAGCTTTCTCTGAATTCACCGTTTCAACCTCAGTCATGCATCCACCTGAATTCTCTTCATGATTTGACAGATCATGTGACATGAAAGCAAAAGATTCAGATGAGCAAGTGCCATTTCCAGCCTCTGTTGTTTGACATATGATATTGATTTTTTCTTCACAGAAGGGCTTAATTAGTCCAACATCACCACGTGACTCATCATCTGCAGCCACCTTGCAGAGATCTCCATCAATCAGAATATCAGAAACTTGCTTACCAACAGATCCAATGTAATAATCATCAAGTTTACTGGCATCTTGAATAGGATGGACAGACACTGCCTCTCCCGCTTGCACAGCTCCACCGTTTTTAACATTGACTGAGCCACAATCATCAGAACACTTGCCAAGGTCAACCTCAGATCCTATAAATGCTTTCTCACTGAAGCCTATTTCATTGGATGTTTTGTCCACAGAAGGATTGGATGCAGGTACACACATCAGATGCTCACTGTTAGCACTTCCATTCAGATGTGAATCTGCTCTGGTTTCAGTTTCAACTGCAGACTCAACACCTAAACCATTTATACCAGTCATGTGTTCCTCCGAAGGACTATTTGCTGAAGGTGGATTCCTCACAGGATCTGAAGCATGTCCAAGGACGGAACACTCAACACCCTTTGTGAAGCCACTTGGCCCTTGATTATGCAAAGCAATTGTTTGTTCAACAAGGTCTGTCACCTGACCAGAGGTACAACCCAGCAGATCTTCTTGAGCTGAATTGTTGTCACAATCTGCAACTGAGACATGGCATGAAGAATTTGATTCTACTAGATTCTCACATTCGTAGTTACATAATAATGGCCTGTCAAGGTGTACTGTCTTATCTACAATCTTCCCAACAGATTCGGAACAACCTTCCACAAGCCTTCCCTCGGACTGTTCTTGTCTATCCACCCTTTCCCCATGAGTGCCATCTTCAGCAACAGGATCAGAAGTAACTGGCTGAGAGTCCATAACGACATCATCAGAAGGACTCTCCCATGCTTCCATTACAGTATTAAGGTCCCAGTGAAACCTACCATCCCGCAATGATCCTTTTCCCCCAGAAATTCCATTATCTTTGTTAAAAACAGTTGACAAGGAACTCGAAAAGTCTTCTTCTAAACTAGAACCATCCATCTTAGTATTATCCTCCCCCTTGCAGGACAACATAGAATTGCTAACCAAAGGTGTGTCCATTTTATCATCCAAAATAGGCAAAATATCAGGAACTTGTTCCACAGTGATTTTGTTCTCAGGTCCTGACTGTGATTCGGAAATCTCAAATGATCTATCTCCTTTAATAGAACATTGCTTCAAATCTGAACTTTCATTTTTCATGACATCTTCCACAGAACTACTGTTGCAAGCAGCAGCAGCCAGTATAGATATACCAGAAAAATCTGCAGCATCACAGAGTTGTTCTTCTATATTATCTAAATTAGTCTTTTCATCAGCAATGCTTCTATTCTCCAGTCCTGTTCTGTGAGCAGCATTATTCTTCAGTGGATGTTCTCTTACACTTGAACCTGGTGCAGTTCCAATCTGATGTGACAAAATCTGGCTAACTGAACTGTGCCTAGACTCATCTCCCAGAAATTGAGGGCACGGTGGTGGCGATGGAGATCGGAACAAAAATCTCCTTTTCTTAATGGGAACACTTTCAATGGTATCACTGAAACGCTGCCCAAGAATGGTTACACCAAGCTGCAAATACAAGAAGACACATTCAGTAAGAAACAAGATGTTTCCAGATTAAAATCATTTATATGACATAAGAGCAATAACATAAAACCTTCTCAGATTCAGAGACTGGCATCTCCCTTGACTTGTTTCTCTCCTTGTTAGTGAGATCTTCGTTCTTTTCTTGAGCTTTTTCCAAGGGTCTCCGTTTTATTGGGTTGGTGAATGAAGTCCTTGCTCGCCTTACAGCTCTAGGTTTACCCTTGGAAGCCGTCCTCCAGTTCAAACGAGGATCAATAACCGCAGAGATCTCTAGCCCTATGTTGCTCAACATGCTCGCAGGTGAAGCTCCTTGCCCATCGATCAGTGGTTTGCCACCACAGATCTTGCAAGAATTTGAAATTTCCCGCTGCTTAGGAAGTTCCAGTTTAGAGGCCGAAACCCCAGTGCAACCACACAAATGATTCTGGAAAAAAAAATAGAGACCACGTCAAAGATGAATGTCAGGACATGGCATTGTTGACTAAAACAAGACTCATGGCAGACCTATTAACATGATTTACATTCTTATAAGAGATTTGACCCTAACAATAAAGAATCAGTATACCCTCATATTGGACTGTAACTCTAGGCTGCAGGTTTTGAGGAATGCAAAGAGATAGGGGGGAAATCAAAGGGAAAACAGTAGACCAACCATTGACATAGATCCCTCATTGTCTACTGCTCCATAGTATATACCAGATCCCTATCGGGCACGTTCCCGAAGCAAGAGAACTTATTAAGGTCTCCTGTAGAACAACAAGAAATACATCAGTCACTACAAAAAAAGACATGAAAGCTCATAGTTAAGAATATCTCTATGTACTGTAAGAAGCATTGAGGCCAAGCCTAGAAAGCTGATAACATACTGCCAGCATTAGCCTCCAATCTCCAAAGGCCATTACCTTGGGGCAGATTTGTTAACAAGCCTAATAGGCAGTTCTCCTTTGTTGGATCATATTGCAATTTGAAACCACAAAATGAACGCTCATACAGGAGAAAATTTCTTCTGACCCCATGGGACAACAGTCATTGCACAAACTTGAAGTAACACAAACAGGCAACAACATGCATGATTGTGCCTTCATCAGCAGGGGGATATTATCCATAAGCAAAAACAAGGCAAGGGTTCTCCAGTTCAATGTCTCGCCACTTGAATTGTCCAGATCATTCCCCAGGATGTACAAAAACAGCTGTGTGCAGCTCCCAAAACAAATCACACGCAACTTGCCCCCGCCAACTTGAAGACAATGTGCAAGCAAAAATGAAAACCATCTGAAGATGTAACAAGCCTCCCTCGGATCTAAAGCCATAGGCAGAATAATCAAACAATAGGATCTATCCAGGTCTTCAATTCAACAACTTTGAGAAGGATGGACAGACAGACTGGTGTTCAAGAAATCTGCAAGAAGGAAGGCTGGAGAAACTGGATGGCCAAATCAGGTCCAGAAGGTAACCCACTTTCCGTAAGCCGAGCATTCAGAAACCCAACGACGTTCAACCCATATTCCCTAAGGAGGGATCAGAGGAGAGGTGCAGCACTTCCGCAACAGCATAATATAGAGTTGATTCGGAGAACCAACCGATCAGAAGAGAAAGAAGGATGTTGGGTTGGATCAACCTAGAGATATCCCCGTAAAAAGGCCATGAACTATACATCTGACCAAATTGCGCTAGGAAGAGATGATTCAGACTTGTGGAAGTTCATCAACCCAGCAAACCCTATTCTTCTTTCCCCCCCAACATTAAACCGGCATAGGCATGATGCAATAACGATGAGGACACCTTCCCTTTGCAAACAAGCAGAACCATTTGCAGGTTTCGTCCATATACGATGCCCACACTACTCCACCAAAATGATAAATGCAGATTCACGCTTCCAACAGAATCCTATGAACCGACGATCATCAGCTCCAAGCTTCGACGGTTCTTCCGTGTAGAAGGATCCAGGATTTAGAGGCTTTCGCTTCCTCGATCTTGAACAGGTCAGGTCATCGAGGACTCGGAAGCCACAGGCAGGCAAATAGACGAGACTGGAGGCCAAGAAAAAGCTGCCTCACTTTATCAGGCATTCTTCTATTTAATACTTCCCCGCGGTTCTCCTGCGATAATCTTCCGGGGCGATCTGGAGACACGACAAGGGAAAGGATCTAGAAAACCCTAGCTGCAGCAACACAGCACACCGGCGGCATCCCTGTCAACCTTCGTCAGGAACCGTAACAGATCCTTCCACCGCCCGCCGCTGCCCCGTTCCGTCCCCGGCATCAATACCACGCGGCCCCAGCAGCAATACCCATGCCCCTGATCAGAAGACAGACCGGCTTCTCGAGCAAGGAAGACCTGGGAGATCCGGCATGGCGATCGAAGCAGCAGAACCCCTGCCCTGTCTCTCATGGCTTGCAGCGCCACCCCGCTCCTCCGATGGGGAAGAGATCCCGAAGAAAAACAACCAAAAAACAGAGAATCAAGTCAAGAAGCTAGGTTTTTCAGTACCTGTGTGTAATAAATCCGCCGGCCGCCCCCCTGCCGAGAGAGAAACCCTCTAAACCTCCCCCAAGAAGAACAGCATAAAACAAACAACAACAGATCAAAACCACCGGGCCGGGCTCTGAGAGACGAACGAGAAGGCGGCGAAAGGGGAGAGTCAAGAAGATTCAACACGTTTCCACGGGAGAAAGATCCACGGCCGCCAGCGCTGCGGGCGACGGCCTTCAATGCCCTAGTCTTCTTCCTCTGCTATGTTTCTCTCTCTCCCAACCTTCCTGCTCCTCCTTGCGCGGCGGTGACGGCGGTGGCTGCTGCTGCCTCGTCTTCTTCTTCCCAGGGCAAGGCCAGGGGTTCCTTTCCTTCCACGGCAATCCTCCTCCTGCTGCTGCTGCTGGTCTTCGGCTTCCCCCTTTTCTTCTTCCTTCGTCGTCGGCCCTTTTCGGCTGCGTACTTCTCCCTCTCCTTCTCTGTTCGGATTCCCACAGGCCACACACAATCTGGCTCCCCCCCCCCTCCCTTCCCCTTGCATTTATGCCCCAAAACTAAATTATTTGCCCTCGACAATAGCCGCAAATTACAGAGTGGACCTTGCGGCCGCCGTCCTGGTCAGCACTCTGAGCCGGCGCGAGCTCGGCTCGGCTAAATTCTCATCTGGAGACCCCCCCCAATATGACACGGCAACCACATCTCGGGTGCCGATCTAAACGGGTCCGAGGCTCGGGTCCCGGTTACCTGAGTAAATGGGAATGGGTCTCGTTGACTTTTGCCTTTGGATGAGCTTTATTATAGTGGTAGGGAAATGAGGTTTTGGTTACTCATAAGTTCGTCATTTTTTAATCTTTATTTTGCCAAATTTCAGTATGAATAAAGAGGAATCAAATTTAAACTAAATGCATGAATAAAAAATTGCACATTTTTTCTTCCAAATTCCAATGTAGGTAAACATAGAAGCATTATAATTTGGAATAGTTCAAAATGACGAGGGGTGGTTTGGTGTATCGATAAATAATGTAAGATATCAATTTTGAAACCTTCAGTTTTCAAATCTATAATTTTTTTAATTCACCAATGTTAAAACATCAATGTTGGTTTTCAGGGCTTTTAGGATGAAAATCAAAATCAACGTAGTAGGAAGATGTCACACGGGTCAACTAATTTTGGAATCCAATAGCTTAAGGGTGTGATTGATAATGCCTTTGCAATGAATTGATTTCAAAAAATCTCATGCGTAAGAGGTCACGGACAGGATTTGTAGTCCCGTTCGTACCGATTGTATCGATCTTTTACTGATACGATACGATATGGATCAGTACCGTTGTATATCGAGATAAAAAAATATAACATATATATGTTATAGAATAAAGTTATTCAAACGATCTTCTATTTTGGTTGATTAGTTAATATGTGATTTAAGTGGATCATTTTTTGTTCAAATTTTACATGTGCCATTTGTTTAAATAATTTTTAGTTTAAATTTAAAGTATTTTTTAAATAAAATAAAATAAAAACGTGTCAAAGACACATTTCAAACACTGAACTTTGTTATAAAAGAAAATATTTAATATTTAAAATAATATATATATTGCATCGATTACGTAGCACGTATCGGTCGTATCGATCACTGACTAGTACAGTCCGCTACGTGCAATACGAACTGTACCATATCGATTTATCAAACCTTGACCACATGTGTTATAGATTTGGAATCATTATAAATTGTGGGAGGTAGGACAATGGGCGATTCAACGAATTCAAGAAAATTGGTGGGTTTGTGCTTGCCTTTCACTGCTCTTTGAATCGCTCTCACATTAAACCCGAGGAGGAAATATGTCCTTTTGAAAATGCTAAACTCTTGCCGAGAATTCGATTGAATCCCTGCTGAATGTGTTACCAAATATAGTCTGAGGAGGGTAAATCCAGTATGACCCACATCCTGTCCAGTAACGACCAGCTTATGTCAAAGAGCTCTCGATAAGCGTGCCCAAGAGGCCGATAAACGGGTGTGGCCCACTAAGGTGAAGCCCGGCCCAAGAAAGCATCGGATCCTACAAGGCGTAAAGGTTACGGCCCAAGTGCAGTTCCCGCCGGAGAACACTCCGACGACCGACCGTTGTCCTCACGACGTCGGCCTTGACCCCGTAACGGGCGAGCACGCCCCATGAGCGCCGTAAGACTCGCCCAGGGACCAGCCGACGCTGAGACTATCGCCCCCCAACGGGAAACTCCCTCCAATATAGCGGGGAACGTTATTCTGCTAAGCGGACCCTTCCCTCTCAAAGGATGAGGCCCCTCGCTCGAGGACAACCCATATAAAAGGGACATCGACAAAGGAGAACCGGGACGGTGGAGACTTCTGCCATAAGAGCTTCCTACTGAGAATAGAGCAACGAGACCTACTACAACGACAGAGAGGCTCCCCACTACGCCCAGAGAGAAACCTCCTACTGCACAGTCTTACCACCCAGCGAGCACTCTCCGGATACCCACTGGGAGCGGCGAGCACGCGTGCAGAGGGCCTACACGTCTCTCGGATCAGCCACCATGAACTCTACTCCTCTCTTACTTCGCTCTTCTCTGATTGCTCATTGATCCCTTACTGACTTAAGCATCGGAGGGTTGTCCCATGGGGTAACACCCGGGACTCCTTCTGACGCCTCTTTAATTTCTTGGTGTTTGCAGGTCTCCACGGGTGCGAGACGACTTCCCCAACAAATAAATAGAGAAGGTGGTACGTGACCTAGGAACTATTTTCCTGCCGTTACATAGTTTAAGATCAATATTTCAAACATATGAAAAATAATTAAAAATAACTTACAATATTTCAATCATAAAATTATATTATTTTATAATATTTTATGACACATCAGATAATATATCTCTCTCTATATATATATATATGTGTGTGTGTGACAGTGCGTGCGTGCGTGCACGTGCGTGTGAAAAGAATATGACTTCAACTTTCTTTTTTTCCTTAGTGGAGAACGTAACTTCAACTTTGTTAGTAAGAGTTTCCCTGAAGAGATTGATAATTGAAACTTTTGGCCCTAGACTTTGCTTATACAATATCAATCTTCTTGATTTAATGCTCGTTCGTTCTCCGAAGGCTTCCATGACCTTTCATTTTATTTAGAGATTTTTAAGCCCCTGGAAATTTTTAAAATTAGGAAAAAGTTCATGTAATTCACTTATTTAGTCAAAAGTCTACAAATTCTTCTATGTTATATAAAATGGTCCCCGTCGTCTATCACTATAAGATAAGGGCTAGTTAGACTAATCTAATGAGAGAAGAGAAAAGATCATAATGCCCTTATCTAACTGAGAGAGAGCGAGACAGAAGAGGGAGGGAGAAGGGTTAGTGGGACTAGGTTAAGAGGGTGTGGGAAAAGCATGGTGACGTAGGTGGGGTCATGCTGTCAGACGATGAGGAGATTCATGACGGTGACAACGTGAAGGGTTGGGTGGGTGACATACGACGACATGAAGAGGTCTAGATTTGGTTTCACATCTAAAGAAAGAGAGGGGAGACAGAGAAATAGATACAAAGAAGAGGAGACTAAGAGAGATAGAGAGGGGGAGGGCGCCGGAGTACTTCCCCTCCCACGCCGGCACTACACCCAGGGAAAGAGGGGAAGAGGAAGGTGGTTCTTGGGGTGAAGGCCACCCAGGTTTCATGCAAATTAAGAGGAGAGAGACGAGAAGGAAGAAATTGAGTTGGAGAGGGGGTGTACAGGAGGGGAAACTGCAAATAGATGGTGGTCGCGGGGATCGGTCAAGGATGCTACGGTGATTGGCAATGGATAGGGTGTCGACAACGAGGGTACTAGGGTGGCATGCTCCAGGCCTTAGTGGCATAGTAGGCTGATGATGGCAGTGACAGCTGGCTACATAGGACCGAGGGGGTGGCGTTGTAGGGAGGGTCGACAGAGAAGAGTGAGGTGGTGTGGACATCTCGACATTGACAGAGGCAATCTACGTTGTTGTAGCGCTGGGCTTGCCGCAGTGGCGTAGTCGAGAGGGGGCATGAAAGGGGGAGGTGGCGGTGTGGGAGATTAGCACTTGTCACTAGTAGGGAAAGCGATGAGAGAGGGGGGGGGGAGAGAGAGTGCGAGAGAGAGGGGAGGGCATCGGAGGGGACCTCTCCCTCCGGTGTCGACACCTCCACCTAGTGGGGTGGGGGTCACAAAGAGAGAAATAGAGGGGAGAGAGAGAAAGAGAGAGACGGGAACAAAGAGAGAGAGTTGCAGGGGGTTGTCGACCATCTGCGTGCGGGGGGGGGGAGAGTTGTAAGGGGAGGTGACGAGTTTTCTGGGTGGGGGGAGAGGGAGAGAAAGAGAGAGAATGAGGTGGAGAGAGGGAGAGCGAAAGAGGGGGGAGGGAGAGCGTTGGTGGGGGTCTCCCCCTCCGACACTAGCGCCGCCATTCGATGGGGTAGGATGAGAGAGAGACATAGATAGAGAGAGAGAAGAAAATACTAACAAAGATAGAGGAAGGAATATTTTTTGATATATTCTACTTTTTAGATAGTTAATAATAGAAGCGATTTCTTATCGAAAGTTAGAATAATTTGAGGGTTCTTAATTAAATAGGTGGATTAAAAAATATTTTTTTTAATTTTAAAATTTTTAGGGACTTAAACGGAATAACTCCCTCCTACCCACGATGCGTTGCCAGCCTATGAGGAAATAGTGACGAGGGGCCCACAAAGGCGCGTACGCGGACTGGAAAAAGAGAATAAACTCGACGAGTCGGATTCGACCGGAAAAGGAAAAATGTTCTTCCGAAAGATATTAAAAAAAGAAAAGAAAATGACGTTAAATGATAACAATAGTTAATAAAATATTGGGGCCAACAACCGGATCGGATTCGCCCCCGTAGGCGCCTAGTGGTGAACGCGTTGGGGCACACGGTTCCGGAATCTTCTCATTTCACAATCTCTCCCCGGATCATCTCGTCCGTCCATCTGGTGGGTTCCGACTAAGGCTAGGAAACCTGCGTGGCCCTATCAAATGATCTGAACCGTACATCTTGATTCCCAACCCGACGAGATGGGCCGGGAAGATGCGCCGAAGTCGCGAGAGGGAGTGCGGGGACGCCGGAGGGATTCCGGGACGATCGCAGCCGTCGGTGTCTGGCCAGGTGACACGGCATGACGTGCCGTGATGCTCGTCCAGAACCTGGGTGGGGGCCAGCAGACGTCAGCCGTTGGATCCGTTGGGTCGTGTGAGAGGATGAGTGGATGAGATTGCCCCGGTAGGGGGTGGTTCGGGATGACGACTGCGGGGAGGGCGAGGCGTGCGGCGGGTTGTGCGCTTGGAGTCGGAGATTCGTAACTTCTCTACGTTGGGAATAATGGACGTCATCGTCGTGAAGCTGGAAAAAATAAAAAAATTAAGAAAGGGAATTCGTATGAATGGCGTGACAGGTGACGTTATCCACATTTCGATATCTCAAGTTTGTAGCCTAAAATGTGGGAAAGGATTGGGGCTGCTGCTTGCACATGTAAATAGGAACACCTACACCTAACGAAACTCTGTTCCATTTCATTGATCCGAGTCAATTTGAAACTTTATAAACGGGTAGTTAGTTGGGTTCATAAGTTTTCAAGAATTACGTAAATTTTTGTTGAAATTATTTTGAGATAATAATTATAAAAACAAAACCCTATTATTTTAACAACAATAAAATTATCATTTTTTATCTCGCATCACCGAGCACTTTCCCCTGCCCCTAATAAGTTGCTGGGGTTATTTTTATAAGTAACTTAATAGTTGCGAGAATATCATTTCATCACTCACCGTTAGTGTTTTAGTGTTTATCTAAATTTGAAAAAAATGAAATATTTCTAAACTCTTTCTCTCCCTTCACAAGTCTATCTCTTTATCTCAATCTATCTTTAACGTAACGGTCAATGTAGACGCCTAAGAATGAAACTCACAAGATCTCGTATCAAAAATTATAAAGATGGATACGTGTTTATAAGAAAGATCCGAATTTTTTTAGGACTCTTTTATTAGTAAAAATGACAAAACTCTAATCATTTCGGACGTAATAGAGATAATATCTCAAAGAAGACACTCAAATTTGTAAGTCTTCGTTGGGAAGCTCTGTCCCAATAAGCACAAAAGTCCACCTTTGCTGAGAGACTAATATAGAGGCCTAAGAATGAGACACACAAGATCTCGTATCAGAAATTACAAAGATGAGTCGGTGCTTATAAGTAAAGCCCGACCTTTCTCATTTGAAGATTTTTTTACTAACAAAAGAGATAAAATTCTAGTCGCTTTCGAATGTAGCAGGAATAATATCTCAAAGAAGACACCCAAATTTATACATCTTCGGATAGATAAAAACATCACTTTTTATAAAAGTATTTTAGCCTAAAATTTTAATTTTCTGAAAAATAACTAACCTTAAGAATAATTTTACACTGATATTTATTCAAAAAGATTACTTACAAAAAGTTAAATAAGGATACTAATTCCGCATTTTTTAAATAAGTTGATTATTTTGGCAATTATACCAATTGCTCTTACCCGGGTTTTCGACTGTGTCTATTAAGATCAAAAAATTTGACCCAAGTTTGCCTCTTCTTAGTTTGATTCCCGGTATTTAACCCTAACCCATCCGAACCCGACTTAAGTTAAATAAAATATCAGACATAAGACATACTGATCTGATTTGAAATTAAATGAAAATAAAATAAGATAAAATAAGATTTATTAAATTTCACGGTGATCTAATCTTATCAGACCGCTCTGACCCAATTGGCCACCTCCAACAATGAATGACGTGACTTTCAAAATTCCCACGTTGGCACGTCAGGGCTCCGCTGCACATATTGGATTCATAACCCCGAAATTAACTGCATCTGGATTCAAATCCGTCAAATAATTATTACATATGGATCTATGTCCCCAAATTTTTTTGAGTAGATTTTATCTCAAATTTATAAATAGGAAAAGATTAGAAGACCCAAAATTTAATCGGAAACTTCTTCGACTAAAAGTCTTCTCCTTGCATAAGCGTTTAGAAAATATTGGGAATCAGCATGGAAGACCTTTCCCGATGTACCAGATGCTAGATTTTGAGTAGGACAATGGATTCCACAGAGAGCCACTGATGAGGGATTTGGGTTGGAGAGCAAGGGATTTGATTCCGAAAGTTTTTTTTCAATCGAACTTTTAAATCGAGCACCATCAGAAATTCTAAAGTTTGTTTCAATTTAATTGAATTCAAACTATTTTTGTTGTTATATTTTTCAACGTCTCTCTTAGAGATTTGCTACTCCACGTGAATTATGGGATTCACGTATGACATCGGTGCGTTAACAGCTCATCTCGCCGCATAGATTATGAGGTTCATCTGTGAAATCTCTCATGTCTACCCATAACACGGATAGACGTGAAGTTCTACAAATATTATAAGGAAATACGATCGATGGTCAGACCTCTCTTTCTTTCCTTTGTTCACTGTGTCCACCTTTCTGATAAATGTTCAAATCTTTTTGGCTTGATGTATCGAGGCAGGTTGGCTTGATGCATCGAGGCATAAGTTATATAACACTGGATGCATCGAGATAATAACTTTGTTGCGTCAGTGCATACTCTTGCTTCGACCATGTGACTTATTGCTATTTCGACTTTTCTTGTAGAGTCACTCTGCTGCGTCGAGGTATCATCCAGATGCGTCGATGCATCTTTATTGAATTCTGAGTTTTGACGATGTCAATATATTATATATTTTTAGACTTATACTAACATTCATGTCACGTGGACGCATGTGCTTGGGTTCTTAGCTTGGAGGTGTTGGCTGGACCAGTCACGTAGGTGGACTCAGCCTAAAATTAAAATGCACCCATATTGCCTTGGGCTGGCTTGCCTGGCACGCATGCAGAGTAAATCATGCAGCAACTCTATTACCATATGAGAGAATTCGACGGTTTTTTCCGTCGGTTCAAGTCATCTGGGATTTTTTATATTTCCTCTCCAGTTTAAATGCGGCATTTTTTGTTTCTTCTCCGGTTCAACTTCCACATAGTGCTATCCTCGGAGTCTTAGAAGATGACAGCCCAGGAGATAAAGATGGCATACAAAACCCTTGTCTGGCGGCTCCACCCCGACGTGTGTCTGCCGGAGAGGAAGGAGGAGTGCACGAGGGGTCACTGATGGAGGTGAACATGGCATACGAGGTACTACGTCGGACCCGGTGTTGCACAGGAACTTTGACGCCGAGCTTAGGTTGGAGAGAGGAGGAGACGTCGTCGATCGACAGGAGATGTTTCAGAGAAAAATATGAGGGACAGCTCTTTGATCTAGAGAGGAGGTCCGCACTACGCGTGTGGAGAGGGAGAGGTGTTGCCGTTACGTGGTGAAGTAAAAAATTTATTTGTAAAGATTAACAACCCGAATAAGTGTGAATTTATTATGCTACGACAATAAGGTAAATATTGCATTGTTAAGATGAGCTTTCTTCTCACGATGACGCATATATCAATATATATCATAATTTGTTTATAAAAAATAGGAAACATATAATTTTAAAATTATTATATTTCAAAAAAACATCAATATATATCCTAATTTATTTATCTAAATAGAAGATTTTATAATTTTAAAAATATTACAATTTGAAAAAAAAAACTTAGAGTAAACTTGCGCAAAGAGGACGTTCCTTTGACTAGTATTTCAAATGTCACTATTATTGATTGGTAACAGATGGGCTCACATTATGTTTTTCATAGATATCGTGTGAATCGGTAGAAGTGGGGTTTGCAGCTACAAGCCTTAAATATTCATGAGCTGAAAAGTCCAATTTGTCAATTATTTTTAAAACATTTTATTAAATCATTTATAGTGCAGAAATTCTTCTTGGAATGTGCAATCCAATCATTCAGCACCATTTGAATCTGTCCCATATGTGTTCATCAACATCTTTAAATGTGCCATGGTGTAATTTAATGTCCCCCACAATATACATTCATTAGCACACGTGGACACCCAATTTAAATAAAAAAGTAACTTGCTTTTTTTCTGAGCGTTTATGGTGCTCCACGTTATGTTAGTGTCGTGGTTTGACGATCCGGTCGTACTGAAATTATTGATATTTTATTTGTACTTTATTATATCGTAATATGTCGTCTATATAATAAATATTTCTTATAATAAATTATGTGTTAAAATTATTTATAAGTTAGTTGATTAATTTGCGGAGCATATAAACTTGAGATTTAGAGTTCAAATCCCACAACCGACCTTCAGGCCCTTTTTTTAAAGAAAAAAATGAAAACTTAAAAATAAAATCATGTAATTGCTACGTTCGAACCTAAGTCAATAGAGATAAAGACACGTCACTAACCAATTTAACTATCAAAACTTATTAAACATAAAATGGAACATATAGTATTAAAGTAAATATAAGTACTATAGTCCATTGCGTATTACGCACCGGTCGTACCGATCTATGGCTAATACGGTGTAGTATGTACAGTACACAGCGTACCAGACCGATATTGCAAACTTTGGTTAGTGCTCTCGTGAGCAAGGTTTGTCAACCTGATCATATCTTTCGTATCAATTTTCTATCGGTACGATATTGTACGACACCATACTGCTCCGTACTGCAATGTGTCAAGATTAAATAATTATTTAATAAATATATATTATTATAAAAATAATAAAATATTATGTATGATTTAGTGGTTAGTATGTATGTTAGTTATGTGTGAGGTACATAGTTGTCAAGGCGACCAAGGCGAGCTTGGGGTCCTCGAGTGCCCGAGCGCTTGGGCACCTGCCTAAGTGGCGTTTAGGCGTTAAGTGTTGGAGTGTGGAGCTCAAACTCGTCATCGTGCGCCATCGCACGCGGATCAACCTGCGCGGTGAAGGGGGCAACGCCCCTTGCGGGGGTTTCTGGGAGCGGAGCCCCCGGAAGAAAATTTATGTTTATAACATGGGCAATAAAATATCAAATTTTATTTTGAGATAAAATTAACAATAAAAAATGAACTTTCAGAATGAATAAAATACTAACTTGATGTTTGTCAATTTCTTTCAAAAATATGTAAATCATACTCGGAAAAACATACATATAGTATAAAGCATATATCAAAAGAAAAAGACATCTCCTATTATCACATACAATCAATGATAAAGTAAACAAACACATAACTAGAGAAGTACCATAGATGACCATTGTAAAAAAAGACATATAAAATTTAAATTAAAATTTAAAATATTTAATTAACTAATCAAGACAGAAAGAGGGCCGCCTAGGCGCCGCATTGGGCGCCTAGGCCGCCAAAGCGGCACCTTGGCCAGCCTTTGTTCAGCCTAATAAGGCGGCGCCTAGGCCGCCAAAGCGGCGCCTTGGCCCGCCTTTGTTCAGCCTAATAAGGCGTCTAGGCGTCTTGACCAAAGAAAACCGCCTTCCCACCTAGACGCCGCTTAAGCGGCGACAACTATGGCGAGGTAATGGTTCAAATCTCACAAGTGTTATGAGTTTTTTGACTTATTTTTCTAGAACAATGAAAAAAGTAACAAAATAGTGCCACTAATGTGTTTTGAACTCAAATCCTAACATTCTAAAGAAAAGCTCTTAACCAAACTACCTATGAAATAATATTTAATATAAAATAATATATATAATATTTAAAAAATAAGTTGTATATCGATTGCGTACCACACACTAATTGTACCGGTCTGTGACTGTTACGATCTGGTACGAACGGTTCGTCCCTTACCGGATCAATTTGAAAAACCGCACAGGTACGATCTCTAGAGCATGTTCGGACTTCGTGCTCTATGAAATATTAGTTGAAAGAAGGAAATTTTACATATATATTCACGTAAAAAAATCATATTTATATTTACATTTTTAATATATTATCAAGAATATCTCTGATATACTTTATATTGTTACGGTTATACCCCCGTAATTCTCGAGCCATCAACGTCGTCGAATATTCCACGAACATGTGGACGGAAACCGTTTAGAAAATTAAGTAAAATCTCTAAAGTACCCTTACATTTGAGAGAGAGAGAGAGAGAGAGAATGGCGCCCCCTCTCCTACTCCAGCAAATAGACCCCCTCCTTGTGGCCTCCTCTCCCCCTCCAACTCTGATGACCGCCTCCACCTCCTCGAGAAGGCACTCACCACCACTGCTTCTGTTTTCTTCCCCCTTCACCCCACCATCCTTCCCCCTCCTCACCGTGAAGACCCTCGGACCCCTTGCCCCATCTTCCCCATCTTCTTCCTCCTTTCTCCTCTCTCCTTCATGAACCCTAGCTCAGGTCCCCGACTCCACTCCCATCCAACCCCTCCACCAATGTTCCTAGCCACCTATGTCTAGATCGCCATCCCTCCCCATCAATCGCCCACAAGTCAACCCTTGCTCTCCACTATCGTGATGCCACCACACTGCCCTGCTCCACCTATGGCTCTTCCGCACCGACAATCGGCCGCCAGTTCTCCCCCCCCCCTCCTCCAATCTCCTCTCCTTATACTCGCCACGAATAGGGATGCCATATTCCATCCGCCCTCACCTTGCACTAGGCCCCCCTGCTCCCGCCAGTGCCCGTCCCCTCTCTCCCTCTTCTTCCCACTGTGAACAAGGTCGGCCCGCCACCTCCAATAGAGCCCTTGCCAGAGCCCACCACCCCGCTTGTAGGATGCCCCCTTCCTCCCTCCCTCCCTCCTTCCTCCACCAAGAAGCGCAAGAGCAACATGAGTAGAAGCCGACGGCACAAGCGCCTCAACCCCTCCCCCTTCCCCCACCCCTCTTGCTCGTAGCCCCTCCCTCTCCCCGACCCCTCCTGTGACTCCCCGAATCGCAAATCCGGTCCAGTCGTAAAGACTCACGTCGGATTTCGGGGACAACCTAAACCGTACATTATAGTTGAGAATTTCACATAAACACTGAGATATTATTACAGCGAAAATAAAATTTCTATAATCATTAGCTTACATTCAAAGACTACATCCACATAGATAGAAATAAAGATAACAATTTGACAAGTCTTTTATTACATATCCAAATTTCACACACTTTTTTTTTACATAACTAACATAACTCATAGCACAACTACCTAAGATAATGACTAGTAGTAACTCCAAGTCGCGGTTAGAACACTGCGAGATCACTCCTCGCTTTCTTCTACCGCTTCTCCTGAAAATGTTCAACGGGGTTAGTCTACGAATAGACCCAGTAAGAGACTAAGCATAGTCCAAAGTCATAACATGTATAGACATATCCAAAGTGATTTACGGTATTTCATTTCATAAGTCATTCTTAGGCATAATTTTAATTAGATAACATATAAGATTAATACATTTAATCCAAATTCAATTTTTTTACAATCATAAGTCATGCTAATAACATTTTACAAATAAAACATGTACTTTAAAATTTTATAATGACAAAGTAAATGAGAATTCATCATTTGTAAACATTAACGAATGATTCCAGTACTAGGCGGAGTAGTCTCACGCATAGTGAAAGGATCCAGACAGGCATAATCTGTCATTTTCCAAATCATCATTCGATATACTGGAGATTCATTAACAGTAAACATTTATAGTATAATAACAGTAAAATACAATGATAGTTCAATAAGCAATAACATTTCAATATCATTTCATTGAGCAGTAACAATAGTTCAGTATCAATTCTGTAGGCAGTAACAGTCGTTCAATTTTAGTTCAGTAAACAGTAACAGTAGTATAAATAGCCAGACATAGTGCCCAAACCACCACTAGAAGGACAGTCAGTCGGTACTCGATCATCTAGGTAAATAGTGATGAGTCTTGGTTACTGCGCAGAATCGGGAGAAGTCCTCTCCACCTTAACTAGTGGTACTTGTCCATCTCTAGGATTTCAATCTCCGTTACCCTCGGGGCCAATACAGTGTGAAACTCCCCATAGGGGTATTTCTACAGTTTGGTTCCAGTCTCCCCCTATGGTGGCAGTGTCCATTTGGCAGTAATAATAATACGGTAAATATATATATATGACGTATAGAAAATGGACAAATGCCACTCAAAAATTATGCTGTGAATATTGAGTATGAAATATGTCATTTCTGAAAATTCTTTTTTTTATTTCTGAAATTCTCAACTTATTCAAATATAATGACATATATATATATATATATATATATATATATATATATATATATCAAAAATTTCAAATTCTATTTACAGAGATCAGAATGAAGTGAAATTTTAGAAAATCAATACATTTACAGGAAGGATCAAAACAGAAAATTTTCATCATTTTCTGACAGCATTTATATTTTTTTCAAGATTATCTATACTCCATTTATACATCAAAAATTTATAATTATGTTCTCAAAACTCAAAGTCCATTAAAATTTCAGAAAAATAACACATTTCTAGAAATGATCAATGAAGAGAATTTTCATCACTTTTCAGTCAGTAATTATAATTTTTACAGAATTACTTATACTCCAACATGAATCATAAATTGACTAAATTTATCTACCGTATCCTGGAGATCATTAAATTTTTACTGCATATCACATTTACATGTAACATTACACAGAAAATTTTTCATAAATTTTTATGCAGTAATTTGAATTTTCTTAGAATTACATGTATTTCAACATATATCATAAATTGACTAAATTTAATTACTATGTTCTGAAATTCATCAAATTTTTACTGCATATCACATTTATATGTAACATTACACAGAAATATTTTTATAAATTTTCATGCCGGAATCTGAATTTTTTCAGAATTGTATAAATTTTCCTATGTATGAAAAATTAACTAAATTTACACACAATACTATAAAAAAATCACCATAATTGGTAAAACCATCATTCATAACAGAAATAACATTATTGAAACTTTTCATTATTTTTCACATTGCATTACTATTTTTCACACTGTATTACTATTTTTCACATTAAGTAAGAAAAATATATCATGAATAATAAATCAACTAAATATATCCAAAATGATCATATAATTTATAAAAATTTACAGAACGTTGTTCCAGACAGAAGTATCGTATATAAAACTTTTCATCATTTTTCATTCAGTTTGTATAATTTCTCAAATTTTATATCAGTTTCTAAATTTTTAATAATGTACAATAATAGCTTTTAAATGGATAAAATTATCCATAATACTTAAAATGACTAAAATAAACTGTGAACTAACTTATAATTATCATATGTCAGTTCTGTAATTTTTCTCAGGATTTTTCATAGAATATTTATATTTATTTAATTTTCTAATTAGTTGCTTAAACATTGGTAATTATACCAGTAAAGATTCTGTTATCAGACTAAGATGAAATTTTCATCACTTAGTTCTAACATGCATTTTAGTTATATGGTAAAGTTTCAAGAATTTCCATATAGTATTTCTACTTATCCCATAATTTTATACCTCTAATAAAATATCAAAATTATGCAATATCACTTACAGACATCAATAATTATTGATATTTTTAGAATACAACAAACGCAACGTAAGAACCTTTCTGTGAAATTCTAAGATTTTTGTAAACATGATCTCTAATTTCTGTAATTTCTATATAATTATTTATATATTTTATCATGTATCGTGATCTAGAAATCATGACAATTTTTCTACACATGGGATTCACAGTAAGATGCATTCCTACAATTTGAGGTGATTTAATGTCATTCCTTTAATATTTTAGTATAATTGAGCACTTTTAAGATAATATTAAAATATTCATAAACGTAAAAATAAATTGAATCAGACATGAAAATTTTTACAGAGGGCTTAGAACATTAGATCTCATGATTCTGGAAAGTTTCTCAATTTAGCATACACTGTTGCTAATTACAATGTATTAATCACTCGAGGTGATTTATAATATCTCCATTAAAATAAATATCGTGATCCAGAAATCATGAAAAATTTTCTACACATGAGATTCACAGTAAGATGCATTCCTACAATTTGAGGTGATTTAATGTCATCCCTTTAATATTTTAGTATAATTGAGTACCTTTAAGATAATATTAAAATATTCATAAACGTAAAAATAAATTGAATCAGACATGGAAATTTTTAAAGATGGCTTAGAACATTAGATCTCATGATTTTGGAAAGTTTCTCAATTTATCATACACTGTTGCTAATTACAATGTATTAATCACTTGATTATACCCTTAATCACATGCTTTAACTTAATGATATCATGGAAATTCGACTACTCTATGATCAACCATGGTGAAGTAAGGATCTTTGGATTTAATTATATCTAAAGATGTTAATTATATACCCTAAATCATTTTAAATATGTTAATCCATGTTAATTAAGGGCATAAGAGCTTAATCACTTACCTTAATGATACTCTAACACCTTCTTAATCAGCCCTCAGCCTCTTCCTTCTGCACTTCTCGTAACCAGCCAGCAAGAGGAGCGAATGAAGCTCCCTTGAAGGCTATATATAGGGATTTTGGCCTAAGTAAATCTTAACCCTTCATTTAATCAAGGGTGAAGATTCAATCCTGATTTTAATACTATTTAATAAAAATTTGACCTTCAAACCTCCACCAACCCCACTCAGCCTAATCTTTTGACTAACCCTCATTTTTTTAATGAATATAAGGCATATGTTATTGACTAAAAGAAGATAGAAGGTTTAAACCAATAAGAAAGATGATTAACCAAAAAAAAATTTATATAATAGCCGTAACGCGGCAAAGGGGGGGGGGGCGGCGCCCGCGGTCGCCCACTTTTTTTTTTAATTTTTTAATTTTTTTTCATTTTTGTCCTTCTCTTTTTTTTGCGATTATGACCTCCTTTTTTTGTTTTAACTTTTTTCTTTTTTTATTTAAACAATTAGTCTCCAAATATTTGTAAACTTTTGTTTATTATATATTTTTTTACAAGACTAAAACAACTAATATAAGACTAAGAATTTAAACATTTAAGCCTAACCGAATATATTTTCACTAATCAATTAAAATACTAAACTAAAAATTCGTAGGGCATTACACCTCCCCGCTCCCTTGCCCTCTATCGGCACCCCCCTCCGTGGGGACCCCTATCTCTTTCTCTCTCTCTTGAACGCCCCCACCCGTGACCCCACTCCCTCCCCTCACTCTGACACCCCCTTCTCCATGGATCTTTGTGGAGGTGGTCATGGTGGTGGCCAACTGTCCTCTGCTATCATCGGCGCCCTCCATGGATGGGGAGAGAGAGTGGTGGGGACAACGGGTCCACTACCGGGCCCACTACTCGGAGCCGACGCCGCACCGCCCCGACTGCACCAAGCTTATGGCCCGGAGATCCGACTTTCTGAAGACTCGGCGTATTTGTGTGATACACGTATTTGTATATATTTGTGTGTATTCGTCTTATTAGACTAGTCAAATAACATGTGTGTATTTTGTGTATTTTATTTGATTAAAACCCACAATTCAAAAGTGGGTGGGTGGGCTTTGTTTTATTAAGCTAGGATATATATGCAAATAAGAGAAATTGTAAAGGTATATGTGCAATGGGCCTTCCCTATAAATAGGGGGCTAAGGGGTGTGTTACGTATGAATGATAGAATTGAATGAAAGCTTGTTTTGTGTGAGAGCTCTCCCCTCTTGCATTTCCCTTCTCTCTTTCTCCTTGTGAGTTTGAGTGTCGCCCGGTGTGAGACCGTCCGGCGTGAGGCCGAGCTACGTGAGGTAGCAAGTTATCCCGTCCCGTTCGCGTTCTCGGAGTTAACGTCGATCCATTTCCACGTCACCGCCGCGTCAGATTTGGTATCAGAGCCCAACAACGGCGTCTCCGTCGACCCGACGTCCCCGCCGTCTCCCTTTCTCTCTCTAGATTGCTAGAAAAAAAAAGAAAAAAAAAGAAAAGAGTGGTTTAGTTCTGTTGGTTGCGGGGAAGAAAAAAAAGATGAAATTTTTTTTTTACCGCCTCCCGTTCTCTCTCTCTCTCTCTTGGTTTATCTCTCTGTATCTCTCTCTTTCTCTCTCGGTTTTCTCTCTCTCTGCTCTCTCAAAGGAAAAAAAAGGAGTTCGCAGGGGGGCAACATCGTCGCCCGTGCCCCCCTTCAAAATCTCACGGCCGCAACGGCCAGGGACTTCACCGCCGCGCTCCACCACGCCCGGCCGCCGCCCGCGTCAGTCGGCCCCCGCCCGCCGCCATCGCCGCTGCGCCACCGCGTGCGCCCGCTGCCGCGGGCCCGCCTGCGCCCGCCCGCGTCGTGCCCAGCGCCCCCCCGGCCCGAGCCAGCGCTCCGCGCCCAGCCCCCGGCCACCGCCGATCCGCCCCGCCTGCGTGCGCCCGTGCCCCTGTTGCCCGGCTCGGCCGCACCTGCACTCGCCCGTGAGCGCGCCCTCCCGCGCCCAGGCACCTCACGCGCCCGACCGCCTGACCGCGGCCGAGCGCACCCCCCCCTCTGCTCGCTCCGCCGCACCGCGCCCACCTGCTGCAACAGCGCCCGGTCGCGCCCGACCCTGCCTGTAACGACCCGAGAATCCGATTACCGGGAAGGCCCGATAACCCGAGACTCGCACCGCCGCCCACGAGCCGGGAGGGCTCGGAAGGGCTAAAAGGAGTGTGGAGGCACAAAGAAATAGGAAATAAAGCAGGGCAATACAATAATTAACAGAAATAAATAAACAACTACAACAGAGTCCAGTCCAACAGACAGTACAGTATAAAGCAGTAAAACGTACCACATGCCAAGTGAACACTCGGCCCGGCAAGCTGGCAACTGAGAACCTCCGCTCCGCACCCTCGAACCTCGAGGAAGAACCGCCACACCTGAAAAGTAGGGAATGAGTCTCCAAAACAGAGACTCAGCAGGGATCCCGCGGAACCCCAACCGGAAACAACGGCGGTAGCGGAAAGGAGAGCTACAACTACAGCAGGAACAGCAAACCGGTGGCCGGTCAAAAACGCGGCACTACAGTTACTCCTACTGCCAGAAGGCACACCTCGATCACGTAGTCGAAGCTACCAAACTATGCTAGTACCACCTACCGAAGTAAAAACACACGGCAACCACGCCGTAGAGGCCTGTCCCCCGGACAGCCAACCTGGACACGCTGTCCAAGGTGCAACCCCGA
Organism: Amorphophallus konjac; assembly: GCA_022559845.1. Classification (NCBI taxonomy): domain Eukaryota; kingdom Viridiplantae; phylum Streptophyta; class Magnoliopsida; order Alismatales; family Araceae; genus Amorphophallus; species Amorphophallus konjac. The sequence goes on from CM040121.1 coordinate 24,071,509, forward strand.
CCATCCGATCGCGGGTACCGTACAACAAGACCCAACCTCGGTAAAGCCACTAGCACTAATCTCATGACGCGAAAACCAACACACGCGTCACGGCGAAACAACCGAACTCACCGGTCAACACGACCGAAAACCCGAAGGTCAAAGACACAGAGACTGACAGTCTGTCACTCCGTACTCGACAGGAGTACCACCCACTAGAAGCACAGCCGGTAGCGTCCCCTGACGTCTTACACCGCATCGCAGGTGAACCGCCTGACGTGGTAGGTCCTACCCGAGGCGCGAACACCGTACAAGTAACCACAAACAAGTGACTAGCTGGGGTCACGCCCGTCGACGTGCGTCCACTGTCCCCAACCACGTGTGCACACACAGACCACGCGTCCTAGGTCTGGCCCTCTGACTGGTTTTCTCCCGCAGCCGGACTCTGGCTACGACGAGGGGCCCGACGGAAACCGTCCTCAGGGTAAGCCCGTACACCACTCCCTGGTGCGACCAGCACACGCGTACTGGTAGGCTACGACTAGTGGAGGGTCACTGAAGGAGTAGACTCTGTAGTCAACGGAAAACAACGTCCGAATCCGACGACGTACGGGGACCACCCCACATACCGGCCCCGTCGCACGGTGACCACAGTCGGAGAAGAAACGGGACTCACGGTCCACGGCCACGCACGCACCGTGAACTAGAGTCGAGAAAACTCAAGTGGCGCTAAGCCACTGGACTCTGGATAGTCCTCTAGACACACTACAGCCAACGGTCCTTGAGTCACAAGACTCAGAGTCAAGACCGTTGCACGCAACAGCACAAGGCCGTCGATCTAGCCCAATCTCTAGGTCCAAAACCATGATATCACGAATACCGAGATAGCTCACAAGCCACCAAGACTGTTCCCTCAGGAAGTGAACGCAAGGGACCACGGCCACACGGAAAAACACAGAGGCAAGATTCCCAGGGCAGCACACAAGCCGCCATGTCGATTTCCCATCTCGAAGCAAGCGGGAAACCTCCAGCCCCAGGCCGGACAATTGGACTCGCAGTCCAAGGCCAAACACGTGGCCCACACGGAAATCACCTTCCAAAGAAACTCACAATATGCGGGGGAGATCCCACCGCACACACACCGATACACGGTGACTCGATCTAGCAAGAACACGGAAGCTCGAAACACCTGGAGTCACCCAGACCCACCAAGCCCACGGGCACGCTTATCGAGGTAACACGGTACCTCCAGACACCCAAAGACACGGTCACGGAACTCCACGGGGTGTCCGAGACACACACGGCCCAAGGGGAGCACGATCAGCCGCAGACCGCCCGCCCCGGGCAGCCCGGCTGGTCACCTCTAAGAACGTGCTACACGTGCATAGCGCGTTCAGTCAGAATGCGCTATACATACCTAGCGCGTTCAACAAGAACGCGCTACAGGTCCATAGATCGACCAGACCAGGTCGCGCTATGATCCTATAGCGCGACAACCCTGAACGCGCTGGGGCCCTATAGCGCGACAGGAACCGCCAAACTATTCATCTTCCCCGATGAACGCGCTCTATCGGGGCAGCGCGACCATCAAGAACGCGCTACTGGAGCATAGCGCGTTCTCAGTCCGCGCCCGAAAACGGTGGAAACCGTGGGAAAAACCATTCCACGCCCCGTCCACCCCCAGGTGAAGGGGAAACAAAAGGGAAAACCTTCCCCAAGCCCCTAGGCATGCATCTAAACCCCTGGATCGCCCGAAAACACGGTAAAACGGAAGATCCGGTTCACACCTCAAAAACATGCATTTTTCCCCAAATCGCCCCATTTAGCCCGCTCGGCTCACCACGGCCTACCAAACTCGCGGGAAAAGAAGTGCACGAGCTGGGGGTCCATCTCCCTACCTCCACCGAAGAAACGACGCGATGTGGACGCCGATCCAAGAAGAAATCGTCGCGAAACCCTCGCCGGCTCGCGATCGCGCCACCGAGCTTCCACGCGCCTCCTCCGCCTCGATCCTCACCTGTCCTCGCCCGCATCCTCGCCCGCGCCACCTCCACCTCGCCCCCGCCTCGCTCCGTCGGCCGCTGGAGAAGAGAGGGGAGAAAGAGAGCGTGAGAGAAGCGAGAGGGAGGGAAGAGAGAAATGAGAGGGGGAGAGAGAAAAGGGTTAGTATATATAGGAAAATTTGAAAATTACAGAAATTCAGAAAATTATGAAAAATTATCTCCGCGATCCTCAGGAAGAGCACAACGCAGTGGTAACGTCCCGGAGTCGGAGAACGCCATGGTTTACCCTGCAAAGAGTTCCGAAGGCACATCAGGGAAAAACACGTGTAAAGCACAAAATACACTCCGAGACCCACTAAAATGATCCAAAAAATATCCAAAAAATCCGGGGCATTACAGCCCTCCCCCCTTAAAGGAATTTCGTCCTCCAAATTCACGACCAATCACGAAGTCCCAGGGGAAGAACACTGAATCAACTGACACGCTGTCAGAGCCCCAACACAGAAAACCTCGATTCTCACGAAAACACGGATCCTGAGGAACACAGCCAGACTCACAATCACACACAACACCTCGCTCCTCGCGCCGAGCACACTGGCCAGCAGAGCAGGCATATACCAAAGGACACAGTCCGGCATCACCTCAGTCAACGCGAGAATCCACCATGGCGCCGTAGCCACGATCTCGCTCACCGAGGAAACACAACCCTCGTCACGAGAAACAGCTACTGATCCATCCAACGGTTAGCAGACAAATGGCACATCAGCTTTACAACCAGCTGACAGGTCGCACACCCTTCTCAAGGGGACAACCAATACAGAGCCTCCACCAGCTCAAGCAGTCCTCTCAGCAGACCGCAACCAGAACATCGGCTCAGCACCAAGAAAACACCTCACACATGGCAAGCCGAAAGCCGGACACAACACTGTGCCAACTCTTGTCAGAAGACAAACTTCGACAAAGCCCAGATCCCGTCCGGGAAGGCACACTACCGAAACGACCACCAAAGGTCTCACTGGCACACGACTCTCGCCACACTCGAGCCCCAACAACCAGCATCTTCTGTCTCTGAAAAGACCATCCACAGGTCACCAACTCCTCGTCAACGGGAAACCTTCGCCTGCTCAGCTTCTTCCTTCTTTCCTGGTCCTCGACCGGGTCCAAAGGAAACATTCCAAACCTCAGCAAGCCATCCGTCGACTCCCACACAGACTGATGCCACATCTCGAGCTGCACTCCTCTCGGACACCGCATCCGAGCTCGAACATCGCTCCAACTCGACCCTCTCGGGGAGCACGACGAAACCAAATGACGGATCTTGGTGTCTTCAATCATCACCTCACTGGACTCAGACTCACAGGGGAATCACCCCATGCTGGTCACCAAACCAGGGATAACCATTGCGACACCAACGTCCTATCAAGGACCACCAATCCGACGCCAATCTCACAAAAAGGCCTCCGCCCACAGGCGTCACTCTTCTATCTGGTCTCATCAAATCCTTCGATCAATCCAAGTGGACACCCGCCAATCCCGATTCCGCCCTTACCACAGAGCCGCGGGACACCACCTGAACAGTGCTCACGGCGACCTGGTCGCCGACACCACGACCAAAGCACTGTGGGTCCCCGATCGATTATACATCTCACCGCCACAATCCGACAAGACCGTAAAGCCAACAGACGCTGCTGTGGTCGGTCACACGGTTAGGCTCACCAGCCACTCACAGCCGCCAACTGGGACCCATAGTCTGCCAGAGACCACATCCTCAAAGCACGATCTCAACCGAGGACACGATTGGGAACACAAGTTAGACACCAAGCCACCGACTCTAACCAACACGTCCTCGACCTCCGTCAGGCGACATCCTCAACAACCTCATCCAGGTCCAATACCGACGTCTGACACGGCTTCCTTCACAGGAACATGGTACTCATGCGGCGCACTAGCCAGCACATTCCCTAACACTTCATCCTGCCAATGCCAAGAACTACAAAATCTCGAGCAACGGCACGGCAACAACACGTTTCACACAGAGGAACCAATTCTCCAATGCTCAACGCAAACTCAGGAATCCGCCCGTAGCAACCAACGCTACGATCCTGAACCAATGGGTCACAAGCCCACCACGCTTCCGCTGCGCACTCTAATCCGCGCGCACAGCCGAGAAAGCGAACACCGCCCACCCAGCACTTGTCCTTCCGGAACAGCGCCAGCACCCTCACACGACAAGGGAATGGGCACGACTTCTCACAGGCAACCGCCTTGCCAAGACAAGGAGCACGTCTCGCACGGACTTCATGGCATACAAGGCCAACCAATCCGAACACGCAATGCAAGACGACGAACCTTAACCCAACACAATCTCTCCAACCAAGGGGAGACCAAACGCACTTCCGACCAACGAAAGAACTCCACGCTCGACCTGACCTCAAACCTCGCGCACGCTGGAAACAGCACCATCCAGCACCAAGAAAAACCATCGCTTCCGTCAGGTCCGCGCCTCCGACACACTCAACGAGTGTCATGTCGGACCACGATCACGGCACCTCTCGATGCACCACCGTTGCGATTCCTCAAACTGCAACACGCCACGCAAAGAGCCGCAACACGAGCCATAATCGGCAACCGCCAACGCTCATCCTCGAGTCCCGAACTCACCGTGGAGCCTTCACATCTCAAGCCAACTCCAGGGCGAACACAACCCATTCACACGCAAGAGCGCAGGAGCAAGACTTGCTGGGACACCACAGCCCAATCCTGCCTCGAAATCCGCAAAACAATCGGAACCGACACGTCATTTCTGACGCCACAGAGCACGACAGGACATCAGGCTCGACGAAACGGCAGCTCACCGAGAAGATCCTCCACTCACCCGAGCACACATCTCGATCAGAACGCCTCAGCAGCTGGACAAACCACAAGCTAGAGTGGCCAACACCGACAGCAGCTCCCTCAGAGCACGCTCACGGCCACTTAACCACGAAAAATCCTCTCCAGCCACCTGACCACGCCGCAGATTCCTCGAACGCAGCACCGCGAGCTCACACCTGCCAGCAACCTCTGCCCAACGCAGCACAACCAGGGCCATCACCGATGAGGGAGAAGGCTCTCAACCTCAATCCTTAGACCCCATGCTGGCATGAAAGCCGCGGACAACAACCACCTTCACTGCGCCGCACAGCGCACCCAAGCTCTCAAGCCAGAAACAAAGCGGAAAAACAAGCACAAAACCCTATGCCAGCTGCCGACTGTACTGGATCTTATGGACTCTGATCACTGCAATATTTCGAATTCCTATGTACGTCCACAACCACCGCTCAGATACCAACTGTAACGACTCGAGAATCCGATTACCGGGAAGGCCCGATAACCAGAGACTCGCACCGCCGCCCACGAGCCGGGAGGGCTCGGAAGGGCTAAAAGGAGTGTGGAGGCACAAAGAAATAGGAAATAAAGCAGGGCAATACAACAATTAACAGAAATAAATAAACAACTACAACAGAGTCCAGTCCAACAGAAAGTACAGTCTAAAGCAGTAAAACGTACCACATGCCAAGTGAATACTCGGCCCGGCAAGCTGGCAACTGAGAACCTCCGCTCCGCACCCTCGAACCTCGAGGAAGAACCGCCACACCTGAAAAGTAGGGAATGAGTCTCCAAAATAGAGACTCAACAGGGATCCCGCGGAACCCCAACCGGAAACAACGGCGGTAGCGGAAAGGAGAGCTACAACTACAGCAGGAACAGCAAACCGGTGACCGGTCAAAAACGCGGCACTACAGTTACTCCTACTGCCAGAAGGCACACCTCGATCATGTAGTCGAAGCTACCAAACTACGCTAGTACCACCTACCGAAGTAAAAATACACGGCAACCACGCCGTAGAGGCCTGTCCCCCGGACAGCCAACCTGGACACGCTGTCCAAGGTGCAACCCCGACCATCCGATCGCGGGTACCGCACAACAAGACCCAACCTCGGTAAAGCCACTAGCACTAATCTCATGACGCGAAAACCAACACACGCGTCACGGCGAAACAACCGAACTCACCGGTCAACACGACCGAAAACCCGAAGGTCAAAGACACAGAGACTGACAGTCTGTCACTCCGTACTCGACAGGAGTACCACCCACTAGAAGCACAGCCGGTAGCGTCCCCTGACGTCTTACACCGCACCGCATGTGAACCGCCTGACGTGGTAGGTCCTACCCGAGGCGCGAACACCGTACAAGTAACCACAAACAAGTGACTAGCTGGGGTCACGCCCGTCGACGTGCGTCCACTGTCCCCAACCACGTGTGCACACACAGACCACGCGTCCTAGGTCTGGCCCTCTGACTGGTTTTCCCCCGCAGCCGGACTCTGGCTACGACGAGGGGCCCGACGGAAACCAGTCTAACCGTCCTCAGGGTAAGCCCGTACACCACTCCCTGGTGCGACCAGCACACGCGTACTGGTAGGCTACGACTAGTGGAGGGTCACTGAAGGAGTAGACTCTCTAGTCAACAGAAAACAACGTCCGAATCCGACGACGTACGGGGACCACCCCACGTACCGGCCCCGTCGCACGGTGACCACAGTCGGAGAAGAAATGGGACTCACAGTCCACGTCCACGCACGCACCGTGCACTAGAGTCGAGAAAACTCAAGTGGCGCTAAGCCACTGGACTCTGGACAGTCCTCTAGACACACTACAGCCAACGGTCCTTGAGTCACAAGACTCGGGGTCAAGATCGTTGCACGCAACAGCACAAGCCCGTCGATCTAGCCCAATCTCTAGGTCCAAAACCACGATATCACGAATACCGACACAGCTCACAAGCCACCAAGACTGTTCCCTCAGGAAGGGAACGCAAGGGACCACGGCCACACGGAAAAATATATAGGCACGATTCCCAGGGCAGCACACAAGCCGCCATGTCGATTTCCCATCTCGAAGCAAGTGGGAAACCTCCAGCCCCAGGCCGGACAACTGGACTCGCAGTCCAAGGCCAAACACGTGGCCCACATGGAAATCACCTTCCAAAGAAACTCACAATATGCGGGGGAGATCCCACCGCACACACACCGATACACGGTGACTCGATCTAGCAAGAACACGGAAGCCTGAAACACCTGGAGTCACCCGGACCCACCAAGCCCATGGGCACGCTTATCGAGGTAACACGGTACCTCCAGACACCCAAAGACACGGTCACGGAACTCCACGGGGTGTCCGAGACACACACGGCCCAAGGGGAGCAGGATCAGCCGCAGACCGCCCACCCCGGGCAGCCCGGCTGGTCACCTCTAAGAACGCGCTACACGTGCATAGCGCGTTCAGTCAGAACGCGCTATACATACCTAGCGCGTTCTACAAGAACGCGCTACAAGTCCATAGCGCGACCAGACCAGGTCGCGCTATGATCCTATAGCGCGACAACCCTGAACGCGCTGGGGCCCTATAGCGCGACAGGAATCGCCAAACTGTTCATCTTCCCCGATAAACGCGCTCTATCGGGGCAGCGCGACCATCAAGAACGCGCTACTGGAGCATAGCGCGTTCTCAGTCCGCGCCCGAAAATGGTGGAAACCGTGGGAAAAACCATTCCACGCCCCGTCCACCCCCAGGTGAAGGGGAAACAAAAGGGAAAACCTTCCCCAAGCCCCTAGGCATGCATCTAAACCCCTGGATCGCCCGAAAACACGGTAAAACGGAAGATCCGACTCACACCTCAAAAACATGCATTTTCCCCAAATCGCCCCGTTTAGCCCACTCGGCTCACCACGGCCTACCAAACTCGCGGGAAAAGAAGTGCACGAGCTGGGGGTCCATCTCCCTACCTCCACTGAAGAAACGACGCGATGTGGACGCCGATCCAAGAAGAAATCGTCGCGAAACCCTCGCCGGCTCGCGATCGCGCCACCGAGCTTCCACGCGCCTCCTCCACCTCGATCCTCACCTGTCCTCGCCCGCATCCTCGCCCGCGCCACCTCCACCTCGCCCCCGCCTCGCTCCGTCGGCCGCCGGAGAAGAGAGGGGAGAAAGAGAGCGTGAGAGAAGAGAGAGGGAGGGAAGAGAGAAATGAGACGGGGAGAGAGAAAAGGGTTAGTATATATAGGAAAACTTGAAAATTACAGAAATTCAAAAAATTATGAAAAATTACCTCCGCGATCCTCAGGAAGAGAACAACGCAGTGGTAACGTCCCGGAGTCGGAGAACGCCACGGTTTGCCCTGCAAAGAGTTCCGAAGGCACATCAGGGAAAAATACGTGTAAAGCACAAAATACACTCCGAGACCCACTAAAATGATCCGAAAAATATCCGAAAAATTCGGGACATTACACTGCCGCCCGCCTCGGTAGCAATCGGGTCGCCCACGCTGTCGGCTTTGTTGACAGTCGAGAGAGGTTGAAGGTTGAGTTGGAAGAGTTGACGAAGTTTGAACAAAAAAAAAGAGAGAGAAAATGATTTGAAAAACAAAAGTCAAAAATAAGAAGGGGGTTTGAAAAGTCAAAAAAAAGAAGGAGTAGGTAGAGTTTGAAAGAAAGAATTTGAAAAAAAGTCAAAAAAGAGATTAAAGTTTGAGAAAAAAAGAGTGGGTTAATTATATATCTAATATATATTTAGGATATATATAATCTTATATATATATATATATATGTATATATCTATATGTTATTTTAACAAAATTGAAGTGGCACCCAAAGTCCACAACGGAGGCTCAAACAATGCCCGAGATACTGGGTCGTCGATAGACGTTTCGTAATTTACGGCACGTACGTACCTCTGAATCTCCCTTCGCGGAGAAATTGAGCTAATTGTTCCCCTGCGTGGAAAAAATTTTTTCACGTGATTTTGTAATAATTAAATCCTCCCTGCGCGGAGTGAATTTGTTGTAACCGTGAAGCTTCGTCGACACCGTGCGGGCACGCACGTCCCCGCTCGCCCTCGTCTCCGGTCGGAGTTAGACTTTTCAGTCTAGCTAGGTACGTGCTCCCCTCGCTTGCTTATTTAGTATCTTTTCAATTGTCGCGCGAAGTGAGAGAGAGCCCGAACCATGCAGCCTGTCTTCTGAGTGCATCACTGTGGACGGAAAGCGAGAGCTTGTATGTACCCATCCTTAGGCCCTAGACGGTCGCATTAGGGCACCCTAATTATCAGGAGGTAGTTCCACAACTACTTCGCCTACGGGCGAGCAACTCTCCCTGACCGGTCCCTTCAAATTGGCCCTTTGTCTAATAGCCAACAAAATTCGGGTCTATAGCTTGCTAATTATCGGTCCCAGGACTGCATCATTTAGGTCCAAGGTCGTGCATGCCACGTTGGTCTAGGAATTCATCTGGCCGTCTAGAGCACCCTTCAACTCTACAATCCCACATGGATCAGAAGAGTGTAAGTGCTATGTTGGCTCAGCTCGAGTATAATCTTCTGACCCATTTCGAAGAATCCATATGTCAACTACGAGCGGAACTAGATGAGAGGATCCGAGCCTTAGAGGAACAACTGAAGGGAACGGGAGGACGAGTGGATGGCCACAGCGATCCCGTAACCAATCCTAGGGAGGAAAGAGAGCAGGCGCGCCAAAATCAGGCTCCCCAAGGTAGAGAACAAGAGGCACGTGCGTCTCAGGAGAGAGATCACGATGATGAGGATATCATCCTACGGAACGTCAAGATTGACGCTCCAGGCTTTGATGGGTCCCTAAACCCCGCAACATACCTTGATTGGGAGACCGGGATGGATCAATATTTTGACTAGCATCGCTGCATGACCCCTGCTACAAAGGTGAGGTTTGCCAAAATGAAACTCTTGGGTCAAGCCAAGACCTACTGGTGCAACATCGAGAATCTCCTAGCAAGGAGACGAGAGGAGCCCATAAGCACGTGGGAAGAAATGAAGGAGAAATTGAGGGAGAAGTATCTGCCACCCTCCTACCACCAGCGTTTATTAGACCAGTGGCAGAAACTCACCCAAGATGGAAAGTCCATAGACGAGTACATCGCCAAATTTGATGACTTCTTCCTTCGGAGTCGAGTCATGGAGGATGCATCTGTCACCCTCTCACGGTTTAGGGCTGGCTTACATGAGAGCATACAGCGGGAGCTGTTCCTACGGGAAGTTAACACTCTCGAACATGTCTATTATGTTGCTCGGGATGTCAAGCGGTTTCAAACGGTGGCCCCACCTCGAGTCCCCACCTACCGTCAACTCGAGTCCCGAAATCCCATGGTCCGCTATTCTGAGAGGCCTAGCCCCTCCATCTCCTATGTCCCTACCGCTACCCCTCTTAGGGTCGTTGCCCCTACCGTTCCTTTCACAAGGAACCCCTTACCTGCACCCGCTACTGTGCCTAGGCTGGAGCATACTCCGCCAACTGAGAGGAGAGATGACAAGGGAAAGGGAGTCATCCCTAGCACCTCTCAACCAGTTCCTGTCTCGGGAGTTCGTTACTTTAGGTGACATAACCTAGGGCATATTGCCTCCAACTGTCCCACCCTAGCCTTAGTCATCACCGACCCCCAGTCTGTGGAGCTTCCACCTCAGGAAAAAGAACCACTTGAGAGATATGAGCCTGACCCTGATCTCATTGCCCAGTTTGAGGAATTAGATGCGGGATTTGATAGCACGCATGTCGAGTACGTGTATGTGGGAGATATTGCTGAGAGTTCTCGCCATAGACGGTTGGGTGTAGTTTGATGCATCCTCGCACACCCACAGGAGGACGACTGGCGTCGAACCTCCATCTTCCAAACCTACATCATGGTCAACTCTCAACCTTGCAAGGTGATATTTGACAACGGGAGCTGTATCAATGCAGTCTCTTCAGACTTTGTATCCCGTCTAGGTTTACCTACACATCCTCATCCTAAGCCATACAACGTGGCTTGGGTCGATGACACTTCAATCCTAGTCATAACTACATGTGTCATTCCCATCCAGTTCCAGTCCTATCAAGGACAAATCCTATGCGATGTAGTGCCTATGAAGGTCGGGAACATCATCCTAGGACGGCCATAGATCTACGATGTAGATCTTACTACATTCGGTCGGTCCAATCAGTGTTCCTTCTCCCATAATGGGAAGATGATTCAGTTGTACCCGACACCCCCAAAGGTGGCCACGGGAAAGAGTCCTACCTTCACACGCACCGCATCCTCCAAAATTCAGGAGAATGCCCCAATCCCCACCAAAGGGAAACTTCTTATTCCCTCCTCTCCCACACCTGTGATATCCATCCCTAAGGCCCCTAAGGTTGACCATGACCCGATTAGGCGCCTTAACTTCATAGGTGTTCGTGAACTGAATAGGAGGTTGCCGAAGGTGCCCCTGTCTGGGCTGTTGTTGTCACCATCACCCCCGAGGAGTCCCGAATCTCTGTCCCTCCTGAAGTCCAGACAATCCTGCAGGGCTTCCAGGACATCTTCCCTGAGGACTTACCCTCACAACTCCCTCCCATGCGTGACGTACAACACGATATTGACCTTATCCTCGGGTCCACCCTACCCAACCTTCCCCATTACAGACTGAACCCCAAGGAGCATGCTGAGCTCCAAAGGATTGTCGAGGACCTTATCCAAAAAGGTTTCCTCAGGGTGAGCACGAGCACATGTGTTGTCCCTGCCTTGCTTACACCCAAGAAAGATGGCACCCGGCGGATGTGTGTTGACAGCCGCGCCATCAATAAAATCACTGTCAAGTATAGATTTTCAATTCCCCGTCTTGATGACATGCTTGACATGATGAGTGGAGCCACCATATTTTCAAAAATTGACTTGAAAAGTGGCTAACACCAGCTCCGTATCTGACCAGGGGATGAGTGGAAGACATCCTTCAAAACAAAAGAAGGTCTGTATGAGTGGCTCGTCATGCCGTTTGGGCTATCCAATGCCCACAGCACATTCATGCGGCTTATGAGGGAAATCATTAGACCCCTCATTGGTCGATTTGTTGTCGTCTACTTTGACGATATTCTCATCTATAGCCACAACCCTCATGACCACATCCATCATTTGAGAGAAGTCTGCGAGACTTTGAGGAGAGAAACCATGTTTGCCAATCTCAAGAAATGTGAATTCATGATAGACCGGGTCGCTTTCCTTGGATTTGTGGTATCGAGTCAAGGAGTGTCTGTGGATCAATCCAAGGTCCGAGCCTTAGTAGACTGGCCAGAGCCCCAGAATGTCCATGACGTTCGAAATTTCCATGGGCTAGCCACTTTCTACAGACGCTTTATTCATGATTTTAACACCATTATGATACCCATTACGGATTGTATATGTAAGGGGAATTTTGAGTGAAGCCGCCTCCCAGGCTTTTTATACCATAAAGGAGCTTATGACCAAAGCCCCTGTCCTCCGCCTGCCAGACTTTTCCAAAGTCTTCGAGATTTCCTGTGATGTATCTGGCGTAGGAATATGAGGAGTGCTTAGCCAAGAGAGCCACCATGTGGCCTATTTTAGTGGGAAGCTTTCTGATGCGAAGCTTCGTTACTCCACCTACGATAAGGAATTCTACGATGTGGTTCAAGCCCTCAAACATTGGAGACACTATCTCTTACCACAGGAGTTTGTTTTATACTCGGACCACGAGGCTTTGAAATTCCTTAGCTCTCAGAAGGGCTTAAACCCAAGGCATGGTCAGTGGGTAGAATTCCTCCAGTCCTTCACCTTTGTCCTAAAACATAAGGCTGGAAAGGATAATAAGGTGGCCGATGTCTTGAGTCGAAGGGTCTCCCTTCTTTCCACTGTTCAGGTAGAGGTCACCGGATTTGACCGCATAAAGGAACTCTATGGAGAGTGTCCTGATTTTGGCCCTGCCTACTCTGCTCTGTCTGCTGGACCCTCGATAACCTTTTCTGACTTACTACTCTAGGATGGTTTTCTATTTCGAGGGTAGCAACTCTGTGTCCCGAGGACTTCTGTTCGGGACTTCCTGATTTGGGAAATGCATGCTGGAGGTCTTGCTGGTCACTTTGGCCGCAATAAGACCATCCATTCTGTGGAGGAGCACTTCTATTGGCCTGGCCTAAAGAGAGATGTAGCCAACATTGTAGCCCAGTGTAGGACATGCACAATGGCCAAACAGGTCAAACAGAACACTGGTCTCTACACTACTCTCCCCGTTCCTGATCGGCCATGGGTTGATGTGAGCATGGATTTTATCCTTGGTTTATCTCGCACTGCTCACAAGCATGATTCCATCTTTGTTGTTGTTGATATGTTCTCTAAGATGGTCCACTCCATTGCATGTTCCAAAACATCTGATGCATCTAGAATAGCCCATTTATTCTTTGATGAAGTCGTGCGTCTGCATGGTCTCCCCCAAACCATCGTGTCTGACCGAGATGGCCGGTTCACTAGTTACTTCTGGAAGATACTTTGGCACCTAGTTGGCACCAAACTCAAATTCTCCACTGCCTATCACCCACAAACCGATGGGTAAACAGAGGTCGTCAATAGGAGTTTAGGGAATATCTTGAGGTGTCTCGCAGGGGATCATTCGGGCACTTAGGATCTTCTTTTGCCCAGAGCCAAATTTACATACAACAGCTCCGTCAATAGGTCCATAGGTATGAGTCCATTTGAGGTCGTGCATGGCTACAAACCTAGGAAACCTGTGGATCTCATTCCCCTTCCCCTCGAGTCTTGAACATCCAAGTCAGCTGAGGAATTTGCACAGCATGTCACAAGTCTGCATGAGTCAATTAACAAGCAAATAAACCTCAGTAATGAAACTTACAAGCGCTTGGCTGATTCGCATAGGTGTCACCATGAATTCCAAGAAGGTGACATGGTTATGGTATGGGTTTGACCCGAACGACTCCCCTCAGAAGCCGTTAAAAAGTTACAAGCCCGTAGTGATGGACCCTTCACATTAAAGTTCTGCGGAAGATTGACTCCAATGCTTATGTTGTGGACTTACCTCCCGAATATGGGATTAGCTCGACCTTTAATGTGGTAGACCTAGTGGCCTACAAGGGACCCGCATCGATTCCTAGTGACCATTTCGAGCTTTCTCCTCCCATTGAGAGTGAGCCCACCCCTGTGCGTCCCACAGCCTCGAGAGTACTGCGCGAGCACATTGAGAGGATACTGGATGAGCAGGTGACCACTACACGGAGCAGGGTGTACCAGCGCTACCTTGTCCCCTGGCGGGACCGTCCACCTTCTGATGATTCTTGGATCGGCCGGGAAGATCTCCAACACCTCGATCCAGATCTGCTGGAGCACTACTACAGCAGTGTCCCCCCTTACTCTACGGAGTCGAGTTCCAGCCGCTCCAGGAGGGTTGGTGGGGACACTGGGTCCACTACCGGGCCCACTACTCGGAGCCGACGCCGCACCACCCCGACTGCACCAAGTTTATGGCTCGGAGATCCGACTTTCTAAAGGCCCGGATACACGTATTTGTATGTATTTGTGTGTATTCGTCTTATTAGACTAGTCAAATAACATGTGTGTATTTTGCGTATTTTATTTGATTAAAACTCACAAGTCAAAAGTGGTTGAGTGGGCTTTATTTTATTAGGCTAGGATATATATGCAAATAAGAGAAATTGTGAAGGTATGTGTGTAATGGGCCTTCCCTATAAATAGGGGGCTAAGGGGTGTGTTACGTATGAATGATAGAATTGAATGAAAGCTTGTTTTATGTGAGAGCTCTCCCCTCTTGTATTTCTCTTCCCTCTTTCTCCTTGTGAGTTTGAGTGTCGCCCGGTGTGAGACTGTCCGGCGTGAGGCCGAGCTGCGTGAGGTAGCAAGTTATCCCGTCCCGTTCGCGTTCTCAGAGTTGCCGTCGATCTATTTCCACGTCGCCGCCGTGTCAGAGAGAGAGAGAGATCATGGGCTAACCTGAGGTAAATTAGTCTTTTGCCCTCTTAACCTATACGGCAATCGAGTGAACGTAACGCGGGTTACAACGAGTATATATGCAATAATACTAGATATATTAAGGATATTCTTGATAATACGTCAAAAGTAAGAGGATAAATGTAAATATAAAATTTACATGATATATTTGTAAAAATCTCTTGAAAGAACGTGCCACCGTGAGAGTTTGCTTTAAAAATCATACTAAATAATTAAAATTAAAAATATTTCATTATTACCCCAAAAGTATCTCTACAATTTGATGAATAATTACCAATCAAAAATGGATCCTGCCTCCCCATTGTATAATTACAAGCATCACTCTCTTGGAATTAAAGTTTGTCGGCTCGATCATACCAACTTTATTGATTTTTTGCTGGTACGATATGGTACGGCACCATATCACTCTGTACCGCAAGATGTCAAAATTAAAGAGTTATTTAATAAATATATGTTATTATAAAATATAATATAATATTATGTTTGATTTAGTGGTTAATAAGTGTGTCCGTTGTATGTAAGTTAAAGGCTTCAAATCTCATTAGGGTCACGTGTTTTTTGACTTATTTTTTTGGTAAAGAATAATAAAAAAAGTAAGAAAATATTATTATTAATGTGTTTTAAACTAAAATCTTAACCTTCCAAAGAAAAGTTATTAATCAAACTACCTATTAAATTATATTTTTTATAAAATAATATATATAATATCTAAAAAATACATATCATTTATGTACCACAGGTTCGGTCTGATACGGGTGAATCCCCGAGTACCGGACCGATTTGAAATATTTTACTTGAAATCAGGACTTGCAGTCCCGATCGTATCGTATCTCGCTCCGTCCCGCTCTGTCCCGTTTGATATATATATATAATATATGTTAAATAACACAACAGAATTTTTAATCATTTATGGAAGACATTTCTACGACCCTTCCGGGCTTCCACGTAGAACTTGTCAACTGTAATACCTTTCATGTGTAATGAGCTCGGTACCAAATATACGTAAAAGAAGAGACCATTTGAGCCCCAAACACCAATGCTAGATTGGCTCGCAGAAGCATACTGCAAAGTGCACTTTCGTAGAGAGATACTTTCAAGAGCTCCCAAGTTTGCTTGGAATGTAAATACAGAGGAAAAAACTATACACTGCCCCATTTTTCTAGTGAGCATCTCAAGTGAAGAATATGTCAACGAATGGGATTAGCAATTTCAAATCCAATTCTTTAGAAACTTTGACCATTTGTCTGCTTGATTCTTATTGTACACGTGCCTTTCCAACCATGTCAGCGTATGTGAGGGAATTGTTGGCTTCTAAATGTATGTTGAAAGAAAGTTGTAACGTAAAATCAATATAGCATGATTATCTCCATCCCACATGGAAATAGAAAGAAAACTTACCAAAGATCTGAGCCAACCGTGAGTTGCTGAGAAAATTATAAGGTTGTATAGAATCAATGTTGACTACCTTATAGATTTGACATAGATACTCAAACATAACTATATACTATGCTAAATGCAAGTCTTTCTTAGTCCAAATAATTGGAGCATGAATGGTGATTGTAGCGGACCTAGGGTCACGGGATTAGTCCCACATCGGATGTTGAGAAAGTAATCGAGGGATTATAAAGAAGATCTTTACCTCTTAACCCAAGAGGACTATTTTACAAGGACAAAACCCTAGCCGCCAAACAGTGTCCTTGTAAAAGGGCCCTATTAGTTTAAGAGGTAAATACCTTCTTTATAAGCACTCGATTGCTTTCTCAACATCCGATGTGGGACAAATCCCGTGACCCTAAGTCCGCTACCGTGATCTCTTGGATCCTTTAATGACCTATATAGATTTTTTTTTGAAAGTAATGACCTATATAGATGATCAACCTACAAAAACCATGTAGTGACTGCCATCAGACAAGACTTTAATAAGAAGAGAAACAACTACAGGTAAATAACATATCTGATGTAAGATCTTGTGTACATTTTAGGAGATTCACCTGAGCAGCTTTAGAGTTGCATTCAGTGTATGCAGCAACAACAACATGCATCCTTATCTTCTTGTCTAATGAGCTCAGAAACCATATGGCTGCTGTAAAAGTATGTA
The DNA here is from genome assembly GCA_022559845.1 of Amorphophallus konjac. NCBI lineage: Eukaryota > Viridiplantae > Streptophyta > Magnoliopsida > Alismatales > Araceae > Amorphophallus > Amorphophallus konjac. Next base: position 24,088,445 of record CM040121.1, read on the forward strand.
ATTGATTATGTTACAGAAAGAAGCAATCTAATCACTACGAAGTTTATCTATAACATTATCTCATCCTTAGTTTTTCCCTCTTTTTTTCTCATTGTGTATAGCCATTACACATGAAATATCTGCAGTAAATATTGTTTCCAAGTTCAGTCCAATTTTAGAGTTCTATGAATAATTGACCTTGAGAAGGATTGTTTTATTTTTCCTTGATAGCACAATAATGGTGTAATTTTTTTAATGTCTACTGATTACCTATAGATTTATGACATGACACAATGTTTTTCCTTTGAAACGTCATAGTGTTTTCCTATCTATGCCAAGCAATTGTAGTAGCAGTAGAAAACATACACATAACCCCATTCACTGAAAAAAAAAGTGTTGATGTGTCATCTATTGTTTATTAACATATACACCCGCTAGAACTTTTCAAAAAGCATATACACCCAATAAAAAGAGTAAATGCATAGCATTTGAGGAATAAAATACACAAGCACCACAGTTCTTTCTTTTTTTTTAAAACAATGATGCAATAGTTCTCAAAGATCATTCACCCATGGATACAGAGGCTATAAATTAAAGGAAATTTCTATGGACATAGAAATGCGTTTTTCCCAGTGATCAACCTGTGGAGAATGGAGGGATGCAAAAAAGATCTTCAATTGGCATTTCAATTCACAGATAGGAATCCACAAAAAAAAAGTTGTTTCTGGATTGCTCAACGTCTTCTTACTAATTTTCCTCTCCATAAATGGAGATTTTAGGAGAGAGCACCATGGTATTTACTGTTGAGCTTTTACTGTATAGAATCATAGCCTCTTGTTGCAAGGGCATTTACATCTGTCCACAAAGGGGCGGTATTAGTAAATAACCAAGCCCCGAGAAGATAGCAGAGAGGAGGTTTAAATAAAGAAATAGCGTTTGAATGCAGCATGATACCAACTCTGAGTATATCCTTTATAAATCTTTTCTTAGATAATTGTTGAACTCATTTCAGAGCTATCAGTGTGCCCTCACTTGATTCTTTGCAATTTACCTTAAAAACCTAAAAATGCAGCGTAGCAAGTGTAAGAGAACCAAGATGAAGATGTTTCAAGATTCCACATGGGTTTTGTTATTTTCTAAACAACCCCCTTAACTCAATCACGCTTTAGCAGCAGAAGTTTCAGAGTTTTATAGATATTATAGTTTTTCATGAATGTTAAGAGGATTGAAAATATTCACAGACCTTTTGTTTGAGAAACATATATAATATTACTAAAATCATAAAGGAATTTCCATGTGTTTGACTCAATAGATGACCCCCCTCCCACTGCGGCAAAGAAGCAATGAGAGTCTAGAAGCTCAAAGTCCTGCAGTGAAGCTTGTTAGTAATGACAGCTGAAGAATGTGCAGCCTGGGTCTCCTCACAGGCAAAATTTCAGGACTGACGAAGAGAATGCAATCCAAGTCTCAACCTCATCAAGGAATCTGGTCATTTTTCTAGGTCAAACCGTCGAGCTCTAATAGGAACTATTTATCCTTCCCCAAAATCTAGATATTGAGGTAGGGGATTCTTTTTCTTATAAGTCAGTCCAACTCTTTTGTAGAATCTAATGTGAGAGTAAAGACACTGGCAACTCTAACTGGTTTAGGATATCACACTCCCTCTCGATGCTCACACTATCCACCTGTAGCAATACGTCCCCCCTTTACAAGGCCAACGTCCTCGTCGGCTAGGTGCCGATTGAGGTTACGCCCGTTCATGTGTAGCAGGTAAAGGGTGTATTGATATGTCACATTGGACTGAGAAAAGTTGAGCTCAGACAACATTTGTAAGGAACAATTTATCTTTCCCTAAAACTTAGGCATTGAGGTAGAGAATTCTTTTTCTTATAAGCCAATCGAACTCTTTTGTAGAATCTAGTGTGTGACTAAAGTCACTGACAACTCTAGCTGACTGAGAGTCTTACACTCCCTCTGGATACTCACACCACCCACCCATAACAAGCTCAAAGATGTGCACAGGTGCTCCTCTCCCTCCTTTGCATCCTTCTACCCATCTCTTGCTTGCCACAACAACATCCGGTAGAGTAAGGTGCAACATAGGATAGCGAGGCATGGAGGTTGGTGAGGCCCTGCAGAGGTCGGCAAGGTTCAGTGGCAGGTGGCGGGGCGAGGTGCCATACAGGGGCAGGACAGAAGGCAGGGCAATCCGCTTCTCTTCCTTGCGGTAGCGGCAGGGCAAGGTGCTGCGCGGGGGCGGGACAATAGGACAAGAATCTAGATCTCATCTCTCTTTTGAGGGGTGCTCTGGATCTCACCTCTCTTCCTTGCGACAGCGGCAGGGCGAGCCTTGACAGAGCTCGGGGAGTGCTAGAGGGAAGGTTGGGTGGCTGGGCAACGGGCACCTAGGCGTGGTGGCAGGATGGTGAGGCAAGGTGCAACGGTGGGGTGGGGTAGAACATGACGGGGGCAACCTTTCCCCTCCTTCTCCCATCTCTCATGGTGGCAGGCTGGATGAGAGCCGTTTTAGGGTTTCATCTTCTTGAGTTGCTATTGTGAAACAACAAAAAAGAGTACACAAATCTCGTGATGGCATAAAGCGTGGGACAAAGCAAACAAACCCACCTGGGTGATACGAAACTCTGTGTGAAAGCCCGACTAGACGCAAATCTTAAACTAGAGACTTAAAAAACTTTAACCAGCGACAAAAAAAATTCTCAATTCTCTTGGCCAAGTTTGATGTTAAAACAAGATATCTAACTTGATGAAAGAGAAATGTGGGTTTCACATCTACTCCTCACACACAAAGCATCTAACTCGAGGTCAGATAGGGTATTCGCACCTAAAAACTCGAATACACTACTTGAATTCATTTTCAAACTTGACCTTATGGTATATATTGTAGATAGATACGTTATAGATAAACGTGCTCTCAAAGGCATGTTTTGGAGAGCATGCTCATGCTTTTGAGAGCATGAACAAGTGAGTGCTCCTAGGAGCTCAAACGTCGTTTATGAGCACCTAAAAATGCTAAAAAGTACAAGGCTATAATTTATATTTTTAAAATATGTGTACCATGTGTGCTAATGCAAGTGTGACATCGGAGGCACATTAATTGACGCCAAAGCCTATTTAAGGATATTAGTGGACTCATGTGGGTTAGGGGCAAATGCTACTCCGTGATTAAGATGGCACATTCTAGCTATGATTCTCTAAATCGTAAATGATGCAGCAAATAAAACTTAGTTTTAAATTTATGATAAAAGATTCTCCGTTAGGCCCACTAAAGTCCAATCCCACCTGAATTTAAAGGTGAAATCTTAGACCCAGTTACTTATTTACTCGTTACAAACATTGTGTCTATGATGGGTCTTGGTACAATCTATTGGTTCTAAATTTACCTAGGATAGGCCCACTAACGGCCCTCGTAGCAAGTAAGCTCATGCAATGAAGGTTGGGGGTCACCTTCCACACCGTTGTGAGCTCTTTGAGGACGATTGGAGGGGTGAGGTAGGGTTTTTGGTTTGGGGTGAAGATTATGGTTGGAGTGGAAGGGTTTCGTGTGGTTGCTAATGCTAACTATAGATTTCTTACAAACCTCAAAACTTAGGTGCTAAGGTTGAAGGGGCCCATAACTATAAACTCAAGGAACCCACATGTGTTTTCCGATATGAGATTTATCTCCCATTCAGGACTCCAACACTCTCCCTCACAGTCAAGATGGGTCGTGGAAATTAGATTAGAAGGGAGGTGACGCAAATACCATAGTGGGCCTTGGCCTGCTCTGATACCATCTTACAAACCTCAAAATCTAGGTGCTAAGGTTGAAGGGGCCCAGGACTATAAACTCAAGGAACCCACATGTATTTTTCGATATGGGATTTATCTCCCATTCGGGACTTCAACACTCCCCCTCACGGTCAAGATGGGCCGTGGAAATTAGATTAGAAGGGAGGTGACGCAAATACCATAGTGGCCCTCAAAATCTAGGTGCTAAAGTTGAAGGGGCCTAGGACTATAAACTCAAGGAACCCACATGTGTTTTCTGATATGAGATTTATCTTCCATTCGGGACTCCAACACTCCCCATCAAGACCAAGATGGGCCGTGGAAATTAGATTAAAAGGGAGGTGACGCAAATACCATAGTGGGCCTTTGGCCTGCTCTGATATCATCTTACAAACCTCAAAAGCTAGGTGCTAAGGTTGAAGGGGTCCGGGACTATAAACTTAAGGAACACACATGTATTTTCGATATGAGATTTATCTCTCATTCGGAGCTCCAACACCCCCCCTCACGGTCAAGATGGGCCGTGAAAATTATATTAGAAGGGAGGTGGCACAAATACCATAGTGGGCCTTGACCTGCTCTGATACCATCTTACAAACCTCAAAATCTAGGTGCTAAGGTTAAAGGGGCCCAGAACTATAAACTCAAGGAACCTACATGTGTTTTCCGATATGGGATTTATCTCCCATACGGGGCTCCAACATCTTACGAACCTCAAAACCTAGGTGCTAAGGTTGAAAGGGCCCAGGACTATAAACTCAAGGAACGAACATGTGTTTTTTCTATATGAGATTTTATCTCCCATTCGGGGTTCCAACACTCCCCCTCACGGCCAAGATGGGACGTGAAATTAGATTAGAAGGGAGATGACGCAAATACAATAGTGGGCCTTGGCCTACTCTGATACAATCTTACAAACCTCAAAACCTAGGTGCTAAGGTTGAAGGGGCCCAGGACTATAAACTCAAGGAATCCACATGTGTTTTCCGATATGGGATTTATCTCTCATTCGGGGCTCCAACAAGATTGAGTGACACAACTTGGATTTGTGTTCAGCTTGGACCAATTTGAATTATTCTTGATCCAAATTTTAGTTATCCGAATCAGTTGCCTAGTGTAACACTCCCCCATGTGGGGGAGGTCCCGAGTTCAAATTTGGTCATCTCCTCACCGTTAAAACAAAAAAGATAACTATAAACAAATAAACAAATTTTGATTATCCAATCTAATTATGCAACTCAAACTTAATCGGGCCAAATTCAGCCCGCCTCTTTGGACTCGGCCCAAATTCAAAAAATAATCTCGTGCATAAAATCCCCATATAAATTTGAGAAAGCTAGGTTCGTTGCACACTCCAGGTGTACTGCACATCTTGGGTATATAATGTCTTTAAATTTTTTTTTTAATTTTTTGGATGGCCTCCAAAATACTCTAACTTGGGGTGCAAGTCACGTCACCAATGAATTGTCTAAAAAAATAAAAAAACCATATTAAATGAATAGTGTTGAATCCATTCTTTTAAAAATCAATCTATTTTATTTTTAATTTTTTAGATAATTAAATGGTGGCATGACTTGCACTCTAAGTTAGGATATCTTAAGGGCCGCTCTAATTTCTTTAAAAAAATTAAAATGTTACACACCCTGGGTGTCTAGGAAATCTTTTTCTTTAAGTTTTAAATTCCTTCACACGGAGGACACGTCACCCGTTCTATCAGCCAACACCCAACTAATGAAATGCGGATGTGTAGCCCCTCTCGTTCCCAAATTTGGCTTCTCATAAGTGAGCTTCTTTGGGTCACCATGTCTATCTTGCTCGCGGTCCATTACGGTTGTGTTTTAATTAACCATCGCATCCAAGGTTTTGATTAGTGAGAGGTCGAACTTTAAATAAATCATTTTGTAAGGTGGGTACGTACACTATTCTATCGTGCAGATTCTTTCGAGATGCACGATTGATTTTGATGATAATTAAATTACAATGTAAGTGATTTAATAAATTTTCTCGAGCACGCGGAAATCTGACCAAAACAAGTATCATAAACACTAGAAGATCTCTTCAAAAAAAATAGGTCTCATATTTCATTCACCTCAGAGAGATTTTATCTGATCACATGTTTAATTTTTGAGGAGTATGTGGTCCGAAATTTTCTGATTCATCCGATTCCTCGTCATCAAAAAAAAAATCATAAACAAATGAAAAGAAGACCAAGTTCAAGATTCTTCTAGGTGGATTGATGCCCCAAATATTAGAGGCAGACAATTTAAGGAGTGTAATATATATTTATTGTAATCTATGGATTAAAGTTGCACCATGTCATCTTGCAAGCTTGTCTCCTATCGGTCCTTATTTGTACGTCAAAATATTTGAGATAATCGATGCGTTTGAACAAATGCATGGAACCACAAGCGATGCATTCGATAGGAGAGAAATACCCGCATCTACTTTGTTGCCATATACATTATATAAGAATAACATATACCATATAAGAATCAACTATATATGTCATGTAACTATGATATAGATTGTATAAGAATGAATTTGTAAAAATAAAATATAGATGTGCTATGATGAAGTCATGCTTGTAAAAACAACTCTTTTATTTCAAGATTAGTACAAAATAACCCTTGATGTTAGTGACGGTGTAGGATGTCCATTCATATTTAAAAAATTAAAATTTTAGGCAAAAGAATCCCTATAAGAAAGTGTCACTTTCATAACGCAGAATGCCATAGAAAGAGAAATATAGATAAATATTTGATATGTGAAAAGAAAGAAGAGTTAAGAAGAGATTAAGGATATTTTGATCTTTTTCTTCAAATTTGGTTAAAGTATAACTATTGTTAAATAAGATAAACTAAAGGGCAGTGGCGTCAAGGATCGATACTTTTGCGAGTGTTACCACTTAAACAGAGTTACTTGTAAGAATAGCAAAATAAGGATGATAAAATAGTAATTATTTTTTTACAAAAAAATTTTTACAAATTTTTAGCTAATGAAACATACATGTGGCCTAAGTATTTATCTAAACTTTGTCTTAGGCTTGTGTCATGATTTCTTTTAAATTACATTTCTAGACACAACTTCCATAACATTAGTAATGGCTACAACTAAAAGCACTTATTTTTTTGGTCTCCATCTATGTGTACTCCCTTAAGTTTCGCATATTGCAATGTTTCGTGCTTTGCAATAACTTCCCTCTATGCTTCTCATGTGATCGAAGAGTAATGGTAAACTTCTGCTGTAGCCACATATGGATGGAGAGCAGGAGAGCGCGGAGACACTTGGGAGCAAAGAATGAAGAGTATTGGGTTAATTACTTGTAGATTTTCTAAATCTTTGTAAATAATTTTTATGCTTCTATCTTTATCTAATCCATTTGTATGCCTCTTAATTTTACTAATGAGAATTGTTATACTCTTATAAGTAAGGTTTGTCAAACCGGTCCGATACGGGATGTATCACCTGTACCGGACTATATCAGTCATAGGTCGATATAATCTATATGTGATACGCAACCGATATGTACCGTATTTTTTAAATATTATAAATATTATTTTATATTAAATATAATTTTATAGATGATTTGGTCAAGAGTATTCATTTGGAAGGTTGGGATTTAGGTTCAAAACACACTAGTGTCATTATTTTCTTATTTTTTTCATTATTCTTTAAAAAAATAAGACAAAAAACACGTGACATTTGTGAGATTTGAACCATTTATCTCATTGCTAAGTTGTTAACCACTAAATAACACATAATATTTTGTTATATTTTATAATAATATATATTTATTAAATAATTTTTTAATATTGACATATTATAGTACGGGTCGGTATAACCCCATATCGTATCATACCGGTAAAAAATCGATACAATCGATACGACCGAATCAATAAATCTTGCTTACAAGATTAGATTTACGAGATATACATACATTGTTCTTAGAGATACGATATAGGATTTAGGAGTATATAGGTATGTTTTTAAAATTTTCAAGGGATGTATAGGTAAATCAGATTAACGTATCGGTTATAAAAGTATTTACAAAAAATGTTAGAAGAATAAGGGTAATTCTCGCAAGATTGTTTGAACCTTGAAGAGCTTTAAACATCCCCACTGCCCGGAAGAGGTTGTAGCACTCTGACAAATTTTTCGGATCCAAGTTGAAGACCGGGTTTGAGAAACGACACAAGGTCGTTGAGTCTGTTGAAGGTCAGAAAACACGGCGACTCTACAATCATGGTTTGTCGACTCGGTCCGACTCGGGTTGACTCGGGCGTGCCGTACCGTATCTAAAAAAATCCGATACGTTGCGGATCACCCCCAGGATCGGTCGAGTCGGGCCGAGTCACAGTAAGAGAGAGAGAGAGAGAGAGGAGGGGGGGAGAGAGAGAGGGCCAAGTCCGTCCGAGTCAGTTGTGACTCGGACGTATCGTATCGGATCAAGAGGATCTTGATCCGATACGGATCAGCTAGTCGACGAACCCTGCCTACAACAACTGAGGACGAGGACTTCGGCCGCTGCTACTACCAACCATGGGCCAGTACCCGTCGTGCTTTCAAATCTGTCCCTATGCGTACACCCAGACCCAATGGGGCCATACCGAAGTGTAATAGAACCGATAATAGTAGCGGTAAGGATTGATAAACGGATCTAGTTTAAATCTAGTTGGGTTGGACCTCAATTAACCTCACAGAGAATTCCTTATCTTTAATTTACATATGCTCGACAAAGGAGTCAGATTGCAGGCCCAAACACGCAAAAATCTTACTAAATTGTTCTGTTCACGAAAAGTTAACATGTCCCATTATTTCGTAACTGGGATATATCCAGACCCCAAATTAACGGGCCTATTGGGTCGGTCCCAAGACCGGACCCATTTACACACAGTGTTGCTCATTAGCAGTCCCTTTCCGTAGCGTGATCCCGTCTAAATTTTAACATGTGACATGGCCTTTGCTCACATGAGCTTGGTTATTTTGCTTGTGGTCATTATATACTATTCTTTAATAAAAAGGGAAAATTACCCGTAAATCTTTAAAATCTTTTAATATAACCCTTGTATACCTATCTTTATGTTATTTACCACAATACTAGTGTCAAATACCATACGATATTAGATATTAGATCTCTCTCTCTCTCTCTCTCTCTCTCTCTCTCTCTCTCAAGGGGGCGACCACTTTCTCCCTACTCCCTCTCTCTCTCTCTCTCTAGGTCGCCGCGAGAGAGAGGGGGTCTCTGAGATACGCCCCTCCTCTCTCTCTTTCTATGAGTTCCTTGCCCTCTAAATATACTAAACTTGTCATATTTAGTATATATCTTCGTATCTTTTTTCTATTGTTACATGCACTCTGATAATATTCCCTCCATTTGTTTAGTTTAAGTTTGGTGGATTAAAAACTAATTCAAAAAATCATTTATCCTTGTCTTACCATCCCTTATAATTGAAATGATTGTATATATTACCTCTTGCGACTTTCTCCCATAACATTATATTGCATGTGCATGTGTCATTTGATTGCCTTAATTTTTAGGTAAGTTAAAAAATTAAAAAAAAATCAATTTTGACCTCCTCGCATAATCAAAGTGTATATATACCCCTAACATCGATCTTTCATGTTTTAGAATCTATACAGTTCACATCTTTAGTTACATTTCCAATGTAATATCTACATAGATTTCCAGGCTGGAAGTTGAACTAGTTTCCAATGGAAATCGGCTGGGCACATCAGCTGGGCCGGGCCACGCTGCCATAACTTCCTGGTAAACCACGCGGAAACCCATACATACGGCCTGCACCAGACCAGATTACCACCACCGCAGGGAGATCCGCCAGCCTGCCACCACTGTGGCGGTGGCCGGTGGGTAACAGCTGGTCCCTGCTCTCTTTAAAGGCTACAAGCCGTAGGTGGGCGTCCCGTTTGTACAGAACTATTTCCTCCCTCCAACCCCAATTTGCGCCATCCAAGTTGGAAATACAAACCTATGTGGCTAAAAGGGTAAGAGCCAGGTGTGGGTGCGGTGCGTGACAGAGTGCCGTGGAGGTCTGGACCTGTTCAAAGCTCAAACAACTTGAGCAAGAGAAACTAATCCGGCAATGTCACGGATGTAATTGGTTGCAACCTATTTTGAACCAAAGCTTTCTAAATTTTAACGAGATTTTTACTTGAAAAATATTGTTAGATGTAAATTTATAAAAAAATATTTTTAAAAATACATCGACAGATATATCGATGCGTAAGATCAAATTGTACGTAACGTCGTCGTGATTAACTTTCGTGACAAGAGAGTGAATATTCGAAAAAGATGTCGACATTCTCGTTAGTTAGATGTTAGATGATTAATATACCCTCAGGGTGAGTGTGTGGGTGTGCGCGCGCGCGTGTGTGTGTGTGTGTGTGTGTGTGTGTGTGTGTGTGTGAGAGAGAGAGAGAGAGAGAGAGAGAGAGAGAGAGAGGTGGACTCTCACCGGTGAGGAGGGGCGACTCCAGCGAGGGGGGCGACTCCAATGAGGGGGTGACTCCGACAAGGGGGCCACACACACAGGGGGGGGTCTGGCATAGTAGTTGGGAGGGGGGCTCTGGCCGCCAAGGGAGAGGGACAGGGTTTCGGTGGCGTCCGACGGCGAGGGGAGGCCGACGGCCAAGGGAGGGGGTCTGATGGCGAGGTGGGAGGGGAGCTGCGGTGACCAAGGGAGGGGGAGGGGGGTTTTGATTTCACATGGAGAGAGGGAGGGGGCTCCGACGGCCAGGGGAGGGGGAGGCGGGGTTTGACTTCGCAAGGAGATGGGGAGGGGTCTCTAGCGGCCCGGGGGAGAGGGAAGGGGGTCCAACTTCGCATGTGGAGGGGGCTCTAGCGGCCCGGGGAGGGGGAAGGGACTACGTTGGACGTAGGAGAGGAGGGGACGGGGGTCCAACTTCGCAGGTGGAGGGGTCTATGGCGGCTAGGGGAGGGGGAAGGGGCTCCGCTAGGTGTAGGAGGGGAGGCGAGGGGGGGCCCTACTCCTCTCTCCCCCACCCCAGCATCAACATCCGACGGCTAGGGGAGGGGGAGAGGGGTCCTATGGTCAGGTGGAGGGGGAGGAGATAACATTTTATTTTTATTTTTATTTTTAAATTTGAAGATAATTTGATATTGTCACATGTCTAATTAATTTTAACTATGATCAAGTTGACGGGTGGTAATAGATAATTTTGACGACGATATTTATGCATTACTTGATTTTACACGTTGATACGTCTGATAATATATTTTTATAAATATTTTATTTTACAAATTCACGTGTACCAATGATTTTAACGTAAGAGAATCTAATTTTAAATGAGGGTGGACCGGTGGATTGACGATGGCCCCGACTTATACTCCAGGACTGACTTGGAAAGGGAATGCATGTACCGATTGGATCCGAAATTGGTCCCAAGGAAGGGAAACAAACTGGGTGGTAATTACCGGCGGGGAGCCTTTTAACTGTCCACACCACAATAGATGGGCAATGTAGGTTAAAATTAAAAAAGGACATAATTTTACAGGTGCGCCACTCATTTTATTATGCTTATTTTTTTTCTGCTATTATATTTTCGGCAAATTTGATGGACCTAACCAAGTTCAATGGTGTCAAATTTAAATGAAAAATTTGCAAAATAAATTTGGTGAATTTATATAAAAAAATTCTTCTTAAAATTACATTAGCACGTAAAATTAAACTGTACATAAATGTCATATGAAACCATCTAAGTATGATTTTTTGTCAATTTTTTATAAAAAATGGTATGACTGTAAATGCAAATAATATATTTGCACAATATAATTTTTTACAGTGATATACTTACTAATCTATTTTCATGAGTAATTTTTTTACAGATTCAAATTCGATAATAATTTATTCACAAAAAATCTCAACTTAAATTCTTTCGGTTTCAGTTATCTGATGATCTCGTAATAAGATGCCTGACATAAAAATAATAATGTAATAAATAATTTGACACTTAGTTCCGGAAGGATTTTGTAAGTTTGGTTTTAGAAGGATGCTCTATAATCTCCATGCTTCCCCTTCGAGTTGATCCGTCCAAATTCGAATCGCCGAGGGGTACGGGTAAACAAGGTATTGTATATGGACTTAGTTTTGATGCACACGGTACACCTATGGCCCCGTTTGATAATCGGGTAAGTTAGGACTTAGGAAGGAAACTTTCACCCACCCAAACAGGCATTCTACCCCCTCGTGGTGAAAATTATTATTCTCAAAGTCGGTTACTACATGTACAGGAAAACAGAATTTTCCTATCCGATCGTATTAGTCAAGGTATGTTACGATAAGTACGATATTATACCGTCACGTATCTAGATGAAATAGATTCTTTAATATATATATATATATATATATTAATTGATATTGTTTATATATTTTATTAACTTAGTTAGTCAAGGAGTGTGTTGTTGAAGTCTAAAATCTTACGTTGGAACGTCACTTGTTCCAATTTTTTTACAAAAATTTTGTTGTAAAAAAAGAAAAAGAAAATGCACAAAGCAAACGTGCCGCACATTTCAAACCCAAGGCATGACATAAAATTGAAACAACTCCGATCAACTTACCTATTAAATAATATTAACATAAAATAAAATATTTAATATTTAAAATAAGTTGAACAGTGTACCGATTGTGTATCACGCACCGGTCATACTGATCACCTACTGATATGATTCGATATGTATGGTATATGACGTATCGTACCTCAGGAGGGTAAATCATGTTTGACCCAAATAAGGTCCGGTTGCACCGAGTCCAACTAGACTTGCAGCCCACAACGCGCTCATCGGGCCTCGGTCCATAGTCGCGGTCCATAACGAATGGTCCAGCCCGACAGTCTTTGGATTCGACAACGAGAAAGGCCTTATTTTGAGCAGAAGGGTCGACGGATAGGCCTCCGGGGACCGACCGTTGCCTCCCACGATACGGGTAACAGCTCCACTAAGGGCGAGCACACCCCACTAGTGCCATAAGGTCCGCCCAAGAACCAGCAGGTCCTGGGGTAATCGCCCCTCAACAGGAAACTCCAGTCATAACTGCGGGGAACGTTATCCCACGACGCACGCCCTTCTCTATTAAGGGATCGACCATCTCCATTAGGAGAACCCCCTATAAAAGGGACCCCGACGAAAGACAACCCATGGTGGAATCTCCTGCCAAAAGTTACACACAAAGAATAGAGCTACTAGTCTTGCTACAGCGAAAGAGATGTCACGATAATCTACGCACTGAGAGAGAACCCTCTCGTATGGTCTTACCACCTAGCGAGCACTCTCCGAATGATCACTGGGAGCGGCGAGCACTCGTCCGGAAGATCTACACATCTCTCAGATCTCCTACTATGACCTCCATCCTTCCCTCTCTCCTGTTATTCTCTATTCCTTTTTCAAACCGCTGCTGACTTAAACATCGGAGAATTATCTCCTGAAGTAACAGGTATGGCTCCTTCTGACGTCCTTTACTTCTGGTATTTACAGACTTCCAGGAGTGCCGGACAACTTCCGTAACGAAATAAATAGAGAAATAGAATACGTGACATAGAAATTAAATTTTTATCTCTACAATATCGATTTATCAAACTTTGTTGACAAAGATCGTAATTAATACAAACGCATCATATTCTACAGTGCCCCTAAGTAACGGCACACTTTAGATGTGTAATAGTTTTTTTTAAAAAAAATATGTTGAGGTGGAGGTCGACCTCCACCTATCTGTCCATGCCGATCATATTTCCATAGATGGTCTCAAAAATATATAAAAAAGAATAGACTGTGTGAGCTTGATTTTTTATTTTTTTAGACATATGATAGAGAACTAAAATGTATGTAATTATATATAGGTGAGGTGGATCTCATCTCACTATATTTTCAAAAAAAATACTGTGCACACTGAGGGCATACAATTATCCTAAGTGTTACTGACATGGTTTAAAACTTATCAAGTCTCTGCGATCATCACTATTTTCTTTTTGAATTTGGATCGGGGAATAGTTTCCTTCCCACCGTCTTTGTTGGTGAACGAAGTAAAACTTCCCAGGCTGTCTGGACGCGGAAAAATGTGATCGATTACCCTCTGCGCGAGAGGGGAGGTGTTAGAGAGCCATCGAACAGATGGGTCAGCCTGCTGCATGCGCACGTGATAATGTGGGCCCACGGGCCCCGGGAGCCTGGTCATCTATCGACGCGTGCGGCGACTCGGAATGCTACGTGGGTGTACGAGAACGGGATGAGAAGACGCCCTTGAGAGCGATTTCTATTGAAATAAATATCTTCTCTAATTTAATCTGTTGGATATATTCCTTTTAAAAATAATTACAATACTACATTTCCTTTTACTTTTCTCCCCTCTCTCCTATTAACACTTTTTTATTTTTATTTGAGCAATTTTGTTAAAGCTTACAAAAAATAATCTGTGTTTGCACTATTTCACTCTCTATATGATGATTTTTATTAGAAAGGTTTTTTAAAATATATTTTAAATACTAAATAATTATCAAATATGTTTGATTTTAACATATTTGCAAAATTATAACTCTTCCTTGTCATATGTCGTGTCAGTTTTTTTACACGTATAGACTGTTAATTACACAAAGTATAAGGACATATTTATACAACTGTTGTAAAGGTTTAAGTAATTACATTATAGATTTACACAGAGGTGTTATGCGACGTGTTTATAGATATAAGTTGCGTGTTATACAAATAAGATTATTTTTACATAATTGTGATATATTTTACACAATTAGAATATAGATTTACATAAAAATATAGGTTACCTGTTGCACAAACAGAATAATATTTACACAATTACGATAAAGTTCACATAATTAAAATATAAATTTATATACATATGTAATATAACTCATTTTTTGCACACGTAGACTGTCAAGTACACAAATGATATTATATTTATAGAATTTGTGCAAGGCTTTACACATTTAGCATGTGGGTTGCACAAATAGGTTCTCAATTACACAAACAACACTATGTTTACACAATAATACTTTACATCCCCAAGTAACATGTATGAGAATAAAGTAAAATTATACAATCTATATATAGTGAAATTTAACTAACTTGGATAAAAATCGTGTAAATAAGGGGAAAACCATGCGGGCTACAATGAAATTGTGTAAATAATGTTATGCAAATAAAAGTAAAAATGTGTAAATTGTAAACAAAAATATAAAAAAAGTACATAAGAAGAGGGAGAGGATGAGAGAGAGGGGGGAACCATGGAAGCTATAATGAAATTGTATTAATAATGTTATGTAAATAAGAATAAGAAACATGTAAGTTGTAATAAAGTTTGTAAATGGAATCAAAGATATGATGTCGCCGTTCATGCATCTTGCTTTATTAATAAAATAAGCACTTTGTGCATTTCCCCAAAACAAAAGAAATCAAATACATTTAAAGTCATAAGAACCGGGACAGGATGGGAGATATGGTGGAGATGGAGATGGTGTGTGTGTGTGTGTGTGTGTGTGTGTGTGTGTGTGTGTGTGTGTGTGAGAGAGAGAGAGAGAGAGAGAGAGAGGAGTGGTGATAATAGCATGATTACATAAGGTGGAGGTTAAAAATGTAAAAAGAGGTATATTCTTAAAATTATTTATGAGTGAGTTATTTGGGGATTTAAATTATAAAAGAGGCTTATTACTATAAAAGCCACTTGAGAGGTATCATCAAGTTGGTGTTTGTTTTCATGTAATTTTTCGTTCGATAATCTTAAAATATAATAAGATATTTTATTAGTTTGTCGTGAATTATTTTTTTCGATTATAATTTTCGATGGACGTGAATCATAAATCAAAACAAGAGAATCTTAGCGTCACGTGGATCAACTTATTAATCTCATCCGCATTATTTTATAATCAAATAAACAACCATAAAAAGCTGTAAAATAAAACACCTATAAAACTTTACAGTATGTATGATAAAAAAACAAACCCAATGAAATGGTTAACTGTAGTTAATGGGGTCCACTTAAAAAAACACAGCTAACATTGGGCATTATAAGAAGGTTCGAGATTTAATGAGTGTTTTTTTTGGATGGGTCCCCATAAATCACAGCTAATCATTTTAGATAATTATGACCATTCCGTGAGACGAGATTTTTTTTTTCATATATAATTCTTACCAGTGGCGGAGTCATGGGGGTCAAGGGGGGGGGGGGCAATTACCCCCTCTTGACTTGGGTAAATCCCTTTCTCTCTTTGCATTTGCCCCCATCTCTTGTTGGGTTTTTTGGGCCTATTAGATGTCTATCGATGGTGGATATCTAGATTTTACGATTAAGTTAAAATATCTACTGATGGTGGGTATTTATCACCCAAATTCATTGGTTGGTTGTTTAACCGTAAATCGATGATGAAGATTTTCTTTTGTAAGATAGAAACCTAAAAGAGACAAAGAGAATAAAAGCAGCACAGTAGAACTGTAAAAAGGTATTGCGGTTGTCGGCTACGAAACTTTGTCTGTAGCTATGTAGGGTTATTTTTTGATGGTTAAACATAAATAAAAAAAGATTATCGGGCTATGCATAGGGTTGATTTGTAGGCTTGTAGAAGGTCTCTCCGATCCGCACGCCCCCCCCCCCCACCTCACTCTGAAGAGCTTCTATGTCAATACGGTGAGTTTTCTCCCTTGCTCAGTTCTCTTGTTATCTATTTGGTGACTTTTGTTGAAATCGTAGGACTTTACCATGGGATTTTATCTGGGGAAGGCATTTCATTCAAGACTTTGATTTTATCTTTCTTTTTAATTCTTGTTTCCTGTATTTTCAATCACGGAGATCTTGCATGTCTCGGTAGCTTAACCTGGTTCTCCCTCTCAGTTGTTCCTGTTTGTGATTCATTATCTCGAGTATATAATACAAAGCCAGCTCCCACTCGTCGGAAACACTGCACCTGATTTTGAAGCTGAAGTAATTTTTGTGGTGATCAATAGATGAATGATAATTTTGTGACATATTGAGAAGTAGGCATTCGAGAGTATTGACAATGCGACAATAATATAACGCTTTCAGAATATGAAGATCCGTCGTGAACAACTCACTTGTAAAATATCTTCTACTTGAATAAAAATAAATAATTTTTATTATATTAATTATATTTTACCCCCCTTTCAAATATTTCTGACTCCGTCACTGATTCTTATGGGAAAGGGGGTTGGCTCCACCTCCAATCCCCTTCAAATGAAAACCTCACGGCGTGATGTGCGCGGGCCGCTTGGTCTCTTTGTTTGTCCCACTCTACGAGCCTACGTCTGATCATAAACTCCACTGCACTGGCTCTTCACGTAGCACTTTCAACGCAATGGGGTCGTCGCCCGTCGCCACCAACTAACATTATTTTGTTCTTCGGATGTTGACCCATCATGTCAGTAAAAATTGTACGGGAGGAACTAAAACTGACCGATGTTCTTCTATAACAACGAAAGGCTGTATACCATGTATTCAGCGTTGAAAGGAAGCATTCCACCCGAAGAGCCCCCTCCCTCATGATGGGTTGTCCAGCTTGCACGTTATCTGTCTACGCCTCTGCCGCCGCAACCGTCACCCTCGCCTGCGGCCTCCGCCTCCACCATCGCCGCCTTCTCCATCGGTTCCACCGCCACCCTCGCCCCCAACGATCGACCTCTACCTGCACCACCTACTCCGCCATCACCGTTGCCACCCACGTCCGGGTTCTCATCACCACCGCCACCCCCCCCCCCCGTCACAGTCTCGACCACCAACTCTGCTACACTCGCCTCCAGGTAGCATCGGATCTCCCATCTCCAGCATTGTTATCCGTCAATGTGGGGGCAGCTGCTCTCGTGGTAGAAAGAAGCCCGTACGTTTGCCGGTGGGGCTCTGTGTACCTTTTGTTTGACTTTGTATAGTGAGTTTCCCTGCGCGGACGTTGGGCATCTGTGCTTGTGTTGGCCAGGTGTTACTCTTACTCCCTTTCTTTTGTGGTCCATTCGTGTTAAGTATTTTCTTATGGGATAAGAGTAAAGATTGCCATCCTGCGAGGGGAATGTATTATATATTTTTTTTAAAAAAATTATGAATTATGGGTCAAAGTATCTTAAATTATTGTATAATTTGTGTCATCGTTTTATTATCTAAAAAAATAAATAATAAAATAATTTTATTTTTAAAAATAATCATAACACTATTCTTTTGATCTGATTTTTTATTTTTTTAAATAATTCAATGATGACTATACGACAAATTAAAGTAGATTGAGACTCACTTCAAAAAAAATTTCAAAAAAAGTAAAGTACCGATGTGCACCACCCTTTCACTGTGCATCAAACCTTACTCATGGGATAAATAAAGCACTTCTCTTTATTACCCAAAAAAGTGTTACCATCTCCCGCCTAAGTTACAAGGGTGGTGTTAGAATATGTTCGTCCTCGTTCCCTATTCTGTCGTAAAATTCTATGGGATCGTTCCTCGATATAATATTTAACATTTTTTTCCTTGACTTAGGACCGTCGATATTGATAGTATAGTCTCGTAAATTAGAATTTCATTTTATTCTTCCTTATGTAGGCCTTTGTCATCGAGAGCCATGATCTTTGTATGGTCGTTGACCACAAGTTTTTTGTTTTAGGCTTTCAATCCCTTATCTTATTCCTTAACAATAAAATTGGCGCCCTCTGATTTTATTTAAAAAACAAATGTAAAAAAGTGTGCAGATTTAGGTGTGAGTAACGTGAGATATGATCTGGCCGCCGGATTTTCACCCATGCCCATATTTGTGAAAGATCTTGTAAAAAACAAGTATATGTAAATAACCCCTTATACGTTCATTGTCCACACGAATGACCCCGTGATTAGGTGAAACCCCCGTGGGGATTCTATGCTGTATCGTAATTGTACGGGAGAATTTTTGCAGATATTCAGATCTTTTATGAATATATTAAAATCTTTGGAGGGCTATTATTTTAAAAAAGATGTTTTTAATTGAGATAGTCATATATATACCCTCTAAACTCTAATATATTCTAATTTATATCATCGTATTCTTGATATTGTCATGTATACTTGAGGAGGGCAAATCTAGTTTGACCCATATTCGGCTCAGTAACGACCGGCCCATGTCAAGGGAGCTCTCGACGAGCGCACAAACCGACAATATACGGCTTGCTAAGTCACGGCCCAATCCGACCCGACATTAGATTCTACAGTAAGAGGGAGCGTGGTCCTCGCCGGAGAACACTCAGACGATCGACCGTTGCCCCCACGACGTCGGCCTTGACCCCGTAACGGGCGAACACGTGCCACGAGCGCTGTAAGACTCGTCCAGGAACCGGCCGGCGCCGAGGCTATCGCCCCCCAACGGGAAACTCCCGTCAATATAGCGTAGAAACGTTACTCTATTAAGCAGACCCTTCCCTCTCACGGGATGAGGTCTCTCGCTCCAGAACAACCCATATAAAAGAGACATCGAGAGAAGAGAAGAGAAACAGTAGATTCCTCTACTAAACCCCCTACTACTACGCAAGAGAAGAGACACGGTGGATACTTATGCCACAAGAACTTCCTACTGAGAATAGAGTACCCAGACCTACCACGACGACAGAGAGGTTACCCGTTACGCCCAGAGAGAATCCTCCTCCTGCACGGCCTTACCACCCAGCGAGCACTCTCCGAGTACCCACTAGGAGCGACGAGCACGCGTGCAGAGGAACTACACGCCTCTTGGATCGTCTACTACGATCTCTACTTCTCTCTCATTTCGCTCTTCTCTATTGCTCATTGATTCCTTGCTGACTTAAGCATCGGAGGATTATCCCCTGGGGTAACACCCGGGACTCCTTCTGACGCCTCTTTGGTTTCTTGATGTTTGCAGATCTCCACGGGCGCGAAACGACTTCCCCAACAAATAAATAGAGAAGGTGGTACGTGACTTAGGAACTATTTTCCTGCCGCTACAATACCAATATTAATAATACTAACAACGTCAAAATTAAAAGAATATACCCATTGAGCATGTAAAATATAAAGTTTTAAAGGGACATAAAAATAATATGAAAGATTGTAGTGGTATATATGTCGCTATCTTTGATTACGTGAAAAGATTAAACAAAAGCAAATTAATATTTTTTTTCATCTTAATATACTTAAATTATTTAAAAACAATATGAAAGATAGTGTACTGATATATATATATGTTGTTATTTTAATTACGTGAGAGTGTTAATTACTAAATTAATTTATGTGAGAATTTTAATTTAAAATTTAATTTTTTTCATCTTAATATATACTTAACATTAAATTAAATAAATAGTAGGTAGGTGTAGAGATATAGTAAACAATGATTGACAAATCGGTCCGGGACGGCTCGACTCGCCCGTCCTGGACCGTCCCAGTCAGTCACAGATCGGGACGATCGATCTGTGAGACGCAATCAGGACGATATATGTAGTAGATTATATTTTATGACTAAATTTAATCGATAAGTCGGTTGATTTAAATCGCTTCAATGTCATTAGAGCGTCTCGGGTTTGAATCTCAAAAGACGTATCAAAATTTTAACTTTTTTTACTTTTCTTTAAACTATTAAATAGAAAAAATATTAAAATTCGGTTGACGCTAATAAGAATCAAACCCGATGCATCCGATTCACGGATAACATCGTCTAATCATTAACCTAAAGAATTATTTGTGAAATTTTATTTATAATCTTTATATTAAAATCTTTATTTTAGATCGGTATAGAACGATACAATATCATCTTGTCCTGTCTCAAATTGTGATCGCGATGATCGGGACGGTCGGAACAGCAAACCCCGATAATAAATAACCTTTTGCATGACATAATCCATTAATACTAATACCGGCCAACTTGTCCTCCGTCCTGATACGTTACAAGGATTGGGCGACCATCACTGGCTGCTCCTCGCTGGTAAGGTTGTAGTTGTAAGAATAGCCCAGTATTCGTAACATGACAAAATAAAATACATTTATAATAATGCAGTAGAGGTATGGAATATATGAATATGCGATGAACCAAAGTTATTATGTGATATACATTATAGGGATATATGAAGCATATGCAGAGTTCTAAGGGTACAAATATAATAATCTCTTCTTGATTTACCAGCAAGGTTTCGTCTCGGTCGTCTTCATTTTCTGTCAAGACGAGATGAGACGATACCGTCTCATTCTGTCTCACAAGATATATATATATTATATGTAAAATAATATAATAATTTTTTTAATTCAATTGGTTAAATCATTTGCGTGAGTTTCCTCTAAGAGATCTGACGTTCGAATCTTATAAATTTCTTAAAATTTTAATTTTGTTAATTAAAAATCTTAAAAAAATCTAAAAACACACATGTAATTGACGAAATTCAAACTTAAACAGCCCCGAACGAGTGAAATCACTAGATCAACTTACCTATTAAATGTTTTATACTTAAAATAATATATATAATATATAAAGCGACGTCTCACGTACGATTTATAAAACCATATTTACCGCTCCATACATAGTAGGCTGGAGAGACTTCGAAATGTTTGGTTGAGGCCAACAGTTGTCTGTGCTGGTGCAACTGGCGTAAGAGAAGAGAGAAAGGGAAAGGGGGGTGGGGGGAGCCATTTCATCCATCCCCCGCCCATTTCGGTAGCGAAACGAGCGAGGGCGGAGGGGCACAGGCGCCGGAGACCTGGGACAAGAATCAGCACTTGACAGCGGACACGGCTCCGCAGGAGGAGATGTGGTGGAGAGAGAGAGAGACAGAGGGGGTTAACTGTGGACGTAAAAGCGGTACGAAAAACGGGGAAGCGGGGGTAGCGGAGAAGGAGAAGAGCGCCTAGTCATCATATAGCATCAGCGGCTGTGGGTGAGAGGAGGCAAACCTTTTTATTAACGCCCTTCACGGACACGGATCAAAACACTAGAAATCTCTTTAATTTCCTCGTCCGTTTATAAAGATTTATGAAATATTATTATGATCATACAGATATCACAGTTGAAAGTCCCACGTCACCAACCCAAGGTCTTTATCAATCAATAATAAGACGACACTTGTGTCAGTTAATATCGAAAATCAACCAGAAGAAGCTCGTGATTTTACTACTGCACCGAGAGATTCCGAGATGCACTCTCCAGTCTCCCCCCACCGGCCGTGGCGTGGGTAAAAAAAAAAAAACCCCCCATCCGTACTCTCTCTCTCTCTCTTCTCTCTCGTTCTGTCGTTTCCATCCCCTCTCTTTTCCTCCCCCGGCCCCCCCATCTCAGGAAGCAGAGATCACGGTCAAGAAAGCTCTCACCAGACCCCATCCATCCGGGAAGGAGATGCCCCAGCATCCCATGATCACACACACACACACACACACACAGCGTCCTACAAGGGAGGAACACCTTGCATTGCATGCCCCCCCCCCGGCCCGGGGACTTACAATGCAACAGTCTCTCTCTACAGAACCTCGCCTTTACTCCCCACCCCCAACCTTACCTGCCCCCCCCCCTCCCAAAAGGCGCGCTCAAACCCACTTTCCCGCCCTCCAACGCGACAACAACCACAGGCTCGATTTGGTCGCTGCTACGGTCCCCGCTGCTGCTGCGGCCGCCGCTGTTAATAAATAATCACGAGGATGGGGGGGGGGGGGGGAGGGATATAGAAAAGGGAAAATGGACTTGAACATGACACCTGTACATTGCTACATCGCCCATGTAGTCACTGATCGATAGTCCTGTTTGTTTCACTAAAATAATTAAATAATTCTGTCTCTCAATCCAACCGCCCCATTACATTGTCTTTCTTCCTCGTTCGGCTAGAAACAAAATCCGTCTGTATCTACTAATAATGCAGGTGGCGGAGATGAGGGTGCTGAAATATATTCACTAATTCTCATCAGAAGAAGAAGAAGAAGAAGAGGAGGAGGGGTTAACTCGGTCGGAGGATGGGGAATGACACCAGAGGGTAAAGATCAAATTAGAAGAAGAAGAAGAAGAAGAAGAAGAAGAAGAGATCAGGCCTACGGCTGTTGCGGCACGCTGATCTCGCTGTCCCGGCACAGACCCACGTCTATGGTCATGGTCCGGTCGCCCTTCTTACGGGGCCGCACCCTGCAGCAGTTCCTCCTCGGCGCCTGCACACACCACCAGCCCCATATATACGTACATCATCAGGTGATTGATTAGCTTTGTTAACATATATAGTAAATAAAAAGGTGAAAAAAAGTAATAATTTTGGATCGGTGGGTCTTTTCCTGATATCAATCGGCCAAAGCTTTCGCCACCGGTTGCAGCGAAGCAAAAATAGAAATAGAAAGCTATTAATTAAACAAGAACAATGCATGTATGCTTTTTTTTTCTCCCTTCTTTTTTAATTTCCCCTCCATTAATTAATTTAAAATCTTCGAAGAACTATCCGGATTTGAAATCCATCCCTGTAATGCGGTATGGTATGGACGGTGTAACCGTAATGTAATGGGTAATGCGAAAGTAATGTTCTCGGTAATTACCCGGTCCCAGAGGTGGGGATCGGCGCGTTTGTAGACGACCACCTTCTCCACCGCCGACGGCTCCTCGATCTTCCACTTGCACGGCGGGTGCGCCGCTTCCCTCCGGTACCTCGCGTAACGGGTCACCGTCGTCGTCGTCGCCCTATCCCCCACGGTGGCGTTATCGGTTGTGCCGGAGGCGAAGTAGAAGACGAAGGGCTTCTGGCAAGGGCTCCGGGCGACGGGCCGGGTGTTGAAGGCGTAGGCGGTGTAGTCCGCCCGGCGGTACCAGTTGAGGAAGGTCCGCGTCGGCATCTCCGCCTCCCGCGGCGACATCACCCCGCGCACCACCTGCACCGCGTACCCCCACGCCACCGCCACCGTCCACTTGCGGTCGCCCCGCGGGTTCATGTCGTAGCAGATGCTCTGCTGCATCACCCCCGCTGAGTCGAGCCGCACGGGGCCCTGGAACAGCTTCCGCAGCGCCGACGCCCGCGTCTCCCCCGGAAGCACCGGCTCCACCACGTCCAGGTGGTGGATGGACACCAGCGGCGCCACCGGGTGCGCCGCCAGCAGCCCGAAGAGGCTCCCATAGACGTCGTACTGGTGGAAGCCCGGCTCCCGGGTGAGGGGCACCCCCAGCTCCGCCATGCACGCCTGCATCCGGTCGTCGCTGCCGTAGAGCGCCGGGTAGCGCGCGATGCACCGGTCCTGCATCCGGGCCAGCGCCTCCGCCAGGGGGCGGCTGATGGCGAACCCGCCGCCGCCGTAGGCCATGCCGTAGGAGAAGTAGATGTTCTGGAGGTGGCTCTCGGAGTTGGCGCCGATGTAGTAGGGCTGCCGGTGGTCGTACTTGGACAGCACCCGGAGGAGGTTGTCGGGGACGAACACGGTGTCGTCGTCGCCCATCACGAGCCAGCGGACCTCGGAGGAGTCGCCACGGGGGAGGCTGCGGATGGTCTCCGACACGATGCGGGAGATGCGGATGGCGGAGCGGTGGCCTCCCCGGTGGGTGTAGGGGAACTTCGAGGTGTCGGCGGAGATTTTGATGCGGGGGAGGAGGCCCTGCTCGCCGCGGGGGGTCTTCACGGGGTTGTCTAGCCACACGCACCCTCGCATCTCCCGCGGCCGCCACCACACCTTGATGTACTCCTTCCGCTTGTCCCACAGCTTCGCCGACGCCGCGATCCCGAACAGGACGTGGCGGAACGACGTCGCCTCTTCCGCCGGGGGAGCTTGGAGCCGTCCCGCCGGCGTCGGAGGAGGAGGCGGAGAGGGAGGGCAGGTGGGGGCAAGCGGCGCCGTGGGCAGCTGCCGGAGACGGGATGGCGGGGGAGGGAGGGACGACACATTGTCGGAGGCCTCCGCAGCGACGCCGACGGTCGCCCGCAGGAGGGCGTCCCCGGGGATCATCCCCTCATCCTCGGGCGCCGCCTGGTACCGGCGGTGGGGGTAATAATGCCGGCAATAGGAGGGGACGACCTGGAGGAAGTGGACGGCGTATGCGGCGCAGAGGAGCACGGCGGTGCAGAGCATGGCCCTCCGGAGGACCAGCAGCAGCGCGCGGGCGGGCGGCTTGCCCCCGTGCGGCGGGGACAGCGGCGCCGCGGCGGGGCTCCGGCCCAGCCCCAGGAGCAAATAATCCCAGATGAGGCGGCGTCCCCCAAATCCACTCTTCTTCTTCTTGAAATCGTCGGGGTCCCCCTTCTGGTGGTGCGCCGCGGCACCGCCGGCGGCCCCGATCCCTCCTCCTCCGCCACCCCCTTTCATGGCCAGCTCCCCAGCCCCCCACCTCCACCTCAACCCTGACCACCCTTCCTCCTCCTGCTGCTCCTCCTCCTCTGTTGCTTCTTCGCCAATGCAAATGCCAAATGCAGAAGCAGCCGCAGTGCCCCTTTAGGACGGGATCGAGGGGGGCCGGAGCCAGCTGTTGTCGTATCTCAGAGGATTCTGGTTATGGGATCAGGGGAGAGAGAGAGAGAGAGAGAGAGAGAGGGGGGGGGAGAGAGATAGATAGAGAGAGAGAGAGGTCGAGCGCGAGTCAGCATGGAGTTGCGACAGGCCCTCCGTTGTCGTAGGATTCTTATGGCTTCCGCCCCCCCCCCCCCTTTTTTTTTTTACTTTTTTCTTTATTCTTCTTCTTATGGGAGAAGCGTATCTCGGCGGTCTATCCCACCGTATTAGGATGTTATCCAAATTTTATTCCCTTTCCCTGGTATTTCACCACTCGTTGCTGAATAGGAAGATCGCGTCAGAGTAATATTTATTATTATAAATCTGAGCCGGTAGATTTGTCTGTACATTTTGTTTTCATTAGTTCACAAGAGTCAATAACTCACACCTTTTTTTATTTTTCCCCACGTCCCCAGTGTAGCGGCCGAATGGGCGATAAGAGTTAGCCCACGATCAATAACATGGCCGATTTCGGACACTTCTTTTGACATACAACACTCATAAATTTAATTTTAGTTAAAAACTCTACTTATTCTCTCCTTAATTGCGTATTTAGGAACAATTGTGGATTGAATTTAAATCATTACAAATTT
The DNA here is from genome assembly GCA_022559845.1 of Amorphophallus konjac. Taxonomy (NCBI): domain Eukaryota; kingdom Viridiplantae; phylum Streptophyta; class Magnoliopsida; order Alismatales; family Araceae; genus Amorphophallus; species Amorphophallus konjac. Next base: position 24,114,240 of record CM040121.1, read on the forward strand.
TCACTTTATCACTTTTATTCTCAAATGAGTCGAATTTTTATTGGCTTACAAACCCCATCAAAATCTAGTGACAGGGGAGACATAGATACCATTGGGTTGAGAAATGAAAACTCTTCAAAAGTTAGTTGGAGTGAGTTTTTTTCATCGTTACAGTGTGTAGAGATCGAAAAGTGATCTTTAGAACCGCATGTCACACCTCTTCGATTTATTTGTCGAAGAATAGAATGAACGTTCCGAGAGGGATACATGCGAGTAAAGAAAAGACGTCATAAAGAATCTCGAGTGTGATCCCACAGGACAACTCTCCGATGCCTAAGTCATACGAGTATTCGGATAGGGAAAAAGTGCTCAGATAGAGACGTGAGTGCTCGGAATGAGAAATGGACCAAAGAATATTGTGGACTTTGAGTACGCATAATGCTTACTCCCTGGCCGTCCGGCCAGAACACTTCTTATAGGGTCTCCCTCCTCGTCTGCATCTTCTGGTTTACTAGAGGAATGATTATCCAGGATCGTGAGATCGTGGGACGTTTGACCTCTCGCCTAGCAGAAGGCGAAGAGGTGTGGGTTGCCCCTTGATGCCCATTACTCAATTATTATTACGATGGATGTGAGCCCGGGGTTTTATGGCGGCGGTAAAAAAAAGGGGTGGCAAGATACGTAGGGTAAGACTCGAACTCGGGTGGCCCAATAATCACTCAGCGATCCGTACCACTCTACTAGATTCCCCGTTATCAAAAAAAAAAAGGTTACGCATGTTATTTTTCAGGGCCAACTTCTCAGCTGATCCTTTCTAGTGATTTTTTAGGAACCACAACCCAGCTAATTTTGATATGGTCTTAGCCAACCGACCAATCACACTAGTGACTTACTTTTTCATGTTACTGCACACTTGTTAACTTTCCAGGAGTTAGTCACCTAGTTGATTTACACTGTATCAGTAGACTACCTTAGCACATGTTGTGCCGATTATCCAGAGCAACAAATACTCTTCTAACTGTCATGTGGACAGATCTACAAAGTATGAAAATAAATGAATACAGAGATAAGAAGAGGATGAGAACAAATAGAATATCGTTACATAACAATATCCTCCTCTTTATTACTTCATAGGATGAAGGACTTCAGGGATGAAGATTTGAATGCGATGAAGTCCTCCCTTGACATGAGTGCATAGGAAGTAAAATGCTGGGATCGTTTTGAATGCAGGAAGGCGCTCGAAACATTACTTATATACTTGTTCAACGTCTGTGATGTGTTCTTCTTCAAGTTCACATTATTTATAACCTCAGGCTTCAATGTATTCATTAGATACATTAGCCATTCAATAGTAGGATCCTAGTCACAACATTCGACAGGTCAGACTCGTTGTTATCCTTCTATTTCCAAGGTAGCATGTGAATTAAATTTCCTACTGCTGTCATTAGTCTGCATAATTTCTCTTCTTATGCAATTTCCCTCTTGACTGTTGTTGCATGTATCTCTGAAACAATGCTAAAAATATTCTTCCCGTGTAGGGACGTGAGACAAATAGCAAATTCAAAAAACAAATGTCAGAGCGGCAAGTATGCAATAAATATTACCAGTTTAGCACGCAAGAACATGTCTTGAGATATTGCAACGTGCACAAGAAGAATTTAAATAAGTATTCTTTTTGTCTTGGAAATGAATGAGTATCTCAGCAAATACTCTATATTTAATGTGTCTGCATGGTTCAGTTTGGCTTATCCAACACCGTTCCTTAGATTATGTTCGCATACGTGATGAAGGGGAAGGGCATTTGTATGGACTAAAAAGTGTTACTTTAGCCTCGTACTACACCATTTAGATTTCTTTAGAGGGGAAGAGTGTCTGGCTATCCCAAGGAAACCTGCAAACAATGAACAACGTGTCATAAGAAGCCCTAGGTGAGATCCCAAGGGACAACTTGTAACGACTCGAGAATCTGATTATCGGGAAGGCTCGATAACCCGAGACTCGCACCGCCACCCACGAGTCCGAAGACTCGGAAGGGTTAGAAGGATGGTGTGGAAACTACACAAGTATCATAAATAATTTCAGAAATTAAACAGTTATAATATTAAGCAGGAAATAAATTAGCATTTTACATGGTCCACAATTGAAAATAACAACAACAGTAGTCCACGACTAGTACAGAGACAAGAAAGAAAAGTACAGCTACACGGGGCATACCCCGGCTCTGACCTCTAGCACTACCTCTGGGCACCCGCACCTCGCTGCACCCCAGACGCGCTCCCCTGGGGCGGCGCCTCACCTGAAACACGGTGAAAACACGCAGGGAATGAGTCTCAGAACAAGACTCAGTAGGGATCACTCGAACTCTACCTCGTAAAATGAGAAACCACTACACTAGCGGTAGGAGAGTACCTCGGAAAGGAAAGCCATGTACTCTACACAACAAAGACCCTACGGCACGTAAACCGGCACACGTGCCACGGTGAGACAACCGAAGCTCAACGGTCGACCCGACAAAACTCGAAGGTCGGAAACACACGACTGACAGTCTGTCACTCCGTACTCGACATGAGTATCTCCCACTAGAAGTACAGCCGGTAGCGTCCCCTGACGTCTTACACCGCGCCGCAGGTGATCCGCCTGGCGTGGTAGCTCCTACCAAAGGCGTAAACACCGTACAAGTAACCACAAACAAGTGACTAGCTGGGCTCACGCCCGTCGACGTGCGTCCACTATCCCCAACCACGTGTGCACACACAGACCACGCGTCCTAGGTCTGGCCCTCTGACCGATTTTCCCCTGGCACTGGACTCTGATTAGACGAGGGGCCCGATGGAAACCAGTCTAAAACCGTCCTCAGGGTAAGCCCGTACACCACTCCCTGGTGCAACCGGTACCGCGTACTGGTAGGCTACGACTAGTGGAGGGTCACTGAAGGAGTAGACTCTCAAGTCAACGGAAAACAACGTCACAATCGTAGGTACACGGAACGCTCCTTGTACCAACACCGTCACACAGCGACACAAGCCGAAATCACCATCTCCCGGGACCCCACGGCACCCTCACGTGTGGCCCCCACATGATGCCCAGCATCAGTCAGACCACGGGTCAGCACAGGGATCGAGACTCGCTCATCCGGGACTCGAATCGGCAAGGGATGGGAGACGCGGTCACCGGAGGACCGCCTCCTGTGGTAGCGGTCTGCCCAGGACGGCAACCACACAGTCGTGGTCCTCCTGGAACCGCGATCGCCCTGGCGCAAGAAAAAATGAACGCGGTCACCCAGTGATAGTGTTCACACAGTAGCGGTCTCCAGGAGACCGCGACTAGAAACCAACGGTCAAAAATGCCTCGGGGTCCGTGCCGGTCCCCACGGTGAACGCGGTAGCCCCCAGACCGCTACCAACAGTCGCGGTCTGTCGCAAGACCGCGTCCGCCCACCGACACTCTAAAGCCCCAACGGTTCAAAACCTGCTGAAAGCGGTCCCCGTCTGACCGCGACCAGTGAAAACGGTCACTGGTGGACCGCGATCGCCTCGGAAAATCGAGAACGGCGGGAAACGGCCTAAAACACCATTCCACGCCCCAATCACCCCCGGGTGATGGGGAAACAAAGGGGGAACTCGTCCCCACGCCCTAGAGTACCGAATGATGCCCCCAAAACTCCAAATGGCGCGGTAAAACTCTAGATCGGCACTCAAACCCCCAAAGCATGCATTTCCCGTCCCAAGCTCAAACGAACCCCTCTCGGCTCCCCGCCGGCCTAGAAATCACGGGAAAGGAAAGCACGGAGATAGAGGATCGTCACCCTACCTCGGGGTTGTCCGAAACGTGGCGAATCACCGTTGATCCTCAAGAATCGCTTGAAACTTCACGAACTCCCCACGCCCTCACTGAGCACCGAACACCGCCACGATCACCACGCCGCCGCCTATGCCACGACGCCGTCGCCTTGTCGTGTCCGCAGCCGAAGGGGATGGCGCCGGGGCTAGCATCGGAAGAGGGGGGCCGATCACGGTGGAAGCGCTCACGGGAGAGAAGGGAGGAAGAAGAAGAAAGAGAAAGGGAAAAAGAAAAGAAAAGAAATGGGAATATATAGAAAATCTGATTTTTTTCAGAAAAATACCAAAAAATAAAAGAATACGTTTCCGGAATCCTCGGAACGCACCGATCGCAATGGTACCACTCGTGCCCAGGTGAATTACCCGGTCCACCCACAGCGAGCTTCCGAAGAAAAAGCCGAAACACACACCGGAAATCAGAAAACACACGCGGAAAAGCTGCGGAACGCCTCCGGGCCTCCGAAACGACTCCGGATCGCGCCGATCCGAACGCGAAAGATGTCCGAAACGAAATTTCAGACACAACAAAGTCGGACACTCCGAAAAACCAGATCTGGGACCCACAAAGAAGGATCCGAAAGGTCTGGGATATTATAGCCCTCCCCCCTTAAAGGAATTTCGTCCTCGAAATTGAGAACAACCCAAGGGGAAAGAAGAGGAAGACTCACTCAAACAGGTACGGGAACTGCTGACGCATCTCATCCTCACGCTCCCAAGAAGTCTCACCACCAGAGTGTCGCTGCCACATAACCTTTACCAAGGGGATGACCTTGTTCCGTAGGCGCTGCTCTCGTCTATCCTCCACGCGGATCGGAAACTCTGGGAGAGAAAGTGTCACGCCCCGAGCGCGGAATATACCCGGAGACGCGTGACGAGTTTATATCGATCATGTCAATCAGAGTATTAGTGTATTCGACACCAAATCAGAGATGCGCAAGAGTAAAGATAACCCAATCCTTTTATTCCTTCACAAAAGTATTTCTATTACAATCCCTTGAAAATGCTAAACTTAATAAAAAGAAAAGTACAAAATTGACTCAAGAAAATACAGAAAAGACAAGACTAGTTGACGCTTTGAGAAGCTCTAATCTCTTTCACTCTTGACCTTCCCTATCCGATTGAGTCTCGTCGTCGGACTTACCTGAAAAGTAGGGAAACACTGAGTGAGCGAACGCTCAGTAGGAAATTATATCTTAAGAACTAGCAATGGGTTTAAGTAATTATAATTTTTCACATGTAAATGTAATATGCATGTAGAAATAACTAATCAATAGAATAACACGTCGTATAAAACTTCAATGCGAGTCTTAAACAAGAAATATTCATAAGAGACTTTATAGATTATTGGCTATTTCACGCAAGTACTTTGCCCGTGTCGGGCCACGCTAGTAAAGTCACGCAAGTCGAGTCACGCATGTAAGAAAGAGAGAGTGTGTGTGTGGAATGCCAAAGATCAAGAGAAAAAGTACTTCGGTGCAATGCTAGACACCGTGATCATTACAACTCCCATGGGCACTAGTACTTTTGGGTGCTCCTCCCAGGACCAGATCGGGCCCTTATATGCACAGCATTAAAAATAGATCTAGACATCCACTTTATTTTTATAGCCAATATGGAATTTCAAAGAAAAAGCTTGTGGAAATTCAAGATAGAGTAGAGTTCAAAATTGAACTTGATGTATAAGGATGATAATGACGATATAAACACGAGTATCGATAAAACTGGGTGGAGTTGGTTCCCTAATTGGGTACCATGACAATTAAGTGCCCATATATAGATGGTCATGTCATTTGATATAGAATTGAGGTCCTCAAGAACATCATAATAATGGCATGATTTCCACATCCCATTAAGAATATTCTCATGATATCCACATAGCATATCATGAGGGCCGGTATACCATGTTTCTGTAGAGTGACATGGTAAAATAGTGCAATAGGTTTTTATGGTACAACCAGCTCAGTCGGCCTTGAGGGAATCCAAGGCTACGAGGAGACTTACGGAGGTCCCAATGACTAACTTGCCAGTCTAAAGGAACGGAATGTCCAATGGAGGGCTTGTATGTCACCGAGAGTTAGTGGGTAATGCGATAAATCATCGTGAAACATGGGACTATACTCACGGAATGGAATATAGTGCCGATATATATATATATATACGAAACCCTCGGTTCACAGAAAGCAGTATAAAATAATCACACATGAAATTAGCGACTTAACCTAAGTCACTATTTAATAAATTAACGCCCTTCACTAGGTCATGTCTTTTCAATTTGACGACTTCTGAAACAGCCATCCATCATATACTTCTGTTATGCTGAGATTTTTCCTTAATTCTGTATTTTCAATAAAACGCGCCTTAGTTAGGGGCGTTATTTCATAAAGAAACGACATGCACTGTGCCGTTAATTACCTTGTTCAGAATTTTAACAACTCCTAGATATTTCAGGGAAATAACGACTTATTCTAAGTCTTTAATTTAAATTAGCGCCTTGGGGTGGGGCGTCACTTTCATAAAAGACGACCTACTAAGGGTCGTTAATTCATTATTTTCCAGAATTTAACATGAACAGTGTAATTTTCAGGATATTAAATTTTCAGGAAACAAGGTACATGGTCAAGGCAAGAAAATTATCAGGATTCAATACTTATGATCATGCATTAAATTGGATTCAGGGTTTCATAGACCTTAAATTTTAAACATGGGTATTTATTAATTATGTGGAATTGACGACTCTTCTGTCAGTCGTCAGAACTTGAATTAGCGCCCTAGAGAGGGTCGCCTCTTTCCAAAATTTCACAGAAAATCTCGAAAACTCAGTGAAACCATATGCATGAATCAATATATGTTAACAGCATGATTATATAAAAGTTTGAGCTACAATTCTTGAGAAAACCTACCTGATGATGATATGATGGAGGAACGTGAAGGATGTGAAGAGAAAACGACACTCTGTTCTAAACAGAGTCTTCTGGGAAAACGATGTTGATGAAGAACCCACGTTCTTCAGCTAGACAGGAACACCTTCACGAGGCAGGCCACCTACAGAAGAAGAAGATGATGTTGCAGACAACCGGCACAAGGAAGAAGAACCACATGTTCTTCACGTACGAGACAGCAACAGAACGCCTTTGACCAAAATAGCTAATAGGTTCGACTGAAGGGGGTATTTATAGGGTTTCAGGAATCTCTTAGGGTTAGAATTTGATTAGAACTCTAGTTTCCTTGATAGAGTCCTTACCATAGTCAATCGAACACGTAGCAATCCTAAAACTTACCCTGGATAGTCTCCTGGTTCGAATGGAACACAAATGCAATTAACGCCTTAGGTTAGGGCGTGCATTTTAATTGACGTCTTGACCTGTGCCGTTTCTTTTGTAATTCGCGCCCAAGAAGAGGGCGTTTCTTTCTCTTTCCTTTTATTCGTTTTGGCCGTTTTAAATTTGACGACCTTTGGTATAGGCGTCACTTTTTGAATTAACGCCTCAGGTTAAGGCGTTTCTTATTTAAATCGCGCCTTGTTGAGAGGCGTTATTTACATTTGACTTATTATTTATTCATTTTGGTTCTTATCATTTACTTACTTAATTTTTCTTGAAATCTTCCTTTTATTTTACCAGGGTTGCTACACCCTCCCCCACTTAAAAGAATTTGGTCCCCAAATTCCATCACATATAAACGTGGAGAGTGTAGAATATATACCTTTTTAGAATAAGTCTGGGAATCGTTTCCTCATAGACTCCTCGGTCTCCCATGTGGCTTCGTGTTCTGAACATTTACTCTATTGCACCTTAACCATGGGATTAACTTTATTCCTTAGGGTTCGTACCTCACGATCAAGGATCTTCATAGGCTTTTGCTCATACGTAAGGTCCTTCTGAAACACCAGGTCTCCATGATCAATGATATGTGACGGATCATGCACATATTTCTTCAACATTGATATGTGGAATACATTATGAACTTCGGACAATTGAGGAGGTAAAGCGACACGGTAAGCAACCTCGCCAACTCTTTCTAGTATCTCAAAAGGTCTGATAAACCTTGGTGTAAGCTTGCCCTTAACACCAAATCTCCTTATTCCACGTCCAGGTGATATCTTGAGAAATACGTGATCTCCCACTTGGAAGTCGAGATCTCTTCTTCGTGTATCAGCATAAGCCTTCTGTCTAGACTGAGCAACTTGAAGTCTTTCTCTAATCAACTTAATCTTTTCAGTGGTATCCCTTACCATGTCTGGACCTAATAGTTATTTTTCGCCAACTTCGTCCCAGCACAAAGGCGATCGGCAACTCCTTCCGTATAAAGCTTCGAAAGGTGCCATTTGTATACTTTCCTGGTAGCTATTATTGTATGCAACTTCAACCAAAGGCAAGTGATCATGTCAGCTTCCACCAAAATTAATGATGCAAGCTCTAAGCATATCTTCAACCACCTGATTAGTTCTCTCGGTCTGACCATCCGTTTGAGGATGAAAAGCTGTACTAAAGTTAAGTCTCGACCCTAGCGAATGTTGTAAACCCTTCCAAAAGTGAGAAGTAAAACGGGGGTCTCTGTCAGACACGATTGAGACAGGTACTCCATGTAACCTGACTATCTCTTTAAGGTATAATGCAGCAAGAACATCAACTGACCATCGACTCTTGATTGGCAAGAAGTGTGCCGATTTGGTCAATCGGTCGATGATAACCCATATTCCGTCATATCCTCCCTTTGATTTGGATAGACCCATAATGAAGTCCATACCGATATCCTCCCACTTCCACTTGGGAATATCTAGAGGATGTAGCTTACCGGCAGGCTTTTGGTGTTCTGCCTTGACTTGTTGACATGTGAGACAGCGAGACACAAAATCCGCTATTTCTCTTTTCATATTGGGCCACCAAAAGGTCCTTTTCAAATCTTGATACATCTTAGTCGATCCTGGATGAATTGTGTACCTTGATTTGTGAGCTTCATCTAAGATTTTCTTCTTTAGCTCTGGACAATTCTGTATACATGTTTTATTTCTGAACATCAATCTTCCATCTGGTGTTAATTTGAAATCAGGTTGTTCTTTCATTTTGCCCTTGATTTCCACTAGTACGGGGTCACTACCTTGAAGTCCTTGTACTTCGGATAGCAAGTCTGGCTGTATGCTCATATGGGATAAGGTGACACACCTACTGTCCTTGTCCATGCTTATATTAAGTTTAGAGAATTGTTCTAGCAACTTCCACTCCTGAATCATACAATTGGCTAATAGTGCTCTCGGCTTTCGACTGAGGGCATCGGCTACAGGATTACCTTTTCCAGGATGATATTGTATAGTGAAGTCGAAGTCCTTAAGATATTCTAGCCAACGTCTTTGCCTCATATTCAATTCCTTCTGAGAGAAGAGATACTTAAGACTTTTATGGTCAGAGTATACAATAAACTGCACTCCGTATAGATAATGTCTCCATATCTTCAGTGCAAATACTACCGCAGCCAATTCTAAATCATGAACTGGGTAGTTCTCCTCGTGCTTCTTTAATTGGCGAGAAGAGTAGGCTATAACCTTCCCTTGTTGCATTAAAACACATCCGAGGCCAATGCCAGATGCATCGGTGTATATTTCGAATCTCTCGCCTTCAATTGGTAAAGCTAAAACTGGGGTAGTAGTTAGATGATCTTTGAGAGCTTGGAAGCTTCTTTCACATTCCTCACTCCATTCATAACGTATCTCCTTGCGAGTTAGCCTAGTGAGTGGTACGGCTATCTTGGAGAAATCCTTGATGAATCGCCGATAGTAGCCCGCAAGACCCAAGAAACTACGGATCTCGCTAGCATTGGTCGGTCTTTCCCAATTCCTTATAGCTTCAACCTTTGATGGATCTATGGATAAACCGTCTTTTGATATAACATGCCCCAACAAAGCTACTTCTCCTAACCAAAATTCACATTTGCTGAGCTTTGCATATAACTGATTCTTCCTCAATATTTGTAATGCTATTCTCAAATGCTCCTCGTGCTCTTCCTTGGTCTTTGAATAGATCAGTATATCATCAATGAAAACCACTATGAATTGATCTAGATGAGGCCTGAATATACTATTCATCAACTGCATAAAGGCAGTAGGGGTATTTGTTAGTCCAAAAGGCATAACAACAAATTCATAGTGCCCATACCTGCTTCTGAACGCGGTCTTATAAATGTCCTCATCTTTGATCCTTAGTTGGTGATATCCCGACCTGAGATCAATCTTTGAAAAATACATGGATCCAGATATTTGATCAAATAACTCATCGATTCTCGGCAGTGGATACTTGTTCTTGATAGTGAGATGATTCAACTGTCGATAGTCGATGCATAATCTCATAGATCCATCTTTCTTCTTTACAAATAGCACAGGTGCTCCCCCACGGGGAAGTGCTTGGTCTAATAAATCCCTTCTTGAGAAGTTCCATCAATTGCTCCTTCAGCTCCTTGAGTTCGGCAGGGGACATCCTATATGGTGCCTTAGAAACTGGTCCAACACCAGGGACCAAGTCGATGGTGAAGGCCACTTCTCTTCGTGGGGGTAATCCAGGCAAATCCTCCGGAAACACGCCGAAAATTCTTGCACAACTGGGATGTCTCCTACCTTAGTCTCCTTAGTCTCCTTAATGGTGACAAATGCAAGGAAAGATACACATCCTTTCCTTATTAGCTTGCTAGCTCGGAGAGCCGAAATAAGAGGTGACTTGCTCCGACTCTTAGGGCTAGAATAGACTAGTTCTGGAAAGTCCTTGAAAGTAACTTTGCTGTTACGATAATCCACAGTTGCTTGATACTTAGATAACCAGTCTGCTCCCAATATGACATCATATTCCTTTAGGTCTAAACATATGAGGTTGATAGGAAGATTTCTTCCTTTTACCAAGACTGCACAGTTTCGGTAATGGTGAGTAATATCGATTTTGTTTCCGAGAGGAGTAGATAAAAATATTTTCATCCATTCCGGTTCCATAGGTAGTGGGTCAGCAAACTTCTTGGAAATAAAAGAATGTGATGCACCCGTATCAAATAAGACATGTGCAGACTTGGAACAAACTTTCAGTGTACCTTCTACTAGTCCGCCTTCGTCTTGTTCCGCCTCCTTAAAAGCTTGGAGACGAGCATTCTTTGTCACCGGGCGCTTTCCGTCACCGGCTTGATCATTGAGTAGGGGACAGTCGGGAATCCGATGATCACGGCTCCCACAACGGAGACACGCTCCAAGTTTCCTCCAACATTCTTCGGCCTTGTGCCCGGCCTTATCACAGTGCTTACATACCACCCTAGAAGGTGTAGTGGTGATGGAGAAAGAATTGGTCTTCTTGAACTTTTGCTCCTGGGAGGGAGTACCTTCATTACTTGGCCTCTTCTTGAAATTAGGTTTGAAGGTGCCGGAGCTAGTAACATTCTCCTTCTTGTCTTTCTCACGGATCCTATCAGATAGTTCTGTGGCATCTTCTAGTAATTGGGCTCGTCGAACCATCTCCGAATAGACTTGTATGTCCATCGGTGCCAGTTGTGTGATATATTGGGGCCTGAGCCCATTAAGGAATCTTCGAGCTTTCATCTTCTCAGTACTAACTAAGTGTGTAGCGTACCGAGACAGCCTTGAGAACTGCGCTTCATATTCAGCCACCGACAAAGATCGTTGCTTAAGTGCGGCGAATTCAGCGGCTTTCTTCTCTTGAACTCGATCTGAGAAATATTTATTGTTGAAATGTTCAACAAACTCATCCTAAGTGACTTGTCCTTGATTTAACGTAGCTTCTACCGACTCCCACCAACAGCGGGCGTCCCTTTCTAATTGAAAAGTTGCTAGCAGGACCTTCTCTTGATCCGTGCATTGCATAACCCGAAAGATCCGTTCAGTTTCCCGGATCCAGTGTTCGGCATCGTCCGGATCAGTAGATCCTACGAACTTTGGAGGATTCATGTTCTTAAAGCCTTGGTGGAGATTTCCGGCTCCACGTAGTGCACCTCCTTGTGCCACTTGTTGAAGTGCTTGGGTCATGCCTTGAAGAGTGCATTGCATGTTGCGCCATTGAGCATGTTCGGCAGCCATTGTCCTACAATTACAATAGCTATTAGTATGTGATTACGTTTAAAGGCTTTTAATTCTATTTTGACTTTAACCCTTGGTTCTACCCAATCTCACTGGTTAGAGGTTCAGACTTATCCTTGGACTTGGGTTTCCTAGGAATTGAATACCCTAGGCTCTGATACCACAAAAACTGTCACGCCCCGAGCGCGGAAGATACCGGGAGACGCGTGACGAGTTTATATCGATCATGTCAATCAGATAGTGTATTCGACACCAAATCAGAGATGCGTAAGAGTAAAGATAACCCAATCCTTTTATTCCTTCACAAAAGTATTTCTATTACAATCCCTTGAAAATGCTAAACTTAATAAAAACAAAAGTACAAAATTGACTCAAGAAAATACAGAAAAGACAATACTAGTTGACGCTTTGAGAAGCACTAATATCTTTCACTCTTGACCTTCCCTGTCTGATTGAGTCTCGTCGTCGGACTTACCTGAAAAGTAGGGAAACACTGAGTGAGCGAACGCTCAGTAGGAAATTATATCTCAAGAACTAGCAATGGGTTTAAGTAATTACAATTTTTCACATGTAAATGCAATATGCATGTATAAATAACTAATCAATAGAATAACACGTCGTGTAAAACTTCCAAGCGAGTCTTAAACAAGAAATATTCATGAGAGACTTTATAGATTATTGGCTATTTCACGCAAGTACTTTGCCCGTGTCGGGCCACGCTAGTAAAGTCACGCAAGTCGAGTCACGCATGCAAGAAAGAGAGAGTGTGTGTGTGGAATGCCAAAGATCAAGAGAAAAAGTACTTCGGTGCAATGCTAGACACCGTGATCATTACAACTCCCATGGGCACTAGTACTTTTGGGTGCTCCTCCCAGGACCAGATCGGGCCCTTATATGCACAGCATTAAAAATAGATCTAGACATCCACTTTATTTGTATAGCCGATATGGAATTTCAAAGAAAAAGCTTGTGAAAATTCAAGATAGAGTAGAGTTCAAAATTGAACTTGATGTATAAGGATGATAATGACGATATAAACACGAGTATCGATAAAACTGGGTGGAGTTGGTTCCCTAATTGGGTACCATGACAATTAAGTGCCCATATATAGATGGTCATGTCATTTGATATAGAATTGAGGTCCTCAAGAACATCATAATAATGGCATGATTTCCACATCCCATTAAGAATATTCTCATGATATCCACATAGCATATCATGAGGGCCGGTATACCATGTTTCTGTAGAGTGACATGGCAAAATAGTGCAATAGGTTTTTATGGTACAACCAGCTCAGTCAGCCTTGAGGGAATCCAAGGCTACGAGGAGACTTACGGAGGTCCCAATGACTAACTTGTCAGTCCAAAGGAACGGAATGTCCAATGGAGGGCTTGTATGTCACCGAGAGTTAGTGGGTAATGCGATAAATCATCGTGAAACATGGGACTATACTCACAGAATGGAATATAGTGCCGATATATATATATATATACGAAACCCTCGATTCACAGAAAGTAGTATAAAATAATCACATAGGAAATTAGCGACTTAACCTAAGTCACTATTTAATAAATTAACGCCCTTCACTAGGTCATGTCTTTTCAATTTGACGACTTCTGAAACAGTCGTCCATCATATACTTCTGTTATGCTGAGATTTTTCCTTAATTCTGTATTTTCAATAAAACGCGCCTTAGTCAGGGGCGTTATTTCATAAAGAAACGACATGCACTGTGCCGTTAATTACCTTGTTCAGAATTTTAATAACTCCTAGATATTTCAGGGAAATAACGACTTATTCTAAGTCTTTAATTTAAATTAGCGCCCTGGGGTGGGGCGTCACTTTCATAAAAGACGACCTACTAAGGGTCGTTAATTCATTATTTTCCAGAATTTAACATGAACAGTGTAATTTTCAGGATAATAAATTTTCAGGAAACAAGGTACATGGTCAAGGCAAGAAAATTATCAGGATTCAATGCTTATGATCATGCATTAAATTGGATTAAGGGTTTCATAGACCTTAAATTTTAAACATGGGTATTTATTAATTATGTGGAATTGACGACTCTTCTGTCAGTCGTCAGAACTTGAATTAGCGCCCTAGAGAGGGTCGCCTCTTTCCAAAATTTCACAAAAAACCTCGAAAACTCAGTGAAACCATATGCATGAATCAATATATGTTAACAGCATGATTATATAAAAGTTTGAGCTACAATTCTTGAGAAAACCTACCTGATGATGATATGGATGGAGGAACGTGAAGGATGTGAAGAGAAAACGATACTCTGTTCTAAACAGAGTCTTCTGGGAAAACGATGTTGATGAAGAACCCACGTTCTTCAGCTAGACAGGAACACCTTCACGAGGCAGGCCACCTACAGAAGAAGAAGAAGATGTTGCAGACAACCTGCACAAGGAAGATGAAGGACATTAATATTCTTCATAATCCATGACGAAAGGCAGAGGAAGAAGAACCACCTGTTCTTCACGTACGAGACAGCAACAGAACGCCTTTGACCAAAATAGCTAATAGGTTCGACTGAAAGGGGTATTTATAGGGTTTCAGGAATCCCTTAGGGTTAGAATTTGATTAGAACTCTAGTTTCCTTGATAGAGTCCTTACCATAGTCAATCGAACACGTAGCAATCCTAAAACTTACCCTGGATAGTCTCCTGGTTCGAATGGAACACAAATGCAATTAACGCCTTAGGTTAGGGCGTGCATTTTAATTGACGTCTTGACCTGTGCCGTTTCTTTTGTAATTCACGCCCAAGAAGAGGGCGCTTCTTTCTCTTTCCTTTTATTCGTTTTGGCCGTTTTGAAATTTGACGACCTTTGGTATAGGCGTCACTTTTTGAATTAACGCCTCAGGTTAAGGCGTTTCTTATTTAAATCGCGCCTTGTTGAGAGGCGTTATTAACATTTGACTTATTATTTATTCATTTTGGTTCTTATCATTTACTTAATTTTTCTTGAAATCTTTCTTTTATTTTACCAGGGTTGCTACAGAAAGATCTGGAGTCACCTCAGGCCAAACAGAATCCTCGAGCACATGAGAGTCATCGGACATATACTTCCGCAACATCGAGACGTCGAACACGTCATGCACCGACGCCAACTCAAGGGGTAACTGCAACCGGTAAGCAACCTCACCGATGCACTCCAATATCACAAAATGACCAATGTAGCGGGGACTCAGCTTTCCACGCCGTCCAAAACGCATCACCCTCATCATCGGAGAAACTCTCAAGAACACATGATCGCCCACGGCGAACTCGAGGGGCTGCCTCCTACGGTCAGCATAGCTCTTCTGCCGACACAGGGCCGCCGACATGTTCTGACGAACCAGGTGCACAACATCCACACATTGCTGCACCAATTCGGTCCCGTCAAAACACGCTCACTCACCTCAAACCAATCAAGTGGAGTCCTAAACGGACGCCCGTACAAGGCCTCATAAGGAGCCATACCGATGCTCGAATGATAGCTGTTGTTGTAGGAAAACTCCACCAATGGTAGGTGATGAATCCAACTCCCCTGCCACTCCAGGCAGCAGGATCTCAGCATGTCCTCCAAAGTCTGGATGGTCCTCTCAGACTGACCATCAGACTGAGGATGATACGCCGAGCTAAATGCCAACTCCGTGCCGAGAGCTCGCTGGAAACTCCTCCAGAATCTAGAAGTGAAGCGTGGATCCCGATCTGACACGATCAAAATGGGAATCCCATGCAACGGAACGATCCGCTCCACATACAAACGAGCCAACTTGGACACGCTCCAGCTGACTTTGACCGGTAACAACCGAGTCACCTTCGTCAGCCTATCCACCAGCAACCAAATACTGTCCTGTCCACTCGGGGTCCTCGGTAACCCCACCACAAAATCCGTGGTCATGTGGTCCCACTTCCACGCAGGAACATCCAATGGATGGAGAGTACCTCCTGGTCGCTGATGCTCCGCCTTCACCTGCTGACAGGTTAGGCACCTGGCCACAAATTCTGCGACATCTCTCTTCATGCCAGGCCACCAGAACTGTCTCTGCAAGTTCCGATACATCTTCGTCGCACCCGGGTGTACGGTGTACCTGCTCCCATGAGCCTCGCGCAACACCGCACGACGAACCTGCTCCTCCGCTGGGACGTACAACCTGCCGCGAAACCTCGCAGCACTGTCCTCGCCGAGCTCCATATCAGCCATTGCCAGAATCCGGGGCAACTCAGGGTCCGCATGCTGAGCCTCTGTCACATGACGATGGATAGCATGAGTGACAGTCAGACTCGCAAGCACCACCAACCCTGGCTCTTGGGGAATCTTGAGCCTGAAAGATACTTCGGGCACTTGCTCCAGAGCCTCCATTTCCTCAACATCAAGGCACCGACCGCAACCTGCCGACTCAAGGCATCGGCGACGACATTCATCCTGCCCGACTGATAAGACAGGGTGAAGTCATAATCCTTCATGAACTCCATCCAACGCCTTTGCCTAAGGTTCAGGTCCCTCTGGGTAAACACATACCTCAAACTCTGATGGTCAGTGAACACCTCAAATTTCTCGCCATACAGATAATGCCTCCAGATCTTCAGTGCGAAGATCACCGCCGCCAACTCAAGGTCATGGGTAGGGTAGTTCTCCTCATGGGGCTTTAGCTGCCGAGATGCATAAGCCACCACTCTACCATGCTGCATCAACACATCACCCAATCCAACGCCGGAAGCATCTGTACACACCACGAAACCTCCCGATCCAGAAGGCAAAACCAACACCGAAGCCAAGGTGAGCAATCTCTTCAGTTCCCTGAAGCTCTGCTCACACTCCTCAAACCAGACGAAAGGCACATCCTTCCGCGTGAGTCTAGTCATCGGGGCCGCAATGCTAGAAAAATCCTGGATAAACCGGCGATAATAGCCCGCAAGCCCTAAGAAACTCCGGATCTCCGTCACCGATCTCGACCTCGGCCACTGCATTACTGCCTCGACCTTGGCGGGGTCCACGGAAATACCATCACCAGAAATCACGTGCCCCAGAAAGTGCACCTCGCCGAGCCAGAACTCGCACTTGCTGAGTTTCGTATATAACTGGTGATCTCACAACGTCTGCAGTACCACACCCAAATGGTACGCGTGCTCCTCAGCAGACTGCGAATAAACAAGGATGTCGTCCACAAAAATGACCACGAACTGGTCCAAATACGGATGAAACACCATCTTCATCAAGTCCATGAAGGCTGCAGGGGCATTGGTGAGCCCAAACGGCATCACCAAAAACTCATAATGCCCGTACCTCGTACTGAAAGCAGTCTTCTCCACGTCGGACTCGCGAATTCTCATCTGATAGTAACCGGACCGCAAATCAATCCGTGAGAACACTCGCGCAGACTGAAGCTGGTCGAACAAATCGTCAATCCGCGGCAACGGATACTTGTTCTTAATGGTCACTTCATTCAGCTGCCGATAGTCAATGCACAGCCGCAGACTACCGTCCTTCTTCTTCACAAACAACACGGGCGCACCCCAAGGGGAAAAGCTAGGACGAATGTACCCCTTGGCCAACAATTCATGCAACTGTGCCCTTAACTCTCTCAACTCAGCGGGGGCCATACGGTAGGGAGCCTTTGCCAAAGGTCCCGTTCCAGGCACAACCTCGATCACAAAATCGATCTCCCGCTGGGGAGGCAATCCAGGCAACTCCTCTGGAAAAACGTCGGGAAACTCGCACACCACCGGAATGTCCTCGACATTCGGCTCCATCCGGTCAGACACAATCACGGACGCGAGAAAACCTTGACAATCAGAATCAAGCAATCGAAGAGCTCGAATAACAGAAATGAGGAATCGAGAAGAGGTGGAACGGATTCCTTGGAAATAGAAGGTCCGCTTGCTCGGATGCTGGAAGTAGACCCTCTTTGTGACGACCCGAGAATCTGATTACCGGGAAGGCCCGATAATCCGAGACTCGAACCGCCGCCCACGAGCTGGGAGGGCTCGGAAGGGCTAAAAGGAGTGTGGAGGCACAAAGAAATAGGAAATAAAGCTGGACAACCCAACAACTAACATAAATAAATAAACAACTACAGCTACAACAGAGTCCAGTCGAACAGAAAGTACAGTCTAAAGCAGTAAAACGTACCACGTGCCAAGTGAACACTCGGCCCGGCAAGCAGGCAACTGAGAACCTCCGCTCCGCACCCTCGAACCTCGAGGAAGAACCGCTACTCCTGAAAGCAGGGAATGAGTCTCCAAAACAGAGACTCAGCAGGGATCCCGCGCAACCCCAACCGGAAACAACGGCGGTAGCGGAAAGGAGAGCTACAACTACAGCAGGAACAGCAAACCGGTGGCCGGTCAAAACTCGGCACTACAGCTACTCCTACTGCCAGAAGGCACACCTCGATCACGAAGTCGAAGCTACCAAACCACGCTAGTACCACCTACCGAAGTAAAAACACACGGTAACCACGCCGTAGAGGCCTGTCCCCCGAACAGCCAACCTGGACACGCTGTCCAAGGTGCAACCTCGGTAAAGCCACTAGCACTAATCTCATGACGCGAAAACCAACACACGCGTCACATCGAACCAACCAAAACTCAACGGTCAACATGACCGAAAACCCGAAGGTCAAAGACACAGAGACTGATAGCCTGTCACTCCGTACTCGACAGGAGTACCACCCACTAGAAGCACAGCCGGTAGCGTCCCCTGACGTCTTACACCGCACCGCAGGTAAACCGCCTGACGTGGTAGGTCCTACCCGAGGCGCGAACACCGTACAAGTAACCACAAACAAGTGACTAGCTGGGGTCACGCCCGTCGACGTGCGTCCACTGTCCCCAACCACGTGTGCACACACAGACCACGCGTCCTAGGTCTGGCCCTCTGACTGGTTTTCCCCCGCAGCCGGACTCTGGCTACGACGAGGGGCCCGACGAAAACCAGTCTAACCGTCCTCAGGGTAAGCCCGTACACCACTCCCTGGTGCGACCAGCACCGCGTACTGGTAGGCTACGACTAGTGGAGGGTCACTGAAGGAGTAGACTCTCAACTCAACGGAAAACAACGCTCGAATCTGACGACGTACGGGGACAACCCCGCGTACCGGCCCCGTCGCACGGTGACCACAGTCGGAGAAGAAACAGGACTCGCAGTCCACGGCCACGCACGCACCGTGCGCTAGAGTCGAGAAAACTCAAGTGGCGCTAAGCCACTGGACTCTGGACAGTCCTCCAGACGCACTACACCCAACGGTCCTTGAGTCACAAGACTCGGGGTCAAGACCGTTGTACGCAACAGCACAAGGCCGTCAATCTAGTCTAATCTCTAGGTCTAAAATCACGGTAGCACGAATACCGAGATAATTCACGAGTCACCAAGACCACTCCCTCGGGAAGGGAACGTAAGGGACCAAGGCCACCCACACGGGCCACACGGAAAACACAGAAGTACGATTCCCAGGGCAGTATACAAGCCACCACGACGATTTCCCATCTTGTAGCAAGCGGGAAACCTCCAGCCCCAGGCCGGACAACTGGACTCGCAGTCCAAGGCCAAGCACATGGCCCACATGGGAATCGCCTTCCAAAGGAAACCCACGACATGCGGGGGAGACCCCACCGCACGCACACCGATACACGGTGACTCGATCGAGCGTAACACGAAAGCCCGGAACACGTGGGGTCACCCGGACCCACCACAGCTACGGGCACGCTAATCGAAGTAACACGGTCCCTCCTGACACCCCAAAAACATGGACACAGAACCCATGGGGTGTCCGGGATATTCACAAGGCCGGAGGTCGACCACTGGGTCACAACCGGGTCGACCGGAGACCAAAACAACACAATCGGAGCGCTAAAAGGTCACCTGGACCCTTAAGCTCGTGGCACGTAAAACGAGATAAGTGGGACAACCTCTGGACACCCAAAGACACGGTCACGGAACTCCACGGGGTGTCCGAGACACTCACGAGACCTAAAGTCAACCACTGGGTCGCAACCGGGTCGACCGGAGGTCAAAACAGCGCAAACAGGAACTAGAAGGTGGTAGTGGTCACCTGGTGACCGCGACCATATGGTAGCGGTCGACCGGCGACCGCGACCATGCTGTCACGGTCATCTCGCGACCGCGACCAGCCACGCGCAAGCCTGATGGTAGCGGTCACCCGAGGACCGCGACCACACAGTAGCGGTCATCCCATGACCGCGACTAGGCCAAAGCGGTCTATCGCACGACCGCGACGCTCGAAGGCCTTTCCGACCCAAACACAAGGGTGAAAGCGGTTCTCCCAGGACCGCGACCAGATGGTAGCGATTTCTAGTAGACCGCGATCACTTCGGAAAATCGGGAACGGCGGGAAAACACCCAAAAATCCACGCCACGCCCCAATCATCCACGGATGAAGGGGGAAACACAGGGGAAGCTCTCCAACAGCCCCTAGCATGCATCTATGGCCTCGGATCGGCCTAAAACGCAACGAATCGCTAGATCGGGCGATCACTCCCCAAAACATGATTTTCCCCAAAACGCCCCAAACGGCCCGCTCGGCTCACCACAGCCTACGAAACTCGCGGGAAATGAAGCGCACGAGCTGGGGGTCCATCACCCTACCTCCACCGAAGATTTCGCGCACCGTGGACGCCGATCCACTGAGAAAACGCCGTTGAAGCCTCGCCGTTCCACGAACTCACGGCTGAGCTTCACCGCGCCCTCGAGCCTCGATCCTCGACCCATCCTCGCCATCCTCCTCGCCCGCATCGCCTCGCCTCGCCCCTGCCTCGGTCCGTCGGCCGCCGGAGAGGAGAGAGTGAGAGGAGAGAGTGGGAGAAGAGAGAGAGGGTGAGAGTGAGAAATGAGAGGAAGAGAGAGGGTGGGTTAATATATAGGAAAATACGGAAATTCGGAAAAATTCCGAAAAATAGAAAATCGCACCCTCGCGATCCTCGGAACGCACCGATCGCAACGGTACCACACTCGCCTAGGTGAACGGCCCGGTTCACCCGCAACGAGGTTCCGAAGGGAAAGCTGAAACCCACGCCGGGGATCGGAAAACACACACGGAAAAAAGCCGTGGAACGCCTCCGGGCCTCCGAAACGACTCCGGATCGCGCCGATCCGAACACGAAAGATGTCCGAAACGAAATTTCGGACACAACGGAGTCGGATGCTCCAAAAAACCAGATCCGGGACCCACGAACGAGGATCCGAAAAACCCCGGGGCATTACACTATTCATTCCACAATCCACCACCGCTCCATGAATCTCGAGCCAGTCCATGCCTAGAATCACGTCATAATCCCGAAGCTGCAACGCGCACAACCTGCCTGGCATCCTCCGCCCATCGATCCAAACCGGAACCTAATCGAAGCAATACGGAGTGACCATGAAATCACCCGAAGGTAACTCCACTGCCAAATCACAGGACAACTGGGTCACCGGCTCCTCGATGCTCAGCGCGAAATCCTCCGAAATATACGAATGAGACGCACCAGAATCAAACAAAACCCGAGCAGCACAACCCAAAATCTGAACGGTACCTTCCACGAGCTGCGACGCCACTACCTCTGCCCTGTTTATGTGCGTGATCTGGCCACGAGCTCTCTACCTGCCTCCCACGCTAGCTGACCTGGGTAGCGACGGATACTGTCCCTGCTGCTGCTGCCTCTGCTGCTGGGAATCTGCTGCTGCGGCGGCCTCTGAGAACAGTCACGCGCCATGTGCCCTGGCTGGTCACACCGAAAACAGATAATCGGCGCTGTGCACTGCCTGCCTGGGTGGAACCCACTACACCGTGGACACAGTCCTCGCGACCCACCCACTGATCTCTGACGCTGCAAGGGGATCGACTGCTGTACACTGCCCGATGAAGCTTGCCCCTGATCCTTGGACTTCTTCTTCGGAAATTCTTCGAGAGGAAGTTCTTGACCTTCGTGCCAAAGGACGCAGATCCTGTTACCGACGCTGCCGAAGCCGGCGCTCCCAAACCACCCGACGCATGCTGGAAGGAACCCTGCTGCTGGATAGCCGACTGCTGGCTGCGACCTGACAGAGACTGCCCCTGGTTGATCGGTCCTCGAGTCCTCTGCATATCCATCTCCAAGGAAGCCGCAACATGAGACGCGTTTGTAGATCAGTGGCCCCGTTTGCGATCAGATGGTGCCTAGCTCCTGCCTCAAGCCCTGAACAAACTGCGCGGTCTTCACCCTCTCATGCTCCATGATGTGAGGTGCATACCGACCCAGCTCGACAAATCGGGTCCTGTACTGCAACACGGACATGTCGCCCTGTACCAGCTCCAGAAACTCCCGCATCCGTTGCGTAGCAACATAATCTGGACAGTACGTACGCTCGAAAGTACTAACGAAGTCGTCCCACTCGACCTGCTCAAGTGGACAAAGCTGAAAGGACGTCTTCCACTCGGAAGACCACCACTTCCGAGCCGTACCCTGTAATTGGTTGTAGGCCAACACCACTCTGTCCTCGGCAGCACTCTTCGCATAACTGAACACCCGCTCCATCTCATCAAGCCAATCACGAGCCGCATCAGGGTCTGCCTGGCCGCTGAAGTAAGGTGGATGGAACTGCAAGAAGTCCCTCACTGCTCGGCCTGGCCCACCCCTAGCTAACGAGCCCTCACCAGCCTCTCCGTCGAACTGTTGAGACATAAGCTGGTACATGCCACGGAAGAAATCCTCGGCCCCCGGAACTCTCGCGGTATCCGCGGCCTCGGTAGCTCCTGGTGGCACTCTACTATGCTCCTCCTGGTCCCTCTGGACCCCATGCTGGATCTCCTGACCTCCAGCCGACTGCCCCTGCTGAGAGCGAGTGCTCCTCCTCGGCGCCATGCTCGCTCCTGAAGCAAAAGACAGAAAACACGAAAACAGCATGGTCAAAACAAACACGCGGTGCCCAATGCCAGCGTCACATGTACATCATCGCTGTGGACTAGTGGACCACTATAATTACCTATGATTCTCATGTAATTCCACAACCGGCGCTCTGATACCAACTGTAACGACCCAAGAATCCGATTACCGGGAAGGCCCGATAACCCAAGACTCGCACCGCCACCCACGAGTCCGAAGACTCGGAAGGGTTAGAAGGATGGTGTGGAAATTACACAAGTATCACAAATAATTACAGAAATTAAACAGTTATAATATTAAGCAGGAAATAAATTAGCATTTTACATGGTCCACAATTGAAAATAACAACAACAATAGTCCACGACTAGTACAGAGACAAGAAAGAAAAGTACAACTACACGGGGCATACCCCGGCTCTGACCTCTGGCACTACCTCTGGGCACCCGCACCTCGCTGCACCCCAGACGCGCTCCCTTGGGGCGGCGCCTCACCTGAAACACGGTGAAAACACGTAGGGAATGAGTCTCGGAACAAGACTCAGTAGGGATCACTCGAACCCTACCTCATAAAACGAGAAACCACTACACTAGCGGTAGGAGAGTACCTCGGAAAGGAAAGCCATGTACTCTACACAACAAAGACCCTACGGCACGTAAACCGGCACACGTGCCACGGTGAGACAACCGAAGCTCAACGGTCGACCCGACAAAACTCGAAGGTCGGAAACACACGACTGACAGTCTGTCACTCCGTACTCGACATGAGTATCTCCCACTAGAAGCACAGCCGGTAACGTCCCCTGACGTCTTACACCGCGCCGCAGGTGATCCGCCTGGCGTGGTAGCTCCTACCAAAGGCGCAAACACCGTACAAGTAACCACAAACAAGTGACTAGCTGGGCTCACGCCCGTCGACGTGCGTCCACTGTCCCCAACCACGTGTGCACACACAGACCACGCGTCCTAGGTCTGGCCCTCTGACCGATTTTCCCCTGGCACTGGACTCTGATTAGACGAGGGGCCCGACGGAAACCAGTCTAAAACCGTCCTCAGGGTAAGCCTGTACACCACTCCTGATGCAACCGGTACCGCGTACTAGTAGGCTACGACTAGTGGAGGGTCACTGAAGGAGTAGACTCTCAAGTCAACGGAAAACAACGTCACAATCGTAGGTACGCGGAACGCTCCTTGTACCAACACCGTCACACGGCGACACAAGCCGAAATCACCATCTCCCGGGACCCCACGGCACCCTCACGTGTGGCCCCCACATGATGCCTAGCATCAGTCAGACCACGGGTCAGCACAAGGATCGAGACTCGCTCATCCGGGACTCGAATCGGCAAGGGATGGGAGACGCGGTCACCGGAGGACCGCCTCCTGTGGTAGCGGTCTGCCCAGGACCGCAACCACACAGTCGCGGTCCTCCTGGAACCGCGACCGCACTGGCGCAAGAAAAAATGAACGCGGTCACCCGGTGACCGTGTTCACACAGTAGTGGTCTCCAGGAGACCGCGACTAGAAACCAACGGTCAAAAATGCCTCGGGGTCCGTGCCGATCCCCACGGTGAACGCGGTAGCCCCCAGACCGCTACCAACAGTCGCGGTCTGTTGCAAGACCGCGTCTGCCCACCGACACTCTAAAGCCCCAACGGTTCAAAACCTGCTGAAAGCGGTCCCCGTCTGACTGCGACCAGTGAAAACGGTCACTGGTGGACCGCGATCACCTCGGAAAACCGAGAACGGCGGGAAACGGCCTAAAACACCATTCCACGCCCCAATCACCCCCGGGTGATGGGGAAACAAAGGGGGAACTCGTCCCCACGCCCTAGAGTACCGAATGATGCCCCCAAAACTCCAAATGGCGCGGTAAAACTCTAGATCGGCACTCAAACCCCCAAAGCATGCATTTCCCGTCCCGAGCTCAAACGAACCCCTCTCGGCTCCCCGCCGGCCTAGAAATCACGGGAAAGGAAAGTACGGAGATAGAGGATCGTCACCCTACCTCGGGGTTGTCCGAAACGTGGCGAATCGCCGCCGATCCTTAAGAATCGCTTGAAACTTCACGAACTCCCCACGCCCTCACCGAGCATCGAACACCGCCACGATCACCACGCCGCCGCCTATGCCACGACGCCGTCGCCTTGCCGCGTCCGCAGCCGAAGGGGATGGCGCCGGGGCTAGCACCGGAAGAGGGGGGCTGGTCACGGTGGAAGCGCTCACGGGAGAGAAGGGAGGAAGAAGAAGAAAGAGAAAGGGAAAAAGAAAAGAAAAGAAAAGAAATGGGAATATATAGAAAATCTGATTTTTTCGAAAAAATACCGAAAAATAGAAAAATACGTTTCTGGAATCCTCGGAATGCACCGATTACAACGGTACACTCATGCCCAGGTGAACGACCCGGTCCACCCGCAGCGAGCTTCCGAAGAAAAAGCCGAAACACACACCGGAAATCGGAAAACACACGCAGAAAAGTCGCGGAACGCCTCCGGGCCTCCGAAACGACTCCGGATCGCGCCGATCCGAACGCGAAAGATGTCCGAAACGAAATTTCAGACACAACAGAGCCGGACACTCCGAAAAATCAGATCCGAGACTCACAAAGAAGGATCCGAAAGGTCTGGGATATTACACAACTCTCCAATACTTAAGTCAGAGACGTGTGTGAAAGTAAATGAGAAAACAGGGAGAGAGGGAGACGAGAGTCATAGAGAAGGAGCAAATGCTCAGTAGGGCACCAAGTGCTCGGAGGCGTAGCCGTGGCCTAGAGGCGATGGAGATCCCTCTGTCTCTCTCTGGGGGCTAGAAGGCGAGTGTGTCAAGGAGTCTGTGTGTCTGTGTGAATGGTTCTATACATGTCCCTCTTCTAGGTCCATCTAAGGCCTATTTATATCGGTCGATGTGGTGTCGTCCCTTTCTTGACTTAGTGAGGGTGTGGTTAGTAGAGTGATGTTCTACTCAATCATGGGGATTGTCCGTTGCCCACTCACCTGTTCTCTGAGGAAGGGTATCGTGGCGAACATCTCGACGGCGTGGGCGTAATTCACACTCATTGGGGTAAGCTGCGTAACTGTGGTCGCGACGCTCATCCATTGGCGGATCTCATGGCGTTTGAGACGTATGTGTGTGGGGATCGTGCTTGTGAGCCAGCCAGTCTTGAGTGGGCCTCGATTGGGCCGCGTTCCTGGACTGTGGGTCGACTGGCCATCGCTATTATGGGTCTGGCAACATCGAGCCATACTGGGCCTAGCGTTACTAGGCCGCGTTGGGACTTGCGATTTTCCCCCTCCTCATTGTTAAATAATATAGATTATTTACGTGCATGGCACTGTAGTATTTTAGTATTGTATAGACATCTTACTGTATTTTTATCATTTAGTACAATCAACTAGTCAAAAGTGTTATGCGTGGACCGCACAATAAAAAGTAAGATAATGATTTTTATCTTATTTAATGGAAGTAGACGAAACATCGTCTACCCATTCATCTAATCATTCTGATCATTTTTTATATTAGATGAAGTATCGTCTATCCTTTAATTTTTTTCGTTATTCTCTTATAATTTTTTTTTGGGGTTCCAACAGAGGTGGCAGCCGAGGATGTCAGCAGGGGCGTGATCACCTCTCTCCAGGGCAAACTCGACGCTAAAGAGGAGGGAGTGTAGCCCACTACAATTCTTCCTCCCATCTTCACCGGTGGAGGTGGAGCTTGAGCTACTACACCCCCCACCCCTCCGCCGTAGCATCCCACTCTTCCCTCCCTCTATGCTCTATCCTCCGGCCTCCCCCACCTCTGTGAGTCTCTTCTCTCTTCGCCGTAGCGTCCCCCTCCTCTCTCCATCTCCTCCTCCGTTATCTCTATCATGATCTCCCCTCCTTCCTCCTCTACCTCTACTGCAGCCTCCCTCATCCTCCCTCCTTCCTCCGTTGTCTCCGCCGCAACCTCCCTCTTCTCCCTCTGCCTCCACCTTTGCCTCCGCCACAACCGTGCGAGTGACTTGTTTACCCAATGTTGCCTAGGTACGATTTGGAACGATCAATTTGCGTTGTTCTGATACGAGTCAGTGAACCACAATTTGAAGTCAAACCAAACAACTCCGGGCTAGAGACTCTCAGGCGAACATCCTCATAAAATCCCCCAAAAATAACTTTTTAATTTTTAACCCTTATAATCTTTCATATTTATGGATTAGTCCTTTCAATCTAGATATTTTTTATAGCTCTTTAAACATCAAGTTATTTAATAAAATACTCCATATTATTACAAAATCTCCTCATATATTTACAAAAAAGTCTCCAAAAAGATGCCTAACGAGTAAATACATAGTTGTAAGGTCTTATAAATAAATATCTAAATTAGATGAATTAATTAGTAAATACGGAAGAAGATAGGGGTTAAAATCTAAGATTCTCCAAAAAAAAAAGGGAAAGATAAAAAAAACAAGAAGACTCTTGTCACCTTGTGGGCAGTTTGAGCAGCTGCCAAGAACGGCCGCGGCGGAACTGCGGAAGGACCCCCCCCTTCTTCTGGGTTCGAACTCGCTTTCCGATCTCATGGTCGGTGGAATTAGGGCATGTCCTAAATTGCCAGGGTGAAGTAAGCCAGCAGACGCGTTCGCACGCAGGTAACCTCTTTGTTCATCACATTCGTAGTCCTCTTTGGGCAATGGGACAGAGGAACTCAGAACTAGCCTCTCCCTCCCTCCGTCTTCTTCTTTGCGTTCTGCTTTCCCACTAACCCTAGCACTTTTTCCGATTCCGAGTGCAAGCACAGGCGGTCGGAGTGGCCGGTGAACCCCTTGCCGTGTGTGATCCGATGCGTCGAAGGAGCCTCATTTTGTTTTGGGTTGTTTTTGATCGTCGGTGTTTCCTGATGTTTTGTTGTGCACAAATGAGGTTTAAGAAAGAGGTGATGAAGCGGTATGTTTTTGAGCCAGCCGGCGGTTTTGAACATATCTGCTTGGGTTTCATGTCTCCTCAGATAATCCAGGAAGAAACCAGTGGGAAACAATATTTTTTGCTTCATTACCTTTGTGTCATCTTTTAGGGTTCAATTTTGGTGGTTTGCGTCCTCTTTTTCATTATGGGCTGTTTTTTTCTTTCTCCATTGAGGACGTCTGGCAGGTATTGCCTCTCAATTTCATCTCACAATTTGCGTCATTCTTTAGAAGCTTGTGGTTTCTTGTCTTACTTGGTATTTGGGATCATTGTTGATGCTGGTGTAACCATTGCTGAAGCAGTTAATTACTGATGCCTGGAGTGAAGCTTCTGGCAGCAAATGCTTAATGATTAGTGGCATGAAAACATGTTATATGGTTGTGACTTTTGAATGGCACAATGTAGGGTAAAATTACCACTGATGGGTGTAGTATCTCTTCTACTGCAGGTTCTATCATTCAAGTTTGAACCGCACTTTGCACGATGTAAGTCAGTCTGGATATAACTGTGCTCAGCTAGATGTTCCTCAGATGAGGTCAATTTTGATTGTTAACTTCTATTCCTTCAGTATCTTTAAAATATCATTAGTCCTATTTAGTTAGTCAGAGTTACGAGTAATTCAATGGCCATAACTTTTTAATCTTTGGATTTCTTGTATGGAAAATTTTGTGCATGCCTTTTATGTGATGTTTCGTCAATCTTGTTTCATTCCATCTTCTGAGAGCACAGGGGATTAAATTTATCAAATTCTGCACTAGATATTTGAGCAATGTTTATATGTTCATTTTTCTTACATTAGCGGTTCCCTTTTTCTGCAGAGCAAAATTTCCTTCGTGTCCCATTGTGTAATGAAGTTGCATAATTGGTGAGAAAGGATTCTGTTAAATCTGGACCTACACAACGGGGCAATGTCTGTGGTTAAAACCCTAAGGTCATTTCATGCCATAAAAGAGAGATTGCAGCCTGCTTGTTTTGCCACATTTTACAATTCTACAGATGCTTCAAATTTTAGTTACCAATATCTTTCCAGAACCTCAGGAATAATTGCATGTGATAGAGGCAAGGCAAAGGAATGGTCAGCCTGGAATACAAAAAAGTGGCATAATAATTTGTTACCTCCAACATGTCTTTCTTCAGATGACCTACATTGTGGATCTCCTTCTTTGAGGATGTCAAGTAGGGCTCTTCAAAACATTAGTTCCTTGAAGAGTTTGTTGCACCCCCAACATTCTTTATTTCCCATGTGTGTAAATCACATGTCCATTAATCGAGCATATTCTTCACATGCTGGCAAAAATCGTGATCTTCTGGAACCTTCATCTGCATCCACGACAGGAGATTCATCTATTCAAAACACCGATGTTGGAGGAAATGATTGGAGTGATACTTTCAATCGAGTTTACCAGTCTGTTATAGATGCTGCTCTCTACACTGAGAAGACGGTGAAAGAAGCATCTGATCAAGTGGTTCCTTATATTAATCAGTTGTTTGATTCACATCCATATCTAAAAGATATTGTTGTTCCAGTTGGTTGGACTTTGTCAGCAACTGTATTGGCTTGGCTTGTCCTTCCTAGGCTTCTGAGAAGATTTCATTATTATGCCAGTCAAACTCCTATAGCATTGTTATCAGGAAAGGCACCACAGGGACCAGTTCCATATGAGAAAAGCATCTGGTGTTCTTTGGAGGATCCTGCAAGATATCTAATTACCTTTATAGCTTTCTCACAGCTGTGAGTTTCTCTTACCTTCAGCATACTCCAATGTTGCTTTGATTTTGGGATTCACAATGTTCTACTTTTTATTTTAGACAGAGATTTTATCTTTACTCTGGATTTATGCCAGTTGAAGGTAACTGTGATAGTTCTTCGGTAAACACGTGGTGGGAGTGGGACATGAGATATCTACCTCACCAACCCAATCACAAGAAAAGAAACCATCTCTTAAACAAAGAATCACACACAACAAAAGAAAATGCAAGCCAGGTCTGCAAAGGAAAAATAGAAGCCACCCTGTAGGATGATCATGATGTCCATGCCACGCTCCAAAGCCAAATCAAAGAGATGACTCTTAAGCAAATTCTCCACATACGATCTCACAACATTGGAACACAACTTCATCCCTCTCTTTCCTAATGCACAACCACGTTGCATTTTTGCATATGCACTAGCCGTCTGTGTGCCTTAAATAGAGTCCCTAATCTCCCATACTTCCCAGCCAAGTAGACACTTGTCATAAGAGATTCTGCTTCTTCCTCTGCATTCCCACACAGAGCAGTTAGCATCCTCGTCAGAATATCATTTGCTTTGGGAGAGCTTTTGATATTCTCCTTTCTGTTGATAGCCACAAAAAAGTCTTCAGTTTGACTGGACTTTTAATATTTCAAATTTTCTTATATTGAGGATAGAAAATGATGTTTTTCTTTTTATTTATGAAATGCAAAAGGTCAGTAAATGGTGCTTTTTTGATTCTTCTTGTACAGGGGTGTCATGATTGCACCAAGTACTTCTCAATATCTTTCCCAAGCATGGAGGGGTGCACTTGTGCTCTCGGTTGTTTGGTTTCTTCATA
Organism: Amorphophallus konjac; assembly: GCA_022559845.1. Classification (NCBI taxonomy): domain Eukaryota; kingdom Viridiplantae; phylum Streptophyta; class Magnoliopsida; order Alismatales; family Araceae; genus Amorphophallus; species Amorphophallus konjac. The sequence goes on from CM040121.1 coordinate 24,144,482, forward strand.
GGTGGAAGTCAAATGTGTTTTCTCTTGCTCTGGCAAACCAAATGACAATGGGGCTAGATCGTGATAAGCTTCTTGCTCTGGACAAGCTATCATCTGTAGGCTTAATTATACTTGGAATGATGGCTTTAGCTGAGGCTTGTGGTGTAGCTGTACATTCAATTTTAACTGTTGGCGGCATAGGAGGTATATTCGTCTTATTACTTGTGTTACTGCAGTTCATATCAAGATCATATCCTCATGATAGGGTTTTAACCTTTGTTGTTATGTTAAAGCCACCTACGCACAACCAATTAGGTGCTATTCATCGGTTGCTGCTTTAACTTTGTGTGGAAAACACACGTTCAAAAAAAAACTGTGTGTGGAAAACAACTGTCCAATGTAATACTTTTGCCTTTTATGTCATAAGGACCTCATGCTAGCTTACTTGGTGCTTATTCTGAATATTTAAGAACACCTTGTTCAGTATTCCCCATATCTACAGTGGTTCTTATTTTCATTATTTCTAACATGAAATTCTGTGTTTTCAGAAATATACCTGGCAATGTTAGTAAGTCCTAATATATAAACAGAGTGGTTGGCTTGAGTTGGATCTGCTTAGATTGATGTTGCTTCTAACACCAAGATTTTGTAGGCTACATAGCTTGTCCTAAGATTTTCTTCATTTCCTTACATGTGCCTATCTGACAATTTAGAGGCTGCTTGGATTTTAATGTAATGGTTCATGTACTCTGTCACTTCGATGGTACAGATTGCTCTCTCTACTAGTTGATATCTTACCCCTATATTGCTACTTGCATGACTGTCATGCCTGAGTACCTATTTCCTTTTTTTCCCCTGGACATGTTGGAACTATTTTCCATTCACTTATTCAACTGATGTTTAGCATAGAGGACCTCGAGTGGGTCGAATGGTAAAGGACCTTGCGTCATGATAGGGAGGTCTCAAGTTCGACTCCCGCAGGGGGTGGGGGCTACCTGGCTCACATTTAATCCTTGAGGGATGTGAGCCCAGGGTTTGCTAGCCTTGTTAGGTTCCCCGTCACCTTTTGAGCCCACGGCTTGCCGTGGTGGTCTCACCGCCTCCCTCCTTTGGGGGAGGTCCTGGGTTCGTTCCCAGGTTCCTTCCCCCCTTTAAAAAAATATATATATAAAAGTACCTAGCAAAAAAAAAACAATGATGTATAGCATCTATAATGTTGCTGTGTGGAGGCTGAAAATGCTAAACTTATCTACTGAAAAATAAGTAAAGTAATATGAAGTAGAAATAAAGTGGAGGAGTTGCACTTGCAAAATTTCAGAGCAACAACTTTCTTCCATCTGGGAATGCAGAAGCCATTTTCATTACATTCTATTAGAACACCATTTATATATCGAATTTAGTCACTTTTATCAGCAACTGTGGTCAATAATGTTCTAAACAGATATAGCTTTCTCTGCTAAAGTACAAGATTCCCAATCAGTCAGGAAAAAAATGGCTTGGTTTTTCTATAGTGTAATAATTAATTTGTATCATTTATGTTTGTAGATATGCACTTATTGGGATGTCCCATAGGCTATTAGCACTAATATTGTTAATATTGCTAATCATGATCATTCAGGATAAACATTAATGCGAATCATGATTATCATTAGCACTAATATTTTTAATATTGCTAATCATGATTTTTAAGGATAAACATGAATGCTAATCATGATCATTAAGGATAAAATTAATTATTTTGTCTAATATTATTAATTTTATCCTTAATGATCCTGATGAGCGCTAATATTGTTAATATTGCTAATCATGATGATTAAGGATAAACATTAGTGCGAATCATGATCATTAAGGATAAAATTAATTAATTTTTGCTAATATTGTTACTTTTATCTTTAATGATCATGATTAGCACTAATAATGTTAATATTTCTAATCATAATCTAAGAATAAACATTAGTGCTAATCATAATCATTAAGATAAATATATAAATAGAAATCGTATTAGTGCTAATTAATTGTGCTTACAATGATTAATATTACTAAACAATACCATCATTACTATTTAATATTGTGCAACGAGGGCAAGAGGAAAAAGGAATTATATTTTCATTAATTCATAGAGATAACACTATATTATGTGCCTCGGAACACACAATTAAGACCCAGACACATACTGAGAACATAATAACAAAAATATCCTATACTTAATTATTTTAACACTCCCCCTCAAGTTGGAGCATATATATCAAACGTGCCCAGCTTGCCACATAGAACACTGAATCGGCCAACCCCAAGCGATTTTGTGAAGTGATCAACAAGTTGGTCCTCAGTAGGAGTGAAATGTGTACTAATCTTTTGAGACATGACGGCATCCCGAACAAAATGGCAATCAACCTTAATATGCTTTGTGCGCTCATGAAATATTGGATTCTTTGCAATATGGATAGCAGCCTGATTGTCACATCTCATCACCATAGGTTCAGAGCAGGTGACCTCAAAATCTGCCATCAAAGATTTCAGCCACATCATTTCACAAGTTGTCTGGGCCATTGCTCTGTACTCTACTTCAGCACTTGACCTAGCTACCACACTTTGTTTCTTGCTTCTCCAAGTGACAAGATTGCCTCCAACATAAGTACAAAACTCAGAGGTTGACCGTCGGTCCAACCGAGATCCCGCATAATCTGCATCAGAAAAAGTCTTAATAGATAAATGGCCATTTTTCTTATATAGAAGACCACATCCAGGATCTCCTTTGACATAACGTAGGATCTTTAGAGCCGCTTCCCAATGATATAACTTTGGATTTTGCATAAACTGACTGACAACTGATACAACAAAGGCAATATCTGGGCGAGTCACTGTCAGATATATCAGCTTTCCACAAAGCCGCCTATATTGAGTAACATCATTGAACACTGGACTATCCTCCACTTCAAGATCATACTGAGGAGCAGTGGGTGTATCAGTAGGCTTACACCCCAGCATTCCCATTTCTTGTAACAAGTCCAGAGCATATTTTCTTTGAGATAAAGAAACACCATCATTACCATAAGCAATCTCAATCCCAAGAAAATAGCGCGGTCTCCCTAGGTTCTTAGTAACAAAATGACACTGAAGGTATTTCTGAACTTCCTTCACACCATTTTTATCACTTCCCGTGAGCAGCATATCATCAACATAGACAATAAGAATCACCACACCAGCAGGTGTACGGCGAACAAACACAGAATGATCGGCTTGACTCCTCTTTAATCCAACCCCAGAAGCAATCTGACTGAATTTCTCAAACCATGCCCGAGGACTTTGTTTTAAGCCATAAATTACTTTCTATAGTTTACACACCATTTCCCCCTGAGTAACATACCCAGGAGGTTGCGCCATATATACCTCTTCTTTAAGATCACCATACAAGAAGGCATTCTTGACATCCATCTGTAACATATTCCATCCTTGATTGATGGCAAGAGAAAACAACACCCGAACAGAGTTAAGTCGAGCAATAGGAGAAAAAGTCTCGAAATAATCAACTCCATAAGTCTGAGTAAAGCCCTTGGCCACAAGTCTAGCTTTATATTTGTCAATGGAGCCTTCTGGATTGTACTTTATAGTGAACACCCACCGACAAGCAACAGGGGTAACACCGACTGGCCGAGGTACAAGGACCCAAGTATCACGAGACAGTAAGGCAGATATTTCCTCATCCATAGCAGCCTTTCATTCAGGTTTGGATAGTGCTTCAGAGACAGACTTTGAAGGGTGAACATCAGAAATAGACAAGGCATACTGGCGAAAAGATGGAGACAAAGCATGATAAGAAATGAAGTCGTCAAGAGGATGCTTCGTACTGGATCGTTTTCCCTTGCGAAGGGCAATAGGAAGATCTAGATCAGAAGAGGGAAGAGAAGTCTCACCAGTGGGAGGAGGAGCCTCCAGTGAAGAAGTTGACTGTGGCAAGACGGCAGGCGGCGCACTATGGGTCCGTCGTTGATAGACCTGTCCAAATCTATTATCCGCATCCTGAGGCTCAACACAACAATCAGTATCTACAGCTGGCACATCCACAGAAACAAGATCAAGAAGAATAGGTGAAGGAGAAGTCTGTGCTGGAGAAGGATGTGGAGAAGAAGGGGAAGCATAAAAGGGCACAGACTCAAAAAAGGTCACATTAGCAACCACAAATGACCTCTTGGACCGAGGGTCAAAACATCGATACCCTTTTTGGGTCCGAGAATACCCCAAGAAGATACAAGGAATAGATCTGGGAGTCAACTTATCATGTCCTGGTCTAAGAGTGTGAACAAAGCACTTACACCCAAAGACCCGAGGAATTAGAGGAAACGGATCTTCATTTGGATATAAGCATGAAAATGGACTTTTGTCATCTAGCACCTTGCTCGGAACCCGATTAATAAGATAACACGAGGTAAGAATGGCATCACCCCAATAGTACTTTGGAACATGCATGTGAAACATAAGAGTACGAGCAACATCAAGTAAATGCCGATTCTTCCTCTCAGCAACCCCATTTTGTTGAGAGGTGTAGGAGCAAGATGTTTGATGAAGAATTCCATGCATTGAACAGAAGGAAGCAAAGGATGACTGGACATATTCCTTGGCATTGTCTGTACGCAAAATTTTGATGGAAGTGGAGAACTGATTTTTTATTTCTGAATAAAAAGATTTGAATACATCAAACACATCTGAACGAGATCTCAAAAGAAATAACCAAGTCATCCGAGAAAAATCATCAACAAAAATGACAAAGTATCGAAATCCGAGTCTAGAGGTGATGGGAGACGGCCCCCTGATGTCGGAGTGTACAAGATGAAATGGAGCAATGCTCCTTTTACTATTACTAGAAGGAAAGGAGACTCTATGATGTTTCCCAAGCTCACAGGCTTCACATAAAAGTCTATTTGTTGAAGAAGAAACGAGAACAATCTCACGTAGCCTGGAAAGGGATGGATGTCCAAGCCGACAATGCCATTGAAAAGAAGTATCAGATGCTGAGGAAGCCTTATGTCTTTGGAGAGGCCCATCAACGAGGTAGTACAATCCTCCAGACTCATGACTGCCACCAATCAACTTCTTCGTCTGGAGATCCTGAAATACACAATAAGAAGGATAGAATGTTACTGAACAGTTTAAGGAACGGGTCAAAGAACTAATAGATAATAAGCCAATGGGAAAGTTTGGAACATAAAGGACATCTTTTAGAGTTAGAGATGAGGTATGAACAGTCCCTTTCCCAGCAACAAAATTATAAGACCCATCCGCTACAGTAACAGAAGAGTGAGTATTAGATAAATGAAGAGAGGAGAAAAGGGAACGGCTACCTGTCATGTGACAAGAAACACCAGAATCCACTATCCAAGAGGAATTGTGATGAACTGCAGAGGCACTACCTGAAGTGGTGGCATGAAAGGACGAAGAATGTGTTGAAGAGCCTTTTAAGAGCCGTTGGAATGCCTCGTACTACTCGAGAGATAGTGTAACCCTTTTCTCAGATGGTGGTCCGGTAGGTGGCTGCTACACAGGCTATGGCATAGACTCGGGAGTGAGAGATGAGGAATCACTAGAGGCACCCAGATTAGCAACAGGACGCAGACGTGATCCCCCTTTGCCATATTTCTTCCAGCAAAAATCAGGCTGATGTCCAGTTTTGTTGTAATGAATACATGGAGTGCCACGACCACGGCCACATCCACTCCCCCCTGCTACAAGAGTTGAAGCACTACCAAACTCTCCAATCTCACTAGATGTTGTCTCAGTCAGATTCAATGTGGTACTTGCTCTAAGAACACGAGATTAAGCACCAGCCATTGTAGGAACCCGAGTGTCTGCAAGCAAATTGTCTCTAACATGTCCGAGATTATCATCCATTCCAGACAAAAACTTAGCAACAATAAACTCTTCCTTTTGTTTCTCCAGCTGAGCGGCATCTACAGCACTTGGCTGATACAGTTTTAATTCACTCCAGAGACCCTGAATTTCAGCAAAATATTGAGAAATAGGTCTTCCTTCTTGCTTTAGATTAAACAATCTTGAATAAATATTATAAATATGAGAAATATTGTGTTCTGCAGAATAAATCTTTTTCAGAGTATCCCACATCTCCTTAGTGATGTCTAAAAAGACAATACTATTGAAAATATTATGTTCACAACTATTATTCAGAACTGAAATTATCATCCCATCATCAACTTCCCAAACTTCATATGCCTTCTTATCAGTTTTCTCTTGAGGGCCTTGCTCAATATGTCGAAGTTTTCTCAAAGAAAGCAGCAAGAGGCGAAAAGACCGTGCCCATTGAGAATAATTAGTGCCATTTAATTTTGTAGCAGTAGCCATCATATGATAAAGTTTCCCGTCAGAAGTCGGGATAGAAGTGGACCTCGACGATTCTACCATGATAACAACAAACCAAACAACCAAAACCTCTGCTGTGCCAAAAGGGATTCAGACAATCTTCTTACAACAACAAATGGGTCAGCACATTGGGAGAAGATCACAAGCCCTCATGCGCTGACCATCCTAAAAGAACGAGCCGGTGCGAAGAAACTATGCTAGAAGATAAGGTTACTCTTTCTTACCACCAAAGATGACGTTACCGTCAAACGAAAAGCTTTGCACCGTGATTTGAAACTTCAGGATTCGCACCGTACGCGCGTCGCCCACCGGCGAGGGTCGCAAGGGCGCCCTCACGCCCTTCGCGCCGTGCTTGTGTCGGCCACCGTGCGCGCGTCGCCCACCGGCAAGGATCGCAGGGGGTGCGCTTCACTCGAGCGCTAGCGACTTCGCGCCGCGCCCTGCGTGGCCTTGGCGTCGCACCGCGCCTACGTAGAAGTCTACGGCGGTGGAGAGGGGACGCCCGCGTGGAAGTCTATGGCGGTTGAGAGGAGACGCCGCGATGGTGGTGGGCGGCCCTCTACCCCATGGCTTTGAGACCATGTGCAACGAGGGCAAGAGGAAAAAGGAATTATATTTTCATTAATTCAGAGAGATAACACTATATTATGTGCCTGGGAACACACAATTAAGACCCAGACACATACCGAGAACATAATAACAAAAATACCCTATACTTAATTATTTTAACAAATATTATTAAAATAAAAATGACTTAAAAATAGCTTCATTTGCCACAATCATGATTTTTTGGGAAAATTTATGAAATAATAAACTCATTAACGATAATGATGATTATCATTAAATAATTAATTATAACCGGCTCATTATTGCTAATGCCTAATTTGAAGGATAAAATTAATAATATTAGTGCTAATCATGGTCATTAAGGATAAATATATTAAATAGAATTAATAATATTAGTGCTAATCATGGTCATTGAAGATAAACATCAGTGCTAATTATGATCATTAAGAAAGGCAAAATAATCTTTTTCTAGCACTTATTCTCATTCGTATCTCTATTTTTTTCCAACCGAGTAATTGGGATGTCGCCATACTTATCCCCTTGCATATCAAACGTACGTGAGAATAAGGATATGGATATATGGATAACTTAACCCAGAATGAGTTATGTCTATTCTCTTCAAAACTTATCCTCGAACTAAATGGTCCCATGTAATGTATACTTTATCTTGATTTTTTTTGGGAATACTGTGGCACTTCCTTGGTGACTATTTCTTGAAGTGGTGCCTTTGATGCATTAATATGATATTCCTTTGTTACCATTGTTTTGTGAAGAGGATCTTCATTGACGCAGGAGTCGCTACTGCTTTTGCTGCTAGAGATATCCTTGGAAATCTTCTTAGTGGCCTTTCTTTGCAGTTTTCACAGCCCTTCTCTATTGGTGATAACATAAAGGTATCCTGGGATTGCTCCTTATTTTATAGTCTGTTAATGATTTTCATCTTTTTAGAGATCACTTTCCCTTAGATGGTGGTGTTTCAATAACCATTTTCTAGCGATCAAACAGGGAATCATTATAAACACTCGTAAAGATCTCAACCTTCTCTTCAATCACCTCACCTTAGAGGCATTATAGTCAAATAAATTTAGTGGTGGGTATATGTCATCTTTCACCACCTTCTTTTTCTCTTCAGAAAAGGAAGAAAAAGAGAGAAAAAGAAAAGTGGCTGGAGGGGATCGGTGGCTGTTTAATGGCACACTACACTCCCCACCCTCTTTTCTGTTGGTTTCATTTAATGATACTTTGGTACATGCCATGTCACTTATGATCTCATCTCATTATTGTTTTTGAGTGGATGGTTGTCTGTATCCATTTTGGTTTCTCTTACCCTTTCATGTATCATCTTGTTCATTCAACTCAACTAGTATCATCTAAATGATTCCTCACAGTTCTGTGCTATCTTTCACACATAACTCATCTGTAAATTCTTCATTATTATTCTATTAATCTTCATTTTTGAGCAGCTTTTTTTTCGGGCTATTGATTCAGAATATTTTGTAGGCTGGATCCATAGAAGGTCAAGTTGTGGAAATGGGTCTCACAACCACATCCTTAATTAATCAAGAGAAGTTGCCTGTCTTGGTTCCAAATTCATTATTTTCCAGTCAGGTATGTCTCCTTCAACTTTAATTTTTCCTGTATCATTTGTTTTTCCCTTTTTTCCGACCATGCATCAGCATTGGATTTCTCTTCTTCGTATTCAGATCCATTATGACTTTTGACACAATTCTTATATTATTTAAATGTCTTTCATTTTGGAAAATCTATGTCTATTTTTCTTATATTATGTGAATGTCTTTCATTTTGGAAAATCTATGTCTAATTTTCTTATGTTATGTGAATGTCTTTCATTTTGGAAAATCCATGCCTAATTTTGGGAGTTCAGGAGTGTCTCTGTTGCATATGTTTACAGCAATCCTGAATCCATAGTAGTGGATGGAGTTGGATTCCAGCAATAACTAGTTGCGTGCTTCTGGATTGGGCCAAAGGGTTAGTCTAGTTAAGTGAAAAAGCTCTGTATGGCTAATTAATTAAGCCGTTTCATAAACAATGGGCCAATGTTTAGTAATTTTTGTTCTAATGATTTGCACTGGCACAAAGAATTTGGCGCTAAGGCAAGTGCTTGGCTCAAAGTCTGGAATTGAAGCCCAACACTAACAAGTCCATTCCTAGTTTTGGTCTTGGTAAATCATTAGGCTAAGAGTGGTGGAGCGATCACTGAAATGCAGAAGCAGCAAAACAATTTTTGAAAAAGCTAGTTTGATATTTTAAATAACAACTGATTTTCTTAGACCATCTATTCACTAGGCCATCAATTGAGAAAGGAAAACAACCTACACAAGTTCATTATTTGAAGAAGGGTTAATCTTTGAGGTGCCTCACTTCGAAACCATGGATGCATCTCTTTCACTTCAATTTCTGATATATTCCTTTTTTTTGTAAAAAAATCCGTTGATCTAGTTTCATTTGGCCTAGTCGGTCTGTTTCCTTCTTCCAACCTGATGCAGCTGCTTAAAAATAATTATCCACTCTTGTTGGCATGGAAGCATGCCCGCTCTTTCTCCCCACTCCCATTCTGAAAGTAATAAACCAGAAAATATCTATCATCCTGCACTTCCTGATTCTTGCTTTTAACTTTGGCTGTATAACGTACTTGGTAGTTGGTATGTGTTTCATTCTTTCGTTCTTGTGTTCATAGATTGGTCAATCTTAGATTCTTAGTCCAATTTAACCTTGACTCAGGTATACAATCTGGTGTTTGTTAAGAAGATTCTTAAATGATACCTCTGAAACGCATTTTGGTTAAAGCAGCTGAGAAATTTAACTATACATAACATGAAAATGGAAACAATTCAGTGTCAAAATGAAAACAGAAATCACATTACATGATATATCCATTTGTATATGTTTATACACAACCTGAACAGGCTAATATTGTTACTAGAAGTAGATACACAGTTTTTGGTGCTAATGGCATAATGCTATATAAATGCGAAGCTTGTGCGCATGAAAATTTGCTTGTCACAAGCATAGATTCAAGAGCAATAGCAGCATAATTGAGTACCCAGAAAAGCTTAGTCATCAACATTGGCTAATGGCAAATTGAAGCATATGAGCAGCATAAGCAAACAGAAAAAAGGAATGCTGGCAGAAATAGTACGAAGGGGGTCACCTGAATGGGCAAGTTCAGGAAGGGCATGAGGGAGAAACCACTGGTGGGAAGAGCACCCAAAGAGGAATATATAATATATATTACTTGGATTAATCAGCGCTGTACTTGGAATAGGAGTAAGGTGCTAGTCCTTCTTGAATTAGTGTACATGTGCTCTATTCTCACGAGTATTAGCGAGGGGGTCCTGTTCCCACTTGATATAGGTATCATGTTGTACACTTGTATATATGTTGTTTATTAGTATCACGGTATCACCCAGGTGTTCAATAGAGACAGCTTTCATTATTTTCCCTCTTACATCTCTTAACATAGTATCACAGTGTTAAGATAGTACCAAAACAAAGGCCCCATCATCTTGGATGGTTTGGGTTTAGGCATCCTGATTAGGTTTCTTCCCTTCCACTCTGGTGAACAGTTGTTGAACTTCTCTCCAGCACTGAGTCTCCCTTGCAAATTCCTTTCCTTCTGACTTTTTTTTTTTTAAAGTGGGAGTAGCACAATTGTATTAAAAGTAAAAGAGGGATGTACAAGTGTTGTCCATGAGTTCCCAGTAAATCCCTATACAGTCAAAATACAAGCCGTCCACACCAAGTCGGTGTGGGCCACTCTAACCCCCCAAGAATGCAAAAAGGGAAGAGTTTTGCAAATTTCTTTCCTTATGATGCTTTTGGACCTTTTCTTTTTGTCAAGTTTTAGCTATTTTTGACAATCTCTGGCTTTGCTCATTTGCAACTTTAACAATTTCTGGTGTTGCTTAATGTGACTGCACCAAATTTCTGACTTCTCTGTCACAGTTTTTCATTGTTGCCATCATGGTTTTGAGCAGCCATCAGCCTTCACATCAATCTCTGTCATTGCAAATTCTGTCAGTTTCCACCACTTTCACTTCCGTTTCAAAAATTTAAAAAAAACAACCCACTTTCACTTCATTAGTTTGACTGTTTCTACAAACGCTTGTGGTTCCCATCATTGGTTTACAACTGTTTCCTCACCAGTTCTGTTTCCATCACTACTTTTGGCTGCCTCCATGATCTAGTTTCAACCGCTACCTCTATTTCCAGATTGTACTGGCAACATTTGCAACTGATAGACACTAGCCGCCTCATTGTCTCTGTCAATGTCCCTTGTCATCACCATGGCATCATTTGCCATTTTTGACTATTCCTTCCTCTATCACTGTTGTTTTCTTCTGTCACTACCATTGCTGTTTCCTTGGTTTCCAATACCACTGCCTTGGACTCAATCCCTGATTGAGACAATGGTTCAAGATTTTTAAACTATTTGTTCATCACCTTGTGATGGCCAGTTCAAGCCCATTTAAGAACCAGATCAAGAGCTTCTTTTAACACCTTGTGAAGGCCAATTCGGTTTTTTTGGGGGGTTAATACAATCTCTCCCAGAGCTAGAACTCTAGTACAAATGTAGCTTGGGATCTCTTATCTTTGTTTACACTTTCCTTCATCATTCAGCTGGAGCTCATCCATCAGGTTTCATTTAAAGTCAAGTACTGCTTGGACTTTCCAATGATTATAATGGTTCTTCATGGGATGAATTTTGGTAGTGCTGGGGACCAACCTTCTTTTGGCGATCCACAGTTATTCTGACTAGAGGCCTTAAATACAAGAGGACCTAGCATTGGCATTTGGTTGATTCTTGGAGTCATGATTCATGTTTTTTCTGTCTTCAGGTTTCATAGTGCATTCCTTTGATAGTTGGGTTAACTTCATATATACCATTCTTACATGCAAATTAGTTGTCAAATATCATATACATCACTGTTATTAACAAAAAAATTCAACTTTCTATCATCTCCAAATCTGCGCAGACAGGCCCTGGGGGTAGTTTCGTCATTTAGTGACATTTTTGAGAGTTTTGGTTAGTAACGATGATATATATGATATTTGACAAGTAAAGATGGTAATTTTGATATTTTTTGTGTAAGGGGAGGAGGGTATATATGTTCTTGGTAGAACTTCTCAGTGTTTTTTTTTGTTTTCAGAATTGGGGCTTGTAACCTTTACTTTCTTTCAATGAAATGTGGTTTTTACCACCTTCCAAAAAAAAGGAGGGTATATATGAAAATAAAATTTAATAGTTTGATTTGAGCATTGTGTATGGCAAACTTTTGGGTGTTTGTGTTATCTACACATGCTTGGATATAATGCCATTGTAACTTGAATGCATTGACTGATAGTAGTTTTACTTAGCTGATTTTATTTGTCTAGCTTGTTTCTAATGTTATTTTGCATAAAATCTGCAGGTGATTATAAACAAAACACGTGCTCAGCTTCGTGCATTAGTGAAAACGATTCCTCTTTGCATAGATGACTTGGAAAAGATTCCCAATGTCTCAGAAAACATAAAAACCATGTTACAGAGTCATCCGGCAGTTGTTTTAGAAAGGGAGGCTCCTTATTGTTTCCTTTCACGAATAGAGGATTCATACGCTGAATTGACAATCGGGTGCAATCTTAAAAATATGGTAAAAGATCTTCCACCATCTAGTGTCTTGGTAGATCTGGGATCTTCTTTTCCTCATTGTTCTGTTTAAGTGATGTTTTTATTAATACAACAGTGGTACTACCCACTTTCCAAAAACAAGTGATGTTTCTATTACTGAATAATGAGCATAGTATTATTTTAGCATAGTAGTTTTACTAAGTTATCTTTTGAATATTAAATGAAAATAGTTGGAAGACTCATTAGCTGTTTTCTCTACGTTCTGTTCACTCAGAATTCCTGAAGATAGTTCATTCTTGTTTTAATAATGTGGCTGACATATGTATTTTTTAAGTTTATAAAATCTAAATGAAATAGGATGTAACAGCAGTAAATAAAAACTGATTGGTTCTCATTCACATGTTTTCCCTATGACATTAATAAGAGCCATAGCTAGGTAATGATCTTGTGGCATTCATTAAGAAGACTGATAGGCCCGAAGTCTCCTGAGCCATTTTATTGTCCTTTGTGTTAGGCGCCACATTGTAGCATGAGAAATCTTAATGGTTTCCCAAGATGCTGGTAGAATCCCATTGAGAAATGAGACTCCATTAGGCCCGGGTGTTTTTTCTGCTTTTAAACTAAAAATTATCGTCTTAATTTTTTCTCACTTAAGAGTCTAATCAAACTAACCACTTCCTCCGTGGTCAACCTATGAAAACCATCCCATGATCAAACGCCTCAGCCTTTTCTTCTTTATAGAATGATGACAAAACTCACAGCTGCTTGGATATCCTGCTCCTTATTAGAACCATCTCTCCCATTTCTTACTTTATCCAAGCATTCTCATGAACATATAATAAAGGAATTTAAACATCAACACTCTTATTGATGCTGTGAAACCTGAACTAATCAATAACATATCTGAATTTTTTTTCCTGAAACATTGATGGAAGGCACACCAATAGCAAATACAATTCAGATTAGTTTTCCCAAAGGGAGTGCGACTGTTAAAAGTATCTTTTGAATCACATCACCCACTAGTTGCTACTTACGAGTCCAAAATGATGCCAAAAATACTAAACAGTCCATTAAAGGAATTCCAAATAAATCAATGTTTGAATATGACCAAAAAAATGACAGGAACATAATAGAAATAGATGGCAAAGGATTAAATGGTGCAAACCAAAAATTTCAAGCATTATGGATTGGCAAGGAGAGGCTTCCCACCAGCAGGCACCTGGTCTTCCCTCCCTCCCTCCCTCCCTCCGTCCCAATACCCCACCACCACCCCAAAGTGTGCTCTGTGTGTGTGTGTGTGTTTGGTGGGGTGAGGGTGGGGATGGGGAGCTGCTTCTTTGTGTGTGTGAAATTGGAGTCAATGAACTTGGACCAGATACATGAGGGGATATTTACAGGTAGTTCAGTCCATTAACTTTCCAGAATCTATGAAGAAGTATGTCATTTCTGTTGACGGATGAAACTGTTTTGGGCTTCTACACTTTTCCTGCTCCAGGTGAACTTACTGTAAAATGTTTAATTATCATTATTTGTTCTGAAAGTTCTTCTATTTCATGTGCAAAGTGTGCACTATATAAGTACCCATCATCACCATAAGCCTTACCAAACCAATCTGTGATTGCTAGCTCAGAGATATATTAAAGGAACCGAGCCGAGGCATTTGGCAAAGTTTTAAAGCTGGCTACTTTTCTCATGCTAGCCTTTCTGCAAGGTAGTTGTAGGTTCCGGATCATGGTAGTTTTGGTAGAGGTCTGTTGGTTGTCTTATGAGAGGACTGCATAAGCTTTATGATGAGAATATCTTTCGATAGGAAATTTTGCTGGTCTTATTGTCCGATGATTCTTTGTCCATTTGATCTCTCGATGGGTATCACCTGGCTCTCTACAGATAAATGCCAGCCATGTGCTCTTTCTTTTACCTGCTTTTGTACATTTCTCTAACCATTGAGACGCTAATGACCCTAATAAACATGTTATTCATCTTTAATTGCAGAGAAAAGAGGAGTGGTACTCCACAGAGCAGGACATTCTGCTCCAAGCAACCCACATAATTAAGCATCACGGCGCGAAACTGGGGAGCACGTTTAACGGTTTTACCACTCGCTGAATTCGGGAATGGCCTTCCATGCCTTGGTATTGATCTTCACTTTTTTGAGTGCTAAATTATACATGGTTTTACCGGATATGCATGTAGACATGGAGCCGTTCCCCTACTGTGAATATTCAAAAAGCAAGGCTGCGAGCTTGTCCATTTGCACACTTGTAACTTGGGCTCCTGAACGATTTCCTTGTTTTCCCCCTGGGAGAGATTTCTTCTTTTTTTTTTCTCCCTCACGTGTGTATTCATCCAGATATTTCTGCATATATTTCACGTATAGACAGCGGTGCCTTCGGCTTTTCCTCGTAAGCAAGAATTTATGGTTCTTGGCATATGGAGGAGTGGCGACATCCGGACTTTTTTTTTCTTTTTTTCTTTTTTTAAAAAAAATTGGGTCAGCATTTGGCTCATGGAGAGAGATCCAGGATCGTCGTTCTGGGTTCACGGGGCCACGACCGGCGCTACGGACAGCGGCAGCGTCCCTCTTCCCCTTACCATTCTTTCCTTCTTTTTAATCCTTTTATAAAAGAAGGGCATTTCCGTCAATTTAATATCTTGGGTGTTGCTTTAACAACCATCGGAGGAATATTCCATGAATATTTCTCGGCTACGAAAGATTGGTTAGACTTATTTCTATGAACTGCCAAGCTTTTGAAGTCTAAAAGGTTGATATGTAAGTCGTATTTCCGCCCCCCCCCCCATATGCGAAAATTTGTTGGACTAAAAATTTAAAAAATATATATATATTTTTCGTTTCTTTTTCGTGAGGGTCTACGCTTGCAGTGGTTGAAATAACTCACAAAATGGCAGAGAACTTGATCCACCTAGATTTTAAATATATGGGTGTTTCTCCTCCTAAACCTCTACAGTTATCTAACACTAATTGGATCTCAGCCTATCGAGTATCGACTTATTAGAATTTAACCGGAACAATCCAAAACTCTTCCACGTGTATTTTTCATTTTTTTGGTTTACTTAAAATTATAATTTATTTTGTTTTAGCTTCGGCCAAGAAAATCAAGGACTCGACGCCCGCAAGGAAGAGCAATCTTGACGACCTGTGGCGAGTCGCCCGAATCACTAAAAAAAAAATAGAAAGAAGGAAGGGCGAAAAAAAAGAGCCAAGACCAGTTGATGCCGGACTGTGACTCCAAGTCTCTTTTATTCAAATTTCTGAACGCTGATTCAACCACCGCCGCTGTCTGTCGTCCTCTTCACGTCAGGAAAAAAAAGCCGAATATTTTTGCGGGCCCTCCCCTCATCTGTGTCTTCAACCACCCGGACTTGTCTTCTTCTTCTCTGCAGTCCGACGTTGGCGACCGGTCTGGATTAAAAGAGTAGAGAATGTCACTTATCTCTGGGTTCGTACCAAGTGTAAATTAAACTCGAGCTTTATTAATTTATATGGGACCAATGTAATTTGAGAGAAGAAAAAACAAACATCATGGGTCATACCATTTTTTTTCCATGGCTCTCAAACTCAAATCACATGGATCTGATGTAAATTAATGACAATCGAGTTCTTAATAACTTGCAACCCCTAAGTTTACAAGCATGTATCTATCAGGCGTAGATGTCTGATCTTCCACGCACAGTGGGAGAAGGAAAGATGCCCGGTTGATAAGACCAACTGTGACGCCGGGAAGTCGAATTTGTTTTTTCTTTTTTTTTTCTTTGTAGCGAGCCCCACCCCACCGGCATTACGTCATCCTCATTGCCACCTCCGTAGCGTTGGCTCTCCTAGATGACCTGTCAGATTAGAATACCGACCAACCATTGCCATATTATTAATTAATTAATTATTATTGCATCCCTCTACTCAAATTTATTTTGTTACGAGAAAAACTTTGTGACTTCTAAGAGAGATTTGTTCTTATAATAATAGCAAAAGGCAGATCCAAAGGCGGCTCGGCTCTGCTTTGAGGAAAACCATGACCAACGGAGACGGAGGAGGGGGGCGGTGGCGGCTACCTCTGCTAAACTCTTCTTCATCTCCACCACTCTCCTGCCGCCTGCTGGTGATGGTGGCGCTGCTGATACTGCCGCCGCCGCCGCCCCCGTCGTTTGCCGCCGAGACGAATGAACCCGACGACGGCTACAGCTGCCGGGCCGAGCGGGCGGCCTACCCTTGCCGCGCCTACGCCTTCTACCGCGCAGCCCTCCCCGACCTCCTCGACCTGGCTGCCGTCGGGGACCTCTTCTCCGTCAGCAGGGCCATGATCGCCAACGCCAGCGGGTTCCCCTCCACCTCTGCCGTGGGCCGGCCGCTCCCACCCGGCCAGCCCCTCCTCGTGCCGCTCACCTGCTCCTGCTCCGAGGTCGCCGCCGCCGGGGGAAACCGCTCCTACGCCCTGCTACCCTACCAGATAAGGGCGGGCGATACCTTCTACATCGTCTCCACGCTCGCCCTGCAGAATCTCACCACATGGAGGGCCGTCGTGCTCGCGAACCCTTCCCTCGTCCCCACCCAGCTGCAGGTCGGCGCCGTGGCCCTCTTCCCCGTCTTCTGCCAGTGCCCTCCTCCCCCCCCTCCACAGCGGGGAAGCGTCGCGGGGTCCTACTTCGTAACCTACGTCTCCCAGCCCTCCGACACGCGCTCGTCCGTCGCGTCCCTCTTCGGGGCGGACCCCCGGTCCCTCATCGCCCCCAACGGCAGCGCCGGAGAGTTGGACCCCTTCACAGCAGTGCTGGTCCCGGTGTCCCGCCTCCCGGTGCTGCAGCTGCCAAGTGGTCAGCATCCGCTTCCCCCTCCCCCGTCTTCTTGCCAATCCGAGAGGAACAACAAGCGGGGGGCGGTGGTAGGGCTGGGCTTCGGTATGGTGTTCCTGGGTCTCATGCTCCTTGCGGCGATGCTGTGGTGGGGCTGGAAGGAGGAGGAGAAGAAGAAGAAGAAGAAGGAAAGAGGAGCGGGGATGCAGCAGATGATGGCGGTGTCGGGGGGTGGGGATCTGATGGCGGAGATCGTGGAGTGCCTGGACAGGTACCGGGTGTTCGAAGTGGAGGAGCTGCGGGAGGCGACGGCGGGGTTCGACGACGGGTGCCGCGTGGGGGGTTCGGTCTACAGAGGGTGCATCCAGGGGGAGACCTACGCCGTGAAGAAGCTCAGGTGGGATGCCTGCCAGCAGCTCAAGATCCTACAGAAGGTACTGATCCATTCTTTCTCTCTACAATTTTTTCACGTACGCTCTTGGGCCTATTTGTTTAGCGGTTAGGGTGGGGGAGCAGATGAGAGAGAGCAGTGTGGGCTCCAGTCCACCGCTCTCCTCACACACGGGCTAACCGGGGTGGGTTAGCCCAAGCGACCACTGGGGTCAGCTTGCATTAACAGTGTCCGGTTAACAAACGCCCCCTAAAATACTAAGGGTCGCTTTGAGAGCGGAGTCGTCGACTGGTTATTGTAATCGATGAGAGAGGAGGAGGGTGGGGCCCACGCGCTCTTCTCACACATAAGCCTCTTAATCGAGTCCGGTTAACTTGCTCGACCCTCCGGGGTCGAGTAAGCTAATCCGGCTCGGATGTCAAAGACGCCTTAAGTTACTTGGGATGGATAGTATTGGGTTGTTTGCGCTAACTGTGCTCGGTTAAGAAACACCCCCTTAAAATTCTGAGTTAGTTGGGATGGATAGACTTGAATGCGCTATGCGATCAATGTAAGGTCCACTTTGATATATGGGTAAGATAACTGGAATGCATTATCAGATGAGAGTGTACGGGTCTCATGTGAGTCTCTCTCACACAAACCTCCTAACTGTGATCGCATAACGCATTCAAGCTCCGAGGGTGGAATGTGCTACCGCACCCCGATAACAAAGCGGGCCTTACATTATAGGTTGGTCTGACTCGGATCTACTTGGGTTGATTCAGACTGAGTCATTTGATCGAACTCTTTAAGGCCTTGTTTGATAACGAGTTAAGCTCAAGGTAGGATAGGTTAACTGGAGTCGGGTGAGTTATTCTTAGTTTGATATTTTTTTTCTTAACTGAGATTGGATAGAGTTAAAGTGAATTAACTCATCCCTAAAAAATAGGTGGAATGAGTTAATCCACTCTAATTAGGGTTAGGGGTCGGATGGATCATCTCGGGTAGGCCACCTGCTCCTAACCTACTCTGTTATCAAACTTGCCCTAAATGACTGAGCCAACTCATATCATATCACAACTTGAGATCATCCTACTATGATACGAGTGAGTCAACTGGCACCAATTAAATAAAAGTTGGCCAACCATGATACATGGTGAACAATGTGCCTACCTCGTTCCTTCCACAATATATATATATATATATATATATATAAAGTGGATGTCTTTTATCCTCCTCTCTGTTTTGGAACATACTCGTATATTACTGATCTGACCACCGACTAAATCATGGTTTACATACCTACTCTCTAGTGCTCGATTTTAAGTGATGTTGGAAGATCTAGCTTGTTCTTTGCTAATGAGCACCCTTCCTAAACCATGCACGGGACAAAAGAAAGATCATGATATCTGCTTTTCCTCTAATTTTCCCCAATACTTCCCCCCCCCCCACCCTCATCACTTCTTATTTATGCTTTGAGACGAAACTATTGTATAATCCCGCTCCTACCCGTACGATGCTCTAGAAATGCTTTGTAACAATGGCATTTATCGGATTCTGTGATTCCAACCAGCTCAAATATTGATCAGTGACAGCCTCCCTCCATTTGTGGCGCAGGTGAACCACACCAACCTGGTCAAACTAGAAGGCTTCTCCGTAGACCCGGAGAACGCGGCTTGTTATCTCGTGTACGAGTTCGTCGAGAACGGATCCCTCCGTTCTTGGCTTCACGGTGGCAAGAGCAACGGGAAGCTGGATTGGAGGACGAGACTGAGAATTGCCCTAGACGTTGCCAATGGACTCCAGTACATCCACGAACACACCTGGCCCAGGTTGGTAGCCCACAGGGACATCAAAGCTAGTAACATCTTATTAGATAACCAAATGCGAGCCAAGATTTCGGACTTCGGGCTGACCAGATCCGGTTCCAATGCCATGACCACGCGATTTGTTGGAAGCCCCGGCTACGTTGCACCCGAGTATATAGAGGGCGGCCTCGTCAGCACAAAGATGGATGTCTTCTCGTATGGGGTCGTACTACTGGAGCTGGTTTCTGGGAGAGAAGCGGTTAATAAAGAGGGGGAGGCACTGTGGGTGCAAGTAGAGAGAGCCCTTCAGGGAAACGAAGACAGGAGGGGGGATGGGGAGGAGCAGCAGCTACAGGAATGGGTTGACGAGGAACTTTTGAAGCTGCATGTGCCCATGGACGGCGCCATCAATGTGATGGCAATCGCTAGGGCTTGCTTGCGGAGGGATCCTTCGGCAAGGCCCAGCATGGTCGACGTTGCATATAGCCTGTCCAAAACAGATGATTTGTACGTTGATTTCTCCGGGGATGGGCTCCCAATTGCAGACACTAGTGTGGTTGCCAGATAAAATTTAAGCAGTTGGATCCAGATTTAATAAAAAAATGGGGGGGAGATGGCCTTCTGTTAAAAAGAGGATATAGATCTACTTGGGTGATCTGCAGCTGGAAGTCTTGCGTGTGTTACTGTTTTCAGAGATGGCAGTCTAATAAGTTGTCGGAGTTGGGAGGGGGATCAGCTAATTAATACGGGCATCGAGTTACCTGCGGTGTACATTTTTGCAGGGTCTGTTTCCCATTTTATTGTTTTTACGAGTTGATAATAAAGTCCAATTCGAGATCTCTGGGCTCTAAATAAATAATCCCAAGCTATCTATTTATTGTTTGTCAACTCCTTTGAACCACTAATTATACATAAATTATTAGATAATCTTATGACAATCTATAAGATTAAAGGAACATAATTAAATCTTTAATAGAGTTTATCCACAAACATAAACGAAGCATATATCTTATGTTCAAACTTGACTCATTTAATAATCGAAGCGAAAATTTTATTCAAATTTAGTTCATTGCTGCAACCACCACCGACAACTACGGTCGGGTAACAAATGCCACAGCTTTGACGACTAACCATGCACAGGTGGATATTATTATTATAAAGCGATTTGCAGGTATACCATTTTTCAATGGTCGATGAATGGGAAGCAAACACACCGTTGTGTTTAATGGATTGACAACTCATTACCTGCACACCCCACATTGAATCAGATGAGTTGACTCCCACTGGGTTGCAGTCTGATTTTGGAAGCTCCAATCCCTGGATGTGACAATAGATAGTCAATTCCTACGGCCTGTTCTTCCCACTGACCCAGAGGAAGATGAACAGGAAGAGGCGGAGGAGGGTATGGTTGTTTTGGCCCGACGACATTTGCAGCCCTTCCGGCGTGCGCGCGCCCTTGGATGACTGCTGCATCTGCAGAGTAGCATGGATGGCAGATTCCATTCTACACCAACACTTGCACAAAGGTTCTGTGTCACATCTTTAATATATAAAAATAAAAGGAGGCGTTGAACAAACCAGCAGGGATAGATGGAAGCATGCATGGCACCATCCCATCGGCAAGATTTCCCAGAGAGGTCGGTCAGCCAACACAAACGCAGTACACCAAACAACACCACGAATCTGCTGCACCTGCTTCACTGTTCTACCTATCTAGCATTCGGGTATATACTGAAGAGGAAGGAAAAGAGAACAACAACATCTCTCTTTCCATGTCCTGTTGCTTTCTCTCTCTCTCTACAGTAAGCAGTAGCTCGGAAAGGAGTGGCACTCGTAAAGTAGATAGATGGGCAGTGGGTAATAGTGCTGGCGGTGAGCAACTGGTTTAGAATGGAAGGGGAAGAGGAAGAAACGGAGTGGAGGCAATTCGACGGCGATGCAGAGGAGAAAGTGACGATTTTTATATATATCTCAGAGAAGTCAGACCTTCCAAGTTAATCACAACTCCGGCCGCTGGCTAAAGTTGCTACATTTTGAGTGTCAGCAAGGAGCGTCGCCGGTGGCGGCGGCGATCCGCAGCTGCGGGGGACGCTCGGGGTCGCCGTTCCTCCTCCAGAAAGCCCGCCGCCACCACACCTCGAAGCCCCGCTGTATGTTGGGGCAGTCGTCGCCGGAGTTGAGGAACCTGTCGAACCAGGCCAGAAGGATCTCCTGCTGCAGGCCCAGCGGCAGCGTCAGGATGGTGTTGGCGAGGCCGTCCTCGATCAGGTGGCGGTCGAGGCCCTTGCAGGCCCGCCGCATCCAGCCGAAGTCCTCGTAGAATGGCTCCAGCCATGTCTGGAGCAGCAGGCACCGGGCCTCCTTGCACACCAGGATCTGGCCCTTGCCGATGCCGACGAAGAGCCGGGCGGTCACCCGGCTCACCTCGTACCGGTGAATGGCTGGTACCCGGGGGTGCGCCTCGGACAGCTCTGACTGGGCCGCCCAGGTGCGGAGGAACTCGTCCGCAATCTGCCGGTCGACGAGGATGTCCAGGAGCCAATGGAGATTGTCGGCCTGCCGCGAGATCTGGGCGGCGTCGGCGAGGTCCGACGCGGCAGCCCGGAGGAAGTAGTGGCGGAGCAGCCGCAGGCAGCCCTCGCAGGCGGCGTACAGGGACTCCCTGCTGAGGTCGTTGCGGAGGGGGCCTCCCCCGAGGCCGACAGCGCCGTTGACGCAGACGGCGCTGCTGTTGTTCTCGCGGAGCATCTTGGACACGAGCCCCTTCATCTCCCGTCGGGCCTTCTCGTCCTTGCCTTCCAGGACCACCTGCAGGAGGCGGATCAGGACCTCCTCGCCGCTCCCGTCCTCTGCGGGGGCGGCCACTTCCAGGGAGACCCTCTTGAGCACCTCCCCCGCCCCGCAATTCTCCAGGCGGAGCTGCGACAGCAGGGAGGCCACCTTCTCCTCTTCCTCCTCGGCCCAGGGCGCCGCCTCCAGGTACTCCAGGCAGGACAGAACCCCCGCATCGAACCCGATTGCAGCCGAGACCTGCCAGGAATCAGAAAAATTGAAGCAATCGCAGCCCAAACCAGAGCGGAATTCGAATTAGAACGACAAAGTCTAAGGAATCCACAGAAGAAGGGACGAAGGGTTGTGCAGGGAGCTGGACCTACCTTGAGGATGGCCAGGACCTTGGTAACGTCCTCCCGCATAAGGCGGCGGCGGAGATCGCGGCAGTACATAAGTCGGAGGGTCTCCACATAGACCTCGACGTCGTCGCAGTCGGAGATGTCGACAATGTGCTGAGGGACAGAAGAGGAACGCTGCGGGGGGCCCGGCTGCCCCTGCGTCTGCTGCTTGGACCAGCGGTCCGCAAGCTTGGCGGCAAAGAAGCGGCCGTGGGTAACGAGGACGTGGCGGTGGACGGCCATGGACACGCTGAGCCCGTCCCGCGAGGTGAGGGTCAGCCGGACGTCGCCGGTCTCGGGGTCCCCCAGCTGGTTCCCTGGGCTGCAGCTGCCCAGGATCTCGGCGACCCGGTCCTGCAGGAGCAGCTGCCGCTCCTGCGCGGACAGCAGCGCAGCCGGTTGCGCCGGGTGGTGCCGGCCAGGCGGCGGGGGAGGGGGCATCGGGGGAGGCTGGATCTGGTTCCGGGCGTGGCAGTCCTGCTCGTTGGCCATCATCTCGAAGAGCGTGGGGCTGGAGCGGGTCTTGTCGAGGGGGGCCGGCGGCGGCGGGGACATGGGGTTGAGGAGTCCCGCGTTGAGCGCCGAGTTGAACTTGCTGTAGCTGGCGGGGTAGGGAGCGAAGACGGCCACCGCCGGGGGAGGGGGCGGTGGGGGAGCAGCAGCGTCCATGGCCGGGGAGCTCTCGCCAGAGCCTTCAACGGGGGAAAGGGGATGGAATATTAGGGTCTTCTGCCCCGCTATTCCCTTACCAGGAGGAGGAGGAGGAGAGGACAATGTCGGTGGAGGCGGAGGGTGGTGGAGCTCTTCTGACCTGCCGGTGGCGGCACGGTGGGGACGGTGCTGGGGGAGAAGGTTGGGGGTGAGGAAGCGTCGGAGGGCTTGGTGGGGCGCAGCGGAGGTGACAATGTGGGAAAAGCAACGATGGCGGCGGAGGTGGAGGTGGAGATGGAGGTGGCGGCAGAGGACAAGGGATTGGGAGGGGCGAGGGGGTCGGAGCGGGGGTGTCGAAGGCTGGATTTTGAGCCGGCAACTGCTGCCGCTGCTGCTGCCGCCGCCATAAGTAGGTATTGCCCATATTTCATTATTTTTTGTAATTTTATCCATGTTAAGTGTTTGATTTATTAAATCATCATTTGTATATTTCTTATATTTTTTAATAACTTCATTGGATCATAATACCTAAGAAAATTCACGTGTCATCCATCCGCGTTCTTTTTTAAGCATTTTATCTAACCCTAGTTAATTTTCAATTAAATTTAAACATCTAGAATATTACTAATTCCTCTCTCTCTCTCTCTCTCTCTCTCTCTCTCGTGCTAAGTGCGGCGCAATGCACAGTAAAATAAAGGCTAATTTTCGAGAGAGAGAGGTAGTCTCGTGTAAAAATAAAATTTGATGAATAAGAAAAGGGAAAACTTTGAAACCATATTTTATCTCACTTACGACACGAAGGTACAATTTGAAATCTAAATCTCTCCGTCGACGAGGAACACCCATGACCCTGAAATGCAAAGTCACGACAAGTGGTATAGTGCCATATCTTTTTGTCACATGATTTATTATATATTTATTTTAATTTAAAATATAAATATACATTAGTTATATTTTAATTTTCGGTCGGCTTCCCATGGCCATGAGATACGAGGGATGGAGCCGAGACCCGAGAGGGGCAGCCACCGGTGCGCCTCGGTATGTGCATGCAAGTAGCGGGGGGGGGGGGGGGGGGGGGGGGGGGGGGGGCGGGCAGAAGAAAAAGGACGGGAACGGCCGGTGGGAGACGAGAGACAAGCGATTACTTCGATACAGACGCCTCTTTACGTAAAAGCAGGGGCAAACAATGCGAGAGAGAGAGAGAGAGATAGAGGAATTAATGGAGACCTTTATGATTTTTTTTAATAAAAAATTACCATGTTCTGTGAATAATTACGGAATTATCATCTTTAGATATCTATTATTATAAATAACTTTTTATATAAAAATAAATGCAAAATTATTATCACCGGGGCTAGTTGCCATTCAGGGTGTCTTTTTTAAGAGTTGGGCGAAAATATCATTATAAAAATGTTATTTTTACTGACACATTATCTTAAAAGAGAGAGAGAACGAGACATACTTGAGAAGAGAGAGAGAAATCGTTGACGATTCAGATCAAAGATAGTCTAAAAAAATGGCTAAACATTAACTTGAGTTGAAGAATAGAAGTTGATAGAATGCTAACCCCGGCTGACGGCAAAAATATTGTCGCAAGAGTTTTAGTATAGCGAAGTTATCTATACCAATAGTTAATTAAGAATAGTTATTTCACAACTATTTAATAAATGCAGCTATTTTTATAAATTTTGCTTTTGATTTTATGAACAGCGTGGGACGACGAAAGGAAAAAGACACGGGGGGGCGGTGCTTTTATCGGATGGAGTGAAGACAGCGTTTTGTATTTAAGATGTCCTCGAGCTACTGCTGCGGAGCAGTCTGCACTCATCATCACGATGTTTTCACTGCCCACGCGCAGCTGCAGAACGACGAGAGAGAGAGAGAAGCCGGGGGGCGGGGGGGGAGCCGGTGGAGTGTTCCTTGGGGAGGGGTATCCGTACCCATTAGTATTGTCAATGAGTCGAATTCGGGTGGATATGATATTTGACTCGTGTCTGATTTATCTATTTTAGAATTTCAATCCGGATGGACCGGGCTGTGTGGGTCGGACATCACTTTTTCAAAGACACTATTTTGTTCAGATTTGACTTGATAAATTAAATAAAAAATATCTATATATATAAATTTTAAAGTTTTATTAAATAAATTAGAGTTATTTAGATGTTATTTTGTAGAAATTTTAATTTTTAAATAAATAAAACAAGACATTTTTGAAATTTTAATTAAATAAAATAAAAAGATAACATAGTGAGTCGATTTGTAGACATAACTCAAAATCCGAACTACACCCGTGAATCTAATTAGACTTAAATTTTTAGACTCAATTAAATACTCGTATATTTAAAAATATCTGACTGCCGTTCTCAAAATTGGGCCAACTCTACAAACTGGCCGAGCATTGACAGCGCTAGTACCGGCAAATGCCCTCACGGGTTTCACATCATCCATCCAGGGGCAACCCCGACGGCGAGGGCCACCGCCGGTCACAGGTGAGCCCCCCCAGGACACACATCAGAACCGTCGCCGTTGCTTTTTGCGGAGGCGCTCCGGTGGTTCTTCTCGTCTACCACGTCCACTGGTGTGGCCTCACCCGGGCGTTGGGATCTGCGTTTGTTTGAACAGCCCCGCCAGACGGGACCCCAACTCCCTGTCCTCTCTCATCTTTTACTTTTACTCCTCTTTTTTTTTTTTTAAAATGCTGAGCCCAGCGGCGTACCCGAAGGCAAACGGCGCTGCCGGCCCGTGGCAACTCCACCCTTCGATTTTTTTTAAAAGTTTATAGATAAAATTATATATATATGTCATTCTTAACCATTTATTAACATATATATACACATCACTGTTAATTAAAAAAATATAATATACGAATTTAGTTAAACACGTATTTGTAAGTGTGCACTTTCTAATATAAATGGGTAGAAAAATAGGAGGAAATTTTCGCTTACGGATTCGTGATGTCTTCGAAGGTACTTCGAGCCCGAAGTCTTACCACACTTGGTGCGACCCAACTAATTACACACCATTCAAATTCAGAAAGAGAAAAATCTTATAACCTTTGTTTTATTTTTTTCCCTTATAATTGAAGGGGTTATTCGTAATCAGCGGGAGAAATTATGTCGAGATTTGGACAAGCTTACATATTCTACTCTGTACCTTCAAACTTTTATATTTTAACGTGTATTCCCGTAACAAGTTATACTGTTTTGGTCGTAGCCTTCGGCTTCCAAATTCCAATATCATCGGCAGTTGATGCCATATAAAAAAGTAAAATTTTAGAGGGGTATATAAAAGAAGATAACAGATTGGGGATATATATGTCTTCATTTCGTTGTACGAGGTGAATCAGGTGATAAATAAGAGTAGGTTAGTCTTCTTTTTTTAATCCGCCTCAAGTTACATTACGCCAATGGATAGGAAATATGATTTATCATATGATAATATATATGAATAATATAAATAATGTTAAAGTAGAAAATATATTTATATATATATATATTTGATTATCTCAGTCTTGAGGGAAAAAAACCCATGCTGCTGACTTTCCTCGTTTTTCAAGGACTTTTTTGGCTTGCAGTCTCAATCCTGGAGGTCACAAATACAGTAGAGACCTCTTTGATAACAGGTTAAGATAAGTTACACGAGGTGAGTCAGAGTGAGTTATTCCTTAAGTTTGTCCTTTTTAAATTTGATAATTTATTCTTATTCTGAGAATAACTCATTCCATGTGCAATGGTAGAATGAGTTACTCCTAGAATAAGGGTCTTATTCCTAAGCGACTCCAAATAACTTAACCATGCTTTCAAACTAGGTGAAGGGTGAGTAGGCGAAATAACTCATCCTATTCTCTCTTATTATGTTAGGCCCAGTTTGATAACATGTTATGATAAATAATCAGAGGTGGGTCCGAATAAGTTATTCCTTGGGTTTTATCTTTTTCACTTTGATAACTTATTCTTACCTTGAGAATAACTCATTCCATGTGAAATGATAGAATGAGTTATTCCTAGATTAATGGTCTTAACCCTAACCGATTCCAAATAACTTAACTCTGCTATCAAACTCGGTTAAGGGTGAGTAGGTAGAATAACTCATCCTATTCTCCCCTTATT
Organism: Amorphophallus konjac; assembly: GCA_022559845.1. NCBI lineage: Eukaryota > Viridiplantae > Streptophyta > Magnoliopsida > Alismatales > Araceae > Amorphophallus > Amorphophallus konjac. The sequence continues at coordinate 24,171,946 of CM040121.1, forward strand.
CTATTATCAAAGTGGCCCTAGTAGAAATAAGGCAGGGAAAATTACTCAGAAGTGCAATTTTTTTTGAAATATCTAATAAGAGTATTTTAATTTTAGAATATCTAAAAATTACACCATGTTTGAACTTCATATCCATAGAGGGCAAACGGCATATTTTTCCTAAGATAATACTAAAAATACTCTCAGCTGCTCAACAAATAAGCTATTCTAATCTAAATCGATATAATATGATTTTTAATCTATCAAAAAATAGTAAAAACATGATTATTAATTAGTTGGAATTGAAATATAAAATTAACATGTATATTTTATTATACAGAAGAGAAGATGATCAAATGAAATATATTATTTTCATATATAAAATACCTTATGTTTCGGTACATTCGTTGACAATGTGGTGTTCACAGTGTTACATGGCAATTTTGATATTCTAGTAAGTGCTATCATCTTTTAGATATATTATGTTAAAAGATATGGAGTTTATATCATGTACATATATTTGGATTAAAGAAGTCTATTTGTTAAACAAGGGCATTATCGGTAGTTTATCTTTTATAGTTACGATGCTTACTAGAATGTTATTTTTAAATATTTTAAAATTAGATATCTTTGTTAGATAATCTGAAAGTTTTTCTAACCTCTTCAGTCAGTTTGCCAAGAAGGAAAAAGGTAAAGGTTTCCCTGCTGTGACAGAAAGGCATCAAGGCATCTGCTTTGCATGTCCCCCCCCCCCCCCAATGAGCAACGGAGAAGGGAGTGGTCCTCTACACAGAACGGTACAGCCGCGCCGGCAGGGGGTGGCACAGTCCTCCCCCCATTTTAAGATCCTCTCAGGCACCGCGTGGGCACCTCCTGCTGCTGCCCTCTCCGAACCTACCGGTAGAAGTAGCAATGAGTCACACTTTATGATTGGATCACAATTAGAGTTTAATGAATGTTGTTTAATTCTAACTCGATCTAATTCTATTTTGTGTAAGAATACTATGACTGATATCTGACCTCAGACAAGATGCGTTGAACTAGGTTAGGTGAAGATAGATTAGAATAAAAAAGAACAGATTACACAGAGTTAACTGGGACTCCATGGAAGATTGGAATCAATATGACTTGATCTAAAATCGACACAATTCTTAAAAAAAAATACGACGTTGACTTACTTCTTATTAGTTATATTGAGAATAGTCATGGGTCAAATTAGATTCGTAAAGTTTGGTGTAACATTTCAAATAATTACGTCTCTAGATGTCACACTCATATCATTTTTTAATTTTTTAATTTTTTCAATAATTATCATATTAAATTAGTTAAAAGTGTTAGTCACATCATCGGGTGACGTGAAACGATGACTACGTAAAAATAAAAATATAATTTCATGAATAATAAAAATAAGTCACTTTTATTATTCAGACGAGATAGTTTTTTAACGTATTTCTCACGTCAAATCAAATGATGACATACGAGAGATAGTTTTTTTTACGTGAATTACACTGTCACGTTGACTAATGATGTGATTGACATGTTAAATTACTGTGACATAAAAATTATTTATTTTTTTTTAAAATAAAAATTATTACATGTGCAACGTGTCAATATGTTACACAAAATTTTACTCCACGTGAAATCTACTCATCTATAGCAACAACCATAGACAACCCTGGGCAAGTGAAATTTTAAGACGCACCCTCCACGTCAGGTCTGAGCTCTCAGGTCATTTTAAGACAACCCTGGGCAAGTATTTAGCGTAAAGATAAAAAATTTAGGAAATATTTTTTGACTTACGTGTCAGGTGTCTTTGATTTTTTTTCCCTTCTCACGTCTCTTTTTAACCTTTTGTTTGGATGAAACAGCAAGTGTGAGAAGAAATGTCGATGTAATTTAACATTTCTGCCCTTTATTTTAACCATGTACGACCCTCCGAACAAAATGTAAGAGGTACATGGCACTCTGGAATTTTGACTCTTCGAATTACTACTAGAATCTAGGTTTAATTTTTTAGAATTCATTTTCTAACAAGAGAAAAAAAATGAAATCTTGTCGAGCATATATATATATATATATATATATATATATATATATATATATATATCCCTCTCTCTCTCTCTCTCTATATTTTTCAGATTTTATAAGATGACTTCGATAATTAGAGTCACCCCAACATATATTGCAAAATTTTGTTAGGCAACCCCTGTTTGCACTACTATCCCACTAGATTTTGGCAGAGCAAGGGCACCGTAATGTTTGTTATTAAAGGAGAGTGAGGTTGTTGGGTTCTCTCAAAATCTGCTTCTGTCGTTACCACGAGACCTCTCAATAGAATTGTCTTAGAATTCGAAAGATAAAGGATTCTGCTGGAATAGATAATTGTGCAGACCCATAGATCTTAGGCATGCACCCTTGCGAAAACTAAAAAAAAGACAAGGGAGGTGGTATACGTGCTTAAACTCCCCTGTCAAAATTTTGTCCAAGAAATGCATGCTTCCTCCACCAAGGTTTTTCGGATCGCACCGTACGGGTGCGTATCAGTCGCGTCGGGTCGCGCCAATGAAAAATTTTCACGTCGTCGCCCATCAACATAGTGAAATTCGATACACTTATTTTTAGTATTAAAATTTATTTTAATAAAAATAAAATTTAAATTTAAAAGTTTTTTTAACATAATACCATACTATAGCACCATTTGGTTGAGATGAACATGAGATTCTAATAATTGAAATTTATTTCACGATCTTAATCCCAACTAAATGTTAGATGTGTGCTCTGATTTCTGTGTTTCATATATTTTATTCATAGGAGAGAGAGACATGTCAAATAAGATATTTCAAAATCTCAATAATCTAACGAGGAGAAACTCATAGGTGGTTGCATAAAGTATTAAATATCCAGTTTAAAGCCTTCAACCATTTAACTAGCCCATGTATAAACTTCCAACCGACGATTAAGCATCGTATAAAATCCCATACCCCACTTTAATGACACAAGTGTTTATTACTTATCACCGTGCCCAAAGTAAAGGCGGGAGGGCGATAGAGGCGTGAGGTTTTTGACCTCAAAATTCTCAGACATCATGTCAATTGTTCCATCCATTGATTTTTCACATAAACTCACTTAATCCATGCGAACCAAACGCCGTCCTATGTCATACCAGATATTATCACTAGAAAACTGACATGGTTCGACCCGTTGGTGCATCAAACCGTGCTACCTACTAATAAGTTTTGCTGGAGACTTCCCATCATGAACACTCAGGTGCCATGCCGTGTGACCTAAGGTTGTTATGACCAACCACACCCCCCCCCCCAACCAAAAAAAATAATTGACTTGCAAGTTGGATGCACCGGCCCACAGTCTGAATCCCACCCAATCCAATTACGAATTATTAGATTGGCCCAAATTAACGAAAATGGGTTAAGCGCTGATTCGTTAGGTAGAGATCTACATTGCACTGAAGTTGGGGCCGTGGTGGGTTTCTCGTGTTCATTGACTAAGTTTATTTTTTCAGGGAGTGAAGGGGAAGGCACAGGTGATGATGTCGTTGGAGGAGAAGGCCGTCTGTTTTGCTGTGTTTTTCTTCAAATGGAGTGCCCCTATTTACTGCATTTGATGGTACGGTTCTTGCGCATCGGGGGGGGGGGCAGTGTCAGGAGGAATGCTACGGCAACGTGCATCGCTACCATGGAACAATCTGCTACATGCAGCTCATTATTACGAGGTATTAGAATAAGAAGATATTTATAATATTAGACTATGGAATAAGACATGACATGCACCCTTGTAGAGTTTTAATAAACTGATCTACATCCGACAGTTGAATCAAAATTTTCCAATATTAGAATAAGAAGATATTTATAATATTATATTCACATTTTTTAATTATTAATCATTCGTACGTGTGCATCAATAACAGAATTTATGAATGTAATTGTGAATCAAAGTTTAAGTCTTCAGACTCGGCCCATACGATGGCTGCATGAATTGTTCTAGTTTTGTCAACACATATCTTAAGACTAACAAGTTAAAGGCAAAGGGGGGGGGGTGCTGTTGGGATGCTGCGTCCAACCCATATGAGATTTTTTTTTGACCTTGGAACAAGTTAACGAAGAGGGGAGACGAGATGTATCGTACCCTCCACCCACTTAACTTAATCCCACCCACCACCGTCAATGTGAGGAGTGGGGTGGTTCTTTCGAAAAAAATTCTTTCGGCAAGAAACTTGAGAAAGAGCAGCAAAAAATGTAGCAGTTGAACGGCAGTATCTTTGCAGCGCAAAAGATAAAAAAGAAGAAATTGAAGGAAGAAAGGTGAAGAAAAAAAAAAGGAGCTGATTCCTGTCAGTCCACTTTCGGGTATTTTTTTATTTTTTTAGAATTTTGATTTAGGGATTTATTCCATGTGAGGTAAATCCCGTGTCTCTCCACCCTCTTGCTTGTATTACTCAAGATTTGGACAAGAAATTGTGTATTGTTATTTTGATATAGTGGATCGCTGTCAATTTGTCATGTGATTTTTTTCCCTCCATGTCGTGGGAGATTTTTTCACGTTAAAATTTTGATGTATCGTATGTGATTGTGTTCTTGTTAGTTTGGTGATTTTTATTCGACTTGGGTAATTACACGTGGATGCCATAGATAATTATTGTGGTTGCGCAGGATTGTCAAAGTTATACGGATAAATTGATTTCCATGTTGATTCTCAGATTACACATATATTTGTGTCAAGATTTAATTTTACAACTCCCCAACAAGTGATATCAGAGTCTAGTCAGGCTGCAGGTATTTTATTTGTGAGTCAGAATGCAGGACTGTGGCACGTTTAGCACCATGATAAAGTTGAATAATTCTAATTGGCATATTTGGAAGCCAAAAATAGAAGACATCCTATATTGCAAGGATCTGTATGACTCGATTGAAGGAGATAGAGCTAAACCGGAGGATATGTCTGATAAAGAATGAGAAAATTTGAATCAAAAAACTGTTAGCACAGTCAGACAATGGGTAGATGACAATGTGTTTCACCATATTTGGAGTGAAACCAGTGCACAAGTATTGTGGAAAAAATTAGAATCTTTGTATGAGCAGAAGACCGCAGGGAACACGGCTTTTATTACCAGAAAACTTGTAAATTTGAAGTTCAAAGAAAGTAACAGTGTTTGAGAGCATCTTATTGAGTTCCAGAGTTTGGTGAATCAATTGGTTACAATGAAGATGACTTTAGAAAATCATGAGCTCCAAGCTTTGTTGCTTTTGAGATCCTTACCAAACAGTTGCGAAATCTTGATTGTATCAGTTAGTAATTCTACTCCTAATGGTGTATTATCTATGAGTCTAGTTACTGCTAACTTGTTCAATGAAGAAACAAGAAGAAAATAAGTTGGATCAGATAATACACAAGCTATTGTCACAGAGAATAAGGGGAGGAGTAGGACAAGGCATGATGATCAGTTAAGGGGTTAAAGCAAGTCCAAAGACATGTTAAAGTCCAAGAGTAGAACATATTTTCATTATGGAAAGGAATGTCACCTAAAGAGGAACTGCAGGGTTTGGAAGAAAGAGATGAAAGAGAAAAAATGACATGAATCAGATGAAGACAGAGGATGATCAGAACATCACGACTACATTATTAGAGGGTGATAATATCATTCTTACAATTGAGGGAGACACTTATTTACATTTTACAACTCATGATTCAGAGTGGATAGTGGACATTGGTGCTTCCTGTCATGCTATTTCTAGAAGGGAGCTCTTTACATCTTACATGGTAGAAAACATTGGAAATGTGAAGATGGGTAACACTAGCTACTCGGAGGTTGTTGGCATTGGTGATGTATTGTAACGACCCGAGATCCGAGTACCGGAAAAGAACCGGCACGACTCGAACCTTGGCCTGCCACCCATGAGTCTGAAGACTCGGAAGGGTTAAAAGATGGTGTGAGGGTACACGAGAATCTAAAATAACTGCAGAACTAACATAAATAGCGAAATAAAATGCATGGAATTAAAAAAGTACATAATAAATAGCTACAAGGTCCAGAATATCTAATGTCTAAAATAAGTACAGCCAACAGAAAGAAAGGTACAAGTACGCTGGGCATATCCCGGCTCTGGCAACTGGCAACTAACCCTGGCTGCTGGAACCACGCGGAGCCTCCGACGCGCTCCCCGCCAACCTCGCCTCACCTGAAAACACAGGGGTGAGCCTCATCTCATTGGCTCAGTAGGGATCCCGCAGACCCCCACCTCACAACGAGGAAAACAAGACATCAAGGAAAGTAACGCTAAATAACAAAAGTACGACAGTAACAACAATAAATAAACAAAAAATCTCACTACAACTAATCGTACCAACTACGTACTATACTGAAGAAACCGACCGCGGTCTGACGGAAAAATAGGTCCGTACCTGTCAGAAGATAGGAGCACCACCCAGTAGAAGCAAGGTCGGATGCGTCCCCTCACGTCTTACACTGCGCCCCAGTGTCTCCCTATACGCCCCAAGCGAAGACTGAGACATACAACAAGTACCACGAACAAGAACTAGTTGAGGTCGCGCTCGTCAGCTTGGGTCCGACGCCCCCAACCACGTGTGCACACACAGACCATGGGCCCTAGGTCAGATCCTCTAGCTGGTTCTTCCCTCAAGCCCGGACTCAGGCTGCGCGAAGGGGCCCTACAGTAACTAGCCTAAAAATCGTCTCTCTTGGGTAAGCCGCTCCACCACTCCCGGGTGGGTTAACACACGTGTGCTGTAAGAAGGTTACGACTAGTGGACGTATCACTGGAGGTATGAACTCACTAAGCAACAGAAACCATCGGATAACCACTGACGAGGTACGGAAATGGCCCTCCGTACCAACACTGACTCTTGGTGACACGAACCGAGGAATATGGATGCCTGGGACACGGACGAGGTCTACTCGACCCCCAAGTCACGTGGGCATGCCAACCAAGGTGACTTACTCCACCGGGGACCCCTTGGCGTACCTATGGCTCTCACGGGTGCTCGAGGCAACCCTCGGGCCATACGTCACAAGGAACCCAAAAACTTGCTCAACCGGAGGCTAAAAAGGCATATGGTAAACCCGGAATATGCGGAAACCAGGTGGCGGTCCTCCCTGGGCTGTCACCCTAGGTGGCGGCCATCCCTGGGCTGCTACCCAAGCCTAGCGGTCTTCCTAAGACTGCTAGCGCGGGGTTGTGGCCATTCCATGGCCGCAACTCAAAGGACCCCGGGGGCCTGGTAGCGGCCAGCACCTGGCCGCTAGCACCAAGAAGATGGTCATTGCCTGACTGCAACCGCCATAAAATAGTCCTTCCCTGATCGCAAGGCGACTGGGACCCTCAACGGCTAGTTTGACGTGCCCATGGGGCGCGTTGACTCGCCACAAATAGCGGTCAGCGGCCGGCCGCTACCATAGGGTAGCGGTCAGTCACGAGATCGCAATAAGAAGGGGCTGTCTCCTCTGAACCGCAACCCCTGCCGACACTTCGAAGTCAGGTAGCGGCCCCCCAGAGGACCGCCACAAGGGGAAGGCGGCCTCTGGTACGACCGCTACCTCGACCCGAGCGCAAAAACGGCAGAAACAACAAAAAGCTCCATTCCACGCCCCAATCACCCCCAGGTGACGAGGAAAATAAGGGGAACTCTTCCCCAGCCCTTCAAGCATCAACCCATGCCCATAGATCGATCAAAACCCTTGAAAAACACTAGATCCGGCACTCGAACCCTAAACATGGATTTTCCCTTCCCGGCATAGAACACGCCCCTCTCGACCTCTCCTCGACCTAGAAATCACGGGGAAAGCAGGAAAGAGGGCAATGATCTGTCCCCCTACCTCAAGGAAGCGCAAGAACCTTCGAATCACCACCGATCTCCAAATCCTGATCAAACCACGAACACCACGCCCTCGCCGCGAGATCACCACCGCCGCGCTCGCCTCATCGCCTCCGTCGTCACCACGCCGCCGCCTCGGTCCGCCGTCTACAGTCGGAGGAGGAGGGGGCGCCGCGTTTGCGCACAGAGGAGAGGGGGCAGCGGTCGGGAGGGGGAGCGGGGGTGTCACAGGAGAGAAAGGGGATGGGGAGAAAGAAAGAAGAAGAAAAAGAAAAAGAAAAAGAAAAAGAAAAAGGTTTATTATATAGAAATTTGAAAATTTCAAAAAACACAAAAAATGGAAAAAATCATTTTCCCGATCCTTGGAACATGCTCGATGCGCTGGTAACATCCCGGAGTTGGAGAACACAACGATTTACCCTGTACATAGTTCCGAAGGCTCAATAGGCAAAAACATGCATAAACTATAAAACACTCTCCGGGACCCTCGAAAGCGATCCGAAATCCACGGATCCTGATCCGAAATATATCCGAAAAACTCAAGGCATTATATGTGTGCTTACAAATAAATGATGGGTATGCACTGACTTTGAAGGATGTGCAATAGTTTCTAATTTGCTCCTTCATCTTCTCTCTGGCATTGCTCTTGATAAGCAAGATTTTGAGCACCGATTCAGTCAAGAAAAATGAAGATTGACTGCAAGCTCATTGATTGTTGCTAAAGAAAATGCTTACTGTCTTCTTTACAAGACTCATGCAAAAGTGTGTAAGAATATGTTGAATGCATTACAAGATGATACTTCTCTAGATTTATGGCATCGAAGGGTAGGACATATGAGTGAGAAAGAATTGCAACCTTTGGTGAGAAAGTCTTGTATTCCCTCCATGAAAGGTATGACTCTCAGTCCTTGTGCTTATTGTTTGCTTGAAAAGCATCATGGAATTTCTTTTCGTTCTTCATCACGACAAAAAGGTTATATTTTAGACTTGATTTATTCTGATGTTTATGGTCCCTTTGAGGTGGAGTCTATGGGTGGAAATAGGTACTTTGTCATATTCTTTGATGATGCATCTAAAAAGGTGTGGGTCTATTTGCTGAGAACAAAAGATCAAGCGTTTCAGTTATTTCAGAAATTTCATGCTATGGTGGAAAGAGAGACAAGTAAAAGGTTGAAGTGTCTCCGTACAAATAATGGAGGAGAGTACACCTCCAAAGAATTTGTAGATTGGTGTGCAACTTATGGCATAAGACATGAAAAGAGTGAACCAGACGCACCACAACATAATTGTGTAGCAAAAAGAATGAATAGAACCATTGTGAAAAATGTGAGATGCATGCCGAGGGTGGCAAAGCTACCAAAGAGCTTCTGGGCTGAAGTTGTTTGCAATGCTTGCTATTTGATAAATAGGTCTCCTTTAGTTCCTTTGAGTTTAGAAATTCCAGAGAAGATTTGGTCAGAGAAGGAGGCATTCTACATTCACTTGAAAGTATTTAGATGCAAGGCATTTGTGCATGTCCCCAAGGACCAAAGGCAGAAACTTGATGACAAAGCAATTCCTTGTATTTTTTTAAGCTATGGAAATGAAGAGTTTGGCTTCAGGTTATGGGATCCAGAGAAGAAAAGAATAATCAGGCAGAGAGATGTGATCTTTTATAAAGATCAAAATATTGAAGACATCAAAGAAACAAAGCAGAACGGTCAAGCTTACTACAGTGTTACAGATCTCACACGCATTCCTCCTCCAGTGTAACAACCTACAGATGGAGAAAAGATACAAGATGAAGATGATAGTGATGAGATGCTAGAATTGGGTGGCAACAATGCTGAGCCAGAGTAGGAGATTTTTGAGCAGGGGGGGCATCCGGAATTAGAGATCAGGTGGTCTTCTAGATTGCCCTAGCCATCATCCATATATCCCCTCTCTCAATATCTATTGCTTATTGAGGAGGGGGAGCCAGAGAGCTTTCAGGAGCCACAAGCTCATAAAGACAAAGATAAGTGGTTCCAGGTCATGCAGAGCGAGATGAACTCACTTAAACAGAATGATACTTATGAGTTGGTGAAACTTTCTAAGGGTAGAAAAGTATTGAAGAATAAGTGGGTCTTCAAGCTAAAGAAAGATGGCAATACATAGCACTTGAAGTATAAAGTCAGATTAGTGGTGAAATATTTTGCACAGAAATAAGAAATTTATTTTGATGAAATAGTTTCTCCTGTTGTGAAGATGACTTCTATCAGAGTGGTTCTAGGGTTGGTTACAAGTTTAGACTTGGAGCTTGAGCAGATGGATGTGAAGACTACCTTTCTCCATGGTGATTTGGAGTAGGAGATCTACATGGTACAACCAGAAGGATTTGAAATGAAAGACAAAGAACACATGGTATGCAGATTGAAGCGTGCACTAAGACAGTGGTACAAGAAGTTTGACTCATTTATGGTGAGCCATGGGTACCATGCGATAGCTGCAGATGCATATGTTTGTTTCAAGAAATTCTCAGGTGGAGAGGGGGATTTCTGTAGCCCATCTAAGAGCAGCCAAACTAGGTCCATCAGGACCAAACGAGGCTCAGCTCATCCAAGTGATAGCCCCATAGGGCCCACTTAGGCTAAAAAGCCCAATAAGATTACTCGGGATCTCACCCTTCCTCAGCGGCCCTTAGGCTTGGAAGGCCGGAGCGTCGGTCAGAACGGCCCGAGTTATCCCCTCATCGAGATAGAGGCAAGCGCTCAGGGCCCACTCCGAGCTATCTTCATCCGAGCTATGCCTATCGCCCGGATGGGTTGGCACCTTTTATGCTCGGACCGACCGACGACTGCTTATCCACGCTACCGTTGAGAGTCCTTTATGAGCAGGAGTTTATGAGGATAAGAGACTCATGATCCCTCAAGGCTATAAAGATCCCACGATGAGGACTTAAAGATCCTACGATGAGAACGTAACTCCCCCTGAAACTCCTCAGCTTACGGGACTCATAAGGTGAGTACACTATATAAACCAGGGACTCCCTCCAGTGAAAGGTAAGGGCAATACATGCCTAAAATCCCCTGAGCAAGAACCACTTCACCACCTTGGTGTTGGGGGATCTCGTACACCTCTTTCTACCTCCCTCACTATCTTCCACCATTGCTCTACTGACTTAAGTATCGGAGGGTTTTCCCCAGAGAACCATCCCTAGGCCCCCTGATCCGTTTCCCTTTCTCTACAGTTCACTATTCGGTGATCATCCTCCCAGCTCAGGAGCCGCGCGAGATCACGCCCCTTGATCTGGCGCCGTCTGTGGGAAACGACCAAAGAGCCAGTATGGTGCGAAGAAGTTCAGGGAGGAGGTCCACCGGCGACAGCGGAAAGGCCATGGTGGCGGCGGGGGAAGGCCCCTCTCAAGCCTCCCAAAACCCCCCCTCCGGTGCCAGCACTCCCGCTGATGGACTGCCCCCTCCTCCCGCGGTAGGGCTGCCGCCCCCTCCCCCCGCGGCGGTAGGGCTGCCGCTTAACGGCGGCGCTGACGCCTTCCAAGCCCTCAATGCAAAATTGGATGTCCTCGTGGAACTCATGAGGACCTAGGCGGCCAGAGATGGAAGGTCACGCGCCCCTCCGGAGAGCCCTCCCCGCGAGAACGTGTCCCAGCACACCGCCGGAGGCTGCTTCACCCTCCGGGGCCGGCAGATCATCCGTAACAGGTCAGGAGGACCTTCACAAGCCCCCCCTCCGGAGCAGAAAGCCTCGTCCACGCCGAAGAAGGGAAAATCTGGGGCACACCGTCCGAACCCATAGACCGAAGTCCCTGGGGAACGCCAATACAGCCCCCCCAGCCCGACAGCGCAACGGCAGACGGAGCTATCCCTCCGACTGCGAGAATTTGAGAGGCGTTTCGCAGAGCAGGAGTGCGCCCTACGCGCCATACAGAAGGACTCCTCCGCGGTGGACGAGGAGAAATCTCCGTTCTCCGACTATATCTTGAAGGCAGAGGTATCTCCTAGAACCTCCATCCCGACCTTCAAGCTCTATGATTGCCAGGGCGACCCGGCCGATCACTTCGACAGCTTCGACGCCCTGATGACCCTTCATGGAGCGTCGGACGCCATCAAATGCCGAGCCTTTGTGACCACCTTAGTCGAAGGCGCCCAAGCATGGTTCCGGGCCCTCACCCCCGGATCCATCCGGGACTTCAAGCAATTCAGGCGAGTATTCAAGGAGAGTTTCGCCGGCAGCGGTCCCGCAAGGTCAGTAGCGGGGCTTTTGGCCCTCAAACAGGCGCAAGGGGCGAAACTTCGGGCTTACATTATGTGATTCAAATCGGAAGCCCTGAGGATCCCCCTCCTGGACGTCGCCTCGGCCATAACCGCGCTGACCGGGGGCACCCGCGATGAGAACCTCCGCCGCGAGCTTGTCCTCCACCCTCCCTTGACCCTTGCTGCGCTAGTGACTCGGGCATTGCGCCATGCTGAGTGCGAAGAAGTGCTTAGCGCATGCCGAGACGCAACCGGATCGGGTCGGGAGGGGGACAAGAAGCGAGCACCCGAGCCAAACCTGGGTCCGGAGAAAAAGCGGAACCAAGACGGGGAACGCAAGGAACCGTCACGGAAGTACGAGCGGTACACCCCCTTAACCACTCCGGTTTAGGAGATCTATGAGGACATCAAAGGCTCGGACCTCCTCCGCCAACCCGAGCCAATGAGGTCAAAGAACCGCAGTCGCAGCAAGCATTGCCTGTTCCACAGCGACCACGGACATCACACCGGCGACTGCCATCAGCTCCAGGATGAGATCGAGCGTCTCATTCGTCAGGGGCAGCTCTCCCGATTCGTGGCCGGGCACAAGGAAGACCGAGACGCCCCAGAGAAAATTGACAATGCCCCCCGAGGGGTCCAGATCAACGTCATCACCGGAGGAGCTGCATCAGGAGGAGACAGCGGCCGAGGTAGGAAGCGTCATGCTGAGCGGGCGAGCCGAGCCATTGAGCCTCCCAGGGCCCCGCCGAGTGAGCCCCAGGTCATAGTCTTCTCCGACCAAGACTTGGAAGGGCAAAGCACCCCGCATGACGACGCCCTGGTCATATCGGCCACAATAAACCATTGTAACGTAGACATGATTCTATTTTTTTTATATAAAGCCAAGTCATCAAGCAGGAAGAAGGGAGAGTGCACCCCCATTCCAGAGGAAGGGAATGTTCTCACTCCACCAAATCACCACTTGATGCTTTATTTTATTAATTTTTCAAATATGTACAAATTCATAAGAGGCCAAGCCTCTAAAAATACAAAGAGAGATAAAATGAAAATAAAGCTGTACAATCCTCCAGAAACTAGCGCATTCTGTAACACCCGAATTCGTGCGAAACTTAAAGATAGTTAAATATCTTATAGTTAGTCCATATAAATTTTATGCTACCTTAATTAAAGTCTAATATCTTGAACGATATTATTTAACGAACCTTATTAAGTAAATTAAATAGTTATCTTACTTTAATAATGTATAACTTTTTATAAGAATGTCAGAATATGATCAATATTAGGCCCGTTGGAAAGAGAATTCAGAGATCTACAAACTTTACGTTGAACACATTTTTAAATTTTAATATTTAGTTGGTCAAAAAGAGGAAAGAATAAATTAGTTCCTTGAAATTTTATTATTAACAACTTTTACCGAGTTTTTATACAAAAATCCATCCACAAATAAAAAAAAAATAAAACCCACCTTATTTCCCCCCTTATCCACCACGTGTCTCCCCACCCTCCATCCTTATCCCCCCACCTCCTCATCCTCATCCTCATCCTTCCTCTCCTCCCTCTTCTTCTTATCTTCACCCCCCTCCCTCCCTATATAAAGCCCACTCCCCCCTTCTTTCACTCCCACGACCCAACTCTCCACTCTCTCTCCCCCTCTCTCCCACACACTCTCTCTCTCTCTCTCTCACACACACACACACTCTCCCTCTTCTTATATTTTTATTTTCTATTCTCTCTCTCCCCCTAATCTCTCTCTTTCTACTATCTCTACTTTTTTCTCTCTATTTTCTCTCTCCACTCTATACCTTCTCTCCCTACTTTCTCTCTCTATTTTCCCTCTCTATCTCTACTCTCTCTAATTTCTCTATTTTCTCTCTACTTTCTCTCTCTATTTTCTCTCCACCTTTTTCTCTACTCTCTCCCCACTTTCTTTCTTTACCCTCTCCACTTTCTCTCTCTAGTTTCTCTCTCTACTTTCTCTCTCTACTTTCTCTCTCTAATTTTCTCTCTCTAGTCTCTCCCCACTTTCTTTCTCTACTCTCTCCACTTTCTCTCTCCACTTTCTCTCTCTATTTTCTCTCTCATCTCTCTTCTCACTCTCATTCTCTTATTAATAAAAGGAGAAGAGAAGATAATACAGCATCAGAATAATATAAATAATTAATAAACACTTGGACGGAAGATTTGAAACTTATTTGGACAATTTCGCCCTCCTTTACGCATCTGGGATTGGAAAATTATCTTTTCCTGCGCAAGGACTTTTACGGGAGCTCGGGTGAGATATCAAAGTCAATTTAGAAGTCTATTCTAAAGGTAAGCATGATAAACTGAGTGCATGTTATTTGTTATTTACATTTATTTGATTTGATTTTGTTTGAAATGTAATTTAAGTCATTGATTTATTTAACCCAATGATCTATGTTTAGAATCAGTTATTTATTTAGTTACCATTCTGTAAAAATATTATTTTCTCTATAATCTCTCTCTAATTTCTCTCTAAGTTCTCTCTAATCTCTTTCTACTTTCTCCCTCTACTTTCTCTCTCTACTCTCTCTCTACTCTATCTACTCTAATCTCTTCGAATGTTCTTCGAATGTTATATATATTTAGTTAATAATATTAAAATACGATCGAGTTATTTTGTAAAGTTCAATGACAAGTTTTAAGTATTGAGACGACTATATAATAAGCATCATAATAAGAATAAAAATTTGATTAAGCATATGGACTGTGCCACTTTAAGGAGGTGTGGGGCGACAAACTGTAGTTAGCTTCCGCTACGGGATTAGGCCCATTTCCGAGGACAAACGGACTTCTGAAAAAATCCAGAACTCAGAATAAGAAAATTATCTAAGGAATGGTGGAGTATTAACTCCCGATCCTGCGTGGTTGATCAAGGTCGACAGGCTCCAGCGTTTAGACCATTTGTCTTTATGTCGACGTATGGATGCCTAGGTATGTGTTTGCTACTACTTTTAGTGACGGGATGACTGTCCAATATATGCTGCCAAATAATATGAAGTTCATATTTGATATATGACTTTGATATGATCTGAAAATAAGTTCATCTGTATAAGCTCTGATTTAGCTAAGATATGTACTATGTCATTTATATATAAGTCAGATAAGATTTGTTATACGCATTTGTTATACGCATTTACTTATTATATTTCCTTCGCATTCATAGTATATGTACAATCCAGTGAAATTGTGGCTAGCTTTATATATATTATGGATTTGCACAGTTTAGTATATGATAAGTATGTGATTGGTTTTAATGCCTACTAAGTCTTTGAACTCACTTTCGTTGCCTAACCATTTCAGGAAATTGACCAGTGTGCGTCTTGACTCCGACGGGCGGTAGGTCGGAGGATGATCCCGAGTTTAGTTTGGATTCCGCCGCGCAGAATAAACGGATTTAGTTTTCCTTTGAATAATGAATGTAAATATGACTTTTGGATAGAGATATGTAGTACTCTATATACGATGTAAATTATGAGTGTTTATCTTATGGAAATGGTATGGTTATATTTATTTTGGAATATGTGTTGGTTTGGCCGTTATTGCCTTGTAAATATTCGGCCCACAACACTTCCGTACATCCGCTGTGACGTCTCCGGACACGATACGGGATCGCGGGAACGGGGCGTCACACAGAGTGGTATCAGAGCAAAGTTGTGAGGCTTGAAATTATTTGCAGCCATCTGAATTTATATACCATACCATAAGATTGTAGGAATTTATTTTAGAATTTGATATCAAACCTGGAATCATACTAATTCGGATTAGTTCTCCCTCGCAGGAGGTGGCTGGGAGTGATAGGGTTGAGGTTAATACTTCTCCCGAGGAGTCTGCGCCCTCAAATGGGACATCATAAGGAGTTGTCGGGGAAACAATTCATGGCGAGCTTGCTCCCGGTGGGCAATGTGCGTTACCTATTCAGGGTGTGCCAGATTTAGGAGGGTTAACACAAGCTTTTCAAGGGTTAGTGCAGACTATGCAATTACAGGCCCAAACTCATGCAATGATACAAGCCCAAATACAAAACCGTGTGCAAGAGCAACCGAATAGGGCAACAGGCGCTACCCTGATGGAGAAATTCAGACATATGAGTCCTCCTTCTTTTAAGGGGGAGAGTCACCCGGAGATTGTGGAAAACTGGGTGAGAGAAATTGAGAAGATTTTCACGGCCATTAGATGTGCAGAGCATGATAAGGTGATATTAGCTACATTTATGTTGAAGGACCGTGCGGACGAGTGGTGGAGGTCTGTACTTAGAACAACTTTTAGAGATAGAGAGATTAAGATTAGCTGGAACAAATTTCTTGATATCTTCCATGTAAAATTTATCCCTCAGCATTTGAAAGATAGGAAAGAAGTTGAAATTTTAAATTTGACTCAAGGAGGTATGTCAGTTACCGATTATGAAGTAAAATTTACTGAATTGGAAAAGTATGCTCCTCATATTTGTTCAGATGAGCTTAGAAGGATGAAGAAATTTGTTAGAGATTTGAGAAGTAACATTAGAAGTAGAGTTGCAATCCTTGAGCCTCAGACTATGGCAGCAGCTTTAAGGACTGCTTTTATTGCAGAAACTGAGTATGGGGAATTCTTAGTGGAAAGATAAATAGATAATGCAAAAAGGGGTAATCTTGGTTCAATTGTGAGGAAAGATAAGAAGCCAAAGATGACTTTTCTAGAGAGAGTTCAACCAGTTAGGAGAGATAATATGCCAGCTTGTCAACAGTGCGGGATGCAGCATAGAGGTAATGAATGTTGGCGGGCTACATGTAAATGTTTTTCATGTGGTCAGACAGGGCATATGATAAGGGATTATCCCACAAGGCCAAGACAAGATCAGCAACCACAACAGCAGTGGAGAGTTCAAGCCAGAGTATATGCAGTAACAAGGGAAGACACCCGAGATGCCAATGCAGTAGCTGAAGGTATTCTTCTTGTCGATGGTATGCATGCAAAAGTTTTATTTGATCCGGGTGCTACACATTCCTTTATTTATCTGAGATTTGCTGAATTATTGAAAGATAAATAAATTGTGAACACTGATGAGATGTCCATTAACACACCAACTGGGGAGATAGCTAGAACGACTTCTGTTATTCCTAGCATTGATGTGGTGATTCAGGAGAGGATTATGCCAGCATGTGTGTATCTGCTGGAAATGAGTGATTTTGATGTCATCTTGAGAATGGATTGGTTAGATACAAATTTTTTCCTTCTAGATTGTCATGGAAAGAAAGTAATTTTTCAAAAACCTGGGGAGCGGACATTTCACTATCAATGTCCAAGGCACCGTTCTAGTAAAACACTAGTTTCAACACTTAAATCTTTGAAATTACTTAGAAGTGGATGTCAATGTTATTTGGCTAGTATAGTGGCTATTCATTCTAATGAAAATAAGAAAACCACCTCAGATATTGATGTTGTCAGGGAATTTTCAGATGTGTTTCCTGATGAACTTCCGGGTTTGCCACCACACCGAGAGGTGGAGTTCACTATTGAACTCTCACCGGGTACTTTACCCATTTCCATTCCTCCCTACAGAATGGCACCATCCGAATTGGCAGAGTTGAAGAAACAATTACAAGAACTACTAGATAAGGGGTTTATTCGACCAAGTGTGTCACCTTGGGGTGCTCCTGTTCTGTTTGTTAGAAAGAAAGATGGGTCACTTAGATTATGTATTGACTATAAGAAATTGAATCAAGTGACCATTAAGAATAAGTACCCTTTGCCAAGAATTGATGATTTATTTGATCAGCTACGAACTGCCACGGTATTTTCAAAGATTGATCTCAGATCTGGATACCACCAACTAAAGATAAGAGAAGAAGATTTCTCAAAAACTGTTTTCAGAACACGATATGGGCATTATGAATTTTTGGTTATGTCATTTGGGTTAACTAATACACCAGCAGCATTTATGGATTTGATGAATAGAGTTTTCCAACCATATCTGGATACATTTGTAGTGGTGTTTATTGCTGATGTGTTGATCTACTCTCCCACTGTTGAAACTCATCAAGAATATTTGAGAATTGTGTTGGAAACTTTAAGGAAACATCAACTCTATGCAAAATTCAGTAAATGTTAATTATGGTTGGATAAGGTCCAATTCTTAGGGCATATCATTTCTGGTGATGGAGTGTCTATTGATCCAGCTAAGGTTGAGGCAGTTTTACATTGGGAAAGGCCGAAGAATGTCAGTGAGATTAGGAGCTTTTTGGTCTTGCGGGTTGCTATCGCAGGTTTATTGAAGGGTTTTCTTCTATTGCAGCTCCTATGACCAAATTGACTAGAAAAGGAGTTCCTTTTGAATGGTCAGATAAATGTGAAATGGGTTTTCAGGAATTAAAAATAAGGTTAACAACAGCCCCAGTGCTTACTTTATCTTGTGGGTCAGGAGGATTTGTGATATATACAGATGCCTCTAGAAAAGGACTAGGATATGTCCTGATGCAGAATGGCAAAGTAGTAGCTTATGCATCCAGATAATTAAAGACCCATGAGATGAATTATCCAACACATGATTTGGAGTTGGCAGCGGTGGTACATGCTCTGAAGATTTAGCTCCATTATTTGTATGGTGAGCAGTTTGAAGTATTTACATACCATCAGAGTTTAAAATATATTTTCTCTCAGAAAGAATTAAATTTAAGGCAAAGATGGTGGATTAGATTTTTGAAGGATTATGATTTCACCTTAAATTACCACCCAGGAAAAGTAAATGTGGTAGCAGATGCACTCAGCAGGAAGAGGCTAATGGCAATCTAGTTGCGCCAAACTTGAAAAATGACATCTGATGTAGTGGAGTATTCTCCGATATGCAAATGGAGAAACTTATTTCTGGCCCAACTAACTATTCAGTGTGCAATGATTGAGCGAATTGTGTAAGCACAACTGAATGATCAGCAGTTACAAAAATTGATTGGCACACCGAGATTTACTCAAAGTGCAGACGGGACAATCAGATTTCAGGGAAGATTATGTGTACCTCGGAATGAAGAAATAAAGAAAGACCTATTAACTGAAGCACATAAATCACTATATTCTATTCATCCAGGCAGTACAAAAATATATAAAAACATGAAAAGACAGTTTTGGTGGATTGGCATGAAGAAAGATATAGCAGATTCTGTTAGCAAATGTCTTACTTGTCAACAAGTAAAAGCAGAGCATCAAAGACTAGCAGGACCATTACAGTTGATGGAAATTCCACAGTGGAAATGAGAGCATATCACTATGGATTTTGTGATGGGATTACCATTGACTAGGAGAAAACATGATTCCATTTGGGTAATTGTTGACAGGCTTACTAAGTCAGCCCATTTTCTGGCAATCACAAAGACACAATCGTTAGAGGATTTAGCCCATTTATATATAAGAGAAATTGTAAGACTTCATGGTGTGCCTGTATCTATTATTTCAGATAGGGATGCAAGGTTTACAACAAAATTTTGGAGGAGTTTACAGAACGCACTGGGTACACAATTAAAATTTAGCTCAGCTTTTCACCCTCAAACAGATGGACAATCAGAGAGAACCATTCAAACACTAGAAGATATGTTGAGGGCTTGCAGTTTAGACTGGAAAGGCAGTTGGGATGAACATTTGCAGTTAATTGAGTTTGCATATAACAACAGCCATCATGCAAGTATAGCAATGGCACCATATGAAGCGTTATATGGTAGACCGTGTAGATCACCTGTTTGTTGGGATGAGGTTGGTGAGCGAAAATTGATTGGGCCACAGATTATTCAGGATTGTGTAGAAAATGTTGAGTTGATTAGAAAAAGATTACTTACAGCCTAGAGTAGGCAGAAAAGTTATGTTGATCAAAGAAGGAGAGATCTACAATTTGCTGTCGGAGATCACGTATTTTTAAAGGTTTCGCCTACTAGGGGAGTAATGAGATTTGGCAAGAAAGGTAAACTCAATCCGAAGTATGTTGGACCATTTGAAATCTTAAGAAGGATTGGTGAGGTGGCATATTAACTAGCTTTACCACCATCATTGTCAGGAGTTCACGATGTATTCCATGTGTCCATGTTAAGAAAATACATGACAGACTCATCGCACATTATAGAGTATGAGTAATTAGAAATTCAGCCAGATGTTACATATGAGGAGAAGCCAGTCCGCATTCTCGATCGAAAAGAACAAGTGTTGAGAACGAAGATAATTCCACTGGTGAAGGTATTGTGGAAAGGTATTTCAACAAAAGAAGCCACTTGGGAGATGGAAGATGATATGAGGAACAAATATACGCAGCTATTCGGTACGTATTGAGTATATTTTTAAATTTCGAGGACGAAATTTATTTAAGGGAGAGAGATTTGTAACACTCGAATTCGTCCGAAACTTAAAGATAATTAAATATCTTATAGTTAGTCCATATAAATTTTATGTTACCTTAATTAAAGTCTAATATCTTGAACGATATTATTTAACGAACCTTATTAAGTAAATTAAATAGTTATCTTACTTTAATAATGTATAACTTTTTATAGGAATGTCAGAATATGATCAATATTAGGCCCGTTGGAAAGAGAATTCAGAGATCTACAAACTTTACGTTGAACACATTTTTAAATTTTAATATTTAATAGGTCAAAAAGAGGAAAGAATAAATTAGTTCCTTGAAATTTTATTATTAACAACTTTTACCGGATTTTTATACAAAAATCCATCCACAAACAAAAAAAAATAATAAAACCCACCATAATTCCCCCCTTATCCACCACGTGTCTCCCCACCCTCCATCCTTATCCCCCCACCTCCTCATCCTCATCCTCATCCTCATCCTCATCCTTCCTCTCCTCCCTCTTCTTATCTTCACCCCCCTCCCTCCCTATATAAAGCCCACTCCCCCCTTCTTTCACTCCCACGACTCAACTCTCCACTCTCTCTCCCCCTCTCTCCCACACACTCTCTCTCTCACACACACACTCTCTCTCTCTCTTCTTATATTTTTATTTTCTATTCTCTCTCTCCCTAATCTCTCCCTACTCTCTCTTTCTACTATCTCTATTTCTCTCTCTCTCTCTATTTTCTCTCTCCACTCTATACCTTCTCTCTCTACTTTCTCTCTTTATTTTCCCTCTCCATCTCTACTCTCTCTAGTTTCTCTCTATTTTCTCTCTCTACTTTCTCTCCCATCTCTCTTCCCACTCTCATTCTCTTATTAATAAATGGAGAAGAGAAGATAATACAGCATCAGAATAATATAAATAATTAATAAACATTTGGACGGAGGATTTGAAACTTATTTGGACAATTTCGCCCTCCTTTACGCATCTGGGACTGGAAAATTATCTTTTCCTACGCAAGGACTTTTACGGGAGCTCGGGTGAGATACCAAAGTCAATTTAGAAGTCTATTCTAAAGGTAGGCATGATAAACCGAGTGCATGTTATTTGTTATTTACATTTATTTGATTTGATTTTGTTTGAAATGTAATTTAAGTCATTGATTTATTTAACCCAATGATTTATGTTTAGAATCAGTTATTTATTTAGTTACCATTCTGTAAAAATATTATTTTCTCTATAATCTCTCTCTAATTTCTCTCTAAGTTCTCTCTAATCTCTTTCTACTTTCTCCCTCTACTTTCTCTCTCTACTCTCTCTCTCTACTCTAATCTCTTCGAATGTTCTTCGAATGTTATATATATTTAGTTAATAATATTAAAATACGATCGAGTTATTTTGTAAAGTTCAATGACAAGTTTTAAGTATTGAGACGACTATGTAATAAGCATCATAATAAGAATAAAAATTTGATTAAGCATATGGACTGTGCCACTTTAAGGAGGTGTTGGGCGACAAACTGTAGTTAGCTTCCGCTACGGGATTAGGCCCATTTCCGAGGACAAACGGACTTCTGAAAAAATTCAGAACTCAGAATAAGGAAATTATCTGGGGAATGGTGGAGTATTAACTCCCGATCCTGCGTGGTTGATCAAGGCCGACAGGCTCCAGCGTTTAGACCATTTATCTTTATGTCGACGTATGGATGCCTAGGTATGTGTTTGCTACTGCTTTTAGTGACAGGATGCCTGTCCAATATATGCTGCCAAATAATATGAAGTTCAGATTTGATATATGACTTTGATATGATCTGAAAATAAGTTCATCTGTATAAGCTCTGATTTAGCTAAGATATGTACTATGTCATTTATATATAAGTCAGATAAGATTTGTTATACGCATTTGTTATACGCATTTACTTATTATATTTTCTTCGCATTCATAGTATATGTACAATCTAGTGAAATTGTGGCTAGCTTTATATATATCTTGGATTTGCACAGTTTAATATATGATAAGCATATGATTGGTTTTAATGCCTACTGAGTCTTTGGACTTACTTTCGTTGCCTAACCATTTCAGGAAATTGACTAGTGTGCGTCTTGACTCAGACGGGCGGTAGGTCGGAGGATGATCCCGAGTTTAGTTTGGATTCCGCCGCGCAGAATAAATGGATTTAGTTTTCCTTTGAGTAATGAATGTAAATATGACTTTTGGATAGAGATATGTAGTACTCTATATACGATGTAAATTATGAGTGTTTATCTTATGGAAATGGTATGGTTATATTTATTTTGGAATATGTGTTGGTTTGGCCTTTATTACCTTGCAAATATTCGGCCCACAACACTTCCGTACATCCGCTGTGACGTCCCCGGACATGATACGGGATCGCGGGAACGGGACGCCACACATTCGGTGCACATCCACAGAAGTCGTTGTTGGTGCACGTCATTGTTGGAGCTTCAGATAAGATCGGTGCAGGTCTCGCCCATTCGCTGCTGAAGTCGGTGCATATCATTGTCTGAGCTTTGTGAAGTCTGTGCAAGTAACTGTTTGAGCATGTGCAAGACGGGGCATACCCCTGAGAATGTATAAAAAAACCAATCTATCACAAAAATAGACCAACACATCATTTTACCCCCTCCAGCTAGGAAGGCCAGCAGCATCTACAGTAGCAAGACACGCACTCTACAAGGGAGGTCATGCTAACTTCTATAGTCCTTGTTAATCCTAGTAGAGCACGGTTGGGATGCCAAAGCATCTGCAACAGAGTTCCCCTCTCTATATATATGCTGAAGAGATCAGTTATTATTAGTGATAGTATGCCTAATCTCATCCCACCATTTTCGTATACTCCAAGGTGGTTTATTGTTCGACTATAATAAAGTAACTAAAAATTTGGAGTCAGAATATATCACAGCAATTGGGAGGCCACATTTAACCAGGATCCTCAGCCCATCAAGTAAGGCTCTCGCCTCAGCCACCATATTGGTACCCACACCATAATAATATGGGAATCCAAAGACAAATTCACCATGACTGCCTCTGATGCAACCACCTCCACCTGCCTACCCAGGGTTTCCTTTAGCAGCCCCATCAACATTCAAAGCATAACCATGACTAGGACATGACCATTTAATTAACTTTGGGGGTTTCACATTCAACCTGAAAGTAAATTTATACTGATCTAAAATGAGTCTCTCACCATTTGAGGGAGCCTTGCTGAAGATCACTTGTTGCAAAGAGTACTCAGTCTGCCTACATATTTACTGCTGTATTACTCTGATTGAGAGCCTTTTGTCTTCGAATTTAATGATGCATCGGGCTTTCCATGTCTCCCAAAGAATGAGCAACATGACAAGGGTGGCAGTAAAACTAAATGGAGACTTGCAGTCAGCTGAACATAGAATATCCCAGTAAAAACCCGTAACAGAGCTGTTAGTTCTGCATCTAGAATCGAAAAGCAACCTGACGAAATTCCACAGTGGTCTGGCTATTTGACTCTCCATAAGTAAGTGATTCAAGGTCTCCTCTTGGTTATTATCCTTGCCGCAAACACACTTGGAAGGTAAGCATATACCAACCTTTACAATAATACAGTCAACCGGCACTGCTCTGTTTAATGTCCGCCAACAGAATATGGAGGCCCTAGGAGGGAAATGCTCTCCCCAAATCCTCTTTAAAGGAGGTCTTTTGTTCCCTTGAGTTCTCACTGAATAATATGCAGTTTTGCTGGTAAAACCACCATCATTGTTGGCATCCCAGGCACAAATATCTGGCATCTGTTGAAACTGTAAATTACCCATATATTGAGCCACATTATGAGGAATATAGGACCATACCTGGTGATTAGGATTAGCCAGGGCTTCACCAAGCGTAATATTAAAGGGGCAGTTATTGGGTGCCAGAATTACACCACACCAATTGTCCTTCAAGACATTGATAGTTTTACCATCCATAGGGATCCATCGGGTTTTAGATAAAACCAGGTTCCTGGCTTGCCTGAATATGTCCCTCCGGACACCACTTGGAAAGGGGTCCTGAATAGAACTAAGATGCTCCTTAATATATCTTGAAGTGGCATACTGTGACCAGAGAGAGGAACCATGAAGAATTGTCCAAATTTGCTTAGCTACCATCGAAATTTGAATGTAACGCAAGCTTTTAATTCCAAGGCCACCTTCCTCAATGGGATTGGTGATGCTGGACCATGCCACCCAATGATGCGTAGTTCCTTCTTTACCAGCCCAGAAAAAGTTAGCACACAGCTTGTTGATCATGCTAATAATAGTAGCTGGAATACATTAAGCACTAGCAGTATAAATAGGGATGGATTATAACACAGAAATGATAAGGCATCTCTGGTGTGACGACCCGAGAATCCAGTTACCGGGAAGGCCCGATAACCCGAGACTCGAACCGCCGCCCATTGCGAGTATCGCGAAGTAACAGGTGGCACGACGCCACCAGATTCTAGATGGTCCACTAGACCTACTAAACCCAACGGCCTTTGAGTCACAAGACTCGGGGTCAAGACCGTTGCACACCACAGCACTGAGCCGTCAATCTGGCCTAGTCCCTAGGTCCAAACCAACGATGGGAAGACTCACAAGGCAGTTCACAACTACCGAGACCCATCCCTCGAGGAGGGAAACTTAAGCGACCTCTAGCCTCAGGCTGGGAGATTGGACTCACAGTCCAAGACCACACACATGGCCCACTCGGAAGCCACCTTCCAGAGAAGCAACGACTTGCGGGGAAACCTCACCGCACTCACACCGATACACGGTGACTCGATCTAGCAAGAACACGAAGCCCGGAACACCTGGGGTCACCAAAACTCGCCAAACCCATGGGCACGCTCATCGAGGTAACACGGAACCTCCAGACACTCAAAGACATGGTCACGGAACTCCACGGGCTGTCCGGGACACACACGGCCCAAGGGGAGCACGATCAGCCGTAGATCGCCCGCCCCGGGCAGCCCGGCTGGTCACCTCCAAGAACGCGCTATAGGTCCATAGCGCGTTCAAACAGAACGCGCTATACACAGATAGCGCGACAAGACAGATCGCGCTATAGGCCCATAGCGCGACTGCAGAGATCGCACTAGGATCACCTAGCGCGACAAGACAGAATGCGCTAGGGACCCCTAGCACGACAAGGCAGAACGCGCTAGGAACCCATAGCGCGACAGCAACCGCCTTACTATTCATTTTCTCCGATGAACGCGCCCCGTCGGGGCGGCGCGACCCTCAAGAATGCGCTATTGGAGCCTAGCGCGTTCTCAGTCCGCGCCCGAAAACGACGGAAATGACAGAAAAACCCATTCCACGCCCCATCCACCCCCCAGGTGAAGGGGAAACAAAAGGGGAAACCATCCCCAAGCCCCTAGACATGCATCTAAACCCTTGGATCGGCCAAAAACACCGTAAAACGGGAGATCCGGCTCACACCCCCAAAACATACATTTTCCCCAAAACACCCAAACAAGTCCGCTCGGCTCATCACGGCCTACAAAACTCACGGGAAATGAAGTACGCGGGTTGAGGGTCCATCTCCCTACCTCCACCGAAGATTCGACGCACCGTGGACACCGATCCACGAAGAAAATGCCGTTGAAGCCTCGCCGTTCCACGAACCCACGGTTGAGCTCCACCACGCCTCCACCACCTCGATCCTCATCCATCCTCGCCCGTGCCTCGCCCGCGCCGTCCCCGCCTTGCCAACGCTCCACCCCGTCGGCCACCGGAGAGAGAGGGAGAGTGGAGAGAGCGTGAGAAGAGAGAGGGAGAGAAGAGAGAAA
Organism: Amorphophallus konjac; assembly: GCA_022559845.1. Classification (NCBI taxonomy): domain Eukaryota; kingdom Viridiplantae; phylum Streptophyta; class Magnoliopsida; order Alismatales; family Araceae; genus Amorphophallus; species Amorphophallus konjac. The sequence goes on from CM040121.1 coordinate 24,198,138, forward strand.
TGAGAGGGGAGAGAGAAAAAGGGTTAAATATATAAGAAAATTCAAAAATTCTCAAAAATATCGAAAAATAGAAAATCACGTTTCCGCGATCCTCGGAACGCACCGATCGCAACGGTACCACTCGCGCCCTGGTGAACGGCCCGGTTCACCCGCAACGAGGTTCCGAAAGAATTATCGAAACACACACCGAGAATCGGAAAACACACGCAGAAAGGCCACGGAACGCTTCTGGGCCACCGAACCAACTCCGGATCGCGCCGATTTGAACATAAAAGATGTCCGAAACGAAATTTCAGACACAATGAAATCGGACACTCCGAGAAACCAGATCCGACAACCACGAACAAGGATACGAAAAATCCGGGGCATTACAGCCCTCCCCCCTTAAAGAAATTTCATCCTCGAAATTCAGGACTAGCACCGAGCCACAGGGGAAGAACGCCTCGGCCAACTGACAACGTTGTCAGGGCCCCAGTATAGAAAAACGTCGACTCTCACAAAAACCACGATCATGAGGGATACGGCCAGACCATAATCACGAACAATGCCACGCTCCGCACACCGCACACACATCGGTCACCAAAGCAGGCATAATACAAAGGCGCAAGTCTGGTATCACCTCAGACACAACGGAAACTACTCACGGCATCGCTGCCACCCTCTCGATCACCGAGGGAACGCAATCCTCGCCACGAGAACCAATCCACCGGTCAACACCCATGCTCGGCGGACCAACCAAATGCCAGTTCTCAACCCACTGACCGATCTCACACCCTGCACCAGGGGCAACCAATCACTAAGCTTCCACCAGCTCACCCCAGGCAAGCCAAATGCCAACGACAACACGGGACCAACTCTGTCAGAACTCAAACTTCGACAAAGCTCAGATCCCATCTGGGAAAACACACCTCAGAAACGGCCACCAACGGCCTCATATGCACACGGCTCTCGCCGTTCTCGTTGCACAACCACCAGCATCTTCTGTCTGTAAAAGACCATCCGCTGGTCACCAGACATTCGTCAACGAGAAACCTCCACCGGCCCAGCAGGCACCATCTAACACACAACAGGCCATCCGCTGACACTCGCACAGACCACCACCACAACCGATCTCTAACCTCACGCCAACTCTACCCTCTAGGGGAGCACGGCGGGACCCAATCACTCCATCTCCCCTCGGTCTTCACGTCACTCAACTCAGACTTATGGGGAATCCTCCCTTGCTGGCCGCAGACTGAGGATCAATATCCCACGTCAACGTCTCATCAGAGACCTCCACACACAGGCATCGACCACCGTCCTGTCTCATCGAATCCTATCTCATCGAAACCTCCATCTCAATTAATCCAAGAGCACATCTACCAATCCCGACTCCCGCTCTTATCATAGAGCCACAGGACACACAACCTCTTACAACCCACGGCACACTTCTCCAGAACACGATCTCATCCACGAACGCAACATCCAACGCAAGAACATGGTACTCATGCGGCAATCTCGCCAGCATATTTCCCCAACTCCCCACCTGCCAGTGCCATGAACCACAATATCTCAAGCAACGGCAACAATACGTCTCACACAACTGGAGACAACACACATCGATGAACCAATCCTCCATGGCTCTACACTTCCTCAGAATTCCACCCGCAGCAACCAACGCCACGATCCACGCACTCTGATCCATACGCACAACCACCACAACGACAACTCGGGATCCACCAACTCGACAACCATCTGCAACCCCGCATACTCCGATCCTCCGCACCTCGGGAACCACAACACCAATCGTAAATCTCAAAAACACCGCCCAGCCGGCACTCGTCCTTCCGGAGCAGCGCCAACACCCTTACACATCAGGGAACGGGCAACGCTTCTCACAGGCAACCACCTTGCCAAACGCAGGACGCGTCTCGCACGGACTTCGTGGCACACAAGACCAACCAATCCGAACACACAATGCAAGACGACGAACCTTAGCCCAACACAATACTCTCCAACCAAAGGACAACCCAATCACACCTCCGACCAACGGAAGGAAAACTCCACACTTGACCTGATCTTGAATATCGCGCACGCTGGAAACAGCACCATCCAACACCGAGAAAACGATCACCGCGTCAAGTCAGCGCCTCCGACACACTCAGCAAGTGTCACGTCGGACCACAATCACAACATCTCCCGATGCACCACCGTTGCAGTTCCTCAAACTGCAACACGCCACGCAAAGAGCCGTAATGCAAGCCATAACCGACAACCGCCAACGCTCATCCTCGAGTCCCGAAACTCATCGCGGAACCTTCACATCTCGAGCCAAATCATGGGCGAATACAACCCATTCGCACACAGAAGCGCAGGAGCGAGAACTTACTAGGACACCACAGCCCAATCCTGTCTCAAAATCCGCAAAACAATTGGGTCCGACACGTCACTTCTGGCGCCACTGAGCATGACAAGAACATCGGGCTCGACAAATCAGCAGCTCACCGAGAAGATCCTCCGCTCACCCGAGCACACTTCTCGATCAGAACACCCGCACAAACACCTCAAATCACAACCTCAGCGCATCAGGGGCTGGATAATCCTCAAGCTAGAGTGGCCAAACTCAATAACAGCTCCCTCAGAGCAAACTCACAGCCACTTAACGATAAGCAATCCTCACCAGCCACCTGACCTCGCTGCACACACCTCGAACGTAACACCGCAGCGACGCACCCGCCGGCAACCTCTGCCCAACGCAACACAACCATGGCCACCACCCAAGGGAGAAAGCTCTCGACCTCGATCCGCAGACCCCATGCCGGCACGAAAGCCGCGAACAGTAACCACCCTCACCGCACCACACATCACACTCAAGCTCTCAAGCGAGAAACAAAGCAAAAAACATGCACGAAACCCTATGCCAGTTGCCGACTGTACTGGACCTTACGGATTCTCATCACTGCAATATCTCAAATTCCCATGTACGTCCACAACCACGCTCTGAGACCAACTGTGACGACCCGAGAATCCGGTTACCGGGAAGGCCCGATAACCCGAGACTCGAACCGCCGCCCATTGCGAGTATCGCGAAGTAACAGGTGGCACGACGCCACCAGACTCTAGATGGTCCACTAGACCTACTAAACCCAACGGCCTTTGAGTCACAAGACTCGGGGTCAAGACCGTTGCACACCACAGCACTGAGCCGTCAATCTGGCCTAGTCCCTAGGTCCAAAACAACGATGGGAAGACTCACAAGGCAGTTCACAAAAATCGAGACCCATCCCTAGAGGAGGGAAACTTAAGTGACCTCCAGCCTCAGGCTGGGAGATTGGACTCACAGTCCAAGGCCACACACATGGCCCACTCGGAAGCCACCTTCCAGAGAAGCAACGACTTGCGGGGAAACCTCACCGCACTCACACCGATACACGGTGACTCGATCTAGCAAGAACACGGAAGCCCGGAACACCTGGGGTCACCAAAACTCGCCAAACCCATGGGCACGCTCATCGAGGTAACACGGAACCTCCAGACACCCAAAGACACGGTCACGGAACTCCACGGGCTGTCCGAGACACACACGGCCCAAGGGGAGCACGATCAGCCGCAGATCGCCCGCCCCGGGCAGCCCGGCTGGTCACCTCCAAGAACGCGCTATAGGTCCATAGCGCGTTCAAACAGAACGCGCTATACACAGATAGCGCGACAAGACAGATCGCGCTATAGGCCCATAGCGCGACTGCACAGATCGTGCTAGGATCACCTAGCGCGACAAGACAGAACGCGCTAGGGACCCCTAGCGCGACAAGGCAGAACACGCTAGGAACCCATAGCGCGATAGCAACTGCCTTACTGTTCATCTTCTCCGATGAACGCGCCTCGTCGGGGCGGCGTACCCTCAAAAACGCGCTACTAGAGCCTAGCGCGTTCTCAGTCCGCGCCCGAAAATGACGGAAATGACAGAAAAACCCATTCCACGCCCCATCCACCCCCCCGGTGAAGGGGAAACAAAAGGGGAAACCATCCCCAAGCCCCTAGGCATGCATCTAAACCCTTGGATCAGCCAAAAACACTGTAAAACGGGAGATCCGGCTCACACCGCAAAAACATACATTTTCCCCAAAACACCCAACCAAGCCCGCTCGGCTCACCACGGCCTACAAAACTCGCGGGAAATGAAGTACGCGGGTTGAGGGTCCATCTCCCTACCTCCATCGAAGATTCGACGCACCGTGGACACCGATCCACGAAAAAAATGCCGTTGAAGCCTCGCCGTTCCACGAACCCACGGCCGAGCTTCACCACGCCTCCACCACCTCGATCCTCATCCATCCTCGCCCGTGCCTCGCCCGCGCCATCCCCGCCTCGCCCACGCTCCACCCTGTCGGCCGCCGGAGAGAGAGGGAGAGAGGAGAGAGCGTGAGAAGAGAGAGGGAGAGAAGAGAGAAATGAGAGGGGAGAGAGAAAAAGGGTTAAATATATCAGAAAATTCAGAAATTCTCAAAAATACCAAAAAAATAGAAAATCACGTTTCCGCGATCCTCGGAACGCACCGATCGCAACGGTACCACTCGCGCCCTGGTGAACGGCCCGGTTCACCCGCAACGAGGTTCCGAAAGAATTACCGAAACACACACCGGGAATCGGAAAACACACACGGAAAGGCCGTGGAACGCTTCTGGGCCTCCGAACCAACTCCGGATCGTGCTGATCCGAACACGAAAGATGTCCGAAACGAAATTTCGGACACAACGGAGTCGGACACTCCGAGAAACCAGATCCGGGACCCACGAACAAGGATCCAAAAAATCCGGGACATTACAGCTGGCCTGCCTGAGAAAGGTATTTAGACTGCCAACTATTAATTATGTTGCATATTTTCTCTAGCAGATATTTGTAGTGTGATATTCTCTTCCTGCCTTCAAAAAGAGGGATGCCAAGATATGATTAGATACCATTTTTGTGCTGAAAACCCGTACAGTCAGCAATCCTACTAATGACAGCATGAGAAACTTTCTGAGAGACCATAAAACTGCTTTTAGCTTTGTTCACCTTCTGTCCTGATGACACCTCATAGTCACTGATGAAATCCAATAGCCTTCTAAGGTTCCTTGCCTTGCCATTACTAAAGACTAATGTATCATCAGCATAAAGTAAATGGGATACATGGGGAGAACCACGGGGTACATGGAATGGTTGAATTTCACCATCAAGAAACAGTCTAGCAATACCCCTACTGAGAGCCTCTTCTGCAATAATGAAAAGGGCCGGAGCCAAAGGGTCTCCCTGTCTGACCCCTCAGGTTGATTTAAAATAACATGTCGGTGAACCATTAACAAGGACAGAGAACCGACAGTTACAAAGCATCATAGAGATAAGAGAGCAAAATCTGTTCGAGAACCCAAACTTCCTCATTACAGCAAGCAAAAAATCCCATTCCAATCTTTCATAGGCCTTGGCCATGTCGAGTTTGAGGATAATATTATGACCCCTTACCTTCCTCCCTAGCTCCTTCATCAACTCTGAGGCTAAAGAGATTGTGTCCATAATATGTCTCCCTTGAACAATGGCCCCTTGGTTTTCAGATATGATATTAGGTAAAATGTTCACCATCCTGTTGCTAATGATTCTAGAAATGATTTTATAGGTGAAGTTGCAAAGGCTAATCGGCCGCATCTCAACAAAAGAAATGGGTGATGCCACTTTAGGAATCATAGCGATACATGAGGAAGTGGTACCTTTTGGCAAAGGCATACCTCTGAAGAAGCCTTGCACAGCCCTAATCACATCAGCTGATATAAATTCCCAACATGAAATGAAGAACATACCAGTATAACCATCAGGACCTGGGGCACTATCAGACCCCAGGGAGTGAACAGCTTTTTTAATTTCTTCTTCATCAGGTACAATGGTTAGAGCCTCATTTTCCTCAATAGTGACCAGAGAGAGGATATGATCTAATACAGCAGGCTTTATAGTGTGCTCCGATGAGGTAAATTGTTGATGGAAAAAATCAACAGCCTTGACCTTAATCACGTCTTCATCCTCACACCATTCCCCATTATCTAAGTTGATTTTGTGGGTGGCCATCCTAGCTCTTCTTTGAGTGACATGCATATGATAAAACTTGGTGTTACGATCTCCCATCTTCATCCAGTTAATTCTAGCCTTTTACCCCCAGAAAATTTCTTCAAGATGCAAGCATCTCCTTAATTCAGCTTGGGCGACCTGCAAAGCAACTCTGTTGCCTTCATTAGGATCACCATCAAATATAGATTCAGCCAATGAGCATTCCTCCTCGGCTCTGCATTTTCTATCAAAAATATTACCAAACCTGTCTTTGTTCCATTGTTTAATTACATGTTTGAGAGCCTTGAGTTTGTTTTGAAGGTTGTAAAAGGCATTATGATGAATAGTAGGAATAGAAGTCCAAGTAGTCTGCACCATGGAGATAAAATTAACATCCTCTAACCACATATGTTGAAAGAAAAATCTGCTAGGCCCACCTTTAAATTGAGGACAAGAAAGCAGCAACGGTGAGTGGTCTGATGGTTCTCTCAGCAAATGTTTAACAGCAACCACAGGAAAATTTTCAACCCAACTGTCATTGAAAAGAATCCTATCCAGCCTAGCTTTAAAATTTCTAGTCCCAGCTTGATTATTAGACCAGGTAAATGGATTACCAGAATACCCAGCATCCATAAACCCAGCCACAGCTACAAATCCTTGGAAATCAATCATTGAATTAATAAAACCCATGGTACCTCCTTTCTTTTCGTCAGGAGATAGAATGGCATTAAAGTCCCCTCCCACAAACCAAGGCTGGTTAACAGACCTTCCAAATAGCTCTAGATCTGTAAAACAGCTCATGATTCTAGTTGACAATGGAAGTGCCCCTGATGTATTATCCTATGAATGTTTCCTTAAGATGGGGGAGGATCCATCTAGACTCCGCTCGATCAGAACCCCTCTTTGCGGGTTCAATGGCCAGGCCACTTATCCCGAGGAAGCCCTAAGCCTGCCGGTTACTCTCGGCACCCCACCCAAAACCGTTACGGTCATGGTGGACTTCATAGTGATCAAAGGTATGATAGCATACAACGCAATCTTCGGTCGGGGATTCCTCAGCCGAACAAAAGCGGTGCCTTCTACCTATCACCAAAAGATGAAGTTCCCCACCAAAAATGGGTTGGGGGAAGTCCGAGGCAACCAGGCTATGGCCAGAAGGTGCTACAATATCTCGGTTGAAGCCACAAGACCGGACGGGAAGAACAAAGGCCCCCGGGAAGTCGAGGAAAAATCCGCAACTGTCGAGCCTGGAGGCGAATTGCTAGCGGTTTTCCTAAACGACGACCCGACCCTAGGAGTAAAGATCGGAGCCGACCTAACATCTGGAGTCCAACAACAATACAAAGAGTTTCTTTCCACGTACAACCGGGTCTTCGCATGGTCTGATGATCAGCTCCCTGGGATACCGAAAGAAACGGTGATGCATAAGCTCAACCTCGACCCAACCATGAAGCCCGTACAACAACGTAGAAGGAAGCACACGCCAGAGAAGCAGGCGATTATCAAGGAGCAAGTAACCAAGGGGCAAAAGACTGGTCTTCTTAGACCGGTCCTGTACCCGACGTGGCTGGCTAACGTCGTCCTGGTGCGAAAAGCTTCGGGAAAGTGGCGAATGTGCGTGGACTTCACCGACTTGAACAAGGCTACTCCAAAGGACTGCTATCCATTACCGAGCATCGATTCGGAGCTCTTAGCTGTTGACTCGGCCTCCCCAAGCGACTAGCGTACCCCCTATCTGTCGTGACTTCAAGACTCTCAGGATGTTGAACATGTGTGCAACATTATTACTTTTATGGTTTTGATGATGTCTGCCTCTGTAGTCATTAATGAGCTATACCTGCACTTGATAATGTTAATATTCATACATTTCAGGTCATTATACCTCCAATGTAGACGATCAAGATCACGAGACATGGTTCAGCAAGTCTATACATCCAACAAAGTCCATACACTTGGGTTCATCAAGTCTATACATCAGCAAGTCCATACACTCGGCTTCAACAAGTCTATACTTCCAACAAAGTCTGTACACTCAGATTCATCAAGTCTATACATCCAACAAAGTCTGTACACTCAGATTCAGCAAGTCTATACATTCAACAAAGTCCATACACTCGGCTTCAACAAGTCTATACATCCAACTAAGTCTGTACACTCAGATTCATCAAGTCTATACATCCAACAAGATGAAGTCTATACGTTGCTGCAGATGAAGTCTGTACGTTGGCTGCATGCACAACACAAAGTCTGTACGTTGCGGTAGATAAAGTCTATACGTTGCTGCATATGAAGTCTGTACGTTGGCTGCATGCACAACTCAAAGTCTGTAAGTTGCACAAGACAAAGTCTGTACGTTGGCTGCTAGCACAACTCCAAGTCTGTACGTTGGCTGCTAGCACAACTCCAAGTCTGTACGTTGGTTGATGGCTACAACACAAGTCTATACATTGGCCGACTACTTCACACGCAAAGTCTATACATTACGTTTTGTTGTGTTCGTGCATCAAGTTACCAAGTTTGTACGCTCATGAAGCAAGGCTGTATAGGCTCATGCATGATCAAGGTATAAAGTCTATACATAGTTCATACATGCACACAAAGTCTACACGTCCAAGCCTTGATGCAAAGTCTATACAACAACTACAAGCTTCATTAATAGCCAAGGTCAAATGCACAAAGAAGTATAGCCAAGAGAGTCCAAGGTTAAAGACTCAGTTGATACCTTCTATACTGTCAAGGGTGATGCCACAAACATGCACGGGCTGCTAATGGAGTTGAATGACGAAGCTGAAGCGGATAACGGACCGACCCGGGCAAGCCCGGGTTCAGGGGCGGTCGACCGCCCCATCCAGCAGACTCCCGTCTGCAGTTCTGTCAGCTGCAGGTCGACCGCCAGCCAGTAGCGGTCGACCAAAAATCCCAGGGACCGCCCGTTTACAGATTTCTCAGTAGAGGTCGACCGCGAGAAGCTGTAGGTCGACCGCCGGCCCCGAGCCATCAATTGTTGACTTTTGTTTTCCACTTCGAAAAGGGCCTTTCAACATGGATTTGTTTAATCCAAAAGTCACCTAATCACCCATGATTTGTGGATCTGGTCTGGGGCTTGTCTGTAGACCATTCAAAGTCTATAAAACCAATACAAGAGGGTTAGAAACCCTAGTTGATGTAGTTGATGAAGTGAATCCAAGAGAGCTAAAGGGAGGCCATTTCGCAAGCACTGTAGCACCTCCGTGAACAGTACTTCGGGCTGGAGTTCTTCATCCTTCCAAGGTGATTCAAGCTCAGATCTGAAGCCAAGCAACCTCCAAGCAAGAAAGAAGCATTCAAGGCTCTCAAAGGTGATCAAAGCTACATCCATACACCTCTTCATCAACTTAAGGAGATTCAAGAAAAGATCAAGCTACATCCAATATTCTTCTTCATCAACTCAAGGAGATTCAAAGGAAAGATCAAACTACATCTTATATCTGCTCCATCAACTCAAAAGGATCAAAGGAAGATTAAATCCTCAACAGATTCAAGATCCAACAATCTCAGATAAGATCTAGTTCTTTCTAGCATATCTTCATATCTTATTTGAGCATTTTCATCTTGTTTCTATTTTCATTTCATTCAATTTATTGAAACTGAAGATCGTCCCTACCGGTGGTTAGTAGGGAGGCAATTGGGAGTTCTTCGATCTGCGGTGTAGCCGTCCCTGCCGACTTTGTGTGTAGGAAGATAGAAAGTAGGTTTTCTCTGTTCTGTGGTTTGGGGCGTGTCCCCGGTCAAGCTATGAGTCAGCAAGGAAGCCTCACCGGGTTTTGGTGAGGGGTGGACGTAGGTTGCAGGGTTGCAACTGAACCACCTTAAAAATCCCTGTGTTGTGGGTTGTTTATCGTGTGTGATTGCTCTATCTCTTCTACCCACATTCACAGGTTCGTGTGGTTCCATACTTGGTAATCTTGTTTACACACTCAAGCACTCAGATTTGCACCTTCGGTTTTATCGATGGGTTAATTGAGCTTAGCACTTTGACTGCATCCCTTGGGCGGCCTGCTGCGCCCTTGCACACAGGCGCCAAGGTGAAATTATTGCTAAGTGTTTCCCTTGCTTAGACTCGCATGCATCTTAGTTGATCACCATTGCATTCACACACATATGAACTTTGAGTGATCAACATAGCACACACACACGTACGGTTGTTGCAAGCTATTGCATGTTCTGTGCCACTCTACTTAATTCCGATGTGCATTGTGTCTAAGTGATTCATTCACTTTATAGGAGTGGTTCATGCTTTCGATAGCTAAGAGTTTTAAATAGGTGAAAATTTTTGATAGGATCTATTCAACCCCCCCCCCTTCTAGATGCGTTTACACCTCGCGGGACACAACAAGTGGTATCAGAGCGAGACTCTGTCATTCCTAGATCCAACGATCTGCAGGGAAAGATCCCGGTGTTTGTTATTAAGACGGATTCACATGCTACACTTGCTTCGATGGCTTCTCCACCCATTTATGATGGTTCAGATTTTTCTACATGGGTTGGAAGAATGTTCATCTATGTTAGCTCCATAGATCCACAATTGTGGACTCTTATATACAATGGTCCTCATGAGCTGCCATCAAATTCAATTGATTGGTTAGCCGAACATGAGACCAAACACAATGATAATCATCTTGCATATAACTTAATTACATCTGCAGTTGATCTAAGACTAAGTCATCTTGTGTCCTCTTGCAGCACAGCAAAGCAAGTATTGGACAAGTTGGTGAAAATCCATGAAGGGAAAGAACAAGAACAAGAATGCTTCATGGCCGACCGTGCAGAACATTTCAGCAATACATCCTCATCACAGGTAAACTCTGACTTCGAGAAATTCACTTTTGAAGAGCTTATGGAAGCCTATGATGAGTTGATCACACAATACAAAAAGGTAAAAATAGAAAACAAAAATTTGAAAAAAGATCTCAAGAAAATTAACAAAAATGAAAGCTCGATTTGTAAAAGTGTTCTGTTTTTGAAGAGCTCAACAACACTCTCTCTTTTGATCTAGATACGCATAAACAAAGCATTGCATGTCTAAGGGATGAAAATGAAAATCTTCATGGTGAAATCACTAGGTTGGAAGAAATTGTAATAAAACTTCAAAACCAACCTAAGTCAATCTCTAATGATCTTAAATGGCAACAAAAACTGATTGACTCTCTGAAAGAAGAGAATAGAGAGTTGTTGGAAAAGAAAATTGAACTTGAAAAGGTTGAAGAAGACGTGCATGAAAAACTGGTTGCACATGAAAAAGGTAAATATGTCATTGATGATCACTCTGAAACTTTGCATGCTCTCGAACAATAAAATCAAAATCTTAAAGCAATAAACGCCATGCTCAATGAGTAATTGACAGCATGCGAAGAGGGTCTTGTTGAATCTAAACAGCACATTTCCTCACTTGAAAATAAAATTCAAGGTTTGAATGATTTCTTGTCAATGTTTGCCCAAATCAAAGATTCTGGCTCACCGGAAGCCACCACTTCATGTGGTCACCAAAAAGGGCATACTGCTCGAAAGAAAAGTAAAATTCAGTATGCTCATCCAAACATGCAGCATAACATGTCCAATGCTAAATACCATGCTTTCCACAAAACGAATGTCCATTGTTATTATTGTGGGAAACATGGTCACACTGTGCATGATTATTTTATCTTCAGAAATGATGAGCTTAGAGTAGGACAGCAAGTGAAAGAGCAAAGAAAGAAATAGGTCAACACTGGCAGTGGACCTACTCAGCAGATACCTGCACAGAATTACACTGGGAGTCAAAAGAGTCGACACTTCCATACAAGCAGGTCGACACTCTCCATGGCTTTAAACAAAAAACTTCCTCATTGCTGCTCTCATTGTGGTAAGTCTGGCCATACTGTCCAAGAGTGCTGGCACTTGAAGGGAAAGCATCACCTTCATGTCATGAAGGGTAAATCCCATGCTCTTCCATAAAAACAAAATGCATATGCACACGCTCATGAACATAAAAAGCATGCTCAATCTTTTAAGCGCTGTTTTTACTGTGGGAAAAATGGTCATGACATGTATGACTGTCATACAATGAGAAAGGATGATCTAATTTTCCTAAAACAGATGAGCTACATTGGTGAATATGATAAAGTTGCTAACCTACAAAGACCCAAGCAATCTTGGGTACCTAAAAATTCCAAATGAGAATTTTGGGTGCATGATGTCTTGAAGCTGAACAAAGGATCATAAGGTAAATAAAAGTTCAAGACACAGGTATGTACATAAACCTTTAAGTTTAGACATCTTGCATGTTTAGTCTTGACATGTAGATAGTGCATCATACGTCTGCCCAATGTCATTAGATTCTGCAAACTGAATTGCTCTTTGAAATGTAAAACCCCCAAGGTGTGAGATAAACTTTTGAGCTTGATAACTTGCTCACACCATGCTTGATTTCAACTGTTTAATTCATGAAAAACTTGTTATGCTGATGAAGTTGATGTGATGATGAGTTGCTTAAGTCTTGCTATCAGCTACATGAAATACTTGGACTTTGGTTTTGATGATGCATACCATGGCTGCATTCTCAACTCGTTATTCATGTTAGCATTGCTCAAAAGGTGGAGTCTAGAAATTGACATCATCATGTTGCATTCAGTTCAAAATCAATTGTGAATGATTTGTGTTTGCATCATCTTGTGATCTCATACTATTTTAATACAAATCATGTTTAGGAAAACAGGAAAAAAAATGTTCGAACCTAAGCATGCATCTATAATGAGCAATCATCTTGCAGCATCTTCATTGCTTTGAGCATTCACATAAGACTTAGGCTGCATAATTCATTGCCAATCTATGCATAATAAAATTGAATTCATGTTCACGATACATTGCATGGTTTGTATAGCATCATTCTTGCATGGCTATGGTATATCAATTGTTGATGTATGGAAAGGTAGGTTATGCTTGCCTAGAAGCACTCAATATGCGTGAGGTTTCACCTCCGCCACGTACCATGCGTCAATATCGCATATAGGCCATATAGTAAGGGGGAGCTGTCTCTTTGCAGCATTCATGCATATGTTTCATCTTCATTCTGTTGACATCATGGCATAGAATGCATCTTCTTAGGGGGAGCTTGTTCATCATGAAAATCCAGTCAAAATTCTGCCGGTCGACCTCACTCCTTTGACAGGTCGACCCCACATTTCTTTCTATCTAAAAATTACTTTTGTCTGAGTTCAGTGCATAACCTCAGGGGGAGTGTTCTTCATCTATTCTTGCCTACCAGTTATGCAACACTCTCTTCTTAAACCAAGCCACTGCATGATATTACTTAATCCTTTTGTGGTTCAACTTGGATTCAAAGTGCCTTGAACTTCTTGAAGGATTCCCAATCTATTATTGAGGTTGTTTATCAGAGTAAATCTTCAAGAAGAATTTTCTCTTATAGAGTCTTGTGATTGCCTTGAATATGAATGATTTTGATTTAACATTAATGATTTCTTGAGTCTTGAAGTTTGATGGTCTTGAACATGTTTGTGATCGGGTTTAATAGACTTAAACTAGTTTCTCATGTTTTGACTTGTTATGCCGTCTTGAATCTGAAAAACTTTTGAGTACAAAGGCATCCTTGATCGAGAAACTTCATGTAAGTATTATTTTTAAACATTTGTTGAATCTGTTTATTTCAAAAAGTGGCTATGCTTAAAGTAAGCTCAAGGCAGAGCAATGGCACTGTTGCTGAGAAATATATCTCCTCATCAAAGAAAATGAGGTTCGATATGTCATGAGGTGACTATGCTATCTATGTTCTAAGTGAAGCAAAATCGTGAGCTACACTGAGTAACTGGGGGTGCTTGCGTCTGGTAAACACGCACACTCACGTCAAAAGGTGGTTGCTACACTTGATTGCTCGTAAAATGATAGCAATCATCTTTCAAATGATTTCAAAAGAAAAATCTGAATGTGTAGCTCTCATGAATCAAATCTAAGTCATATAAGTGTTTAGTATCAATACTTATTGTGGTCACTCTCAAGGGAACCAATGAAACTGAATGAGTAAGATAAGAGAATAATCTGGTTTTGACATGAATTTCTGGTTCACTACTATTAAACTTGCATGCAAATGTTTTCATGTGATTCTACTGAGTAGGCCAAAACTCATTAGTATTAAACCAATCTGAATGTAAGAGCTAGTACATTTGGGTTCTATAACTGAAAATTCTGTAAAATCCATAACTCTGATTTATGAACTTGGTTTCAGATTAAAGAACCTCCATTCTCTCTTGAGAAGTCATATCTTGATGCTCCTTGTTGTTTGCCTTCATCTACCATATCTACATATATAAATCATTCAGACTGCCCCGATTACATCACCATACTACACAAGGGGTATAATCCAACAAGTGGTATCATCTTGATGCACCTTTTAAGTTGTCTCCAAAATCATTGGTGTCCTCTGTCAAATGATATCACATTGTTTTCTCATTCATTGGCATTTGGCATAAGTCCTACCATCATTGTCATCATGTTTTAATGCATTAGGGTGGCATGCATGTCTTGACTTCATACAATTGTAGCTTGCATCAAAATTTGATCATTTCCATGCATTGCATAGAAAATCCAAACAAAATATGAATATTGGAAAACCACTAAAAATCTGCAAAATTTGAAATCAAAAATTTGATCTTTGGCTACTCTATCCATCTACACTATTTGAGGAATTGAATCATGCTGCTGTGGCTCCATCTCGCACACTTACATTGTCTTTGCCAAGCCTCGAGTCCCTCGTTCTCTATTCTAGATCTTTTGATGTTGTCAAAGGGGGAGAAGATTATGTGAGTCATTCATCAAAAAGGATGTGGTCATTCATCAAAACGGATGTGGTAAGAACCATGTGAGTCATTGTCAAAAGGGGATATAGTAAGAACCATGTGAGTCATTGTCACAAGATGAATGTTGTTGACTCATAGTTGTCATGTGATTTACTAATGCATGTGAATCTCTAATGACTCATAGTTCAGAATGACTCATAGTTGCCATCATCAAAAAGGGGGAGAATGTTGAACATGTGTGCAACATGATTACTTTTATGGTTTTGATGATGTCTGCCTCTGTAGTCATTAATGAGCTATACCTGCACTTGATAATGTTAATATTCATACATTTCAAGTCATTATACCTCCAGTGCAGACGATCAAGATCACGAGACATGGTTCAGCAAGTCTATACATCCAACAAAGTCCATACACTTGGGTTCATCAAGTCTATACATCAGCAAGTCCATACACTCGGCTTCAGTAAGTCTATACTTCCAACAAAGTCTGTACACTCAGATTCATCAAGTCTATACATCCAACAAAGTCTGTACACTCAGATTCAGCAAGTCTATACATCCAACAAAGTTCATACACTCGGCTTCAGCAAGTCTATACATCCAACAAAGTCTGTACACTCAGATTCATCAAGTCTATACATCCAACAAAGTCTGTACACTCAGATTCATAAAATTTATACATCCAACAAGATGAAGTCTATACGTTGCTGCAGAAGAAGTCTGTACGTTGGCTGCATGCACAACACAAAGTATGTACGTTGCGGCAGTGATGGGGACATCGAGGCAAGACCGTCCGCCTTTTGTTTGCATTTATGTCCTTTCATATTTATATGTATACCCTTGTGTTATATGGGTACGCATTTGTAAGTCTTAGTGGATTTATATGTAAAATTCCAGTAAGCCCAAGCAAGGGGGCCCTCATCCCTTTCCCATTGGTCCACCTAAACCATGTGGGGCTGGTCAACCATCCTAGGTGACCATCTAGAAGGTTGGAATAACAATTGATCACACGGGAGACAAGTGGATTAAAAATTCAAAGGTAGGCTACCTACCTCACCTACCTTGTCCCCCCATTAGAATTAATTAGGAATTTCATTTTTTTTTATTTTAGTTGGATCAAATATGAAGTCCCTTAAATGCCCCTCCAGATCCTAGATCTAAGGGTATTCATGGTCTTTTTTTATTTATTATATAAGTCATGTATTTCTATTATTCTATAATTAATGAAAGTGAAAAAAGCATTGTGCAAGAGCCCCCCTTGTGAGAATTTCGACCTCCCCTCTCTCTCCCTTTGGTTTTCTTCATCTCCAACCCCCAATTCTAGAGTGGAACCCCTCTATATCCTCCCCCTCAATCTCTGAGTTCATCGGTGCCGCCGCTGCCGCCGTTCGTGCCGCCATCGAGCCGCCGCGAAGCCGTCTTCGGTAATCTGTCCATCCAGGACAGAGGCAACTTCCACGAATTTCTGCTCCCACCTCCCTCCTCCTCTGGAGCTGAAATTTTCAGGAGTGGTTCACCTCTCGAACCCTTATCTTCACAAAAACTTTCAAGTCATATTTCCTTCATTTGGTATTTTTCCATTTTCGTTCAAACTGTCATTCTAATTCTGCCAGATCTCTGTCTACAGTGATAGTTTCCCTGAGTTTTCTATTTCACGACCACTTTTTGATTTTTCTTGGAGCCCCCAATTTTACTGGGAGTTCTTTCCACCTTCCTCTACATGTCCAAATTTTCGTGGAATTTTGAAAGTTCATCTCATATTTTTAGAAATTCCTTTTCCAACTCATCTACAGTCTATCTGCATCAGTCCAGATCCGACCCCAGTCCAATGTAAACACTCTAGAAAATCAAAATCACCATATTTTTCAGATCTAAAAATACCCCTGGTTTCCTCTCTTGAAGATCTACAACTTTGTAGAAGGACCCAACTTCAGATTCAGACGTCTACTTTGCGGTCAAAGGCCATCCACAGGAAAGTTCTCTGATGATCTGAGAATTCGGGTACTGTACAACAGTAGCTTCAAAAATAGTTAAGGTCCAGATCCGTGAAGATCCAGCGTCTCTCTCTAGTCATATCTTAAAGGATTTCGAAGCATCTTTCCAACGGTGCTGGTTGCAGAGAGCGATTTCGTCGGGTCGCGCGCTGAAAACAGAAACAACATATCCGTGGCTGGCTCTTCCGACCGGTGCCGATCGGAGTCACCCGGCCTTCGGCCGGCGAACCAGCGCGCCTCCATCCTTGGGAGCACCCCTCCAGGTGTCCCCACCACAGTGGTGCCGCCCCGGTCCCACACGGTCCCTCCGGACAGCACGTGGGCCCCACAGTCACGAGTTCGGGTGCTGCCGAAGCTACGCGAGAAGCCGCCCGTCAACCCAAAATCGGTCCTCCCGGACCCCATTGTGTCGCCCTTTACCTCTCTGCGTGGAGTGGGCCATAAGTCATTACTGTAATATTCGTGTATTAACTGTCCCGGGAGTACGAGTTCGACCGGGTTCGTCGTCCCCACACCGAGAGCGTGGAGGTATCGTTTTCGCTCCCTTATTCGACATTTGCTTTCTTTCGTATATACATCTTTATGCCGCTGCTAGAGAGCATGTGTATGGATATCTATCTTGCTATATATAGTTTATTACCGCTGCTGCGAGAGAGAGCGTGACCATCCCGTGACCCGTTTCGGGCACAGAAGAGAGCCGACCACCCTACCTCATTGCCGGTTTCTCAACCGCGCACGTCCGACGCTTCCCTCGCTAAGGGACAATCACGAGCTCGTCTAGAGTCTGAGGGTCACATACCCATTCGGAGTCATGTCCGTGGTCCGTCCCGCATCAGTTTGGTATCAGAGCATGGTTGAGTCTAGGGTAGTCATTTGTAAAACTTCAAAAAAAAGTGTGTCATTTACGTCTAGTCATTGTCTAAGTCGGTCTAAGGTTGCATCCCCATACCATTGTTCGGTATATAAAAAGGTGTTGTCCGAAGGTTAGGCTATGCCTATCGGGAAGGTCGCACACTTGCGCGAGTGATCTTTGGATCGATTAACTCCGCCACGTACCGAATCTTGGTTTTGTCTTGGTGTATAGTCGAGTCTCATTTTAACTTTGCATGTGCATCTCATTCTAAGTCGTGTCTAGGTGCTTGCATTAACAAAAATAAAAAAAAATGGCCTTGCATATCCATTCCTAGGGGACCCAACCCCATCTTTGCAACCATGGCCGCATCCCGAGCCTATAGTCCCGATGAAGTGGGCGCAATGTTCCAAGCCATGATGGGACAAGTGCAAAGGTTTAGTACAAGCCTAGATCGGTTTAGTACTAGCCTAGATCGGTTTACTATTGGAGTAGATTGGTTGTTCTCGGAACCACCCCAATGACCCCTTCTCCACGAGAAGGACCTTCCTTCCTCACCCATGAGAGCTCCAATGTCATCACTCTCGATTTCCGAACTTGATTCGGAACCACCTCATTTGGAATCACCAAAGCCCGAGCCACCCGTATTTCTAAGGGGTACTCTTTATATAGCCGAGCCACTTCTTAGATGGCTCAAGGAAGGCTCGATCCCACCTCCCTTCCCATCCATGGATCCCATCCTACCTCTAGTGCCGGTCAACTCCTTCCATACCACATTTTGATCTAGTCACCATGTTGACACGTTGGACGATCTTGTTATGGGACTACACACGCAATGGAAGTTGACACATATGTTAGCCCGAGGCTTCGACCAACCCACGAGTCGTAGCTTCACCCATCCGGCCTTCGGGTCCATTACCTTCGAGTGCACCGTGGGTTGTGTCACCACGGAGGTTCTTCTACTTCTCCCGCTACCGGATGAGCCCGACTTCATGACTTTGCTTCCGAGGGAGGAGTCATATTTCCTATACACGGTCCCATCTACCATGACGGAGGAAGGTGACCACCCGCACCTTCAAAAATTTCATGATTGGGACCATGTCATGTTGGAATCCATCTCACGGGGTCATACCTTCTTCGACCCTTTTGACCCCTTCACTAGTGAATCTCCCGAGTCTCCATCTTCACTTCACTTCCTCCGCGGAGTTCACTATCATGCCTTTTCCACTCGGGCCAAGCAACCTCTACATAGCCATATGTCCGAACCATCATTTGGGGGTAACGAAGATTTTGGTTTCTCCGACCCACCTAAACCCATCTCCGATACACCCACATCCGGCCCTTCCACACCCGACTTCCCTAGCCCTCTCAAGTCTCCCAAATCCAAAGGGGCGTCCATGCATGACTGGGTCATACTTGGCCATTTAGGTGTTCTCCATGCCACCTATCTCCGGTTACATAACATGCATGCATGGCACACGTTCGGGTGTCCTGGTCCGCCATCATCCATGTACGGGTCGGACTAACATTAGGTGTGTCTAGGGTCATAGTTGAGTCAATGTGATTTTCTTTGTGTGGTTTGTTTTGTGTGGTTTGTTTGCATACTTTGTGTGTCGTTTGTTTATCTGCATGTGTCTTGTGCAAGCTTGTCGATGTCAGTCTCTTATGAGTGAGAGGCGAGTGGACTCGCTCGATGAGTATGGGATCAGTTCTACATCTATACCCAGATCAGTCACCTACAGGGACTCAGCGGTGATTCCTAGTGAGTCTTCAAACCGCCTCCTCCCATTTTGAGAGTGCCCCACCCGGAGTGTCCACCTCTAGCCCACAGCAGCTTGTGCATATCGAGTATATATGGAATGAGCAGGTGACGGTCACATAGAGTGGAGCATACCCGCGTTATTTGGCACTGTGACGGATCCGTCGGAGTACTCGAGCATCCATACCCCTACTCGACGGGGTCGAGTTCCTCCCACCCGGGGAGAATTGATGGGGACATCGAGGCAAGACCGTCCACATTTTGTTTGCATTTATGTCCTTTCATATTTGTATGTATACCCTTGTGTTATATGGGTACGCAATTGTAAGTCTTAGTGGGTTTATATGTAAAATTTTAGTAGGCCCAAGCAAGGGGGCCCTCATCTCTTTCTCATTGGTCCACCTAGACCATGTGGGGCTGGTCAACCATCTTAGGTGGCCATCTAGAAAGTTGGAATACCAATTAACCACATGGGAGACAAGTGGATTAAAAATTCAAAGGTAGGCTACCTACCTCACCTACCTTGTCCCCCCATTAGAATTAATTAGGAATTTCATTTTTTTATTTTATTTGGATCAAATATGAAGTCTCTTAAATGCCCCTCCAGATCTTAGATCTAAGGGTATTCATGGTCTTTTTTTATTTATTATATAAATCATGTATTTCTATTATTCTAGAATTAATGAAAGTGAAAAAAGCATTGTGCAAGAGCCCCCCTTGTGAGAATTTCGACCTCACCTCTCTCTCCCTCTGGTTTTCTTCATCCCCAACCCCCAATTCTAGAGTGGAACCCCTCTATCTCCTCCCCCTCAATCTCTGAGTTCATCGGTGCTGCCGCCGCCGCCGTTCGTGCCGCCATCGAGCCGCCGCGAAGCCATCTTCGGTAATCTGTCCATCCAGGACAGAGGCAACTTCCACGAATTTCTGCTCCCACCTCCCACCTCCTCTGGAGCTGAAATTTTCAGGAGTGGTTCACCTCTCGAACCCTTATCTTCACAAAAACTTTCAAGTCATATTTCCTT
Source organism: Amorphophallus konjac (assembly GCA_022559845.1). Lineage (NCBI taxonomy): Eukaryota > Viridiplantae > Streptophyta > Magnoliopsida > Alismatales > Araceae > Amorphophallus > Amorphophallus konjac. The sequence continues at coordinate 24,218,644 of CM040121.1, forward strand.
CATTTGGTATTTTTCCATTTTCGTTCAAACTGTCATTCTAGTTCTGCGAGATCTCTGTCTACAGTGATAGTTTCCCTGAGTTTTCTATTTCACGACCACTTTTTGATTTTTCTTGGAGCCCCCAATTTTACTTGGAGGTCTGTCTACCTTCCTCTACCTCTCCAAATTTTCGTGGAATTTTGAATGTTCATCTCATATTTTTAGAAATTCCTTTTCCAACTCATCTACAGTCTGTCTGCATCAGTCCAGATCCGACCTCAGTACAGTGTAAACACTCTAGAAAATCCAAATCACCATATTTTCCAGATCTAAAAATACCTTTGATTTCCTCTCTTAAATATATACAACTTTATAGAAGGACCCAACTTCAGATTCGGACTATCTCGTGGTCAAAGGCGATCCACAGGAAAGTTCTCTATTGATCTGAGAATTCGGGTACTGTACAACAACAGCTTCAAAAATAGTTAAGGTCCAGATCCATGAAGATCCAGCATCTCTCTCTAGTCATATCTTAAAGAATTTCAAAGCAGCTTTCCAACGACGCCGGTTTCGTCGCATTCCGACAACGGTGCTGGTTGCAGCGAGCGATTTCGTCGGGTCGCGCGCTGAAAACAGAAACAACATATCCGTGGCCGGCTTTTCCGACCGGTGCCGATCGGAGTCACCCGGCTTCTGGCCGGCGAACCAGCGCGCCTCCATCCTTGGGAGCACCCCTCCAGGTGTCCCCACCACAGTGGTGCCGCCCCGGTCCCACACGGTCCCTCCGGACAGCACGTGGGCCCCACAGTCACGAGTTCGGGTGATGCCGAAGCTACGCGAGAAGCCGCCCGTCAACCCGAAATCGGTCCTCCCGGACCCCATTGTGTCACCCTTTACCTCCCTGCGTGGAGTGGGACATAATTTATTACTGTAATATTCGTGTATTAACTGTCCCGGGAGTACGAGTTCGGCCGGGTCCGTCGTCCCCACGCCGAGAGCGTGGAGGTATCATTTTCGCTCCCTTATTCGGAATTTACTTTCTTTCGTATATACATCTTTATGCCGCTGCTAGAGAGCGTGTGTAGGGATATCTAGCTTGCTATATATAGTTTATTACCGCTGCTGCGAGAGAGTGCGTGACCGTCCCGTGACCCGATCCGGGCACAAAAGAGAGCCGACCACCCTTGCTCATTGTCGGTTTCTCAACCGCGCACGTCCGACGCTTCCCTCGCTAAGGGACAATCACGAGCTCGTCTAGAGTGCGAGGGTCGCATATCCATTCGGAGTCGTGTCCGTGGTCCGTCCCGCATCAGGCAGATGAAGTCTATACGTTGCTGCAGATGAAGTCTGTACGTTGGCTGCATGCACAACTCAAAGTCTGTACGTTGGCTGCTAGCACAACTCCAAGTCTGTACGTTGGTTGATGGCTGCAACACAAGTCTATACATTGGCCGGCTGCTTCACACGCAAAGTCTATACATTGCATTTTGTTGTGTTCGTGCATCAAGTTACCAAGTTTGTACGCTCATGAAGCAAGGCTGTACAGGCTCATGCATGATCAAGGTATAAAGTCTATACAGAATTTATACATGCATACAAAGTCTACACGTCCAAGCCTTAATGCAAAGTCTATACAATAACTACAAGCTTCATTAATAGCCAATGTCAAATGCACAAAGAAGTATAGCCAAGAGAATCCAAGGTTAAAGACTCAGTTGATACCTTCTATACTGTCAAGGGTGATGCCACAAACATGCACGGGCTGCTAATGGAGTTGAACGACGGAGCTGAAGCGGATAACGGACCGACCCGGGCAAGCCCGGGTGTGAGCGACGTCACGCGGTTCGGAGTTCGATGGAGCGGGGAAGAGGATGCGGAGAGCGCGCGGGCTCCTTCTTTTTTGTTTGTTTTGCTGTTTGCTGCAACACAGAGATGAGAGAAGAGAGAGAAGGGGCCACCACGGGAGATTGCTCCGGCGGGGCGAGCGGGACAAGTATAATATAGCAAGATATGGGGTTCAAACGGCCATAGCGGGAAGTGACTCGCCACGACCTCGGGGGGACGGGAATGGTGCAGAAATTAAATAACAAGAATTGAAACGGCCATTGGGGAAGTGACTCGCCGCGGCCTCGAGAATATGAGCAGAATATAGCAGAATATAAAAGAGAATATAAGAACAGAGATTTAAACGGCCATTGGGGAAGTGACTCGCCGCGGCCTCGAGAATATGAGCAGAATATAACAGAATATAGAGAGAGTATAAGAACGGAAACTTAAACGGCCATTGGGGAAGTGACTCGCCGCGGCCTCGATGATATGAGCAGAATATAACAGAATATAGAGAGAATGTAAGAACGGAAATTTAAACGGCCATTGGGGAAGTGACTCGCCGCGGCCTCGATGATATGAGCAGAATATAACAGAATATAGAGAGAATGTGAGAACAGAAATTTAAACGGCCATTGGGGAAGTGACTCGCCGCGGCCTCGATGAAAAGATGTGATCGCCAGGGGCCGAAAGACCCCAAAATAAGAAAGTGATCGCGCCTACCTCAAGAGCGGGAGATGGCGGGTTGCTTCTTCCTCTCCTTCCGGCCGGCCGACGGAGAGGGCTTTCCTCGGCTACCCTTGCAAAACAACGACAAACAAATGACAAGTGGCTTAGAAAGATGAATGTGTAGTATTCATATCCTTGCAATAAAAATGACGAAATAACGGGAAGACACACACCTGGTTGGTGTTATCTTTTAAACCCCTCTCGGACTCGAGTAGGAGGAAAATGAGATGATGGATGCGAGATGATGAATGCAAAAGAACTACGAAGAAAAGGAAAGAGTTGGCTTATTGGATGTGCCGGTGGTGAAATTCGGCGGAGCTCCGGCAGCGTGGGGACGACGTAGAAGCGCGGTGGATGAAGACGACCTTCCTCTCGCGAGCGTGGGCACCCGAGAAGCCGGCAGAACCTCCACCTACAAAAGACCCCACGGGTTAGAAAAATGACTCCGTAGCCTCTGGGCTCCGGCAGCCTATCGGATCACTGCTTAGCTCCCCTAGAACTGAGGGGGTGGGTCTCTATTTATAGAGCTCCGGAAGGTGGAGGCATCCAGGACCCTGGACACCTCCATCAGGGCCGAAATAATATTTTATTCTATTTTTATTGATTTTTTTGGAATACTTTTGTGGGGGCGTCCAGGGTCCCGGACGCCTCAAGTAGGTCCACCGAAAACCGACGACGGCCGCACACGGTTCGGCACAACGCGTGGTTTTGTGAGCGGCGCCTCGTGATTCAGAAATGGGCGCGTCCAGCTGACCGGACGTCTCTATATTTTGGATTTTTTCACACACGACAAATCGTCGTTCGGTGGCCGGCGCCCGTGAGGGAGTTGATGGAGGCGTCCAGAGGCCTGGACGCCTCCAAAAATATATTATTTTATTGATTTTCTTGTCGTTTTATGATAGGGCTGGCATTTTTAATTTTTTATTTGTTTTTATGGAGGCGTCCAGAGGCCTGGACGCCTCTATTAATATATATATATTTTTATTTATTTTTTTGTTTTTGTATGCCAACTGGCATTTTATACTTATTTTTTATTTTTTTTTGTTTTTATGGAGGCGTCTAGGGGCCTGGACGCCTCCATTAATATATGTATATTTTTATTTATTTTTTTGTTTTGTATGCCAACTGGCATTTTATACTTATTTTTTATTTTTTTATTTTTATGGAGGCGTCCAGGGTCCTGGACGCCTCCATTAATTTATATATTTTTTATTTAGTTTAAGCCCTGAGAAAATAAATAAAATAAATTAAAAATATGGGGGGCGTCCAGGGGCCTGGACGCCCCCATTAAGACCCACCCGGGTCCTTAGATCAGGCGTCGGCGGGCGCCCGGCAGACACCCTTCTTGGTTCCGGAACCTTTTGATGCGTCTGACTGGTGTTGATGCCGTCCGAATGCCGTGATGAGACGATTCGGATGCCGAAAAGGGCGGAAGAAGACTCAAGAAAAGGAAGTACTCAAGTGATTCGAAATGCGTAAGCCGTCGCGGGGCGTCGTATAGTAATATGAGACTTTCTCAGGAGACGTCAGGAATGGCGTGTCTACAGCTGCCCCGCCTTGGCGTCTGCTTTGCAAGGGAGCGATACGTAGTGGAATGGTATCGAAGTGGAGTGAAATGGAGTGGGAGCGGACTGATAAGTCGATGCCAAGGTGTGATGAGACACGCTTTTGACGTTTACTGTTTGGAATCTTTCCTTGGAGTTTCAATGAGGCGACCTTGAAGAAGATCTTTCAAATATTGACGATTGCTTGGACGGAGATCAAATAAGGGAGGGTGAGATGTGCGCTCAGGCACGAAACAAAAGGAGACCAACTTCTCGGTGTGGAAGTACCTGGGTCGTAAACCGGAGGTTTCACCTTTGGGGAGCGGTTACCAGCCAATGTGGAAGTGCTGCGGCCAAGGTGGGTCAAAAAAAAGGGTAAAGGAATATCTGAGGGTCTGTCCAAACAAGGGTCTCCTTTGGAAGAGCAGCGTAGGGCTGTCTCAAGGGAACTCAGTATTTCATTCGGAGTGGAATATCTCATATTTGTGGGAATTGAAACATAACAGCTTTCATAATCGAATCACTTGAATGATCTTCCGTAATAAATCAAAGCCCTATATGAATGCATGCTGGGTTTAAAGAAAAAAAATCAAAACAAACTAAAATAGAAAATAGCCAAGGATAATATTGCCAACTTGTGAAGAACGGGTCAGGATACCGATCCGGTGAGCTGATACTGGGCTGGGGCCCGTTTATCCACGCACCAACTCACTGAACGGAACCGTCGTCCCCATTCTATCACAAATTGACGGCCTATCCGTACAACCCAAACTCTTCCGGGATCATTACCGTTTTTGTTGAAGGGGAACTCCAATCCCAGATTCGTTCGGGCCGCAAGGTCCTTGACATGTTCTAGTTGCGTAGGTATCATATACTATGATGCATGACATGGTGGGACCAACCAATGAAAGGTGGGACAGGAGATAGGACAAAGACGTCCGTTAGTAAAACCTGCACAGGCCAGCAAAGGTTAGCTACATCAAAAGGTAGCAGAATCGCACCACAGTTCAAAGGAGATCCAGACAAAATCTTGACAATGACCACTGATGTGACATGTTCTGTCCTGTAGCACCCTTCCCTTCCTATAAGAACTCCCCTTAGGCTAGTTCATTCAAATGCACCAAGGTGGGTTTTGGAAGCTCAGGAGAGGAAGGAGAGGAGAATCTAGAGATCTTCAGGATGGAAGGAGAGTCTTCCCGTGTTATGAAGAGGAGCAAGCCTAGCAGCGAGATTAGGCGACTTTCCGACCTCGAGGGTCATCTGAGTGGGACGATCATGTCGCATATGGTAAGCTGACTCTTTTCAAATTTCTGCACGTGAACCTTCTTCTTACTTCCTTCATTTCTTCTTCTTTCCAGCCATATCCACTCTTCCCAGGCCCGAGGAAGTTTTCCAAGCTGCCATGGCTTTCAAAGCTGACTTCCAATATCTCCATTGGCATGAGGGCCATACTCTCGAAGTGGCATCTGCAGGGGCTCCTTATTCACGCCAAGCATTACGAGAAGATTCGTATGGACTGGGCGGCTATGGGCGCGCTAGTGGAGGTATGGCATCCCCAGACCCACACTTTTATCTTCCCGACCTTCGAGGTGACCATCCTCCTCGAGGAGGTGGAACTTCTGCTCGGATTGAAGAAATTCAAGAGTGACGGGAAGGTGAAGGCTATGCGGATGCTGACACGGGGGACTTCTGAAAGCGTCCTTGGAAGCTTCATGCCGCCCGACGCAGCTAGAAAGGTCCGTACTCAGAAGGGGATCGATCTCCAAAAGCTTGCGGAGTGGGTCATGAACGCCCTGAGAGGGTCACCAGACGATGACTATTTGGAGGGAATCATGAAGGGGTTCACTATCTGTCTGGCGGGTGCTCTCTTGTTTCCTTATACCGACAACATAGTGGAGGAAGACCAACTGAGTGCTATCTGCGGGATTTGGCGTGGAAAGAGGGTGGGACCCGCTGTCCTCGCCTACCTGTATAGTGGCCTTACTGCCTCGAGCATGGGTAAGCCTCCATTTGGTTGTGCACTTGTCTTAAATTGCTGGCTGAATTTGCATTTCAAATTCGACCACCGCGAGGGAATGCCAATCGCTTCGAAGCTCTTCCAACAAAGCCCGCTTCACCACATAGCCGACGTGTTAGGCTTTGGTGGTACTGTAGTGAACCGCGTTCCGTGGCTGAAGAAACGTGAAGACTGGCGGTCTCACTTCCGCACCGTGACACAAGGCTTCTTCACTTGCGCACCGGCATGTTTGCTTTCGCTTGATCTCCTCATGAGGCCTTCTCCCGAAGTTGATCTTCAACTGATCGGCGCGACCGAGTTTGTTCTTTACAACGCGCATCGGTGCTGCCTCCAGATTGGCATCCCACGCCATTCGTTCCCGCCACCGACTAACATTGTTCCTTTGAAGAAAAGGGAGTTGGGCACTGAAGCGGACGCGAAGGAAGCGAAGGCCATTAAAGCTCCCTGGAAGACAAGTGTTGCGGGAAAGGCCTTAGCGCACGTGGTGGAGGAATGCGAGCCGTGGAGGGCTTATGTAACCGAACTGGGGAAGTTAAGGCCTAAAGCGCCTAAGCCCCTGATGTAGTTCACTCTGTTTTTCTGATGGAATAAAATCTGGCATGGATGTTTCGGAACCCCGTCCCCTTAATTATTATCTTTTTTTATGGTTTTCCTTTTTCTTTGTATATATTTTTTTTATTTTGTTTAGATTATATACATATTCTTATATAAATATATTTTTTTGAAAATTTTTTTATTATTGGGGCGTCCAGGAGCCTGGACGCCCCTAATTTTATTTTATTATTTTTTTGATAATTTATTTTTGGGGGCGTCCAGGGTCCTGGACGCCCCTATTTTGAATTTTTTATTTTTTATTTATTTTATTTTTGGGGGCGTCCAGGGTCCTGGACGCCCCTATTTTGATTTTTTTATTTTTTTATTTATTTTATTTTTGGGGGCGTCCAGGCGCCTGGACGCCCCTATTTTTTTGAATTTTTGAAAAAAATAAAAATTGTGGGGGCGTCCAGGCGCATGGACGCCCCAAAGAAAGGTCATTCTATATATAGGGGGGGCTCCCCCCTGTTCACTTATACTGTTCATTCCGACCGTCCAGCCACTCCAAACGACCCATTCTTAGTCCTAATGGAGCGAGGAGGATCGAGTCAGGGTCCAGAGAAGCGGAAACGACTGGCTCGTCGTGCGAGGAGGTTGAGGGATGATGCCGAGGAGGCCGCAGCAGAGGAGGTTGCTGCGGGGGAGGAGATAGAGGTGCCTCTCCTGGCCGCGGAGGCCGCTGCGGATGCTGGTGACGCGGGAGAGGACGATCACGACCCGGTAAGTACCTCGGAATTCTAACTTTGTGGTTCAATAGGCTAAAACGGGTGTGCGAGAGGCTGTGAGAGAAAGGCGGGTAGTGAGAGAAGGAGGCGTCCAGGGGCCTGGACGCCTCCACGTTTTCTTTTTATTTTTGGTTATTTATTTATTTACGAAAAGTAATAGAAATATAATAATAATAATAATAAAAAAAATAAGGAGGCGTCCTGGCTCCAGGACGCCTCCATGATAATATATATATTTTTAATATATTTTTCTTGTTTTGGCTTTATTTTTTTTAAAAAAAAAACAAAATAAAGGGAAAAAAAGAGGAGGCGTCCAGGGGCCTGGACGCCTCCACAAGAAAATATAAATATTTTTAAAAATATAAAAAATAAAATAAAAGAATAAGTAGTATATATACAGTGTTATTGTTTTATGACTGTTCATGATGCTGATGTGTTCTTTGTTGGTTTTGTGGTTTGCAGGGCGTGATGAAGGGCCGGATCAGCTGGTCCTTGGTGGTGGCAGCATACCGTGGGCTGCCGGATTTCCAGAGGGCGCGTGTGGACGCCATGGGCTTTGGAGCTTTCCTTAGGATCGAGCCCTTCCGGCTCGACCTTCCTCTTATCCAGGCACTGAGGGAGCGGTGGCACGCACCGAGCCGGGCGTTTCTGATGCCCTGGGGGCATATGGTGCCGACGCTGGAGGACGTGGCTCGGATCACCGGGCTACGAGTTGACGGAGAGGCAGTCAGCGGGGTGACCTACCCCGACTACCGAGAGAGTGCCTTGGACCTGCTGTGGTTAGAGACGAGCGTGACTGATAGAGACAGCAGGATAGTCGGCCGAGTGGAGATCATGGAGGCGCTCGGATTCGTCGACCCGCGCCAGCGGGTTAGCGAGACTGGAGCGGAGTTCTTGGCTCGACTGGAGGGGGATGCTCGTGCAGCTTTCACCCAGGATCCGAGCGAGAGGGAGCTGGTGGATCTAGACCTTCGGAGGTTTCTTTTCTTCTTCCTGGGCCGCCTTCTGCTGGGGACGAAGGGGGATGTCATCCACTGCCGTTTCCTCGGGATCTTGGCGGATCTGGACAGAGTGGGGCACTATGCGTGGGGAGCGGCTCTGCTTGCCCATCTGATTGCCGATCTCTCCCAGACTTCGGAGAAGGAGACGACAGTCAGCGGCTTCGCACCTTTCCTCCAGGTAAACATTTTATTTATGCATTCCCACAGTTAAATATGCAATTATTGTACTAATGATGTATGATGGATGCAGGTGTGGAGCTATTACTATTTCCCGATGGGGAGGGCTAGGCATGGGAACAGGAGGGCCGTGCCTCTGGCGCGGCAGTGGAGGCCGGTCGTGGTTGCAGCACCCCACGGCTACCAGCTGGCGTCACTTCGTCGGGAGCTGAGCGAGTATCCCGAGGCCATGGTATGATGCGTATGATTTTTTTTGTGTTTATGCATGTGACTGAATGGTAACTAACATGATGTATGTATGGTGATGCAGGTGGTGTGGAGGCCCTACCTGGGCATGGGCGATGCTGGCCAGCCCTGGGTTGTAGCGGGTCTTCCTCGCTTCAGGCGGGACGTGTGGGTCCATTGCCTGAACGAGATTGAGCCGCTGCGGCTTAGACTGGTCATGAGGACGTTGGGGCTGGCCCAGGAGTGGGTAGACGTAGATGCGCCGGCCCGCATTGGGCGGAAGACCAAGGGGAAGGCGAAGATCGTGGACTGGCGCACGCGCTTCCCAGCACAGTACCAGGATTGGCAGCAGGGCGGGGTCCCAGTAGTGTCCCACGTACAGGACAGCACAGACTACATGAGACGGTACCGAGCTACGTACGGGGACCGCCTCTCCTTGGGTGGTATGGCAGGGGTAAGTGAAATGAAACTGCTCCACCTTTCTATATGTATATGCATGGGATACTAACTTATGTGTAATGCAGGATGCTCGTGATACCATGATCGCCGACCTGCGGGCCCAGTTGGCGGACGCCAGGCGACAGTTGGTGGCCATCCGACAGGAGTTGGAGATCCTGGTGAGTCTATACAATGCATTTTTTTTGTGACCTGGATTTTTGATGCTTAGCCTTTGACTGACGTTTGCCCCGTGTTTCAGCGGGCCCACCAGACAGCGGCAGCCGGGATGGCTGGTGGAGCGGGTTCCAGTTCGCGGGGCCCTCCTCCGGAGGTTTCTGCCCTCCAGGAGCAGCTGGCGTACGCGGTGGCTCGGGCTGAGGAGGCCGAGCGTGACCGCGAGGCTCGAGTGAGTGCTTGCTTGGCCATGACCCTTTTCTAGCTACTTTCCTTCTATCACTGTTCTCTTACGGTGTATGCGTGCCTTGACAGGTGGCCGAGATCCGAGAGGCCCTGGCGCGTGCTGTTCGTGCTGAGCAGGAGCGCGACGCTCGGGTGGCGGAGAGTGACGCCCGGATTGCGGAGCGTGACGCCCGGATTGTGGAGCTGGAGGAGGAGCGTCGACGAGAGGCTGAGGAGCTCCCTCGTGACGTGCTGGATCTGCGGATCGCCCTCGAGTTGTCGAGAAGGGAGGCAGTGAGAGAGAGAGAGGAGAGGGAGAGAGAGAGGGAGGAGCGACAGCGGGATCAGACCGAGAGGAGGGCTCTGGAGGCCCAGCTGCTGGAGCTCTGATTGAGTCTTGGCACGGCGGAGGGGAGGCTTCGGGAGAGCGAGGAGCGGTACCAGAGGGCGAAGGAACGCGGGGCGCGACTTCGTCAGTCTGGTTCTTTTTCCATGGGCAGCTATCTGGTTTCTTCGGCTGAGGAGCGTCGTCGCGCCTTCGAGGCTGGAGTGCCACCGCAGGGCGAGGCGAGCACGGCTTCTCAGGGTTCACAGAGGTCGCGGAGGCCCCCTAGGGATCTCCGTCAGAGGAGGGAGGAAGGAGATGACCAGGAGGGTGACGGTGAGAGTTAGAGAGTTGCTTATACGTCACCCTTCTCACTGTATGATGTACTTTCGGCTATTATATGAAATGGAAATGGCTTTTGTGTTGTGTGTACTTTTCTCTCTCCCACACTTTCTTTTTTTGCACTGAGTTGTCCCTTGAGGCACGCTCCGCGAGACCTTGCCCTGAACAGCGGGGAACTATGCTTTGCACGGGGGGATTTTGTTTCCTTTTCCCCCTTTTGGGCGCGTCCAGGCGCGAGGACGCGTCTTAATCCTTGATTTTAAATTTAAAGCGACGGGTGGTCCTTTCTTCTCCCGTGCCTTACCCGCAAACGAGCCCGCCTTCCGCCGAAACGCGCTTGCCCCTTTTTCGTCTTCCTCCTCTTTTGATCGATGGAGTTCGGTGGGCTCGACCGTGGTGAAGGTGGAGAGGGACGAGGAACTCCTCGCCCAAGGAGGGACGCGCCCGAGCACGGAACGGCGTCCATGGAGGAGGAAGGGCCGCTCCGGGCCCCCGAGGGACCCGAGGGGCCCGATGGCGTGGGAGGAGGTGAACACGGTCCGGTAGGTTCTCCGATCTCTTCCTCTTTTAATTCATTTTGGGTTTTGAAGCGAGCCGTGCGAGGAGGAAAGGGTTCGGCGAGTGTTGCACTCAAATGATGGACGCGTTCCTTTTGACTGATATGGGACCCCTTTCTTGGTGCAGGACATGGCAAGGACCCTGGGCCTGGCCGATGAGTGGGCGAGTGCGGACGAGCCGCGTCAGGAGGGAGAGTCGCGGCAAGGCGAGGCTCGAGGACTGGCCCGTACGTCTCCCTGGACAGCAAGGGGGTGTACTGGTACAGGACAATGCCGACTTCCTGCGGCGGCAGAGAGAGAGTTACGCGGGGCTTCCCCAAGCTGGGGACACGCGTGACATCGGCGGCTCGCGCGCCCAGCTGTCAGAGACTAGGCAGCAACTGGCCGTCGCTCAATATGAGCTGTCGCTCCTGGTAAGTTACGTGCCGCCCTTTTAACTTCAGATTTTGGAGTTTCACTGACGGCCGTTGTTTATTTTGTTCCAGCGTGCCCAGCAGACAGTGACGGCGGGGATGATTGGTGGCACATCTTCTAGTTCCTCGGCCCCTTTTCTCGAGATTGCTTCCCTCCGGGAGCAACTTGCTGGTGCGGTGGCCCGTGCGACCCGGGCGGAAGAGGAGCGTGACGCCTGGGTGGCGACTGTAGCGGAGCTGCGGCATCGTGGTGAGGAGAGACCTTCTCCAGACATCCTGGAGTTAAGGGTTCTTCTGCAGATGATGAGGAGAGAGGTAGAGAGAGAGAAGGCCGAGAGAAGGTCCGAACGACAGCGGGATCTGACCGAGAGGAGGGCCTTGGAGGCCCAAGTGAGGGAGCTCCAGCTGGGCCTTCAGGCCGTCGTGCAGAGGTTAGGAGGGATGGAGACGCGCTACGAGAGAGCGCGAGAGTTCGGGGAGCGACTCCGCCAGTCCGGTCGCTTTGCCGCCAGTGGCTTCTTGGCCACGCCAGGGGAGGAGCATCGAGTCACTGCTGCGGAGCAGGCGCCCAGAGGCGAGGCAGGTGCTACTGCACGGGGATCCCGGAGGCTTCTGAGGGACCCTCACCTCGGGGGAGAGGAGGAGAGTGCCCGGAGAGATGAGTGATGGTGAGGATTGGCAGGCTAGTGGACCCGTCACCTCTTTATGTTTATGATGTTTTTGACAGCTTATGTAGAATTATGAATGGAGTGATTTGATTTTCTGATGCTTGTTTGTCCTCTTGTGCGTTCCTTCTTCCCTACACTTCTTCTCCTTTGCACTGTTCCCATGTGACGGATCTGTCGAGACTCCGCCTCGAGCGGAGAATCACGTCTTGTTGTGACCATTTTCCACGGGAATCTGCCGTCGAAGTTAATACTGACGGCCCTAGTTCCTTTTCCCGGATGTTGTGCCAAATTTTGCGGGCGTCCTCCAAAACATGATAGGGTATCCCTAGACAACATAGGGGCTATTCGTCCTATTCTTCGCCCAGTCAATCACCATGTGCGAGCGGTGAAGCGACACATGGGGCCGCTTGGCCGGTGTCTTATTGCGAGGGCTATCATCGACAGGTGATGGAGGCAATCTTGGCCCGCACTCCTTCCATTTCTATAAATTCTTGTCCCTTTTATCTTCCCAGGTATATCGAGGAATAACTCGAGGAGCACAAGTTCTCACGGGAGAGGAGGAGTTCAAAATTCTGAGAGTTGGATGGAGGGCGAATCTTCCCATTCCTCGAAGAGAAGCAGATCCAGTGGTAGTAGTTCCAGGAGGCTTTCAGACTTTGAAGGGCACTTCAGCGAAAGGGCCCAATCACAACTCGTAAGCCAAGTTTTCTTGCCCTTTTCTCATTTTTTCTTCCTTTCTTGTATGTGTAGGTTGTGATGAAATCACAAATCTTATGGGAGTTGGTAGTAGCAGCGTACAGGGGCCTCCCAGATTTTCAGAAGGCGAGGCTAGACGTGATGGGATTTGGTACCTTCCTTCGGATCGAGCCGATCCAGCTTGACCTAGTCCTGATCCAAGCCTTGTGTGAGAGATGGGACCCAGTGAGCCGGGCATTCCTGATGCCCTGGGGGCACATGGTGCCCAGCTTGGAGGATGTGGTCCGGATCACAAGCCTGAAGGTAGAAGGCGAGGCAGTGACCGGAGTCACTTACGCGGACTACAGAGAAGGTGCCCAGAAGTTACTGGGTTTGGACCTAGATGGTCGGAAGAACAGGTCGGTAGCTAGGGCGTCCCTCATGGATGCATTAGGGCTCACCGACACTCGTCGGCGGGACGACGAATCCTCAGAAGAGTTCATGGAAAGGATGGAAATAGGATGCCGTGCCGTGTACTGCACAGATTTCGGCAACTGGGAAAGATGTAACATAGATTTGAGGAGATTTCTCCTCTTCCTTTTGGGGAGATTGGTACTGAGCTCGAAAGGGGATGGTATCCAATGTTGCTTCCTGGAGCTGCTGTCAGACCTTGAAAGAGTAGGGTATTATGCCTGGGGAGCCGCCATGCTGGCACACTTGTTTGCAGGCCTATTCTAAGAAACGGATCGTGAGATGACTGTGAGTGGTTTCACACCATTCATCCAGGTATTTTTTTGGTTTTGCTTGTTTTGTATTTTTTTTGTTATTTTCGCAAGGTGCTGATGACCTGCGCCGAGCAGTTATGGAGCTATTATTACCTCCCTATGGGGAGAGCTCGACATTGGCGACCCGTGATGGTGCCGCTAGCCAGGCGGTGGAAACCCGTCATGAGTGCGGCACCCCTAACCTACCAACTGATGGTGTTAAGGCGGGAGCTACAGGAGTTCCCTACGGCGATGGTAAACTGGAGACCCTACTCAGACATGGTCGATGCCAACCAGCCGTGGGTTCTAGCAAGTCGTGCCCGGTTCGGACGGGAACTATGGATGCACTGCCTGAATGAAATCGAGCCGCTTCGGCTACGATTAGTTATGAGGACTTTAGGACTGGCTCAAGAATGGGTGGATTCAGCTGCGCCACCTCGTGTCGGGAGAAAGACGCGGGGACCGGCGACTTGCATTGACTGGCGCGTGCGATTCCCCGAACAGTATGAGGACTGGCAACGGGGTGGCACGATTGTAGAATCACAGGCGCGGGACAGCGAGGACTACTTGCGTCTATATAGGACAAAGTACGCAGAACGGTTCCAACCCCGGGGACTTGTGGAGGTAGGTTTCCCCTTTTTCTCTTCTCTTCTTTCTCCTTTTCTTGTTTTTTTGGTAAAAATGCTGACTTGTAAGGCTGCAGGATGTCCGGGATGCCATGATAGCGAATTTACGAACTCGCTTGGCAGAGATGGAACAACAGTTGGGCGATGCCCGCGGAGCTACGAGCGCCTTGGTAGGTGTACAGTACGTTCCTAGTTAAAACCCCAGATTCCAGATGTTGGCTGCTAATTCACATGGTCGCAGCATGCCCAGATTGGCGCAGCCTCCCCAGCGATGTGAGTAGGTGGTGCCTCTTCCAGCTTGTGGATTCCCACCTCAGAACTTGACTCGCTTCATGAGCAACTTGCTCACGCCACGCAGCGTGCTGCGGAGGCAGAAGGAATGCTCCGTATACAGGAAAAAGTTTCAGCGTTGAGTTCTCTTTGTTTACGCCTTATCGCGTATCTGAGATGGTACACTCGGCAGGAAAAGGAGACGGAAGAAGCGCTTACCCAAGCTGCGCATAAGGAGGCTAGGATAGCAGAACTGGAGAGGGAACTGCGGCGTCATCCTGATGACGACTCATCCAGGGATGCTATAGAACTGAGGATCACTCTCCAGTTAGAGAGGGAAGACCGTGAGAGAGAACGGGCAGAGAGGGAAAGAAACGCAGAGAGAGAAAGAGCCAACAGTTTGGCTGAAAGGAGGAGCGAAGGGCCATGGAGGCCCAACTATTCGAACTCCGAATCGGCCTTGGTCTTGCTGAACAGTGGCTGAGAGATGGTGAGGAGCGCTACCGAAAAGCACGAGAGCGTGGCTTTCGTGTTGGTAGCTTCTCTGCTGCTTCCGTGGATCAACGCCGGGATGTGGGAATAGGAAGAGGAGTACAGAGCAGCAGGAGTACCGCTTTTGTAGTTGGGTAGCACCTTTGAGAGTGTTTTGCCCGGAGAGTAGTGGGACGAGTAATGCAGAGAGAGAGGGCGGAACTTGATGTAATTTTTTGGTTTTTTTTGGAATAAAACACAAGGTTTGGTTTGTTTGTTTTTCACCTTTGCTTCAGTTACCTGAATCCCTGCACATATCACTGAAACAAACAAATCAGAATTTCTGTTCTGACTTGGCCCCTTGCTCATTAAGCAAATGGTCACTGTGACTGTCCTTGATAACTGGTCAAGGGGCCAAGCCTTTATTTAACGAAGGCAAGGGAAAGATGCGGTGATGATAAATGCGACAGGCAAGCACACGAATGCAAGCGATATTAAAAAGTGAGATGCTGCACGCAAATGTAATCATGCAAAATTGATTTGTTTTCTTTTTTTTATATTTGATATTATTTTTTTTTGTTTCATCATAAAAAGATTTTTTTTGTTTGCAAATATGTACATTTCTCTTTTCCATTTTTTTGTGCTTTTATCATTTCAATTTTTTTATTGCTAACGCCCGGCAAGCACCCAAATGGCACCTAACCTACGTGAGACAGGGGTTTCTTACTAACCTCCCAGGTATCTTAAGTGCACATCTAGGTTGATTTGGGCCTCTAGACCCCTCGAATGACGATCCCGCCGGCTAAGACTTACCCTGATGACAATACCGTCATGCCATGCTTAGGCTCCCAGTTGCTTCCGACCACAGGGATTCACCCAAAAGGTGTTTGAGGTAGATGATTTGCCCGACCCGGGTCTGTTTCCTCACAACTCTAGATGGTATAAGATGGAACACCCTGGAACCCTAACGACCAACCGCGCGACGCTGACCCGGAATCAGACGACGTCGCACCCATAGGTGACGCGCTTGCATTGGCCTAAGCCCGAGGTTAAACAAGAAGACATCAAGGTGGTAAACAGGGGTCTTGACCAGCCAGAAACACAGAGACTCCTTCGCAGCGATAGCTTTTACTTTTCAAAGTAGGCAACCAAAATGTGTATATTAAAATAAGGTCGCAGACCCTGGGCAGTTTTCACCTTTCAGAAACTCCATCGAACCTTCATCTTTAGAGGGAGAAGGAAGAGCGTAGGGGATAAACCTCCTGAGAGGACCGGCAAAGCCGTTAACCCGGCGAGCGAATAAGGGCCCATTAACTCTTTCCTTTCGGACAACTTCGGACCAAATCTCGAGCATTTACATTCCACGGCCCCCCTTTGTGGATTCAGACTTTTGCTTTGAGGGGTTCCGCTTATCGTACCAGGCACGGTCACGACCAGGCTTTTCTCTTGATTTTGATTTTGTATTTCTTTCTGTGAGGGAGATATAGTCGTTTGACGTTGGTGGGCTCCCTCTTCGTATGCCTGCGGGGACACTGCCCTCTTCTCGTGCTCTGATCGATGCTCGAGGAAATGGGTCCTACTCCTGCCTTTGGGGTTTGAGTTTCGGTTTCTCATGCTCAGCGTTTTAAGGGCGCCGACTGTCTCATTTGGTCGAAGAGAAAAGAATAAAGATTACAACTTCCGGAGATCTTCTAGGTGTGGCCCTACCGTAGGTGATGCTACCAACTTTTTTGAATAAAATACATAAGTGAACACATGTTAGCTTCCTTCGAGCGAGCATAGGCCGACGTGGCCGGACAGGGGTCTCCACGGTTCTGGCAAACCAAGACCCGGTGCCTACCAAGCCTTAATGGGCCCTATCCTAACATGAAGCTTAGATGCAGGGACTTAACTACATGGTGCCTGCCAGGCATCGGCATTTTGAATTTTCCATATTTTTAGTGGTTTTCAATATTTCCTTATTTTTGATGTTTTTTATCTTTTCATCATCATTTTTTTGTTTTGTGCTAAGGGTAGTATTTCTTAAGATAAAGCCCATTCCAAGGGTGGGATAACTCGGTCCCTTCGGCGTTGATTAGCTTGTAGGCGTTGCCAGGGTACACGGCTTGAATTACAAATGGTCCTTCCCAATTAGGTTGGAGCTTAGAACGCGGCCCTCCAGGTTTGACAAATATTCTTTTTACGACCATCTCACCGACTTTGAATTTTCTCTCAACGACTTTCTTTTGGTAAAAGCGAGCGAGTCTATTTTGATACACACGCGCGTGTTCGGCGGCGGCCAGCCGCTTCTCATCCAAGAGTTCCAACTGGGCGAGGAGTGAATTACGACGATCGTCGAGGGGAAATTCCTCATCCAATTGTACCCTGAGAGAAGGGATCAGAGTCTCGTACGGGACTACCGCTTCCATACCATAAGTGAGGGCAAATGGAGTCTGTCCGGTGGGGGTACGGATTGAGGTGCGATAGGCCCATAGGGCTTCGATAAGCTTTTCTGGCCAGTCTGAAAACTTACTAGACTCGCAGGTTTTTTTGATGATTTTGAGCAATGTTTTATTGGTGGCCTCCGCTTGGCCGTTACCTTGTGGGTAATAAGGCGATGAATGATGCAATACAATTGCGTACCTTTTGCAGAGGTCCTGTAGGTCCTGAGAAATGAATTGTGGCCCATTGTCGGTGACGATCGTGCTTGGGACGCCGAATCTGGCGAGAATGTTCTTCATGATGAACTTGCAGACTGTTGACGCCTTGATTTCCGCGTAAGCTTCGGCTTCGGCCCATTTGGTGAAGTATTCCGTCGCAGTAAGGATGAAAGATTTCTGCTTGGTGAGGGAATTGGGATCACCTAAGGGGACCAATGATGTCGAATGCCCACATGGAGAAAGGCCATGGGGAGGATATTGGATGAAGTGAGGAAGATGGTGAATGGATTTTATCGGCGTGAAGTTGACACTTGACACACCTACGGACGTAGACAGCACAATCCTCTTCCATAGTGGGCCAATAAAAGCCTTGACGAATGATCTTCTTGGCGAGCATCTGACTATTCACGTGGCCACCGCATACACCCGAGTGCGTCTCTTCTACACATTTCCAAACCTCATCGTCACCAAGACATCTTAACAGAATACCAGTAAGGCTCCTCCTATAGAGTAGACCTCCAATCAATGTGTATTTCTGAGCCACCCTTCTTATGACTTTCTTGTCCTCTGTGGTGGCCCCTTCAGGATAAGACTGATCTTGGCAATATTTGACAATTTCATAGAACCATGGTTTCTCTTCATCAGCCAGTTCTTCTTCGGCCTCTGCCAACATGAGCTCCCTCTTCTCAAGGATATCTTCCTGCAGGATCTTCCTTGCTATCCTGTCTTTGATGTTTACGTAGGAAGCATCATCGATTGCAGGGGCGTGAAGTTTGTAGATGGAAATGGACTTAAACCATCTTCCTAGAGGGAACCTTATGGATGATGCCAATGAGGCGAGGGCATCGGCGAGAATATTCTGATGACGAGGGATATGAACAAAGATCAGTTTTGTGAACAGTTTGGCAAAGGCAGCAGTGAGTTCTTGGTATGGCTTGAGTTTGGGATCGCGAGTGCGATACTTAGTGAGTACCTGGTGAAGGATGAGTTGACTATCACCTACGACTCGCAACTCAGTGATACGAAAAGAATGAGCGAGTCCTAGACCAGCTAGAAGAGCTTCATATTCGGCTATATTGTTGGTGACTGGAAATTTGAGCTGGTATGCCAATGGGAATGTGAGGCCTTCCGACGACAGGAGGGCGATGCCGATTCCTCTCCCTTGAGAATTCAGAGCTCCATCAAAATATAGTGTCCACATTGGCTCATCCGATTGGTTGATGGACATTAGTTCCTCATCTGGAAACTCTGATTGGATGGGATCGAACTTGGGAAGAGGATGGTGAGCGAGATGCTCGGCTATGGCATAACCTTTAATCGCCTTTTGCTGGATGTAGGTGATGTCGAACTGAGAGAGAAAACTTTGCCAGCGTGCTAGCCTATCCGTAAGGACGGCTTTCTCCAGAAGGAATTTGATAGGATTCATTCGAGCAATCAAGTGGACTTCGTGAGCCAAGAAGTAGTGCTTCAATTTCTGCACTACCCAAACGAGGGCAGCACAGGTTTTCTCCATGCCGGTGTACTTCTGCTCACAGGGATTGAGAAGTTTAGACAAGTAATAGGTTACCCGTTCCTTGCCTTCTTCATCAGCTTGTGCGAGGACGGCTCCCACGGAGTCATTCAAGACTGAGATGTAAAGGATCAGAGGTTTTTCTGGTTTAGGTGGAATGAGAACGGGTGGACTAGCCAGATATTCCTTCAACCCTTCAAAAGCTTTCTGACATTTAGAATTCCAGTGGAATTCTACTCCTGGCTTGGTCAACTCGTAGAGAGGTCTACACCTTTGTGAATGTTGAGACACAAACCGACGAATAAACTGCAGCCTGCCGATTAAACCTCGGACTTCCCTCAAATTCTTGGGAGGCGGCATATCCCTGATAGCCTTGGCTTTGTCGGGATCTATCTCGATCCCTCTTTTACTCACAATGAACCCCAGCAATTTTCCTGACGACACACCAAACACACACTTTTTCGGGTTCATTTTCAATTGGAATTCTCTTGACCTTTGCAAGACCTTAGCCAAAACTTCTGGATGTTCCATCCTGGTCCTTGATTTCACCAATAAGTCATCCACATACACTTCCAGATATATGTGCATCATGTCATGAAATATGGCCATCATCGCTCTTTGGTAAGTAGCTCCAGCATTCTTTAACCCAAACGGCATGACCACGTAACAATATGTTCCCCAAGGGGTAGTGAATGACGTCTTTTCCTGATCCTCTTCTGCCAAATGGATTTGATTGTATCCCGAAAATCCATCCATGAATGAGAGGGTTTCATAACCTGCCGTGTTATCAATCAACACATCAATGTGAGGTAAGGGAAAATCATCCTTTGGACACGCGCGGTTAAGGTCCCGGAAGTCAATGCAAATCCTGACTTTCCATCTTTCTTCATGACCGGGACAATGTTCGCCACCCATTGAGGATAAAGAACGACTCTAATGAACCTGGCTTTGTGGAGCTTATCGACCTCTTCTTTCATTTTTAAAGCCATCTGAGGGTGGAAACGCCTTAACCTTTGTTTTACCGAGATGGACCCTGGTTTTAGGGTTAAACGGTGTTCGACCAAGGTTGAATCCAAACCCGGCATATCCTCGTAGCTCCATGCAAACGTGTCCTTACATTCCTTGAGGACCTCAATTAATGCCTCTTCTTCAGAGTGTGGTAGGTTGTCACTTATGAGGATGATCCTAGGGTCTTCCTCAGTCCCCAAGTTGACTTCTTCGGTGGATTCTTCTACGGGGGTTGACGGCTCGTCGAATCTCCTCATTCCGCTAGCGTATGCGCCCGCCGCATCCTCATATTCTTCACCCTCATCTTCAGTGGGGCATTCTTCATTCGTGATCTCGTAGACTCCATACCCTTCATCAGATGCATAGTCGCCCTCGCATTCTATTTCGGGTAGCTGGATGGGATTTTCTAACAACTGGGGGATGGCAAGAAGGGCCTGACACCTGGCGGCCAAATCCAGAAGGAATCGACGAGGGATCTGCCTACCCTTGGATTTCTTCCTAGGTACTACCCTTGGCCTATCATTCCTAGATTGATTGACAATATTTACAGAAGAAGAGGAAGACGAAGAGGATGGTGTAGAATGTACAGGAGAAGACCCCTCAGAGGAGGGGTAGAAAAGGTCGCTCATCGGACCTCGGACGGGTGGTCCGTAAGGCGGTACGCACCCGTGGGAGATGTAGGAGGTTTCCTCAACGAAGATGTGTTGTTGGGGAGTTTGAAAATTGACGTTTTTTTTTTCGTTTTCATTTTAATGACAAAGCAGTGAAAAGAGATTGGAGGAGAGAGAAAAGGGATTATGGCTAGAGGATTGTGAGGCTCATAGAGCAGATCATGGTTGAAGACCTGACGCGGGTTGAAAAGCCCGCGTAGGTATGTAAGCAAAGAAGGGGACCTGGGAAGATCATCAGATAATTGTCTGGCCCAGGAAGAAGATATCAGCAAAGGCTGAGATGAGTGGATGGAGAGGATGGCGGCTAATGAGCCGTCGACGGCAATGTTGAGGACGGACGAAGATCCGTCGATGACAGAGTCCTTCTGGCGAGGACGAGGATAGTTTGGAACCTTGGCAAGAGTGGTAATATTCTCTGGTATTTCGGAGATCAGTGGTGGTCCTTCAAGCGGTGGAGACGAGAACATCCTTTCCAGTGCAACGGAAATGTCCCGTATGTCGAACCATTTGTCCCACTCGCATTCCGGATCTTTGATCTTGCCTCTTTTGGTGATCCTCGGACATTTTTCAGCCAAATATACAGCATGTGATCCCCCATGTGCTTCTCGTGGGTGATCTCCCATCTGAACAACGGGTCCTCTGTTGAAGTGGTTTGATAGAGTCCACGTGAGGGGCTTCCAATCTGCCTTGAACGGTCCTTTGAAGCCTAGGCCAAACCTGCGATTCGGCCTAATTTCCTTTGGTGGTTTGAGCATACCCTGTGACTGTGCGCCCAGACCCTTTCCTTGTTGATAGCCGATGTTCCTCATAATCTCCCAACCTTTGGAGTGAAAAGGGAGACATGATGTTGCGGTTGCCCTGACCGGCTCCGTTGGTGCTAGTGGAATGTGAGATGGATCACGCACGTCCAGCAGTGATAATATGGGCCGATGAGATGGCCAAACGGAGGGCAGAGAGGTGTTGATAGCATCCACTGTGTGAAGGACCGGTGTACTGACCACTTTAATAATTCTCCCATTGTAAGGAAACTTCATGCACTGATGGTTGGTGGAAGGCACAGCGTCCATGGCTTCGATGTAAGGGCGACCCAGTATAGCCTTGAATGTGGGGTCCATGTCGAGGATATGGAATTCCGTGGGAATTGACATGGGGCCTAGTTCTGCCTTCAGAATAATCATCCCCTGCGGCGGCCTTTTGCTATTGTCATAAGCCGTGACCGTGATCGAGGAAGGTCTTATTTGTTCCTCGTTGACCCCACACAACTGAAGAGTGCTCATGGAGATCACATTTATGGATGCACCCGTGTCCACAAGACACGGGTTTATGGATACCCCATTAATTTTTATTGAAATGCACAATGCATATTTTCGAGCTTCCTTGGGAGCGAGCTCGTAGTTGTGGAACATGATGGCCGGTTGTGTGTCTGTTGGGGTCAGGACGGTCGAAATCTTCTCCACGGGGAGGTCTTCATTAACCATGACCTTTTGAAGATATTCCATCAAGGCCGCCTGGTGGGATGTTGATCTTTGAAGTAGCTCTAGGATGGAGATCCGGGCAGGCGTCTTGTCCAAGTGTTCCAGTAGATCATACTGTGTTCCAGGGATAGCTCTTTCTGGTTGTTCTGCATCATCCTTCTCTGGCTGAGATTGCTCGGGATTCTGACTGTTGTGGGGGAAAACCCTGTGGAAAATCCTTCCACTCCGGAGCACCATTGCCTGCGGCTTTTGTACCTCTGTGGGGGTAGCAGTGGGTTTTAACAGGGGTTTGAGGGGTAGTAGTGGAGGAATGGTTGATGAAGCAGGGGTGATGACGGGAGCAGGGATTCTGATGAGGGGTTTGTTAGGTGGAGGCATGGCGGAGGTAGAGGGGATATCGCGCGGATTATGAAGGATAAGGGGTTTGGAAGGTGGAGGTGGAGGTAAGGTTTGAAACGGGTAAAGGTTTTGAGGTGGATGGTGGGTGATGAGTGGTTTTGAAGGCATTAGTGGTGATGTGGTGGAGAAAGACGGGGTTATGTATGGTGGACGGATGATAAGGGGTTTAGAAGGCGTAGGGGTAAATGTGGTAGAGGTGAATGGTAAAGTGGGGGAGTGGGAGAAGGTGAGAGGGTGTGAAGGCGTAGTAGAAAGTGTCGGTTGATAGGAGGTCGGGGTGCGGATGAGAGGGCGTAATGGTAGTGGAAATGGTGAAGGCGATACTGATGCGGGTTGATGAGAGAGAGGTGCTACCCGGGCAAGGTGAGGGGGTTGCATGACAATATGGTTGGAGGTATAAAGAATGGAGGTACTTTCCTGGTGCCACACCTGCTCTCTCCCGACTTCCGGGAAGGAGGAGATGGGGTTAACCTGATGATTGGGCTGTTGGTGCTCCGGTAGTGGATTCTGGATTATGCCCATGTCGGGCTGTTGTTGTGGGGCCTGCTGAGGCTGTTGTTGTTGTTGTGGTTGCTGCTGCTGCTGCTGTTGTAACTGCTGCTGTGGCCTCTGAGGAGGTCTCCTAGCCTTGAGAGCCGCGACGTACCGTCTCATCTCATCCCAATCTATTTGATGTTCATCATTCATATCATGGATGTAATCTTTGAAATGGAAGCCGTAATCCACTGTGTGTCCCGGCTGCCTGTGGTAGACGCAGTATTTGGAGGTATCAACATTGGGGGGCCACGCGGGCCTTTCTCTGGGTAGGGCGAGTTGGTTTGATGCCATGAGGGCATTAAAAATATCTGCTAAGGTTTCTGGCAATGGTGGATAGTAGGCTCTCTTAGGACCGAGCGGCCTCCTTTGTTGCTGTTGGGGACCATAGTTCCCCGGGGGTGGAACTTGGTTGTACTGAAGCGGTGGTTGTTGTTGCTGAGGTTGTGGTTGTTGTTGTTGGGGTTGGCGTAATGGAGGCATATTATCCTGTGGTGGATTATTTTGGGGTGGAGGACGGAGAGGGAAAGGACCTGATTGAAGGGGTAGTCGGGGCATTTGTGGAGACCTTGGGTTGACTGCATAGTTGGCATTGTTGACCGCACTGACTTGCTCATTTGTCACGACCCCTTCTGTGGCTCCGCCCGGGACACCAGCGCCTATCTTCCTGACCACTTTGGGCTTCGGCGACTCAAACATGTTCATGATGGGGGAGTCTTTTAGCTGGGTTTGGATGTATCGGGCCCTTTCATAGAGTTCCTCCATTGTAGTAAGTTTATTCATGGCGAGGACGTGTCTGAACTGCGGGTTGCATTAGACACAATCATTTTCACTTGTTCGGGCTCGGAGAGGGTATCCCTTATTCTTTCCGCCAGAGATCTCCATCTATCATCATATCGGACAAAATCCTCGTCGGGTTTCATCTTTTCGGCCACTAGGTCGGTAATGGAGAGTGAGGGACCGACCCTATCCCTATATTTCTGCAAGAACCTTCTCTGCACTATTTCAAAATTCTCGGCCTCGCGGGGCTCCAGAGAATAGAACCACTCAAGCGCGGGACCATCCAATGATCTCCGAAAGAGGTATGCCAGGGACCTCTGATCGTTTTGCCAATAGGAGGACTCATACATGAAGTCCTTGAGGTGAATGAAGGGGTTGCCGGTACCATTGTATCTGCGGTACGTGGGCATTTCGAGGGAAGAAGATGAATGACGGGAGGATTGGCAAAGCAACCTCCGGGGTGGCTTTCACGTCCACCCATTCTTCTCAGATTTTGAAACTGCTCGTCCATGCGATTGAACCTATTGAGGAGCGTTGGGCGAGCTCCTCTGGGGGTGAAGGTGGCACTTGCCATTGGGGGAGAAACTGTCTCCCGGAGACTTGAGGGGAAACCCGGAATGAGAGGGAACTGTCGGACCACCGACAGTTGGCCCTGGCTGAAACGGTGTGTGAGGAACACCGGGAGTTTGAGATTGTGACGGGAATTGGAATGAGGGAGGTTGTTGGCTCGCTTGTCCTTGAAGCGAGGGAGACTGGATGGCTTGCGCCAATGAAGGAGATGGAATGGCCTGCACGGACTCGTGGAGAGGTGCGATAGCCGGAGTTGACTCCTGGGGCGTGGGGGAAACAGATTTCCCCTTTAGAATGGCCTGGAAGGCCCGGAGCTGTTCAGAGGTAAGCTCCGTGTTGGCGAGGACGCCCAGTAAGGAAGTGATATCCTGTGGCGGGGACGTGTCCCCGGCAATAACCTGCACCTCATGCGAGGGGTCATGAGAAGGACCCGAGTCCATAGCATAGACTCGCGGGTCGGCTGTCAAACCACGGCTAGGGTGGTTCTCCTCAGAAGACTCGTGAGACATGCTCACAGTTCTCCCAGAACGCAAAAACATACACTAGCAAGTAGGTAGCAGAGATTATCAAACAAGTGGATGCCTTTACGCCCTTTTTTTTGTTTTGATTTTGATGATTTTTTTTGTGTGTTTTTAGCGAGATCCGAAGTTCACACAAAAGGGACCCTAGTTTATTTTTGTTTCACCGCCGTGTCAGCTAGGGTCTCTCGTCTCACCACGAATGAAATGACTAACTCTCGGGGAACTTCAATGGTACAACCAGCCCAGTGAACGAAGAGGAGATTCTTCGATGTCGGGGACTTACGGAGGTCCCAGTGTAGGAGATTCTAGTCCGTTGAGAGGAATTCCCAAACGGAGAGTCCTTCCTTCACCGGGAAAGGGTGATCCTCAAAAAAAAAAAAAAGGATAGAAAAGAGGAATGGATGTATGCAATGGAATGCTGACAGATATATGGAGTGGGAAAACAACAGAAATAACAACATATAATAAACAAAGACCAATCAGAACTGACGGTGCTGCCGTGAGCACAACGGGGGCGCGCGGGCGCCAAGGTGGAGAGGCACGGGTGGTGCCGAACTTGCAAGGGTAGCCGAAGGAAGCAGTAGAGTCCCACCGTGATCGCCAATCTGTGAGCGACGTCACGCGGTTCGGAGTTCGATGGTGCGGGGAAGAGGATGCGGAGAGCGCGCGGGCTCCTTCTTTTTGTTTGTTTTGGTTTGCTGCAACACAGATGAGAGAAGAGAGAGAGAGGGGCCACCACGGGAGATTGCTCCGGCGGGGCGAGCGGGACAAGTATAATATAGCAAGATATGGGGTTCAAACGGCCATAGCGGGAAGTGACTCGCCGCGACCTCGGGGGGACGGGAATGGTGCAGAAATTAAATAACAAGAATTGAAACGGCCATTGGGGAAGTGACTCGCCGCGGCCTCGAGAATATGAGCAGAATATAGCAGAATATAAAGAGAATATAAGAACAGAGATTTAAACGGCCATTGGGGAAGTGACTCGCCGCGGCCTCGAGATATGAGCAGAATATAACAGAATATAGAGAGAGTATAAGAACGGAAATTTAAACGGCCATTGGGGAAGTGACTCGCCGCGGCCTCGATGATATGAGCAGAATATAACAGAATATAAGAGAATTAAGAACGAAATTTAAACGGCCATTGGGGAAGTGACTCGCCGCGGCCTCGATGATATAGCAGAATATAACAAATATAAAGAGAATAGAACAGAAATTTAAACGGCCATTGGGGAAGTGACTCGCCGCGGCCTCGATGAAAGATGTGATCGCCAGGGGCCGAAAGACCCCAAAATAAGAAGTGATCGCGCCTACCTCAAGAGCGGGAGATGGCGGGTTGCTTCTTCCTCTCCTTCCGGCCGGCCGACGGAGAGGGCTTTCCTCGGGTACCCTTGCAAAACAACGACAAATAAATGACAAGTGGATTAGAAAGATGGAGTGTAGTATTCAATCCTTGCATAAAAATAACGAAATGATAAGGCAACACACACCTGGTTGGTGTTATCTTTTAAACCCCTCTCGGACTCGAGTAGGAGGAAAATGAGATGATGGATGCGAGATGATGAATGCAAAAGAACTACGAAGAAAAGGAA